>OX328123.1:50630228-51357728 GCA_946811695.1 Gonocerus acuteangulatus | reverse complement strand
TTTGAAGTCTCTAGCATCATGGGAAGTGCCTAATAATTTTGATGAGTGAGTGAGTGAGTGAGTCCTATAAATCCCGATTTTCGATCGCTTATATCTCAGAAACTATTCTATGTAGAATTATGAAAATTTCCAGTTTTACTCACATCTAGTAGTATAATACCTGTGTAAAATTTCAAAACTTTATCTTTACCTGGTTGAAAGTTATGAGAGAGTAAAAATCATATTATTTATATATTTGAGTCTGCTTCTGTAAAGGAGGACTAGATGTGCAAGACTAAGATTTATATCTTGCTCATTCTATGTACTTTATGTGCAACTGTTGAATTTATAAATAATTTGTATTTAGGTAACATAAAAGTGAAATTAAAACACTTAAAAAAAGAAACAGAACTCAACACCAAGTGTACTAACGGAGCCACTTAACATACAATGCTATAGTGAACCAGTGTCACTGGCCCTGTCATTCCTCTGTCAGTTCGGATATTCACTTAGCTAAAGGGTGTAAAAGAGAAATTTCACTAGCTTTGGATCTTTGGAGAATATCGGGCAATTTTTAAATTTCCACCAAGTGGGCTGTAATGCTGCAGTCATTTGTATACACAAGTTACACTAACTTGCATGCGTGCGTTTGTGTGTATATATTTGTGTAAAGGAGTGTAAACATGTGACACAGTAGAGCAAAACTGTAAAAGTTCTGGTTGGAAGTTTCAGCAAGTGAACTAACAGGCTGGAGAGGTTGTGTATTATTGTAACATCTTGAAGCTACACCTACGTTATGGCCTGAATCACTGCCAGTTCTGGTTGGAAGTTTCAGCAAGTGAACTAACAGGCTGGAGAGGTTGTGTATTATTGGAACATCTTGAAACTACACCTACGTTATGGCCTGAATCACTGCCAGTTCTGGTTGGAAGTTTCAGCAAGTCAACTAACAGGCTGGAGAGGTTGTGTATTCTTGGAACATCTTGAAGCTACACCTACGTTATGGCCTGAATCACTGCCAGTTCTGACTCACCTTCAGATGAAATCTCTAGTTTTATTTTTAAAACATTCCTAACAACTTAACTATATATATAAGTGTTTGTATTTATACAATGAGGAAAATATATCGGCAAGATTTTAATATATTTACATACTCGACAAATGAAAGCTAAATTTATGCTATTTGAGTCATTCAAAATGGAAGAAAAACATGGTATTTTTTTATTTATTTTTTTTTAATTAGTTGCATACTCTAGTACAAACAGAGAGAGCCACTCACAGCAGAGGCTGTTTATTAATGAAAAACAATTTCCCTGAGGGAAAAAGCTTGTATGATGAATATGTCTAAAGGAGCATAATGAGATATCCACACAATTTCTTATTTATCTGGAAGAGGGCTCATTATTTAATGTCAATTAGTAATATTACGCTGTAATAAACTCCACTGATTTAATCTCCAATGATTTACGTCATAACCTATGAAAATTTGACGGTTTCGATTGTATGGTAACCACGTGGGTTAGTCGCCATAGCAACGGAACCCTCGTGTACCATCGCCCGGAAGTAGCCGAAGCGTTACAGTTTTAGCGTCACACTAGGCCATAGCTAAGACATATCCATGTCAACATAATCAAAACTTACATATGTTACGTTTGAAACAGTCTTTATCTCAATCTGCAGACGAGCTTCGACTTTTCCAAACCACACCAAATGTAGGAACCATATCGCACTAGTATTTCTAAAGTGACACAACTCAAAATAAAACTCAACTGAAAATATGTCACAAGTTCCCCCTGGTGTACAAGTTATGAAGCTAGGTACATACAGTTTTGGTTTTTGATAAAGCACTAGTAATTCTAGTCACTTTAGAAATACTAGTGCGATATGAAAACAACGTAAGATAACGTACCTCCTAACAGCTGAACGTTTTGAAAAGAGAAAATGCTCCGATAGTGATTAAATGATAATGGCACTTGTGTTTTGAATTATACATAGACAGTGATGCTCATGAATATTCTGATATATACATATATATATATATATATAATGTTTTTTGTGGCCTTTAATATCACTGAATCCACTGAAATGTAATGGAAGATGAATAATGAAAAAAAAAAAACAAATTCATTAAGATTCAAATCCTTTATTAAACTTTAACATACATGATAAAGAGAAGAACATGTACACAATAATAAATAAGAGACATTTGAATAACAAATTTACTTTATTTCTAGGGACAAAATAAAAATATGAAAAAAAAAATTGACATAGTGATGGCACCAATCGATTTTATAGTTACCGGGCATACTTCTCCTGGAAATGAATATAATAGCATTTTAGAATCCCTAAATAATCAGTTGGTATACCTGCCCACCATATTCAATCTCTAAGTATCCACTCAGCCGGGGATTTTACTTATCTGAGTACAAATATTTTTAGTTACAAGCTCCTGAAAAGGCGTCAAAAAGGTGTGAAACAAGGTGAGTATTGGAAGACGTATATTGAGCAGAAGTGTGTTTTTATTATTGACCTTCTGCCATACTTAAGTAAATTTATATATATATATATATATATATATATATATATATATATATATATATATATAAGTACATACACAAATACACAGACATAGTAAGCAGTGTGCTAAACACAGCAAAGATAACAAGAATACTTCATGAATTAAAGTTATACTGACAAATGATGTTTTTCAAACAACATACTGAATGCTCATCAAGATCTTTAACGAAAAACCAAATTGAATAAAAAGATGAAACACCAAGCAATTCCACAGAAACATAAAAACATTTACTCTAAACAAGAAAATCAAATCTAAACTAAATGAAGAGGAAAGGAATGTACATGATGAATATATGTAGTAGACATTTTTAATTAGCAGATTTTATTATATTACAATCACTTATTTAATTCAATTTTGTCAATGAATAAATTTACATTAGTATTTAAGCCATAGTGGAGATTGAGTAGAATAATTGTCTCTTTGTCCGACCGAATAAATTCTAGATGTTTGGAAACAACCGTGATATGAGTAAATAATTGAGCCATGGATAGGGACTGACTTTTCGACCCTCGTTCCATTTATAGAGCTGATAAAATGAAGGCAAACATCCACTCCTTATCTCCCAGGAGATATACAAGCCTACAATCATAAGTAAATAATCTTATTCAGCTTAATTAACTGAGTTAGAATATAAAATATTTTAAATGCCTTTGATAAAAGAAAGAAAAAATACAGAATCATCTCTTTACTGACGTGCGTTGCGAAATCAATAACCGCAACATCAGACAAATATGGAGTATGTAGTTTATAATGCCTAAGAAAACGACCTCACGTTTCCTGGACTCTTATATTAGCACCACTTCATTTCCAGTTAGAACTATAAAAATAATACAAAAGTGAGAATTATTTTGACATGAAATTGTCCAAAATCTGATCATTTCTCAAAACATTATTCCCCGTGTACAAGTAAACAGTCTAAAACAGTAATGTAAAAAAAAATAAAAAAAAATACATGGCCACTGCGCATGCGCGAACGCCACTGCCAACACCAGCGGACAATTTATTGTGACACCTTTTTGAAACGCCTAGATCCACCCAACAAACCTATGTAAAGTGCTGTCTAACAAATAGTCTTCTTTTTCGTACATGGCCAACGTGCATGCACGAACGCCAGCGGTCACCTTCTTGTGACATTTTTTTATAACGCTTGGTCAACCCGGTAAACCGATGTAATGTACTCTATAACATTCAGTCATATTTTTCTTACATGGCCACTACGCATGCGCGAACGACAGAGCACACTTATTTGTAACGTATTTTTCCAGTTTAGTCACCGCTAAAGCATATTTATGCTAATATATCGGGCCTTGTCGAAACTCAATGGCAACGGGGAAAAAACTACTTCCGTAACTTCAGGGACGATTTTCTCCAGCTTAGCCCCTGCTGTCGAACTATGATAGTTGATCTTTCTTCAAAGAGATCGAATATCCTTTCGAGAGCAAACTTTACACAATTCTCATAAGTTCTCCAGGCATTTAACAAAATATAAGAAAAAATATGCATTTCTATATATTTTTTTACATTATCACAAAATGTACCCAGTTAAATAGGGCAGCCCTATTTTAATTGTTTTGTTAAGTACAAGTGACCGTGTATTTCAAGAAGTATTTGAACACAGTTTTAACATTTGATCTTTATAATTTCCAACAATAATGACCTGTTTTGACTTGCTCAAATGTTTACAACTTTTGTGTACACAACCTAGTGACTGGCAATGCTTCAATGTGCATGTGGCATGAGGGTCAGGCCAATAGAGGTTGTGAAGAGTTGTCTGGTTTGCTGAAGTATATGAATGCTATTCCAGCGGCAGTTGTTAAGTTAACGAAAGCCGGCACAATGGTAAGTTCTGTTTGTACATTGTTAAAAATACAAGGACTTGCGAGTGTTGCTCCTATTTATTCCTCCATGCAACCATAGCTTCTACAATACATTACTTGCTAATCAAGGAGGACAACAGCCACGCAGAAGAGTTGCAGAGGCTGAGCCAGTTCATGATGACCATGATGCTTTGGAAGAAGAAAGAGGCTTTATTTTGGACAGTGACTGAATAATTTAAGCAAAACTGCTTTAATTGTATAACATATTTTTTTTTCTTGGCGCACCGACAACTGGGCCATTAGCGCCAACATCCAACGGCAGGAAATTCCTGCCGTCAGAGGGACTCGAACCCTTATCTCCCGCATGAGAACCTAAAACATTAACCACTAGACCACGGAGAGACCCGATATACTTATTGTCTGCCATTCTATGATGTTTTATGGAGCTATACTTAAAAAGTATCCTGACAATAAATATCAATATTGTTAGGCTTTGGAGGCCAAGGGGTACAAGTGATGCATGTTATAATTATAAATTGATAATAGACATTAACAATTAGTTTTTTTTAACTATATTACTGACATTTCAATTGATTCATTGAAGAAACACAATTAAAACATTATATATACTTACACTTATCAGGGAATTTACAAAAACGATTTAACTTTAAACAGTAAAAAAATTTTCTCAAAATGATTATAACGTCACTTGTACCCCTTGGCTTCTCAACCCATCTCATATACAGTTTTTAAAACGTTTACAACTATTGCGAAGCTGCCTCGTGCATGGTAGAGCATCTGTAACCATTTACGATAAAAGTTGTTACAAATAGTTTTCCCAATTAATTTTCAGTTTCGATATTCAAAAACGATTGTTTCCGTTGAAACTTTTACCAGACGTTTGACATGCAAGATAAGACATACAAGATATTTTAATTTTGGTTGCGTTTGGAGTTAAGGCAGTATTAAGGAAAAAAATGTTGTTAACAGACATGAAAAGTTTTGGGATCTTCGTATATTTTCTAAAATATCTCGAAAGCAGTTTTGGTAAGTGCCCAAAGTGTCTATAAAAAAATGTTCTGAGGTTATTTTCTATGGGACGAAGGAATTAGTACATAAATCTCCGAAAGTGTCCGGTTCGTTGCTTTAAACGGTTTTTGTGTTTGATTTCCTCAGTTTTTTAAATTGATTTTAGAACTAGTAATTATTTAAAAAGTAAATCTTACTTAGTTGATACTTAGTTAAGTAGTTGATACTTAAAATGTGAAACAACTTTTGGTTATTTGTAACAGAGCTTTCCGAGCGGAAGTCGAAGAGGCCGAGAGAACAATTTCCGCTGTAGTAAGTTAGCGGCACCTAAAATGTAACTTTTCTACAGGATTTCATTGGATTAGGTTTTTCCATTTTACCCCAAAATATTTACTATGTTTATTCCAAAGACATTACGGATAAGAATGTTTTGGAAAAGCGCTATGATGAAGCAGCTCATGCATCATCATAGCGATTTGCTGAATCGTACTTTTTTTTATAATTAACTTCATTTTTGAGGGTCAAAACCTTATCCGGGGAACAATTCTTGCTCCCGTCATTGGGAACTAACTTCTTCTCTGTCCTGCTTCTCGGAATGCATCCTCTACCTCACTGTATTAACTAATCGATTCCAAGGTTTTATTCCGGTTGACTGTTTTATTTACTGCCATGAATCACCAGTATTACCTTGCGATTTATTACCTCTGTCAAGATTCGTGGCTCGTTTCAGGTCACTAACGTCTCCTGTAGTACCCATTATTGTAAGTGCGGAATCCTTTGTCTTATTGAATCACTAAATAGGACAAGATCTCGCATTCAGAAGTTATTTCCGGTGAAAACAAGTTTATTTACTATATATTTGTCAAATACCACTCACTCACTGACCTATCATCGCCCAGCCCAAACCGCTCGACAGAAAATTTTGAAATTTTGCATGGACACTTCCTATATAACGTAGGCACTCACTAAGAAAGGATTTTTTGATATTCAATTTTTTAAGTATTTTTAGAGGGGTTTAAAGTTTGAGTTGGTTAGAACATGCAAGCCTAGGCAGCATGTATAGAACCTTGGATTTTACCATTTCCTCGAATTAATCTCTCACTAAAAAAATACGTAAAGAAAGATATGTTGCCACATTTAATTTTATCCAACTTCAATGAATTTAAAAGCCAAAATCCTGGTGCTTCTTTCTTCTACACGGACGGATCTAAAAACGAGATTGGGGTTGGTGCTGGAGTGGTGACTGCCTCCTCTTCTCTGATGTACTCATTGTCACCACTAAGCAGCAACTTTACAGCTTAACTATTCGCTATAAAGAAAGCAGTTGACTCGATGTTAGAACATCCAAGTAGTAATCCTATCATAGTTTGTACAGATTCATTATCCGCTCTTCAAGCCATTCTAAATCCTTTTTCAATTCACCCGTTAATTAATGAAATCCTGTTGGGTCTTTGTAGGATTACAACTTTAGGGTACGAGTATTCTTTCTATTGGATACCGAGCCACTTTAATATACCAGGGAACGAAGTCGCTGACCATCTCGCAAAAAAAGGCATAACAGAAGGTATTCCCTTTAATATGGTAATGCACAACGATCTGATCCTTGAAATTAATAAAATCCTAAAGAAAGATTGGCACCATTTCTGGTTTAATGTCAATGAAAACAAGCTTAGAGAGATAAAAAATGACATAAATCCCTGGAAGACATCTAATCAACAAACTAGGCGGGAAGAAATTATAATTACCCGACTGCGCATAGGGCACACAAGGCTTACACACGGTTATCTAATGTGTAACGGAGAGCCTCCTGAATGCCGCACTTGTGGTACTCCCTTGACCGTCAAACACCTACTCACCGAATGTAGACAAATTATGAAACCAATAAATTATCCAAATACATTATCTGAAATTTTGGGAGATAATCAAACTGAAGTTGAAAAATTATTATTCATATTGAAAAAAAATAATGTTATTACATTAATTTAAAGTAAAATTGTTTTATTAACATAAAGTAACATAACAGTAGAGAACAATGAAAAAATGTGTGGTTATCATACATAATAATTTGACTTTTATTATTTTAAATCAATATAAAAAAAAACTAAATACAAAAAATAAATAAATAAATAAATAAATAAATAAATAAAAAAAATAATAATAATAAAAATAAATAAATAAAAAAAAAAAAAAAAAAAAAAAAAAAAAAAAAAAAAAAAAAAAAAAAAAAGTGTGTGAAATATTTGGCATTGCATACTCCACTTGTATAAGTTGCGCGGAGCGTGAAGACAGAATTGGGACAATGCTTAATCTTAAGGGACTCATAAAGAAGACCTTCTACCGAAGAAATACCCCCAGTCTCTAGAATTCTACTACCGTAGAATATCTTTCAGCCTGTAGAATTGCTGACCAATTCAAATTGGTTCAAGCTCCTGCTCCTGGGATTCAAGAAGTACCTTCAGCCTGTAGAATATCTTCTACCGAAGAATAACCTTCAGTCTTACTGGACGGAAGCAAGAAGTACTAACAACACAAGCTACCTTAGAAGTGGTCCCATGTTTGCTTAATATGCAGCAGTCAAATGCCACACTTAAAAAAAAAAAAAATATATATATACATATATATGTGCAACATACATAATTTAAAAAAAAAAAAAAATCAGTCCCGTAACAGGCCACAAGGGCCCAGAGGGGCAGATACTGTAGAGGTATCTGATTCTTGACCATACGGCACACTAGGGAGATAGTGTGGTCAATACTATGCTCCGGCCGCCTGATTTTCCCCTTGGCTGCTTCGACTGCTAGAGTCATTAGCACCCAAGGTACCCATTATTAATTAAATTAATTAAAGGCTGGGTGAGCCTAGGGACGATCTGGGACCCCAAATCCAACCCTCGAACGGCAGCACTAGAAGAAAAAATCATTAGTGCGCGCTCGGGTTTTGAACCTGGTCCTCCAGTTCATTAGTCGAGTGCTCTACCACTGAGCTAACCTCGCCCCCCATACATAATTTAAGGGAAAAAATATAATGTATATAATATATGCATTATAAAAAATAAAAAAAAAGTTATATAGATAATTCTATATTTGCTATGATAAGCACCTATTATTTTAGTGTTCTCCATCCATAGAGCGAAAAACAAAAATATATTTGGTCATTAATGTCTTTCATTCTCGTAGGAGTTATAATGCGGTTCAAGGGAATATCCAAAATTACAAGAATAACAATCAAACATATCGTTTAGTTGTGCTGGTGGTGACAATGTGTAGCTAAATTAATATTTTAGTAGATAGTTTAATAATAAATATTTGTTTCCAGTTTATTTCTCCGTATCTTATTGATTACAAGTGAAGAAAACAACCAAGATGGACCTGGGCTGAATGATATATTTTGAAGCCCTAAATAAATAAATAGTTAAAATAGTATTATTTTTAATTGAGGTTAATTTCCACTATGATGGCAGTCCTTGAATTACTAGAAATAAAATGTGATTTTGTCCCTCTAGAGTTTACGCCCTGGTGATGGCCCATCCGAGGTAATAATATCCCGAACCACTTTACACAAAAATTTGAAATTTTGCACGGACAATACGTTTCGAATGTAAACACTCGCTAAGAAAGTTTTTTTTTTATATTCAAATGTTTAAGTACTTTTAGGGGGGGCTGAATTATTAAGAAGTTCCTCATCGGCTCATAAACAGTCCGATTTTGATACAAAACATTTGGTACAAAAATCTTTCTTCTCATTTAAAAGGTCAAGTTCATTAACCAGTTGATTCCGTTTACTGGAACATGGTTTTTGGAGCGAAATTTGTGCGAAAGATTCCTTAACATAGGAAAACGAATGGAACGATTTTTTAAGCGAGTTCTGTAGCCATTTACCAGAAAAATTGATAGAAATACTTTTCAAAACTAATTTTCTGTTTGGGTATTCAGAAACGAAGTATATGGAAAAATTGTATGAATGGTGATACAAAGTTTTCGGATCTCAGTATATTTTTTAAAATATCTCGAAAATGTTTGGGAACTCTAAATTCTTTACAATAAGATTCTGTTGTAATGTTCGGTGGGCAGGGCCGCCACATGGGAGGGACAGCCGGGTACAGTTGTCCCGGGCGGTGGGGCGATGTCAATCGAAGAGATAAGTGCTTAAAACTTCAAATTTGTTAGTTTTATGCTTTGCAACGTGTATTTGTCTCTGTTTACCTAACTTTTTAAGCGGTTGTTGTATTTTTTTTTCTCTCTCCAACGGAAACAAGCACGGTTACCTCCACATGGTGTTTCCTGGGTAACTTTAAAGTCCGTGCAATAATAAGCTCTTTCTTGACACTGGTCCGGAGCGCCCCAACGTCAAGAAACATTATGCATTAATTACTTATCAATTGATGAATAACATATAGTATGACGTGGTATAATAAAATGTACAAAATTATGTAGTAGCGTTAATTTTGATCATATCTTATTTAACTCAATATAAAAAATACTTATCGGCCGTGGTGAAGCATGGGTATTCTGCTAGTTAATGATAATGAGGCAATAAAGTAAACTAACCAAGTTAGCTCGCAATTTCACGTTTGAAACAGCAAACCCCCGGAAGGGGAAAAGATATTTATTTTGCGAACAAAATAATTTAGACACCGAAATGACAATGTGCCAGATACAAAAATACTTGTAGACTCCTACAGGCTGAACATTAGAAACAAAAGGAGCATTGAATATACGTATATACATAAGGCCCCAAATTATCCCAGCTAATTGGAAAGCATTGATTCAGCTACCGGAAGATTACTGAATAAAAACCAATCTCTACCAGGCACGTGCACGTAATTTTAAGACCTCTCTCTCACAAAACACAAAATCCCTTGATACTTATTTTCCCTGGAATTCCGGGTGCAGATATTTTCAATAGAAATCACGAAATGGACTCCATGATGCAAACGGGAAGAATATTGATATATTTCCATTATAGGTTACATATCATTTTGAGATATTCCTAAAAATACAACTCTTCATGATGCAATGTCAAGCTCCTGTGATTCCTAAGACTGTTCAAAGCTAATTCAGCTTGAAAATAACGTCGGAGTACCAACAGGTAGACGATGGCTGCAGTAGCCGAGCTGGCTCCAGGAGTGAGGGTGTGGCCCCTAGCTGCAATCAATATCTCATCCGGCTTGCCGACACCCAGTCTATCGCCAAGCTTCGAATCTCCTATAGATCTCATGCAAGCTAGAGGGGAAATTACAATCCAGGCTAAATAACATTGGCCTACAAAAACAAAGTATCCAAAAGGAATTGTGCTTGTATTATTCATCCTACTGTCCAAGAATTTATAATAAATAGAGAGGATTCCTTCACATTCTTCATTTAATCCCAAGAAAAAGACACATAAAAAAAAATGTTGAGACTAAGTCAACAAAGGGATGTATTATCGCTGACCACAAATATAGAGTTAAATGATAGGATTGCCTATTTCTAATCAAGAAAAACCCCCAGAGGAATAAAAATCCTTGAAAATCTTGGTTTTTGAAAATCTTGGTTTTGGGGAAAGCAACTTGTTATAAATAAAATAATCGACAAATCTTAAACATTCAAGCTTCTCATTAACGATTTAGGGAAGAAAGAACTTACAGAGTTCTGACTCATATAGCAAACCCATTTCCCTCAAGCCTATTCCACATGATGACCAAGTTGTAAAAGTGAACGATTTATAATTTCAGGATAAATATAACGCATGCATAGAGTTGTAACAAAGGTTAGAATAATTGATGGGGTCGGGACAAAATAGTGCCAAACAACATTTTTAACAAAACTTAACTGTATCTGCTATATGTTGGATATTATCTGGGAAGAACACGTGATCTCCGAACTGTGAGTCATAGACGATTTCAACCCTGGATTGACACTGCCATTTACATCTAGGTTAATGACACCGTGGGGTAAATTTTACCCCATACTTTCAAAAATTAAAAAAAATGAATAAATTTCCATTTTTTCTTTTGTTTTTTTATACCACCACAATGTATAGAAGGAACATCAAGAAATAAATTCAAACAGTAATAAAACTGCAACATATTTATTAAAATACACAAAAAAGCTTGGAAATCCTAGAATTCAATGTTCTCCATAAACCAAATAATTATCCTAAAAGAAATAATACAAAATGTTACTTGACTGATAATATTTTTAAAAAAAAAAAAACAATAAAATGGAATGTTAAAAAGCAATAAAAAATAGGAACAATAGAAAATGCAATTTTCTGTCCAACTGTGGCTCGTTAACAATCAACACATTTTAGTGATCGGTGATCGCGGCACATCGGCCTTCTACACACAGAACATAGTGCTTTTGTCTTCTTGTCATCCTTTCTGTCACAAAATGAACATCTCAGGGCTTTGTCCAAAGTAACGGAAGATGTTGAAGGTCCATCAGGAGTTGATTAATTTCCCAAAACAACCTGCATCAGTGGTTTTGGTATGTTCTCTAATTGGGCTCTAATTTCCACATGAGATTTCACCAGTTGGTACCCCAAATCGAAGAGAAAATCTTTTGTAGGCACTCTTCTTTGCCAGTTCACCATGCCATGGTACAATTTTCTTCCAAGTATGTCCGTTTTTACCAATATAAACGTTCATTTTTTGTACTTTTTGTGGAGGTTCTATACGTTCCTCTCCATATGAATCCAGGCTACATTTATTATGTGAAGCATTTGACGTACCTGGGAAAATATTGCTTAATACAGGAACTTCTTCTACAGAGAGATCTTCGGCGTCTTCTTCAGAAGCTGAATCCTCTCTTTCCTCCTCTTCATCTTCAGAACAGCTGTCGTCTTCAACAGGATTTTCTTGTTCTTCTTTCTCCAGTTCATCTAAAATACGCCTAATTTCTTCTGGATCACTGTAAAGATTGGTATACGCAATTTTGTTACTTTGAAAGCCGCAACATAAAAGTGATCGACCCGTCAAGATATTATGAGTTGATCGAAAAAGACATACGTTAACTACACCGTGGGGTAAAAAATACCCCATGCACAATTCGCGACCTCCTCATGCAGCGATGAGTAGACAACTGTCTTTGTTTTGTTGAGGATATACGAGATAATACACTTCCGAGTATTTAGGAAGAAGAAGGGAGTCTCTGAGATTCATAGAAATTGAGGAACACGCCATAGAACAAAGTCTGGGGTATTTTTAACCCCACGGCGTCAATCCAGGGTTAACCTAGCCTATGACTCTACCCGTGTCAAGACCTACCTGTGTGCCACGTTTGGTCAAAATCGGTCAAACGGTGTGGATTTGTATAAGGTACAAACATACTAACAGACAGCTGGTAGACGTTTTTGACCCAGCCTATGACACTTCCCGTATCATGACCTACCTGTGTGCCAAGTTTGGTCAAAATCGGAAGACGGGTGTGGATTTGTATAAGGAACAAACATACAGACAGAAAGCTCGTAGAAATGTTTGACTTATCCCACGAGAATTGCTGTATCAAGACCTACCATTATTCCAAGTTTGGTCAAAATCGGTCAAACGGTGTGGATTTTTATAAGGAACAAACAAAGAAACAGACAGACAGACACGTGATTTTTATATATATAGATAGATGAGTAAGATTCCTCTTTGCCTTCACTTCTAATAAATGCCTATTTTAGTTACAGTACTGCCTATTTTCAGTATTTCAAGTGCCTTTTTGCCTGCCTATTTTAAGCAAAAATAAATGCCTAACTTCCGGGCTCTACTAATGATATATTTAATTTTATTGTTATTTTATTTATTGAATGGATGAGTGAATCTTTTATTGACTTTAATAATCAAAATAAAATTCAACTTACTACTACAAATACTTATTTTTATACAACATATTTACATTAATTATAATAAATGATAATAATAATTATAGTAACTATAATAATAACACTACTGCTTACATAACCTTCTGATTGAATCTTTCTACTTCTAGAAAAACGCCAAAAATGAATAATTAAATAAAATAATATAAAGAAACGAAAATGAAGGATATGTACATACACATCAATAAGCACATACACATTTCTAATAATAACAAATAAATTAAACTACATTAACAAACCAAAACATCCTCTATAAAAACAAACTTCGTATTCAAGCGAAGTCCCTCATGCTTAAAGAAGTTTTAAAATGGTGCATACAACTTTTACTTTATTCTTGGAGATATTACACAACAGACTCTCCATTTTGATAGAAAATCATTATCAAAGAGATTTTCTCTTGCACTTGCGAGGATAGTACAATGAAAAAGGATTTGTATCTGACCGTTCTCCGATTCGCTACACAGCCTGCGCGGAGTTGAAGGATCGAAAAGGCAGAATTCACCACTGATAAGTAGTCTGTGCTTCGGACGTCGGCGATAAATCGGAGGTCCTTTAAGGGTAACCGCAGACAAATAGTCCCCAAATAGTATTTTATTTATTATTAAAAAATGTATTATCTCTCTCTTTACCAGTCACTTATGCCACTTTACTGTCTTGCTCTCTTCACAGGGAGGAATATCTCAGGGCTCGTTGAGAAAATTCCTGGCTGCACCCTGGATGTCGGCGCTAATGGCCCAGAAGTTGGTGTGCCGTAAAAAAAAAAAATTATACAAAGCAATGGGTTGATGATTTGTAGATGTGCCGTTGAAAAAAAAAAAAAATATATATATATATATATATATATATATATATATATATATATATATATATGTTTCAACGGCACATCTACAAATCATCAACCCATTGCTTTGTATAATTTTTTTTTTTACGGCACACCAACTTCTGGGCCATTAGCGCCGACATCCAGGGTGCAGCCAGGAATTTTCTCAACGAGCCCTGAGATGAGAAAATTCCTGCCGCCGGTGGGGATCGAACCCACCATTTCCCGCTTATGAATCTAAGGCGCTAGCCACTAGACCACGGGAGACCCCTTTGTCTGTTCATTGTCTTACAGACTCAAAAAAGGTATGAGTTTGGTAATCAAATACCTATTTAACTTAAAAGGTCAAGTTCGTTAACCAGCAGAATCCGCCTACCAGAACACGGTTTTGTGGGTGAAATTTGCGCGCGCAAAAAAAAACCAATATTTCTTCCATATGTTTTTCGAGTAAGTGTTGACTAACTACAAAAAAAAAGTATTTAATTCTATTTTAAATGCCACTAGGAATAAGTACGGAAACGCACTTAGATGACGCAGTTCCTGTGGGTCGGACCTTTCATAATGTTTTGTTATTTATTAGATAAGAAAAATATGTTTTATAAGCGAAGTTTATGCGTCGGTCTAATATATTGTTTTTACCGTTTATTATTATTCTCTTCGGTAATTCAGTATATTTGGTTTGTTTTTTAGGCTGATGAAGGCTGCAAAAGAGCATTCCGAATCGCTCTATATATAGATGAGACAGAAATCGGATGGTTTTTCCTAGCCCTCACTTCTTAAAAAAGTCCGTCACGCAGGAGCTGCATTACTAAGCACTTTCCTCAGAATTTGGGTAGTGTAGACTGCTTTCTAGAACAATTTGCTTAAAATATCCTACATAAATAAAATAAAAACATGAATAGTTCTCTTTTAAATTTGTAATGAGTAACTGATCAATTATTAATTTGCTTCCAGAGTTATGTTCACACATGGTACCTATTACACTAGGTAATAAATACAAAAAACCTCATATTATCGTATTTTGATCTAAAGCAGGAACAGGATACAGTCACTCTAGTGGTAGAAAGCGCTCCTTGCGGCGGCTTTGCGAACCTACGTCTGGCGGGCTTTTCTATTGAAATATATTACAAATTAAACCCCCGCTTTCCGATTGACCGATTCAGCTCATTTTTACAACACTTCTTTCTAATGAGTTACCCAAGACGTATACCGCGTTTCGTTACAATACAGCAGAAATTTCGACCGGTATGAGTATATTAGGAATTTGGGTCCGGAGTAAATCCCCCCTTCTAATGAACCGATTTAGTTTATTTTTACAACACATATTTACCTGTAGATTACCACTACGAATACCGAGTTTCGTCGAAATATACCAAAAATCACGGCTGGTAGTGGCGAATTGGTATTGTGGGTCCGGAGTAAACCCCCCCTCCTAATGAACCGATTTAGTTTATTTTTACAACACATATTTACCTGTGGATTACCACTACGAATACCGAGGTCCTCGAAATATACCAAAAATCACGGCTGGTAGTGGCGAATTGGTATTGTGGGTCCGGAGTAAACCCCCCTTTCTAATGAACCGATTTAGTTCATTTTTATATCTCACTTTTCTCTCCATATTACCATTACGAATACCAAGTTTCGTTGAAATATAACAAATATTACGGCTGACATAGTCAAATTAGTGTTTTGGGTTCGGGGTAAACCCCCCCTTCAGGTGGACCGACTTTGGTGGTTAACGAACTCGTTCCATCGTTTGCTAATTGAATGCTATATACCAAGTTTCGTGACGAAAAAACAAAAGCTCTGGCCGCTATCGTGTTAACAGACACACATATATATATATATATATATATATATATATATATATATATATATATATATATATATATATATATATATAAATTTTAACGGGGGTAATTTTCGGTGTCTACTAGGTAGGATCGATAAAGATTTGAAGAAATTTTTCAAAAATTCCGTCATGAGTCCAACCTCAATAGCTACTTTCCTTCGGAGGAAAGTGCTAAAAAGAAACCATTAAATGTATTTTTTTAAATAACCGAATATTGGTTTAGGATATTTATGAACCGGCCAATGTGATCACCTATCACTCAGAATGGTACACAGTTTCTACGTGTGTACCTGAACTTAAAATGAAATAGTTTAACAATTGATTTGCCATTTATTTTTTGAACATATATGATCATAATTTGTCCCTCTCCATGTATAGACAAACCCTCCCTCACTCTCTCTTAGTGTCTCTGAGCTATCTAGAAAGATATACATCCAAGCAAACCTCTCTGTATAAAGGTACTCTTGGTGGTATTTGTTCTTTATTTCGAAGTCTCCTTCGTTATTCAGAGGAGTTATTATCCAAAAACCTTGTATTACTTTTCTCTCGGCCTCCATGTGAAAACTCTTCTCCTGTCACTGTCCTCTGCGAACTGATCCGAAGCAGCGTAGAGATACTCCTTGTAAAAGGTATTTATTATTTGGAAATGGTCTGTATCCGTGGATGGCATGAAGTTCCAATAGCCCTGTTTCTTTTCTATACCTTTCTTCCAAGTGTATACATTTTTTCTATCTGAATCATAAGCCAAATCTTTACTTGGCGAATACAGATATTCATTAGACCTTTTCATCTTTATTGTGCAATTTACTCCATTCCAAATCAAATTTTTCACTGATGTATAAAAACTGTTCTTAAGGTCCTCAGCTATGTTTTTGAAATATGGCGGTAGTTCGCCATTTCCATAATTGTTTTCACCCAAAATGCAACCATTAACTGTTCATAGCTGTTTAAATTGTGGTTGTTTCTCATATTTTCAAACAGAGCCACGGTGAATGAGCATTGATCCTCAATATAAGTATTCTTCCTAATAAACTCGAGTATTATTTTTACATTTTTCAAGACTTGTGCATATGCCTTTTCAATAATTTCAGGATAATAATCCCTTATATCATTTCTATATATTTTTACAAATTGTATAATATTGCTGTAATTAGAATTTTGAATACTGTCTGACCATGATTCAATTATCTTTTGAGTATATTTTTTTAATGACACTTCATATGAAGTATTGTTCATGCAGCGTTTAATAACTTTGAGGAATATCATTACAAGTGGAGTATTTAGGTGACCGCTTTCTTTCATGATATCATACAATGTGACAAAAACTATCACATTCTGGCTGCAGATAGAAAGAGCACTCCCAAAGTCGAGTATGTTCTTCAAATTTTCTAATTGCCCATGATCGGCATAGGCTGTTCTGGTAATGTCAATTAAAGCAGAGTTCTTTTTATTTTCTTTAATATTATTGATAGCATTTTGTACGTTTCCTCTTTTTATGTTTATAATACACTTTTTTATTTGACTATTTTCGGCTTCCCTTTTTAGATCATTTATCAATCTTTCTGTTGCCTTCAGTTCGCCACCCAGTGAGTCAAATTGTTGTCTTAGCTCGTGAGAAAAATAATAATTTCTCATTGTTCCATCATTTTCATAAAAATGGATTATTCTCTTGTAAACAACGTCCCATTTATTTATATCTTCAAAAAGTGCTTCGCTGGGAGAAGTTCGATTCAGTCCAGTTTTTAGACAATCTACGGATGATTGAATAATCTTCAACCATTGTATACAGTTATTGGAATCCGTTTCACTTACGTTGGAGCCATTTGATAGCTTTAGGGCTTGCAGAAATGTTTCGTCCATTTGATTTTTTACATCCAAAAGTTGTTCCCTTGAAAATGAGCAAGGAGCTTCTCTTTTAATTAAAGATTTAGTGAAACGGTGATGAATTGCGTTATTAAACAATTTAATATTAGGTCGACACAATGAGGGATGAGTAATTTTTTAAAAAAATCTGCCACAAAGACTTCTGTTTCCGTTGTCTGATTAGGGTGTTATTGTTAACGATGTGTATGGCATCTCAGTTAGTCTACTCATTGCTTTTGTTATATTTTTTGAAGACATCTCATCTAAAAATTCTGGCGATTTACCATGTACGTAATATGAGTAAAGTGTTTCAGGCTTATTGTAAATAAAAACTCGGGAAGCGTTTTGATTTTCTTGATCATCATGCGACTCTGTCAACACTAACGGAATTATCACCAGAATAATTGAAGGTAATTTGATCATTTTAAAATGTCCTAAATTCGGCGGAGGTCAATTTAACTATTTAAACAAACAATAATATCTTAATAAAGAACATATTCGAAAAACTTCTATCAATATGCATACTTTTTTTTTTTTTTTTTTTTTTTTTTTTTTTTTTTTTTTTTTTTTTTTTTTTTTTTTTTTTTTAAGGTGCTTCGAGTACCTAGGTCATTAACACCAAATATGCTTAATATATTTACAAATATTAATTTAAAAATAATGATATGTAAAACGTAAGGATTATTTCCCTTTTTCAATAGTACAAGATTATTGTAGCTCCTAAACTTTAAAATATAATTTTACAATTTCTTATTGATTCTGTAAACAGTTATTCCATTAACAATATTTCCTTTACATTGTCTACATATATATTAAATAACAATTTCCCATTTGACTGCTCGAAATGCTGTATATTAGCAACTTATTCTATCTGACTAGCAACAGATGAACAAAGTTTGTTTTATCTCCATCAATTTTAGGAAAATACTTCGGGATGCTCCATCCTAATCAAAACCAAAATTCTGAAATAAAAAAAAAAAAAAAAAAAAAAAAAAAAAAAAAAAAAAAAAAAAAAAAAAAACCTAAAACACAAATCAATTTCATATTTATTTACATAAATACACGTGAACACTCTCACTCTCTTTCACACACACACACGCACACACATAAGTGTGTATATAAAGGCATAAATTCTTATATTAAAAAAGGAATTCCTAAAAAGTTAAATTTTATGTCAGGTATTATTTTTGTTTAAATTTTAATGCCCATAATAATTAACTAAGATTTTTAGAACGGGTTATCTACAGGTCACCACCCTTTTCTAACCAGGATAGGGCTGATGCCTTTTCTTTTTTCCCCCAAAGAAACTTAACTGCTTCCGCCTTAACACTCCTATATAGGTACATACATTCCTAATATAGGAATAAGAATATTAATTACATAGTTCATAAGGGCACGTACAAAAATATATTTTGTTGCAGAAGATCCCCTGAAGAGGTGTGGGCATACCCGTAGATTCAAAGCCACTTTCGTGGCAATAGCTAGGTATATCCCGTAGACTCACAGCCACTTTCGTGACAATAGCTAGGCATACCCCGTAGACTCATAGCCACTTTCGTGACAATAGCTAGGCATTCCCCGTAGATTCAAAGCCACTTTCGTGGCAATAGCTAGGCATACACCGTAGATCATAGCCACTTTCGTAGCAATAGCTAGGCATTCCCCGTAGATTCATAACCACTTTCGTGACAATAGCTAGGCATTCCCCGTAGACTCATAGCCACTTTCTACGTACAGCCAACCTTGCTCTTAAAAACTGAGAAATGCACTGAGTCTCGCACACAAACAAGTCGGAGAAAATGAGATGCAGTACTATAATGCATTAAAATGTGTAGCTTCTTTAGCTACACTGACCATGATTATTTGACCGAAATAGAGCCAGAAGACGACTTAATTTTCCAATAATTGATTTATTTTTGTATTTTGCGTTTTTTGTAGGTATTGACATATGAGCTTCCTAAATTAAAAATTTGATTAAAAGCAAATTTTGTTCATTTTAGTTGAAGAAGTCGTAAATTTTGGGTTTTATAGAGAACGTGGCACAATAAGGAGGCAGCTCCAAATCATTAAACTTCACACCAGCACTCTAAAAAAAGTCCGACTCGCGGGAACTGCATCATCTCAGTCTCATTTGGAAAGATTAAAATAGAAACGGTTATTATTTTGGTTTCACCTTTCTTGAAAGGTCTTGATTTATGATCTTACCTGTATGGGTCCCGGGGAAGGCTCCCTCATAGAGGCAGTTGAATATAGTCAAGGTCTTCGAATCTCTCTCTTGGAAAGCTATTTTTCTAACAATAAATTATTTTTCTTCTTTTACTTAACCTGCTTTATTGTCAAGTACATTATCCAACTATAAGCAATTAAAAAATAACAAGGAATAAAAACAGGCAAAAAGAACCGTTCGAATAAACTAAATCAATTACTTTAAAGTTATAAGCACTTATTTCTCCGATTGACATCGCCTAATCAAATCTTTCTTCAGAACCTTTTTTGTAGAGCATTTAGTAAGCTTTCGAGTGGTAACCTTCGGCTTACCAAGATTCTCAACCGTTTTCGAGATATTAAGGAAAGACTCAACCTCAATAGCTACTTTCCTTCGGAGGAAGTGCTAAAAGGTAGGGTCTGGTCCTTATAGACTTACTTTCATAAATAGGTGTCTATGTTACGATAAAGAATCAAAATAGTAAAGAATATCAAGAAACTAAATTTTAAAACGTTTCTTTTTAACTTTCCAAAAATGTGAAAAAAAGGAGCTGCCTCCTTATTGCTGCAAGCCGTGCAAATCAAGGGTAATTTCTCGTAATTAGTTTTTGTTAGTGTGTCCATGTGTTTTTCCGCTTGTTTTTTATCCTTTGCTTGTGAATATATTGTAATTTGTTGTTCGTTCGCGTACAGTTTTTTTTTTTTTTTTTTTTTTTTTTTTGGATGCTCATAAATAAATATATGAAATAATGATAAAAAGTAATGTAGGTTTATAATGAATGCTTACGAGTCACAATCGAAATTCAGCAACAGCTTGGTTATGTTCTACCTTCGACGGCCTCCAGAGAACTGAACTGTTTTGATCATAAGCAAAAAGATAAGATGGCAGGGGATGGGTTTTCCCGTATTTCACGTACAGTTCTCCATTTTAGTACGTTTTATCCTTCCATACATAGTGAGAAACTTTGCAAAAAACGTATATCAAATCATAATTTTCTAAATAAAACCATTAAATGGAAAAGTCACACGAAAATGCATCGAGTCCCTTCTTGAATTATCTACGCATCTTACATATGGATGCCATCTCGATCGCATAACTTCTTAACAGCAGGATATTATGATATTCATAAGTTCAAATGATTCTATTATTCACACCCTGGTAACCAATAACGTAAAACTGTCAGTGAACGGAGGTTAAATAATTGCTTTAATGGATTTTAAATCAATGATTTACTAAAGAAAATGTTTCGCATGATGTTTCTACATTATTCCTACTTACAAGGGAACATCCCCAAGTGTCTGGAGCCGATTTTCATGAAACATTGTATATTTCTTAAACACCTGAAAATGATCGATAAGTATTTTTTTTATATCGGGCCAATCGCACGTTTAAGGGGTGAAAGCACCCTTCCCAAGTAGACTGTAAATATTCTAACGAGTGGAGTATACAGCGGTGGGGTCACCGATTTGGTCCACTTTTTTCTGGTGATTCTACATCGACAAATAGTCGACACATTTCAGAGCGTCCCTTCCAATACGGCTTAGGAGCTGATAAATAAAATAAAATAGGTTCAAAATGCTTTATTTTATATATCAAGCTTAGAAAATTATATCGACATGATTCTTTCTCCAATTCATTTGTTAGAGAGTAGAATAAAGAACAAACACTATCGTTAAACAACAATTTATATTTCGTCAAATAAATTCGAAAATATGCTTACTTTTGAAGTAAACTAGCATTATACATTTTTTTACGCCAAAAATATTGAAAGAAGATTTAAAATCAGCACCCCAAGAAACTCTGATGAGGTAAATCAAAATAAAAAAAATAATACTTTTTTCCTCTCTCGGAGCGACAACAGTCTCCGGTATATATCGGTATTGGATGAAAAAAGTATTATTAAATTATTCTTTATTAAAGAAATATAAGTTATTGTTTAATGATTGTATTTGTTCTTTAATCTACTCTCTTTCCTATTTTGTAAGCATTTGAATGGCTACCTTCCACTTAACACGATTTCCCAACCGTTTTCGGTATATTTTAGAAAATGTATCAAGATCTGAATACTTTTCATGTCTAATAACACAATTTTTTTCTGATACTTCCTTACCTCCAGGGGCAACTAAAATTTAAATATCTTAGATTAGATAAATTCCAAACGTCTGGAGGAGATTTCAACTGAATCAATAGTTTGTGAATCCCAGGGCCGCCACATGGGGGGGGGGGGGAGTGCCGGGTACAGTTGTCCAGGGCCCGGGCGCCGTGGAGGCCGCTAATTGGAAAAAAATGTATAGGTTATGAGCTTGTAAAAAGAATGGGGTTTAGAAATAAAGACGGGCCTAGCCTATATTTATTGGAAAGGGATCTATATTTTTTTTAATGTACATAAACGACAAAACAAGTACAGTCCCAGAATAGTATATTTCATTAGGAGTCGTAATAAAACTACAAGTAACGAAAGTGACCTTCACTGCACCGATTGTCGGCTTTTATTCTCATTTCGCTCAAAACTCAAGATGAAAATAATTTAAAAATGTCTAAAGTCCTACAGCTAAGTACTAGAACTTTCAGTCTGGCTCTCAGAAGTGGGGGCCCAGCTCTGGTCCTGGGGTCGGCTCTGAGAAGTGGGGGCCCAGCTCTGGTCCTGGGGTCGGCTCTGAGAAGTGGGCCCAGCACTGGTCCTGGGGTCGGCTCTCAGAAGTGGGGGCCCAGCTCTGGTCCTGGGGTCGGCTCTCAGAAGTGGGGGCCCAGCTCTGGTCCTGGGGTCGGCTCTCAGAAGTGGGGGCCCAGCTCTGGTCCTGGGGTCGGCTCTCAGAAGTGGGGGCCCAGCTCTGGTCCTGGGGTCGGCTCTCAGAAGTGGCGGTCCTGGAGAATACCCAAACTGAAAATAATTTTGGAAATGTAGTTGTATCAATTGTCCTCGTAAACGGTTACAGCTATCGCTTTGAAAATGGTTTCATACGTTAAGAAACGTATACAACATTACTGCCTGTTCATAATTTCTTTTAGTTTTTATTCGTTTTTCTCGGAAAACCCCTATATTTAAATATATATATATATATATATATATATATATATATATATATATATATATATATATATATATATATATCATATCTGGACAACTGTTATTTTCGTGATCTAAAGGTTCTGAAACCTAAAATTGTCAAGTCTGCACCTCTGAATTGCGTCATGAGGTCAACCTAATTTGCGAGACTCCTCCCTATGGAGGGAGGGAAGAACCCTGCTAATAGATCGATTCAGATCGACCATCTCTAATATTTACTACTCAGTTTCTCCCGAATTGTTTATTTTTGTTTCAGGAAAGAATGATTGGCAGCGAGTCTTAGTCATATCCACACACAACAGTACAATCTTGCTACGATATTATAAGCGTAAAGCACTACTAAACTATTACTGTAGTAATAATGAATTTTGTTAATTAGTCTAAAGTAATCAATTAAAGAGTTCTCCCATTCATTAGGAGAAATTGTCCTAATCAACTAGGATTAATTTTTTATAACGTCTGGTTTAAAAATGATTGGCCAATTTGGGGACTATTCATATTTTACTGACTAATAACAGAGTAATTTTGGAAGGCCTCATTAGTTTAAAATATCCACCATTCATAAAATTTTCAGCGTATTTTGAAATTTCGCGGTTGTTGTCGATGAGAATAAAATAAATATATCACTTTGCGAAGAATATTGTAGGGTGGGACGTACCTTTGGCCGTCGAAATAAAGGTCGTTACGAGACTCGACCGAAATTGAACGTTGTTACTACGCTGTAACTGATCGGACACCGTTTCCCGATCCATGCTGTCCCTAGAACCCCCCCCCCTCAGCTTATAATGGGTATCTGAAGGATTCGGAATACAGTGTTGGCTGTACTGTCAGTTGGCCGAGCTGTCATATGGTCTAAAACAGAGATAATCAACCTTTTTCATAAAGCCAACCACACGTGTTAGTCATGGAGTCGCATGCCGTAAATGAAATAACTTCTTAGGTTTTCGCGGTTGTAAGAAATTTAATAAAACAACAATCGGCGTTAATGGCCTAGATGTCGCTGTGCCGTAAAAAATAAAAATAAAACAACAAGCGAATAACTGACGTTTCAAGCAAGGTGCAGTGTCCGTGGCAGGAAGCAGTTAATACTGGATTAAACGTATTTAGCACTGCACAACACGGCGCGGAAGTGTTGTGTAGTACCTCTTTTCCCCCATGCTCTCATTATTTGTAAAGGTGTGAAATCCAAAATGGTTTAAAATAAAGTAACACTTGATGGGCCAACCACAAATGCCCGAGGTGCCACAGGTTGATCTAGGTGATCTTGAATCGTCAAATATCTGTATTGAAGATTCATTTTGATTCTCAATAACCTTTTGAAGGGCTCAGTGATTGTACAAGTGTGTAATATGTTAATACAGATACTTGCAAGTGCAAAACCGGAAAACGCCAGTCGGAGAAAATAAGCAAATAAACAATTCATGTTTGTTGGATAAATATCCAGCTTTACTCTCTAGGATTGAGCCACCCCAAAACCCACCCTCCCCCCCAGGGAATGCTCGGCGGCCATGTTGGAGGCGGCTCTGGACCAGCCCCGGTGTATGTGCTATTATACCGGAACCGTAGAGAAAATGGCGATCCCTTATACAGCCTCGGTATCCCATATTCAAATATACTACCTGCCATAATACGCAATAGGCAGTATATTGAGAACATTTATTAAGTATTGAGACTGGCGCACGGAAAGAAATATATATATGTGTGTGTTTGTGTTTGTGTGTGTGCGCGCGTATACGTATGAATTATAGAATTTGTGTTTTATAGAAATCGCGCCTTCGATAAATTATTTTCTTTTCGTGAAATCGTTTTATGAGGCATCGTAGTTCATAAAAAATAAAAACGTTTCCACAATTATTGCCCGAAATAACAGCTTTTCTGGAGGAAATAGGTGATGACACTTAGATGGTGCATTACGGATGTGTCTCACGACATTAGCATTTGAACAGACATCACATTACGTTTAAACACTATTACCTTAGGGCTTCAAGGGAAAGGAAGAACTATTAGCATTTGAACAGACATCACATTACGTTTAAACACTATTACCTTAGGGCTTCAAGGGAAAGGAAGAACTATTAGCATTTGAACAGACATCACATTACGTTTAAACACTATTACCTTAGGGCTTCAAGGGAAAGGAAAAACTATTAGCATTTGAACAGACATCACATTACGTTTAAACACTATTACCTTAGGGCTTCAAGGGAAAGGAAGAACTATTAGCATTTGAACAGACATCACATTACGTTTAAACACTATTACCTTAGGGCTTCAAGGGAAAGGAAGAACTATTAGCATTTGAACAGACATCACATTACGTTTAAACACTATTACCTTAGGGCTTCAAGGGAAAGGAAGAACTATTATTTAGATGAATAGTACAATAAACGCATTCAATAGTAAATTACAATTTGTGATAGAAAAAACGAAAAAGAAAGGATCTAAAACATTTTCCGTCTTTGAAAACTAGGATTCTTTAGTTCAATTGTGATATTTATAAGACCGATTTTTTTTTTTTTTTTTTTTTTTTTTTTTTTTTTTTTGTGTGTGTGTGTGTGTTTAACGGCGTATCAACTTTAGGGCTATTAACACCGGGCTGTCTACAGGTTGCCGCCCTTTTATAATGCCAACAGCACATGGTCGGTCACCCATTCAGGTACTGGCCACTCCCGACGTTGCTTAACATCGGTTATCTAAGGGAACCGGGGCATTCAACGTGGCTATGGCCGTTGGCCTGAGACCGAATTATAAAATGTTTTGGACCAATTCAAAATAGATTTTCATGATTTCAGTAAACTTGCAAGGAATCACCTGTACATCCCAAAGCCACAACATCTGATACAAAATTTGGTGTTTTATATCTGAACATAAATATTCGAATCTATTGCAAATCGCACTTTTGGTGACAGTAATGTTTGGGTCAACTTACTGCATTTTCTGAAATTATGTAATAATATCGCAATCAAGTAACTAACAAGCAACGCTACTAAAGAATCATGCTTGCGAAAAGCATTCGATAATTACGAACTATCTTATGAAAAGTGCCACGCTTCAACATGCAAAGTCACTCTGCATTTAAGTTTAGACGTTAGAACTCGTTTGTTTCGTAAGAACCAATAAACTCGCAATTTTGAATAATAATGAGTTTTTTCATTGATATTTTAAAGCAGGGCTATTGTGCGGAAAACGATTATCTATGCCACGATACATCCTCCCTATGGGACAATCCTGCATCACACATACTAGTTGCCTCTCAGAGTCGATTGGTCGAACTGTAACAACATTGAAGGAATTCGTCAGCAGTTCAAGTTTAAGTACCCCTGCTCCGATCTCTTAGTTCGGTAAATGATGCCCAAAAATTATGTCAGTGCGTGTGATTCAGCCATTTGGCGACCTCCAGGTGGCTCAATGGGGTTTCTAATTTTTTAACTGTGTGCTATCAATCATCGGAATCTTCGATTTATCAAATGTAACAAGTCTACGACGATTATGGCCAATTATAAAACAATGTTGATTATTTTTCGTGCTTGCGCAAGGGTCTGCTGGTTAGCCTTTATCCTAATTTTTAACATGCGCCTTCAATAATATCGCCAATAACAGTTCTTGCATCATTATCTCACATAATAAAGGCATCTGCGTCATGAAATCGTTAGTTTCTCCAATAAACACTTTTCTGTATTAGGGCTGACTAATTATATTATAAATGGAATAAGAACAATCACAGGTTTACGAGGCCTCCCAAGTACAATGAATCTGTTCTCATGTGTTAAACGTTCCAAAAACAAATATTAGATCAAAACTGTGGATCCTTGGTCGTTTGCGTAGAGACGTTCTGGATTTATTGCATAGTTACATTTTTGCCATAGCCATAAATTTAAGAATGGGTGTGTCCCAGACCTACCCATATTCTATCTAGGTGCCACATTAAAACATGCTACTCGGTTTATCAAATACTTAGGCAACCTATCTTAAGAAATTATTATTTTAGAGTTCTTCTACAATATATTCTACATATCAACACTTTGTCTGCGGGAGCGGTAAACCCCACATGATCCAAAAAATTGTAATTTTTTATTTTTATTTTACGATTTCATTTGTTTTGTTAATGTGAAAAAATAACTATCCATTGAAAGTTTTGGATAATTTCCGTCAGAAACAGGTTTGTAACCATGGCGCACATGTGGTGAAGAAACTCCAGCAAAATTTCACAAAGAGGTCTGAGCCCGGAACGATTCCAGAATAAGGCACCCGAAACACTCCCTGAGACGACGGAGGAACGAATAAATCAGCCTGGAGGATTGTAGCTGTTTCCCAAAACTTTTTAACTTTTTCTCTCATCTTGCCAGGTAGATCTCATGACGCACATTTGGCGTCATGCCGCCTCAGCGAGTGGTTTGTGATGACGCACATGCGGCATCCAGGTGTAAAACGATATTTTCTACCGACCTAATTCCATGATATCCTCTTACCCAAAAATAAGCATATGTTGCCAATTAGATTATAATGAAAATTGCAAGCCATTTGAGAGATCGAACAACGGTTTAACCGGGCTTCTTGTGCAATGGTGTGAAGGAGATTATTATTGTTATTATGTTAATGTTTTAGTAAATAGCCTCCACCTCCAACGGAATTACCGCTTATTAAGAGGAAAATTTTCAGAATAATTAAAATAAATCCTAAATTCCACAGGTATTGTATTTTTTGCAGAACGTTTTTAGGGCCTTAGTCCCATTTTCAATGCCCATGCAAAGGCCCTGATTCAACCGTGCCTGGTTGAATGACCTTTGCAAGGGCACTGCAAATTGGGCTAAGTCCCTGAAAACGCTCTGCAAAAAATAAAATAGCTGTAGAAATGTTAGACTAATTGGCATTATTCTGAACTTCAATTTCCACCATCTAGCAATTCCTATGATGACAAAGTTATCTATTTTTATATTTTCAAGAGACCATGGAAATGTAGAGGTCTTAACCCTTCCTTCGCGCGCCGTTGAAGTCGGTTTGTTCAGCTGCTTATCGAGTCGACTGGAAATCTAGATAGTAAAGAAAAAAGAGATGTCCAACCTTCAAGCATACAATTACAATTGGTGTAAAGCCTGCATACAATGTGTTGTATTCATTCATACAGATGACATCTGATACGGTCCCATTTGAAAGTAAACAGGGCTGCAGCTCGGGCTCAGCTATGAATATGTACAAGGACAAGGTGAGCGAGTGGCTTGGCGATCCAAAAGCTTCCAAGACCGAATAGATCAGTGCCAAGAAGAGAACTGAAGAGATTTCTTCTACTTATTTAAATGTAGCGAGGCATGTAGAAGCGTTAAAAGACATCAAGCTTCAGCCCGATCCTGGATAAGAGAAACAACAGGAGCCTCTGATTTTAATAAATATCCCCATTAGAATATGGTAAAGAGGCTCTTGTCCCTCGAATACCATGAATAGAATTATACTTATGCAGGACTTTGGCCCGGCTATTTTTACCAATTCTAATTTATCTCAGCACTTAAAAACGAAAGGGTTTTTATAAAGAGACATCGAAAGTCACAAGAACTCAACTGGAGAGCTTTTCATTTTCTGGTCCACTAGTCTATTTCATTTTTGGTTTAAGACAATATAAAAATAATAAGCTGTCATAGAATCATAACGATAGTAAACCTACTTAATCTGTAGTTGTTTACAGAAAGGAGGAGGATCGGATTAAAATCAATAAATATTCTGCTTCCTATTACAGTAAAAATCAAACCTCAGGGATGTGGACATAGTGTTGCTAAATCTCCGATGTCTATTAAGAAACCTTGCTTTTCAGAGAAAAGCCTCTATAACAAAAAATAGATCTCCCAAACAAATGTCTGTAGTATCGACCTTGTAACTGGTTATTTTGTTACGAGATAAGGCGATCCTTATGTTAACAGAGGTTACGTTCATTTTAAAATATCTGATACGGGCAGAGCTGCTAGACTCCAATGTGTCCCTCACACATCTGTTAGCTCTCACCTACAGTGAGTTTAGTATCAACCTCAAATGAGAATATTGTTGTTGCTGTTTATTTCATGGAGGAAACCTTTGGACTCCAGCTGGAGTCGAATACAATCCTCTATCGACTACCTCGTCGACCCCGTGTGGGTAATCACGACCACTGGGTTACTTGAATAATAAAATATGAAATGAAAAAAAAAAAAAATCGTTTGAAGTGTGTTTCAACTTCTCTAATTTTAGCCAAAAGGCTCAGAGTCGTAGGGATTGTTTTTCTTCCAACTACGGCAGCTTATAACACTTTTATCTCGTTTATATTGTCTGCGTTTAGAACAGTCGGTATATCGCAGAATAGCCATGGACCTGCCTGCGTCTCTATTTCAGAAACTGTCCAGCATACCTCCGCGTGACGAGAAATTACCAGAAGTATGTCAGCCATTTTTGAAACCCTGTTTCTCCTGCGTAACCGATTTTCAGTTCTAAGGAAGTGTAGTCCGCTTTCACTTTTACCATTTAAATTTCACCCTGCTCCTGGGTATCGTCGCTAGGGCTCTTAAAGGTTTTAAAGGAATAAAGTATTATCGAGGATCTCCCCGCGATTTAATGGCTAACGCCTTGGATTCTCATGCGGAAGATGCCAGCTGGAGTACTGCTGCAGGTTAAGTGTTCTCATTTCAGGGCCAATTGAAAAAAAAATCAATGCTCCACCATGGACGTTTCGTTGGATGGCAACCCGTAGACAGCCCGGCGCTAATGGCCTAGGGAAAAAAAGATGAAAAAAAGAATATCGATCCAAGCTATAAATTAAATTTTCGACGTTACTTTCCTAAACTGTTGAAAATTAAATTCCATGAACCGTTACATTAAAACTATGGTAAAACTGACCGGAGCGTCCTGAGCACCGATCAAATTTTGCACTATAACGTATTTTGATGCACTAAACACGAATCCGTTAAAAAAAAGTTGCCCTCAACTAGGAAAGAAGTTATTAAGCACTAAAGTTCACTGTTATTGAGGTTAAAATTGGCGTAAACAGGGTATTTGTAAACATGCGCAGACATCTAACATTGGGAAACAACGAAATCTCATTTGAAATGCTGATAAAGCATTTATAACCTCCAGGTAATACTGAAGGAGAGCGTCCTCAGCACCGATTTTCTTCAAAGTTTGCACTATAACGTATTTTGATGCTCTAAACACGAATCTGTTAATAAAAAAAAAGTTGCTCTCAACTAGGAAAGAAGTTATTAAGCACTAAAGTTCACTGTTATGAAGGTTACAAACGTTCGCATAAACAACGTACTTGTAAACTCGCGCATGCGCAATAGTCCTTAATGAAGAAGTGTAATTGAAATTAACTAGGTAATAATGAGTGACTGCTGCCCCAAGTCCTAGCAACATGAAACTTGGCATACTTACTCATTTTGACCTAATTAAGAAGGTAAAATTAAAAATAACTCGCGGTCAGGCCTAGAACAGTATTTATTAAGCACTAAAGTTGAGTGATATACAGGTTACAACAGCTGATGTAAACAAACTATTTCTAAACACGCGCATGCGCAGGAATGTCAAAATATCGATTAATTGAAGAAAACAAATGATTACTTACGTGATTTTTTCCAAGTTCCATTCCAATTTTTTATCTGCGATATTTTCATTTCCATTTTCACTCCAATTACTTACGTGCTCCAACTCACTCCAATTTTTAACAATGTTTTTGTTATGTCAAAGCTAAAATTAAATAATTTATTGAGAGAAGATCGTTGACCGTAGATGATGCAAGGTAGGGATTGTCGGGGTTCGGTCACTGCTACTTAATAAAACTACATTTTATCATAAAAATGGTTTTATTGTGCCGACGTTTCGGGGCTTCATCAGGGCTCGGTTTGTTGAGCTTTAAATAATTTATATTACAAAATACGCTAAAACTCGTCCTGTTTTATGAAAGACAATTATAATTTACTTATCTTTTTTTCGTCATTATTTACTCATCTTCTTCATCGAATCGCGGATATTTTCGTTTTCGCCGATGTCTCGAAGCTAAAATTAAATAATTTATATTACAAAATACGCTAAAACTCGTCCTGTTTTATTAAAGACAATTATAATTTACTTATCTTTTTTTCGTCATTATTTACTCATCTTCTTCATCGAATAGCTCATATTTTTGACTTCGCCGATGTCTCGATAGAAGCTACAATTCAATTCACTTATATTCAATTCAATTATTTTCGGTAGTTTCTTGAAGTTTTTATTATTTTTCTAATATATAAAACTTAACAAAGTATTTTTTAAATATTAGCTGTAGGCTCATATATTATCATTAGGCTTAATTACATTACCTAATTATCATTAGACTTAATTACATTTAAATGTATTTAAGCGTATTTTTGTGTTATTATAAATTGATTTAATTCATGTTTTGACGAGTTGTATCATAACAATGAAAAATGTTAAAAAAAATTGTTATTCTTGGTTTTTTCTTTTTCTCTTTGTTTTTATTCTTAATTAGGTTGAAATGAATATTTATATTTGAATCAGCAAGTCTTTCCCGCCCAAGTTGACATTCCTGCGCATGCGCGTGTTTAGAAATAGTTTGTTTACATCAGCTGTTGTAACCTGTATATCACTCAACTTTAGTGCTTAATAAATACTGTTCTAGGCCTGACCGCGAGTTACTTTTAATTTTACCTTCTTAATTAGGTCAAAATGAGTAAGTATGCCAAGTTTCATGTTGCTAGGGCTTGGGGCAGCAGTCACTCATTATTACCAAAAGTTGCTCTCAACTAGGAAAGAAGTTATTAAGCACTAAAGTTCACTGTTATGAAGGTTACAAACGTTCGCATAAACAACGTACTTGTAAACTCGCGCATGCGCAATAGTCCTTAATGAAGAAGTGTAATTGAAATTAACTATCCATTATTAAAATTTACCAACACTTATTTATTCAGAAACATTTTTTTAAATAATGAAACATTCTTCAAAGTTCTTGTTTCGCTCCTGAAAAGTATTATATAACAGAAATCCCTTAATAATTAGCTAATGCCTTTATGATTTGTTCCTTCTAAGCTTCTCTAATTCCCTCTAAGCTGTAATTAGCTTGTTATTGTTATCGTTATTACAGTTTTTTTGTAGAAAGTGTTGAATAAAAATGAAGTTACACGACTTCATAATTCTTATCCACAATCGAGAAGAATTACTCAAATTTTTAATACAAAACAAAGTTTTGAGTAATTCTCTCGATTGTGGAAAATGTGGGCAACAGTTGAAACTACTTTAGAATTTAGATGCCGAAAGCGTTATTACGAAAAGAACATCGCGCCTGAAGATGTCTAGGAGGATTAGAAGAATGCCTTGGACGACTTTTGGGCATAGAATTCTTTTAATTTCAGATCAAGAGCTCCATGGGAATAATCTTCGCCTGAACATCAAACATTGCGGAGATCATGTTATATTTAGGGGGCGTATGAATGAATGAAAAGTTTTATTCTTATTCCGGGACAGAAGTCCCATAGGAATAATTTTGAAATTACAAAATAATTTTGAATTGTACGTATAAACTTAAAAACTTATAAATGCTATCAGTATCAGTATATAGTGTACAGCTTCAATATAAACTAGGGGTTGGGTAAAACTTGGAGGGATAGAAGGTGGTGGAAGAGTCGGGATTTAAAGGTTTCTAGGTTGGTAGAATGGCGGACAAACGAAGGCAAGGAATTCCATAGCGAGGTGGCACGGGTGACGAATGATTTTTCGAATATTGCTGTTCGGTGGGAAGTAATATAAAGATCGGAAGGACGAGATCGGGTGTTACGGGAGTGAACCGAGGATTTAAATTTAAGAAGTTGAAAAATATAAGAAGGTCTACGGGATTGAATTACTTGGTAAAGAACTGAGCCGAGGAAGTACTGACGACGATAAAGAGGGAATAGCCAATTTAGCTCCTGGTAGAAATGTGATATGTGGGAGTCTCTGGGGATACCGAGGATAAAACGAATGAAACAGTTCATGAGGCGTTTGAGTTTTGCCTCGAGATCGCCAGAAAGTCCACCGTACACCAAACAACCATAGTCAAACTGGGGGAATAATAGGGAAGTTACGAGGAGTTGACGGGTCTTTGTTGGCAGGAGATGGCGGGAGAGGTTGAGCTGTCTCAGGATAAATATGGACCGACGGGAAATTTGGGAAATATGATTTTTCCAGGAAAGGTTCTGATCAAATATGATCCCAAGATTTTTAACTGATTTACAATATTTTATAGGGATGCTGTTAAGGTAAAGGGCTGGAAAAGGGGAAGTAGAACTTATGAGGGATTGGGAGCCTATAACAATGGCTTTGGATTTGTCTGGATTCAGGGAAAGCTTATTAGCTGCGGCCCAAGCATTGATGTTATTAAGATCTACTTGCAGCTTGTCTACAGCATCTCGTAGCAAAGAGGGCTTAAAGGATAGGTAGATTTGGGTATCGTCAGCGTAAAGATGAAACTTGGAATGAACTATGGAAAGAGGAAGATCATTGATGTAAACAGAAAATAGAGTTGGGGATAACGAGGAGCCCTGGGGTACACCACGGGAAAGAGGAAGAGGGCTAGAAGGATTGCTGTCGGGGATGACCACGTATTGGGATCGATTGGATAGAAAGGATTGGCAGCACTGTTCAGCTAATGTCACTGTTGGAAAAGGAAAGAGATTGGAGTTTGGTGAGGAGGATTTGATGGTATCAAATGCTTTTGAAAAATCTAGGAGAACTAGAATAGTGAGCTGTTGGTTATCTATGGCTGGTTCGGCGAGAGGATATCATAATTTTATTGAGAAAGCAATGCAGAAACATTAATCCTGTGACATCCTGAAGAAAAAATTGCAACCAGGTTCGGAATAATAAATTCTTTTGCTTTTTATAGACATAACGATCCCAAGCATTCTTCTAATCTCGCAAGAGAATGGGTTTGCAAAATATCTCCAAAACTATAAAATCACCCCTCCAATCACTATACCTTAACGTCACAGAGACTTTATGAAGTTAATTAGAAACAGAAGTGAGGAAACATAAAATATCCAACCAAGAATATCTCATAAAGACGCGTCAAGAAGAATGGGAGAAGATATGTATACCTTGCACAGAAAAGCTTGTCCAATTCATGCCCAATTGTTTGAATGTGATAAATAATTATAAAAGATTACCAAAAAAGTACTAAAATTTAAAATATTTTTGAATTGTTTACGTTTTCAATTTTGCATCATTTTCACTGTGACCTAAGAAATGTATATTAATTTATAAATTTTTTGTTTAATCTTATGATTTGATCTCAAATAAATTTTTAACTATTGTATGTCCTGGCCTGATGATCCTACTGTGTTTTTGTAAACAAAGATTTTTCAGAATAAATTGTGGGTTGGTATTAAATATATTTTTTTAAAAGTAAATATCTTGCATCATTTTGACTGTGAGCCACTAAACATTCCTCAAATAATCAACTTCCACCATCACAAAAAATTACAGCTTGTTGGTTATTTAAATAATTAAAACAACTTTTCCAAGATGAGTTTGGTACAGACCAGACTATTTTTTCCTTTTTCTTTTGAGGATATGCTTTATATTTGAAGTAAAATTTCAAGATTAAATATATCCACTTACTCCTTTTTGGAGTAGATGGAAAAATGATATTTGTATAAATGATATTTGTATAAGGGTGTGCTTGATATTGTTTGTTTTAATGCTAAATATATATATAATAGCATTATTAGCTTATTATATATATATATATATATATATATATATATATATATATATATATATATATATATATATATATATATATATAGTTCAATATGTTTAAAAACTAGAGAAGATTATCTGTGGATTTTCATAGTATTAGCAATATCTGGGTAAAGAATTCCATTCTTTCCATTGAAATGTTTTCAAAATCTTCAACCTTCTTTTTTATGTATAATTCATCGACTTCATTTGTCATTATGAGCGAGGTCAGTGATTCCAGGTTGGAAGAATAGCCGTTTGATACAAACTAGCATTTATAGGCACCAAGAGAAACTTTATAGACCTTTGCCCATTGAGTAACATACCAAGTGCTTATAAAAAGTTACTTCTCAGGTTGTGCATGTACACAACATTCTCTTCACAACATTTCTATCCGTTGTCAAAATGACAAGGTATTTTAACTCGAAGACTTCCACTGTCCAAGTCAACCGTCACAAACAGAATAGCCTTCGGGTTTTGACCGTGTCACAAACTTCTTACCAATATTTTGCCAGTCATTCTGCCAGCTTCCTCAGGGCAAAGTTTTGAGAATCAGACAGAGTGAAATATTGGCAAAGAAGTTTGTGACATGGTCAATACTCGAAGACTAAAATGTTTGTGATGACAAGGAATTGTTGCAAGGACTAATTATTAACCCTAATAAGACCACTAATGTTGTTTTTACTAAGAAAATGAAATGTCCACATTGTCTAAAAATGCATGATTTATTGCAAGATCAAATTCTAACCTGGAATGATCAAGTGATAGTCTTACGAGGAGACTGATAGCACCATTGTTTACATGTTGATAGTTGGAAAAACATGGGGCTCAGAACCAAGAATGGTATGGTATATTTTTTTTTTTTTTTTTTTTTTTTTTTTTTTTTTTTTTTTACGGCGCGTCTACTTCTAGGTCATTAGCGCCGACATCCAGGGTGCAGCGAGGAATTTTCCCAGCGAGCCTTGAGATGAGAAAATTCCTGCCGGAGGTGGGAATCGAACCCACCATCTCCCGCTTATGAATCCAGCGCGCTAGCCACTAGACTACGGGAGACCCCGGTATGGTATATTGGTTGTAATTTGCACCTTGATTTGTTCTGTGACACTAAAATTGGTGGTCTGAAGAATTACTAAGAAGCTTAGGAAAATTAATTACTTTTCATTCTAGGGAATTCAACCCTAAATATAGCAATACCAATTAGTAAAATAATAAATATATGTGTTGCTATATACTTAACTAATAAAATAATAAATTCTATTATTGAGCTTTTTTTGTGATTTAAAAATTAAAATAATGATAATAGTATGACGCAAAAGACCATTGTGATCCAAGCACCAAAAATAATAATAAGTAATTGCTTTCAAATGACCCCAACATGATTAAAAGGCCTTCTGAGTTATTTTTCACTGAGTAGTGTTTTTTTTAATGCAACTATCTATACAAAAAATGTGTTTCATAATAAAAAGATTTTTCACTTTAAACAAATACCTAAACAAAAAAAATAATGAATCCTTTCATGATTCAGACATGTAAGAAGATCTCGTTCTCATAAAGTAAATGTTTAAATGATAATTATGAAAATAGTAGAATTGTCATTGACTTTTGTGCATTAATATTAGTTTGGCTATATTCAACTTTACCAACATGCCTGTGTATATTGTAATTATGAATTTACCGAGGCTTGGGATAGGACACATTGTATTTATCTATTTATACTTACTACAAAGAATACAAAGACACACTTGCTGGCAATGAAACATGTGAAAAACAAAATAAATACCTTGAAAAAGATAGATGCAGCTCATTTAGGGCATTTAAAGCACATTTGAAAATAATAATATTTTAAGGAAGATAAGACCATCTGGAAGACCAAGACTGGAACTCTCATAAATAAAGAATCGAACACTCATACACCTGTCTGGGTGCGGGAGCCCGCTACTTAATGGTGGTATAAGTAGTTGCCTGTAACAGCATGCCTCTCCAAGAGATCCATACTGTTTAGCCCAATCCTCATCATTAACAGTAAGAGATCCATACTGTTTAGCCCAATCCTCATCATTAACAGGAAGAAATCCATACTCTTTAGCCCAATCCTCTCATCATTAACAGTAAGAAATAATTGCAGATTGTTCCAGAGTTGATTTCTTGAACCACTTTCTTCTAAATCCATTTAATATTGGGCTTTTCCCTGAGAAGTGAAAAACAGTTTCATTTTTATATGTATTACACATACTGCACGAGTATATTTTAGCAGGGTCACACGACTTATAGTTTAGATTCAGGAGTTCTCCTCATGCCTTAAGGATTAACCTCATAAAAATACTTCCTAATATCATCTTGAATATTCTTCCTAATGCCATCTTCTATATCATTATTAATACCTACCACCTTCTATATCTTTCCTAATACCACCTTCTATATTCTTCCTAATACCACCTTCTATATCCTTCCTAATACCACCTTCTTATATCCTTCCTAAAACTACCCACTATATCCTTCCTATTTACAATGCTGATCTTCCTAATTAAGGTAAATTATTTGATCTTTCTTTGGGACAGATAGTTTCAATTTACATATAATACTCCACATTGCAATACAATTTAAATAACATTTTAATTTGTCTGAACTTGTTAAGACCCTGAAATCCTAAGAATTAAGTGCGAGGACACATTTTCAAATTAAAGCAGATAAATTAATCAGCCCACTTATTTTAATTAAAATAGTAATTTTATAGCAATATCCTTCCTAATAAACCGTCAATATCCTTCCTAATACCACCTTATATATTGTAAAAACATTTATTTTTGCTTTCAAACAGAAAGTTAAAATTGATTCTGGGAATTAAAAGTATTGTGGGGAAGATAAATCAATATTTAAACTATAACAATTTCAACTAAAACAATCTGCACGTGAATTAAACACATACATTTTGGGCATGAACAATTCAAGGCACACATTTGTATAATTAGGTGTTCCATAGAAAAATGTAATTTTGAAAAAAACAAAAACAATTCTCCCTTGTTTGGTCTAGAAGGCTTTGGCAGGTCTGAAGCTCGCCAATCGTTTTCTATGTCTCTATTTAGCAAGTTGCCGAAAGGGATGCAAATCAGCTATTCCTCACCTAGCCGCCTGGAAGTAAGTATCTAATTCTGTTGTTACCCAGCTGCTGTGGAAGAAACATCTCAGTCTGCCTTTACTTAGTCTCCATGAAGAAAGCATTTTCCACCTGGTGTTGCTTTTATGTTTATTATAGAAAAATAGTTTATCAAAATTGAAAAATGTAGCCTTTGAAGTGTTGTCCAGGACGTCTGTTAAACTGTGGAATTATTTACAACACTGATCTGCCTAATTAAGGTAAATTGTTTGATCTTTATAATTATTTTTTTTTTGTGACAGATAGTTTCAATTTACATTTAATACCTCCGCATTACAAAACAATTTCAATATTGTAAAATTTTAAATGGTCTGAACCCATTAAGACCCTAAGATCTACAGAATTAAGTGCAAGGATGCATTTTCAAATTAAACTGCTCACTTATTCAGGGCCGCCACATCTCAGAGCCGGGCCCGGGACCAGATCAGGGGCCCCTACTTCTCAGAGCCAGAATGAAAATTCTAGTACTTTGCTATAGGACTTTGGGCAGTTTAAAATTATTTTCATCTTGAGTTTTGAGGAAAATGAGAATAAAAGCCGACAATCGGTGCTACAAAGGTCACTTTCGGTACTTTTTTCCAATTAGCGAGGATCGACCCGGGCCCCCACGGTGCCCAGGCCCGGGACAACTGTGCCCAGTTGTCCCCCCCATGTGGCAGCCCTGCACTTATTTTAATTAAAAAAGTAATTTTATAACAATATCCTTCCTAATACCTTCTTCTATGGACTTCCTAATACACCTTCTATATCCTTCCTAATACTACCTTGTATATCCTTCCTAATACCATCTTCTATATACTTCCTAATACAACCTTCTATATTCTTCCTAATTCCACCTTGTATATACTTCCTAATACCAGCTTCTTTATCCTTACTAATATCTGCCCATCGTTTGTATTTTTGGCAATTATCTACAATGATAGATACATTTTTTGTAGGTAAATTAGAGATTAGCGCTTTGCTTTAGCTAAGCACTAATGTTTAGCGATTAGGTTATACAGTATCATTAATTTAGCATTTAGGTATTAGTGATCCCTAATTTTTGCCCAACCCGGGATTCAGTTGATGATCGAGGAATATTCTCACCAGGATAGATATGGCCAACATCCAAACTTATGATGGGAAGAGCGAGACAATTCCTTCCCCGTACTGGAATATCGTATTTAGAGTATTAACTGTTTTAAAAATAAAAATTGTTGTTTCACACCCTCCCATATTTTTGTTTTTATTTTAATTATTTCACATTTAAAATCAAATGCTATGATATAATTTATTCAAGATTGAAATAAATGAAGTGGATCTAAGGGCTCCAGTGTGCAACATGAAAACAATCCCCCAAGCTGGAGGAGTGCTCTGCTGTACTGGAAAAAAAAAAAAAAAGGAAAAGAAAAACTTTCTCTTGATGATTAAAAGTGATTTAACGTATTAAACAAAAGTGGTTTTGAAATAAACAACAAAGTAGCAATCAAACAATATATTTACATTTACTTATTAATTTTAACAGCTAACTACATGTTAATATAAGATATAGAGTTGGTCGTGCCCTTTAGGAATGAAACACATAAAATGGGGTTCTGGGCATCGGTAGCTGTTGCTAGGGCTACAGCAATGCAGACCAGCTGCCCTGCTGCAAGCTTCTAATACAAGGTAATATTTCATAATTAATCCTAGACTTAGTTGAAGCACTTAAGACCAAAGCTAATGCCCAAACTTCTGCTTCGAATTTTTCCTTAGTTTCTATCGACATTGGAATTATATTGAAAATAGTTATAGTGCGCTTCTACGATTTAAAAGGCTTAACATAATTGTGTGTTGCAGAATTAATTCAATATAAAATTTCTCTAAAGTTTTAGTCATTTATTTTTTTTTTACTGCATAAGATCACAGTTTTTGGGAGGAGATTACTATGTGTTGAGATAATCTATTCCCCTTTGGACAATACCTAACATTTTTACTAAATAATATTCATCCTTATAGGTTTTACTTTTGATATTATATGAGAAAATAAATATTGGCTCAATATTAAGCAGCCATTTGAAACATACTGTTTTAGGTGAAGATACTATTTTTAAAGTTATTATAAAACAAAATTGAATGAATATTTCCCTGTGATAATCTAAAGCGATGTACAATTATTTAGGGAATTAAACAACGACCTTCAACATGAAATATAATTTTAAAGAAAACAAAATATAAACTTCCCCTTTGTTTTTTATCCTCCTAATATAAAACCTCTAGGTAAACGTGTTGATACACCTGAATCATGGGATGTAGTGAAAACACTCTCAATCATTGAAATCTCGAATTTTCCCTCTTTTATGTCTCTCACTCTATAGCAATCACATAATAAAGTTACGAATTTTATTACATGAAATACGGAGTTGCCATGTTATGAATTAGTAAAAACAATAACTTCAATGATGATCTAAATACTTGGAATAACTTTGAATGGAGTAAGCCTCCTTACATTCAATTACATTTGCTAATCTCAGGTTTAAAACGTTGTTCATTTAAAAAAAAAAAAGAAAAAAAAAAAGAGTTTCAAATCTTACAAAAAGAGTGGATTTGATTTCAGGGGTAGGTTTTTTTTTTTAACAGCCAAATTTTCTTTCAACAAAAGATTGGTAACTTATAGATATTGTAAATTAAAATCAAGTCATAAAAATGAATATAAAAGAAAATATACGACAGAAACACTTATCATATAAGCACCATAAAAAAAAAATAAAATAAAATAACCAAGGTAAGTATATACTCAAAAACTACGGCCAAAAAGTTACCCATCCTCTTTTTTGATCTGTGACTTAGGACAGAGCACGGGAATAAAAACTTGTTTTATGTACATACACCTTTTTCAAAAACAAAATGATTATTATAAATATTTCCAGTTAGATTACTTAATTATTTAATGAAATATGTAATATTAAACAAGTCAATTAAATTTTAAATAATTTTTTAAAAACAAAGTACACGCACTAAAAAAAAAAAATGTTTTTCTAAATTTAACAAAATATAACGAATATAAGATGTCAACACTTCAGGAGCTAAAACAAGGTGTTGGGAATGTACATAGGAATAAAAACTAAAGGTAATTTGATGAGGGTGAATGGACTGAGACAGCTAGTTGTAATTCGCCTGAATAGCTCACATGACCAAAAACTTCAGTCAAATGCACTCTAGTAATAGACAGGAATACTAGAAGTAAGCAACGGTAACGCTAGATAGCTCTAAAGTCGTTAAACACACACACGAAAAAAAAACTTTATCCAGTGCTGCTAGGTAAAGGCACATATTGGTGAGTTACAAGTCACACCTCCACTTTTTAAAATATTATTTTTCACTGATTCATCATTAGTGCTCAGCTATAACACAGAGCAATCTATTTACCAGTTAAAGCTATTATGATGAATCAGAGAAGGACCTCTTTGTATACTATTAGACTGTAAATTAGTGTATAATTGAGAAATTTATAATATATACTAATGAACCTACAATATTTTCAGTAAAATTCATCACTACTTTTTGATAAATGAATATCTTTTATTAATAGATGGTCAGTATGTCAAATCACTAGACCAACTACTGAAGTTTTATTTAGCTTTTGCAGACATTCTGCCTAACAATAACTGAAAAACGTTGTATACATGAAAATCAATAATTGCACCTTAGCTCAAGGAAAGCATTCATTAAAATCAGTTTCTATAAAAACAAATTGGATGAGAGAATGGCTCATGGAAGTGCTGGACCCAGATCCTGAGAACCTTCGAGGCTGGGCTTGTATTCAGTTGAATTATTTGTCTAAATGTGTGAAATCTAAATCGACAGACATTTCCTCCCATATATCCACTCCCAAAAAGAGTATTTATTTTTGACAAATGAAAGTATATGACATCCAGAAGGGCGAAAAAAGTGAAAATCATTAATCAAATTTCACAAGCTCCATTCAGGAAAATGTTATTTTTTAAAAATTTGGGCATGCTTTGGCCTTTTTATGCACAATAACAACAAGGCCCTACACAGCAGAGCCTTTAGTGAATAATGACATCCTAAAACTAGGATTGAGTTTCTTTCATACAAAAATATTCTTCATTATAAAAAATGAGTCTCAGATGAAAGAAACGCATGGAAACAAAAAGTCTGTATGCGATTCGTTCCAGGTAATATTAATTAGTTTTCAACTTTTTTTTTCAACCGCTATACAGACATTTTTTGAGGAGCTAGATTTTCAATAAGGACGTTTTCTAAATTAACAGCATGCAAGTTAAAAATGATATTATATATTCTTTAAGGAAGTAACAGGTCACACAGTCAGACTTATACATTTTTAACTATAAAAATACTCTAAGTTGTCCTCTAATTATAAGTATAAGAGATATGATATAATAATAATAAACAATTCAAAAGCAGACAATAAAGTTAGAAAAAAAAAATGTAAGTGCAAACATCTTTGTAAAAGAAACTCAAAAAGAAATAGTTTAATATTTTTATTAACTTAAAATAGTACAATACTGTATTCGGTACTTTATAAAAATATATGTATATATATATACATTTAAAGTATCTTAACTGCCTTATCTACATACAAACATGAACAAAGTAAGATAGAGAGAGAGAGAGAGAGGGAAAAAAGAAGAGAAAATGAATAAAATAATAAATAAAAACAATGTTTTAAGTTTTAATAAATAATGAAATAATGTGGGTTGAATTAATAATGAAACAAATATAAGCAATCCGGAAAATTTTATAGTGGATCGCCCACAAATGCTTTTTCTTAATTAAATGCTACACAATGAAAATAAGAACATTTGTTGAGGCAATTATTAGATACTATGAACATAATGAAAATAGGAAACATATTATTCAAAATTGAATGTTTAATAATCACATTTCATGAACAGCCTCTCTTGACCAGATATAAGTTATTAATAATTTTCATATACTATTGTAAACAGAAATATAACAAAACTATTTATTATTATATTAAATTATTTTCAATTTATATAACAACAATTACATTAAGTACAATGAGACGTGATTATATTTTTAACTATTTCTTATTTTTATTAATAAAATTGGGCTCTCTATTTTATGCATCAGCCAAAACTTTGCTAAATATAATGTCTTTGCATTAAAGTACAATCTATTCCTATGAACTGATCAATCAAATTTTTAAAATTGAATATTTTTAGTATCCTCATTTTATATGATAAAAAAGAAATAAGAAAATGTATTATTATATTTCACATTCACTGAGATAGTTGTGAAAATAATAAGTCCATTCACCATGCCCTTGGCCCACATTTAAAACATGTATTATTGCATAGTATGCTTAAGAAAAATTGGAATGGTTACAAAGACTGCTAACAGCTAGCAGATTACAACAAAGGCAACAGCTAGGCTTCTATATGTCCTCTACACTCAAAAATATATTTACAAATAATAGTTGACAAAAATTATACATTTGGAACATTCAACAATGGAATAAAGATAAAATCATACAAGTACTTTCCTCCACAACCACACACAACAAATATACACACTTACTACATAAAATACAAATTACATTTTTTTTTTTTATCCAATTTTTAAATTTTAATAAACGAAGTAACTATTTTTAAAAGTTACAAAAGTAACAATAAGTATATTACTAAGAAGGTAAAACTGAAATAGAAACAAAACTTAATTATATAAACTCTCCAAACAGGATCACGATTTATCACAAATAAGTGTAAATATAGTACAAAATCACAATGTTCATTCAATCATAATCTTCCAAAGTGGAATATCTGCTTTTATATCAGCGTATTCTCACTCAACAAATCAACAATACAATAGCTCAAAAAACTCTTGAGATCGCCATTTTATTTGTTCGTAAAATGAGAATCACTATATACATTCTTAATAAGTTGAATCTTATGGTAAATGATTCCATTACTTGGTATACTTAGTATTGTGTTATTATTATGTTTATTATCTAAATTAATTAATTAAGACAATTAATGTATGATTCATATATACAAATACATCTTCATTGATTTATATATATATATATATATATATATATATATATATATATATATGTATATCTCTGTTTTGTTTTATTGTATCTAGATGAAAATTCTCTGACTTTTCAAAGGAATGACTCGACATTACATCTCAAGCAATTCTTAATGATGTCTTCTGAGAATTTTCCACTATTACAAGAGACTAATCTTGACAGCTTACCGCCTTATTGCTATCGCTTCTTATTGCAGCAATTAGCGTACACAAATAAATAAAATTAACGTTAGATACTAAAATGACCTTATGGTAGTAAAATAAGTAAACCTATGAGTATCAGTTTCCTAAACAAATACTGGTCAACATAATATACAAAATCCAATAGACTATCAAGTAACAAGGTAATGATTTAATAAATTACACAAAGTCAAGGCTTAAGCCTTTTCATAAAATTGTATTGTTCTTTTTATTAAAAATTCTAATGACACAAGAATGTCCTTCTTTCACTACACACTACTAAAGGACCTCGAGGATTGAGATAAATATTGCTCAAATAATAGCTAGATGCTCAACGTGCAATATCCCTCTGCTGTTAAATCAAATCCCGGCCAAATGTCCTTATTGGTAAAACTGCTTCTAAAGGTAAAATTGTTTTTAGACAACTGAAGCGTAATACAAAGAAAGAAAATCGACATATACAGTTTTTAGAGGCTAGTAAACCCAAAACTTGTCAAACGAAGTTATTTAGAAACTTTGACAAGTTTCTAAAAAACATAACAGTAAATACAGGGAAAAAATTATGTATTCATTGTACTGATGAAATGTTCATCATAACTGAATAAAAAAGAAAATTTAAATAATTGAAGGGGTTGGGACAAAATAGTGCCAAGCAACATTTTTAACAAAACTTGACTGTAGCTGCTATATGTTAGACATTATGAGGACTATCAGTTGAAATGGTTAGGCACAACAAGAATGTGTAGCATACAGAGGACTGTAGTCATATTTCAGTAGCATTTGCCTCATAGACTGATAGTCCCACATAACATCCAACATATAGCACATAAAAAATGTGGCTTGGCACTATTTTGCCCCTACCTCAACAATTATAAAATAGTTGTGTACAAAGTGCAGTATACCGACAGGTTTGCTAGTTTTATTTAACCAGGAAACAAATTCGAATGACCTGGCGACTTAACTTGGGTAACAAATTTATAAATTAAATCTCTAGAATTATATGAATCAAAATAATGGTTAATATTATCAAGTTTCCTTAATGCAACAAGTGATACTGTTATGATAAAAAAAAATCCTAATGACATTTGAATTGTGAATTGCATTAGCTGTCATAGACAAGCTATTAATAATACTACTATTTAATAAATTTCAAACTTCCTATTTCCTTAAATTATAATGGATTATTATCTATTTATTTCTGCATTTATAAATTAAAACACGAGAAATTGAAGAAGGCATTTTCACATTTTGAATTTCTAATTTAATACATATGGCTATATTTTCTTCTGTGTAAAAACAGAAAAGAGTTATTATGAAGGCATAAAAGCAGAAAACGGTGGTGACTGCACCACCGTTTAAAGCCTCCAAAATTTTGTCCACAAATAATTATTAGTCAAGTATTCAAATGTTAATTAATACAGCTGAAAGATAAGCCATATCATGTATACTTCAAACAATTTATTAAGTTTCATTTTATATAATATTATACAACTAAATGTCAATTCAAATCTGATGGCTGAATTTGAAGTATGGATTCATAAGATTTTAAAGAAGTTTTAAAAATAACAAAATTCAATCAATAACACAAAATCATAATAATTTAATCAAAGTGACATAAACTAATTTAGTTAAAATTAGGAGTCTGCAGATAAAATAATTAATACTAAAAACAATCAAGTCAACTCCTTCAAATAGCCATCTTTCTACTTCACTTTTCAAATCACAAATATATGAGTGAGGATTTTACAAGCTAGTGAAATGATTAGGAAAATCATTTTAAAGTATTTTTGTATTATTAAAATGCTCAATATTCACCATAATAAATATTACTATGGTTGCAAGAAACTTCTACGCTGTCTCATACTGACTAAAGCTAATGTACTTCCCAGAGAGATGTTAGTAGACAGCCTTTAAGAGAGCAAGACGATTGTCAATATAATCCATGTCGACGCCACAGGAGATACGAATAGATCATTAACTATACAGAACCTTCTTCGTCGAGGATCTGTGAGAGAAGTCTGTTAAGAGAATCAAGACCCGTAAGGAATCCTGCATCCGGCCCTTGGTGCATTCCTCTACGTGAGAATGTTGTATGCGCAAAGTCTATCATGCGGAGGTCTACTGCGGGCTCTATAGAAGAGGAGCTGGACGTCTGCTGCTGTGTCCCTCGACGGACTCGTTTCATCTCTGATGGAGGGGCGGATGTGAGCAAATCAAATGTCGATATAGATGATGAAGAGGCTTCCTCTGAACCAGATGAACATTCTGAGACGGGAGACTCCCATTCCTGTGGCTCAGGACTACTGCTTTTGGGGGACCTATAATATTAACATAACCAGTAAGTATATATTTTAAAAAATAATACAATTTCAAGGAATAAAAAGTAATTTACAAAAATGCTAAAAAAATTAATATATAGGAGTGTTCCCAGAACAAGATAGTGGGATTTTACATATAAGATGCAAATGTGGTTAGTTGATCACTTGAACAATAATTCCTATAACCTTCAAGTGCATTTTCAATGATTTTTATTTTTAGTAAATAAGTTTTTAATTTGCATAAATTAAACGCAGATGACAGATACATGCTAATACAAGAGACAACAATGTTGTTTCAGGACAAAATAAATATCTATAAATATAGATAGATTAGATTGTTTTGTTTCTGATGCAAATTAAAATTTAATAAACGAAATATCCAGTGGAAACTAGAAAAAATAGCAAAACTGGCCATTTATACCAAGTAAAATCCCCTCCCTTTCATTTGACAAAATGAAACAAGATTTTAGAAAGGAAACTACCCATTTCTGTTTATTAAGGGATTGCACTATAAAATAAAAGGACTTCATAAACTTCAATCAATAAAAATTACAAAGGTAGATGTCAGTAGGATGGTTACATAAAAAAAAAAAAGAAGAGAAGTTGTCAGAGGTAAATTCTTCCCATCACATGTAAGGCCTGAATAAGTAGTGAATTCTGCATGGGAAGAGTATTATTAAAATTGTAAGAAATATTATCTTAATATATGATACTATTTGGAACTTCAAGGGGAGTATTTAGTCCCGTGTCTCTTATATTATTTTTTTTTTTTTTAATTTATTTGTGAGCACCCTTGAACGAAGGTGATTCACCCATATGTCATGTCCCCAATATTACACTAATGTAATAGGCACCACAGCAAAGAGTTAACAATCTATTCTCATTGTTATTTTAATATTATATAAAGTGTAAGTACTGTTAATAACAATTTGTTGATGATTTTGGATGTTGGTGGAGAAGCTGATTTGTCGCAGAAGAAACACTTTGGAGAAACAGGATATAATGGAAATGTTAAAACAGAAATCTTTCAATTGACCTGGAAGAAAGTATTTTTTTCTTCTTGTTCTTCAAAAATGCATACCAATGCATGAGGAGGGCGATAGGTTTGTTTGTTGATTGTTTTCCTTATAAAAAATAGTACACCCAGTTCTTGTTTGAAGATTGCATAATCAAGCTGCGAATAAGTAGTAATACAGAAATAATGATTTTTCTATAAATTGGAATACTGTTTTGTTAACATTGAATATTGAAAATGCACAATGATATAATCACGGTTCTGTGTCTTTCAAAATAGTAACTATTTTACCTTAGGAAACCAGGTGGCCATGAGTAATAAGTAGTAAGGTATGAACAATCCATGGATTCGATTATCACTTTTATTTTGAAAAAAAAAAATTCATTATACTGGATAGAAAAGGGTATTATCCAGTAGATGACCCGCCCCAAAAATCTTTTTTATTTATAAGTGGACGTTAAACTTTAATTAAATCAATTTTGTATTAATGAGGAAATTATGGTCAAAACCTAAAGGCTATTTTTAGGCCTTTACACATGGGTTATAGCCTGTTCAGATAGAAAAGTTCAATTTTCAATGCACAAAATTTTGGAGGATGTTGGAATTTGTGAACTATTTGCAAACTCCCATTTCAAGGAACAACACGATATGTGAAACATTATAAAAACAGATTATGTCACGTTTAAGACTTGGAAAGGCTTTGGGAGGTTAGACAATGAAAATAGTGTCTAGCATTTATCAATATTCTTCCAAAGCTAAGCATAAAAAAGTTTTAAAAGTTCCTAGTGACAACGTTATAACAGAGACAATATTAACTGCCAATTTTTTGCACAGTGAATATACCTAGACCATGCCCTTTTCCCTCCAACTAAACTATCTATTTGAACAGGCTATAGCCTTAATTGTTTTTAGCCTTAGCTTTGGATAAGTAATGATAATTATTAAACACTATCTCCCTTGTCTGAACTCTCAAAACTTTCCCTAGTCCTAAACAAGACAAAATCAGTTTTCATTGAGTTTAAGGTAGCATGTTGTTCATTGTAACGGATATGCAAATGGCGGAACCGTCGGGAATATTTTCCTCAACATTTCATGCATCTGGGATTAGAACTATTCCATCTAACGGAACGGGCTATACGAGGTAAGGTCCATAAGTTTCCGGCCTGTCCTGCTTCCCCTCCTTCAAACGTGCTGGGACCTGCCTACTCACTCCATACCCATCGCCCGCACTTCCTCAGTCTTGTCAGTCAGTGTCCAGCCTTGAAGGAAACTCCCCATTTTTATAATGTTCAAACTCGAGTACCGTGCGGTAATTAAATTCTTTTGTAAAGAGGGTCTTACTCCTGCGCAAATTAAAGAGCGCTTGGATTGTGTATACGGGCAGTCCTTCCCCTCGTATTCCACAGTGAAAGAATGGGCAAAATTATTTAAGTTAGGGAGAGAAAGTCTAGAAGATGACCCACGTCCTGGTCACCCATTGGAAGCTGTCACTTCTGAAACAATCCAACTTGTGGAATCTGAATTGCTGTCTGACCAGCGACTAAAAACCAAGGAAATAGCAGCGAGGTTAGGGCTTTCAAAAACAAGTGTTTTGAGGATCATCAAAGAACATTTGCATATGAACAAGGTTAGTGCAAGATGGGTTCCAAAAATTCTTTCAGCTGCTCAAAAACAGGAACGAGTTCACTGCTGCAATGAATTTTTACGCGAGTATAATGCCGACCCAAGGAATTTTTTGGACTCAATTGTAACTGGGGATGAGACAATGGTTCTATATTATGACCCTCTCAGCAACAGAGAGTCCATGGAATGGAGAAGACCAGGAGAAGCGCCTCCTTTAAAGGCAAAAGTCACGCAGTCAACAAAAAAAGTAATGGCCACAATTTTTTGGGACTGTAAAGGAATACTACTGATAGATTTTAAAGAAAGGAATACCACAATGAATGGGCAGCCCTACTTCACCGGTTACGAGACACCATTAAAGAGAAGAGGCGAGGGAAGTTAAGCAGAGGTGTCTGCCTCCTTCACGACAATGCCTCTGTCCACACAGCATTGATTTCCAAGGCCGCTGTGAAGGACTGTGGATTCCAAGAAATCTCTCATCCACCCTACAGCCTAGACTTGGCCCCTAGCGATTTCTACCTTTTCTCAAAGTTAAAATCTGACCTTTGTGGAAGGCGATTTAACACCGACGAAGAGCTCCAAGCAGCAGTGGAAGAACATTTTTTTAACAAAGAAGAAAATTATTTTTTTCATGGTATAGAAATGTTGCCAAAGCGTTGTATTAAGTGTGTTGAACTTAGAGGAGAATATATTGAAAAACAGTAAAACCAGTTTTTTTCTTTCACCTTTCCTTCTATCCCAGGCCGGAAACTTATGGACCTTACTACGTAGCATATATCACAGTCTGGATTTTATCATGCCATCCCCGAAATGATGATTAAGGAACATGCTTTATAAAGAAGTATTCTAAAGTCAAATAATCTAATCAAGCAAATCACCCACATAACTATACAGATTACACCCCCCCCCCCATAGCCTCAATTAACATATCGTGCTAGTATTTCTAAAGTGAAACTACTGAAAAATCGGTTCTTTTCAGTTATGACTATGAAAGACATGGTAAATATCTGTTTATCAACTATCAAAACTGTAAGTACCTAGCTTCATAGCTCATACACCAGAGAGCACTTGCGCCTTATTCCCCCTAGGCAAGAGTGACATATTTTCAGTTGAGGTTTTTTTTTTTTTTTTGAGTTGTGTTACTTCAGAAATACTAGTGTGATATGAAACTTAATTAACATGAACTAATTCGAACACTGGGCCTCAACATCAATTGAATAAACTCAGAATCAAAGGCTAGTGCCAAGTATTTGAATCTAAAACAGCTTAAGACATACAATAAAAATAAAAATGTTCACACATTTAAATAACAACAAAGATAACTGTCATAAAGAAAGCTAAATAAATAAGTATATTGAAGAAAACAATAAATAAAAAATTGCAAAGCTATTGAGAATCATCAGTAAAGGTCAATAAAATTAAAACTTTTACTTATCAAGAGATAATAAACTTTTAAAAACTCATTTTTATAATGAAGGGTAGTTTCAAGGAATTAAATTTACATTCGGTGCCAAAACAGCAGATTTTTTTGGCACAAACTTCAGTTAGTATGTAATAGTACCATTTGTTCAAGAAATATATACTTATGTAGTTTATAACCATTTCTTCTTTGTGCTCACAATTATATATAAGTGGTGCTCTTTTCAATATTGCAAGAGATTCAAAGGTGATGTATACTTTTTAAGCAAACAAAGAATATACTTTCTACTGTCATTTCATTTTCAGCACTCTTATATGTAACTTAAACAGCACTCTCTTGTTCTGGGTGGAACACTCTTGTTAGATTCAATTTGTATACAAAACCATTCACACTGTTGTCGTTACTTCTCCCAAAGTGTTTCTTTACATGAAGCAGTTGAAACAATCGTATTCTTGAAGATGAAATATTATGTTCCTTTGCTTACTCAAGGAGTTAAGCAGCTAGCTTCATGACTGAGGACTGGATTGACAAGAGGTCTGAAGTACAGCTCCACAAATACATTCAAGATTTCCAAAGTAAAGGCAATGTCGCTGTCTACAAAAATATGTGAGGCATTTTTTGCACATAATCTTTTTGTAAATATAAGTTTATTCAGACAAAATTGTTTAATATTTATATCAATGGCTTCAAGGCCAATAGATAAGATCAAAAACATTTTTCTTTCTTCTTCCTTTTATTTAAATTCTCTCTCCCTCTCTATTTCCTTTTTTTTTCACTTTTTTTAATACTTTTTAGAACTTAGCTTTTGTTTCAAGAAGATTATGGTTTTTTCTCTAATATTTTCCAGGAATTAGTTTTTTTACAAAGAAGTTATTTTTTTTTTTAAATTTTTCATCTTAGAAAAGAATATGTTCTAAAATTTTTCAAATATATTAAATAAAATAAAATACTGTAACATTAGAATTTTTCTCTTCCAAAAAATAGTTTTTCTTTTTAATATTATTTCCAACTTCACTGTGTAGACAGTATGAAACGGTAATCTACTTGTCAAAACAAGCACCTTAGTTCATTCTTTGAAATTAAAAATAAAATCTTCGGTAATCACAATGAATTACTTGATAAACTCTTTTTTAATCATTCCTGAAACATTTTCATTCAACTTTAACTTTCAATATATACTTTTTTTTTAATCCAAGAAAAGAAGAACGATGCCAAAAAAATCTGTCCTGATCAAAAGGGAAAGGAAGAATTTTGTACACTTGCCAAGGAGCCTAAAAAATAACAATAATATTCAGAAAAAAAAATAAAATAAAAAATTGTCATGCAATTTGAACTAGTAGTCAACTACAGAAGCATGCAAGACGTTTGTTTGCATACTCACAGCGAAAGAGAGGTGACGTCCATGGTTTCTTCAGATATCGGATAGAAACCCCCACTGGATATAGGCTGATGGAAATCGGACGGGTCGCTGTTACTAGACCTTGTGTCCTCACCAGAGAGACCAGAGTCACCTTCAATATCTATGTAGCCCTCGTACGTGATCAAGAGTGAGCTGGACAATATGTAATAATGAAATTGGAGTTAAAACAGGGGAACAGGTGAAAAAACACAGCAAATAAAAGATACATATTAAAACTATGCCTTAATTTGATGAATCCATGATTTTGAATAATTATGATAAAATTTCAATTATTCTGGATAATTAATCCTGGAATGAAAACCATTTCATTTCATCATGATGATTAGATAGTTAGCCGTCGAGGTGATAAGTAAAGATGGAATGGTTGGGATTCGGCTAAATAAACCTCAATATGATTTTGTTTTAAAAAAATCTATATTTCGGACGTTTCGGCTACTCATTGGTAGCCTTCGTCAGCTAAAATTACAAAAAAAGAAATTAATACAGAAACAAACAAAAAAAATTTATGATTGTGATAGGTAACAGCACTATAGATACAATTAACTTATAAAAGAACATATCATCTTAAATTCTTAGAATGAGTAGAATGAAAAAGTAAATAGGTACAATAATTGATTTTAATAGTAATTAGTAACATTAATTGATTTTACAAAGAAATAAGAAACTACATACCAATGACAAATATAGTAGCTAATAGTAACATTAATTAATTTTACAAAGAAATTAGCTAATAGTAACAGCTAATAGTAACAATACTATTAGCTACTATATTTGTCATTGGTATGTAGTTTCTTATTTCTTTGTAAAATCAATTAATGTTACTAATTACTATTAAAATCAATTATTGTACCTATTTACTTTTTCATTCTACTCATTCTAAGAATTTAAGACGATATGTTCTTTTATAAGTTAATTGTATCTATAGTTCTGTTACCTATCACAATCATAAATTTTTTTTGTTTGTTTCTGTATTAATTTCTTTTTTGTGTCATTTTAGCTGACGAAGGCTACCAATGAGTAGCCGAAACGTCCGAAATATAGATTTTTTTAAAACAAAATCATATTGAGGTTTATTTAGCCGAATCCCAACCATTCCATCTTTACATTTCATTTCAATAATAAATACCTTTTATATGAAGCACATTTCTATTACCTCTGTAATATGATAAATTATAAATGAGCATTAAGTATTGTACAATGAAGTATTCGATTTTATTTATTTATTTTTTTTTTTTAACAAACTCATTCCTTTAAAAATCAACAATAAGAAATATCCCTTAAAATAAATACACACCATATATGTCACGCCTAAAAAAACCCAGGTAATATGTATGTTAAACGCAAATGCAGAGGCATAAACTTACCAAGAATAAAATCTGTAAGAGCTCTGCTTTTCGATGGCTCTTCGAAGTTCAGACAATCTTGAGATTACAGTTCTTACAACATTTTGGTTTAAGAACAAACCATTATGGAAAAACTTGTGCAAAGCTCCCTTGAAGCCATCAGCATTCAATTCCCGTCCCCAGTATTTATCTCGTTTAATGAAATGGTCACTTGTTGCCTGGTACACCTAAAGAAACAAAACAATTGCGTAAGAAATAATTTATTGATGTATTCATTGGTGTAAAAAAATAATTCTTTTATGTATTCATTCATCTTTCACAGATAATTTTAAAGACTCATATTTCAAGTCTAATAAAATATAGTTATATTCCATATTGCTAATTTATGGCAGTCAATTAATTTTGTCTATAATGATCACCGATATAACAATGGCATAAGCATTGTTTGGTGCCTAATGTTGTGCTTCATGAAATAGTTAAATGCTACCTATTGCAATATTCAGTTCAATTCAGCATGCCCACAATTCTGAGGAAAATATTCCCGACGGTTCCGCCATTTGAAAAATCCTATTTCAAGGGACAACACAATATGTGAAAACTATAAAAACTGATGACGTCTCCTTTAAGACTAGAGAAGGCTTTGAGAGGTCAGGCATGGAGATAGTGTTTAATATTTATCAATATTTAGCCAAACTAAGGCTAAAAACATTTAAACCTACGAGTGATAAGGTTTTAGTGCAGTGGGAATGTAGATCATGCCAATTTCCTTCACCTACCAAATCTATTTGAAAAGGCAACATTATAGTTTAAATTGTTTTCAGCATTAGCGTCGGCAAAGTATAGATAAACTTTAAACACTTTCTCCCTTGCCCGACCTCTCAAAGCCTAGGAAAGGCTTCCAGAGGTCGGGCAAAAACTGATGATGTCTCATTTAGGCCTTCCCTAGTCCTAAATGAGATATAATCAGTTTTTATAGAGTTTCACGTGGCATATTGTTCATTGAAATGGGAATTTCCAGATGAGGGAACTGTCAAGAATATTTCCCTCAGAATTTTGGGCCTATGGAATTGAACTGTTCCATCTATCTAAATAGGCTATAAGAGAGCCTGGAATCTGAATATTTTGAATTTTCAAATTACACAATACACTAAAAAAAAAAGTTTGACCCATTTAAATCGCCTGGGTGTAGAGATAATAAATAAAATAATAAAAAATGGAATAAAATGAAATATACATTTTGACATCAATCATAAGATTCAATTGACGCATTTTCATAATATCCAACTCCTAATTTTTTTTCTTTTAACATAACTGTTTCTAGTGACAGACATCACATTTTGAAGTTTACCAGTATTAGGCTCGCCATCCAATAATTTATAATCCTCACAATATCCCCTTGATTTCTCTCTCCTACTATTGCCTTAGTTTTCTCCCCTTTTTGCTAACCATACTCCTACTTTAGAAGATACGTGGAAGAGACCAAACTCACTCCATCTAAGATACTAGGAAAGGTGGTAACCTATAGATAACCCGTCCTAAAATTCGTAGTTAATAATAAATGGACGTTAAAATTTAAATAATAATAAAAGGCGCTAATGGCCAAGTTGTAGATGCGCCGTAAAAAAAAAAAAATAAATAAAAAAATAAGGTACTGGTGGTAATGACCTCAGCAGTAGATGCACCAAAAGAAAAGGAAAAAAAATAATAATAAGATACTAGGTACATCATTGGTTTTTATTTTATACTATTGTTTAGTATAAAAACTTAATTATTTTCAAAGTTATTAATAATATTTCTTTTTTAGCTGTATAAGGAGGATTCGTACACACCTGCATACCACAAAGACGAACACCAAGGCTTGCTGACGTGCTAGCTGCACATTTGGCCATCTGCTTACTACGCTTTTCTGCAGACGCATCATCTCCATGTTGCCTTGTCCCCATTTTCAAATCAAGGATGCAAGGCCTCTTGTAGTGACAAGTAATATTTTCCAAAAGAAGAAAATCTATTATCTTAGTAAAGGATAATAACATCAATTAACACATTTTGAAAGATTTATAGCACTCTTATTATTTTACTTATATTATTATTATTGGGGTCTCCCCGTGGTCTAGTGTCTAACGCCTTAGATTCTCATGCGGGAGATGGTGGGTTCGAGCCCCACTGGTGGAAGGAATTTTCTTATCTCATGGCTTGTTCAGAAAATTACTCGCTGCACCAGCGATGTTGGTGCTAATTGTAATGGCCCAGAAGTTGGTATGGCGTTAAAAAAAATTATACAAAGACATGAGCAATAGGAATTAGAAAAAGAATAGGCCTAGAAAAAAAAAAATACAAAGCTTTCTAGAAAAATTTATATCTGTATAGGACATTTCACAATGCTCTTTTACTTCAGCAGTAAAGGTTACTTAACATTTACGTCCAATACCTTGCATTTATAGCTGAAGAAGACTACCAAGAGCTTGCAATATAACTTCTAAACATCTTTAGCCATGCTTCATATCACTCAAACAGCTAACTGTTTGAACCTTAATAAAAAAAATGAGTCAGGGAAACACTGATTCAATCCGGATGCCAAATAAAATTGGATTAGACCCAGACGAATAAGATTGGTTTTAAAAAATAGTCCCAAGCAGTAAAATTAAGAAATTTATATTCTCTAGACATGCTGCCTACAAGAGCAGGTATTATTACTAAGCTAAATCAACACAATTTTCCCTCCGTTTTCAGCTGTTTGGCACTTGTTTGGTGTACCGGGAAATCATTCATGGACGCCTAATGTAGCATGTAGGATTGTGAGGCCTACATTGACATGTGATTTGATCATTCTCCAGAACTATTCCTTTCATTTAAGCCCAAGGAAAATTGTAATAGATTCCCTACTACTTCAAAGCAAATAAAAGATCACAAAGTAAGCAAATTTTTCTATTTGAACTGGCTCTAATCATTAAAGGGTTGGCTCTTGATGATTAACATAACACATTCGTATAGTACAAATCATGTCATTTTGTGATACTGTTCAATAATTGATTTAAAATTAAAATAATGTTTTACATCAAGAAGCTCTCTGTAGAATTTCTATACTCCTTTTTCACAAATAAAAAAAAAAGGACTAGGGATATGCAAAACACTGATTTTGAAGAACAGAAGTTTCTCTTGTGCTGTATCATAAGCCTATACATATTTAATAAATAAGCACTCTAATAGACTTCCCTAATATGTAATTCAACAGTGTTCGTGAAAAAAAGGATACATTGTTTACTAGATGAATCAGATGGATGAAGGCTGTTTTTGAGATCTTCATTTTCACTTTTGTTTCTTCTTACTTTCATCCTAAAAAAAAATAAGGATTTATTTTAAATACATAATACAAGCTCAATGTAAATATTTTAATTCTAGAGAGACATGATTAACTTATAAGAAAATGGCAATTTACCATCCTCACCTATGTCCATATTAGCTTTATGCAGTTCACTCAACTTACCAGTATACTGTGACAATGAAAGATGCAGTTTTGCAAGAATAAGGAGCCTAATAATAACTTTTACCACCTCTAATCCTTGCAAATGCCATAATGATAAGAATAAATCATGTAGTTGATGCGCCGTAAAATAAATAAATACATCTTGTATTAAAGATTTAATATAGCTTTAATATGACTAAGCTGTAACAATGCTACACTCAGAGCTTTAAACAGAGTGCTAACATTAACATTTTAAAGGTGTCTAAATTTTAATTTTTCATAATAATTAGTAATGTCATTTTAAGTAATATTTTTAAAAAGTCAGACTTACAGGGACTGCACCATCTTAGAGTGTTTCCGTTCATATCCCTAGTGTTATTAGTAAAGGAATAGAAGTACTTATTGGCAGGTTTTGATCTTTTGTGAAAAATATAAAATTAAATCTCTACGAGAAGGAAGACTTTAGGTCGTTTTATTAACATACTAATATGACTGCTAAGCCAACGGCCATAGCCACGTTGAATACACCGGTTCCCGTAGATCACCAAAGTTAAGCAACGTCGGGCGTGGTCAGTACCTGAATGGGTGACCGACCACGTGCTGTTGGCATTATAAAAGGGTGGCAACCTGTAGATAGCCCGGCGCTAATGGCCAAGTTGTAGATGCGGCGTAAAAAAAAAAGAAAAAAAAGAAAGCTAAATCCAATTACTCATGACGTATACTGAGTTTTGTAACAATATAAGAAACATTACGGCCGGTATGGACAAATTAGTAATTTGGGTTCAGAATAATCTCCCCCCCCCCCCTCCTAACAGATTGATTTCCTTCCGATGTGTTTTTCAACACATTCTTCTCTTTAGACACTTACAAAGTATACCGAGTTTTGTTGAAATATAACAAAAATTGCGATTGGGATGGGAAATTTGTAAGATGAGTCTGGAGTAAACCCCTCTTCAGATGGAACGATTTTACTGGCTAAAAAACGCGAATCGTCATAAGGGAATGATAAGTACCAAATTTCATGACAAAAAACAAAGTCTGCCACACAGGAGCTGCATAAATAAGCACATTCCTCAAAAAGGTGGTTAATGTACTCTGGCTGCATTCCTGAATAATTTGTTTAAATTAACCTTCATAAATTAAAAAAAAAAGGTAATAGTTTTGACCTTTCATATTTATCATGAACAGCTGATTCAATTAATAATTTTCTAATTAATTTCCTTCCCTAGTGTTGTATATGCTATGTACTATACTACTTAATAAATATAAAAAAGAAATTGACATTTTTGTTTATTGATCTTGATGAATAATAAAAGCATCTACATTAACAAAGAGAACATCCCAAATCAAATCATTCTCATTGAGTTCCACGGTCCATGTTACTAACGTTTTAAGGTCTTCTGGATATGACCTTGCCATTCTGATAATAACTGACATTTCCCCACACATTCCCTCAGGGATTCATCTGAAAATGAAGAGCCTTTTTAGCCCAGATCCTATTTATTTCTGGTCGAGGTCATTGGTGGCCTTTCCAGATCTCTGCTAGGTTGATCCTTCTCGTGCTATTGGATTCTGTGCAGCTGATCGAAATCTTTGTATACTTTGTATTTGGTTGTGGGATTACAGGTGTCAATAGTTTACACAGTCTATACCCATCTTCTCTGTTAAAATTTTGGGATGTTTCAGAATTTCAATTGCTTCACAGATAATCCTTTCCTTGACTAGAGCTTTAGTTTTATCAAATTCTATAGCGTAATTCGTGATGAAGCAGTGTTCTGCAACTGCTGATCTTTATGCATCTGTATTTTTGGTACTTTTAATAAGTTCTTGGGGTCTTTAAGAAATCAGTCTTCCAGTTTGTCATATGAACATGGTATACTGTAAATACTAGGTGTCTTTAAAACTAGTTCATCCTTGTAATTCAGGAGCTAGTGGTTAATCTTCTTATTGGCTGTGAATAGTTTTGATTTAGCTGATCAATAGTTTGCTTGTTTTATCCGTTACTCCTTTTACTTATGGAACGATGAATTTTTCTTTGGGATTTTATTCCGGGGGGGGGGGGGGGGGGGGGGTGAGTTATTCATGAATTTTGGGCAAACTTTGCATTTTGGAATTCCTTCTTTGTTTCCTCGTTGTATCCATTTTCCATCAGTGCTTTCTTCAAATGGTGTTCACCTTTCTTGAAATGAATGGGTTCTGAAATTGTCATAGCTCTATTTAGCAATGTTCCGACAATCCCATTCTTCTGAGCAGGATGATGGTGGGAATTAGCATTCAAAAATCTGTGTGGGGTTGGCTTCCGATTCAACAATCAAATTAAAACAAGCCAGATACTGCTGTTCACTACCTCTAGTGGTAGCAGTATAACCAATCCCGAGGTGTGGTGGTTTAGTAAAATTTAAACAGCATACAAAGTTTAAATAAATAATTAAACTTATTTTTGTAATTCCTAACCTTAGGACATCATCTCGTTTCCTTTTAGTTGGCCTGTTGTTGTCATCTCGGAAGCTGGGACTGTACCGCTTGTCGAGTTTCACGTCTCCAGTTCCTTGCATAACTCCTGGAACAAGATTCTCTTCATGTACATTTTATATGTAATAGCAAACTCAAATTAATACATGTAGCACATTTAAAAAGTTTATATAATTAGAAAAACAAATAAGAAAATAACTTAGGTAATAAAACTTAAATTATCTAAGAGGTGAGGGGGTCACTTAAATGAACAATTAAAAAATAGTATGATATCATTTAGATATTTTGTTGCATGTGCAGATTATTAATTAAAAACGTTCACTTGCAAGACTGATTAATAAAATAAAAAAAAGCATTAGTAATTTGTAGTTAAAAGCATCGAACATAAATTAATGTACTTATATACTTTTCTTTCCAGACTTATCAATCATTCATTCAAATAAGGTGGAAAACTGTGCAAAAACTCCAAATACACTTATAATTTCTAGTAACAGGCTTTACCTGCTAACAAGTTATTCCGGATGAATAGTCAAAATTAGACAAAATATTAAATATTCTAATAGGACCACCCTCTTCTCCATTAGTGTTTTCCAACTGAACGTTATACAGACACTACCAGTTTCTAGATAGCTTAAATGGTTAAAGTTGACTCCCTTAGCTGGGAAAAACCAAAATAAAATTAAATATATTCATTTTCTGATTTAATTTCTACAATGTGTATATATATAAAAAAAAATTAAATAATAGAAAAAAGTGTGTTATGCTAATATAAAATGCTATCTGGAAACAGGTTCAGTATTAATGCTCAGTATTTAACATTATTAACAAAATTCTCATTAGGAGGTATTGCCCACGCACTTCAAAAAGGAAGTTCAATCAAACAATGTTCCAACATCAAAAGCCCAAAAAGGTAATGAGTAATGTATTCTAGTAACAACAGCTCCTCAATTTAAAATTAAAATACTCAGAACTTAAAAATTGAATATGAAATCTGAAAAAGATTCAACTTTCATTTTCATATTCATACCAATAATTATTTTTTTAGAAGGAATAATTTGAAAAAAAAAAATCAGATAGGTCACTAAAAATTGCGCTAAGAAATACAAAATTAGAAAAAATTCTGATAATTATTGATAACAGTTTATGTTCAATGGCAAATTATTTGCTCCAAAATAAATGAATCTTCAGTAACCATTTTATTAATGCAATAGTTTGTTTATCATGAATGAATTATATTCCAAGACTCAATCACATGCCTTAAGATCAAGCATTGTAACAAATTATTTTCACAAGGTATAATTTGATCACTATGAACTAATATACAGACAGAAGTCTCCAAAATCTTAGTAAACAATTGATTTGATCACACTTCTAAGGATTTGTTTTTGAATAGAATAAAATAATGCCAAGTGAACAGAATGCAACAATCAAATAAATATAGTTCAGTCAAAAGTTAAGAATTGTTCACAAAAGGTTAATAAGATTCACAAGTACTCCCAAAAACTTGCTAACCAAAATGGATCAACCCTAGAAGAAGGTATGGCTGCTGATTTAATCTGTATGAGGTAGAGGACTGCAAGAAGGATCATCACTTGTAATACGATGAGTAGGTCAGTAAAGTCGTCCAAACCCTATAAGTCCTCGAATTAGGACAAAATAGACTCCTGCTTACTTCAGTGGGGGCTTACTGTTAAAATAAATCTACTGAGAGAGAACAACAGAGATTCTGCCTGTTGGATTCATTGCCACACGGGAATACTCGGTAACGAAAAAGCACGCAAGCTCGCAGTACTCTCTGAAGACTAAGCCTGAAATTCTACTGTAATACACCAAAATCTTCAGTCTCATTCAAATAAATTAATAAAGACATTTATCAATGTAAGTCTTGTCATGTACTAAAATAATAATAATTGTAATAAATGAAATAATATGTTCCAAGAAAAAAGATGAAGAACACAAATCACTCCAGAAATTTCTTTCATTTAAATAAAAATGAAAATTCCTAGTTCGCCGAAAATTAGTGAATCGTTCATTATATATATATATATATATGTTTGATGTTATTTTTCGTCGCTGGGATAGTATTTTTAGATGGAACGGCATTTTTCTCCAGCGGTGGTACTCCTCCTCACTTGTTCCCGGAATATTTCGATGGATTCATCTCCATCTTCTTCAGCCAGGTACTTGTTTCTTCCTCGGTGGTAGCCAAGGGAATGGCCCCCAAGGGAATTCCCTTGGCTACCACCGAGGAAGAAACAAGTACCTGGCTGAAGAAGATGGAGATGAATCCATCGAAATATTCCGGGAACAAGTGAGGAGGAGTACCACCGCTGGAGAAAAATGCCGTTCCATCTAAAAATATATATATATATATATATATAGATTGCATTCTCAGACTAAGCCCTGAGGAAGCTGGCTGTATGACTAGCAAAACGTCGGCAAAGAAGTTTATGACACGGTCAATACCAGAAGACTATAATATGTGAAATGATGTCTTTGACTGCATTGCCTTTCACTGAACTGGCGTGTAGTTTTTATACAAATTATTTGATTAAACATCTCAATTTTTCAAGTGCATGGGCAATAACCAAACCTTTTAACTTATTTTATTTGATTTGATTTAAGGAGTAAATTGAGAAGTGTTTGTTATACGAACCATTTTCGATTAGGTACAGTTTGTGAGGGCGGAGACACACGTCACCTTTTGACTGATTTGAAGGGAGCGAGAAAGAGAGAGAGATTTAGTCCCTCGCTCGGGGCCACCCCGGACCAAGCCAAGCTCTGCACATTAGTCAGACAACATCTCTCACCAGGATCAAGTACCAAGGGTCAATGGAGAGTAGGGAAGAAAAGGTTGAAGGATTTTGAAGGAAAATAATAATATAATGAATGTATGGATGGAAATGCAAACAGGAAAATGGGTTGAAGTTGAAAAAAGGCTTTGGGGAAAATATGTATTGAAATAGGAAACATAAAATTCCAGGACAAAAATATAAGGACATAAGGTCTAACACTTTGAAGAAGTCCACCAACACAGAACAGATCTTGAAAATATCTTAAGGAAAAATCATATCTACTGATAGAATTTATATCAAGATAAGAAGGCCAATTATTCCACCCAGGCAAAAATTATCAAATGTTTATTATTTTTTGCATAATAAATAGTCAGTCATACATTTATTTGAAACAGCCGAGTTAAAAAAATTCTTCAATGGAGGAAGAGAGAAGCGAATAAAAACCTATGAAAATCTGAAAGTAAATTAATTTAAGCGATCATATTTTAGCCACATTATTGTATATGACCTGAGATCACTTAGGTGCTAAAAATTAAATTTCATATTTAACAATGGCTTCATTTAAAATATTCTGAAATGTAAAATTCATAGGAACAGTTATAAGTTTCATTATATTAAAGAACAACACACGTATTACACTTAAATTGTCAATACAGCTAAAAACTATACTTTGTTAAATTTGATAAAAAAAAAAATAAAAATACTACAATGGTTCTAATTTGGTGCACTTCTTCGAAATTAAGGATTGGTGTAAAAGGACAGGAAATACTGGACCAAATTTGATACATTTAAAATTATAAGAGGTCTGATGAACAAAAGATGCAGAACAGGAAACTACATAGAAAAACGTTTCAGTCAGTCTTTATATTCTAATTTAAAGTACAAAACTGAGTATTTTAAAACATTTTATGTCAGAAATGAGAACTAATTTTAAAAGTCAAGTCAGTATAAGGTTTCAGAGTAAGTCCATACTTGAATAAAACTGTGTCCTTTAAAACCTTATTCATAGAAACTTAATAGACCAGGTTTTGTTGGGTGGAAGAAGAATTGGATCAGGGAAATTGTAATTAAAATATATCCTTAATAAAGCAAAATAATACAAAAACTACATTTAATATCCTTAAAATAAGTTATGATGTTACCATTTTGCTGAGTAAGAAAACCTCTCTGAACTCGCCCTTCTCCTAGGGAGGAACTTTTCGTTGACTAAAAATAAACAAATAGGTTTCACTTTTAAGGAAATGTGGAGCAATTTTCATTTAAGAAATATGCTCTCCAATTTAACACTTTAACTATTACACATCTCCACTCCCCATCACACACATGGTTAATAACAGTCCAATGTTAACTCGCTAACAGAGGCTATAAATGACTACAATTCACATTCTTAGAAAGAAATAGAATTTCAGATTCTGAGTCAGCACATACACTCTTTTTATGCCAAGCTGATTGTCTTATTTCCTAGTTGTAAGGTATAATTACTACTAAAGAAAAATCACTGGGCTCCCAAAATAGTTTACATTCTCTTGAACATTAAATGAAGGTAAACTTTTTATTTTTTTTTTAAACTTTTTATTATTTTTATTTTTTTAACTTTTTAAGAAACAAATTTTACGGGAATACAGGGTGGTTTGGTTTGAAAGAATTATAATTTACTATGTTTTCTAACAGCTGGAAAGGAGAAGAGTGTGTCAAAGCTGCTGACCCAACTTTCTCTCCAATTGCATAACAATGCACACTAATACTTCTTCCAACTCAGGAACATTTGAAAAAAAAAAAATCTCATTTCTTATCGAGGTACTACACTTATTAAAAGTTAGCAAGTAGATTTACTGAATACAATGAGAGGAACAAACTAACTTATTTTCAATCTTTTGATTTTACTTTAGATAAAAATATTGGGGTTATCAAAACGATTTATCATTAATGAGTCCTTATAACTGCCATATATAAGTTCCAAACTATTGACAGTATCACATCACTTCAGAATCAGCATTCACCAAACGCTCAAAGAATTCATTTCAACATGGCTTCAAACATAAAACCCAATCTTTCAGGCATACCTATGTCTTTTCTAAATTCATTCAATCAAGTGACAGAAGCAAATTTATAAAGCTTTATTATAACAACAAAATAATAATGAATTCTCCATTTTCAACCTTCTGAGGAATTAGTTTACCCATTTTTAACTGGATCTAAGCAAGTATGTTAAAAATTTGTAAATAAATTATTCTGAGGACTTAAATGCCCATGCTAAATTTCAAGATAATTACACATCCATAATTGTATTCTTTGCCTTTTTGAAACCCACAAATAGGTCAGATAGATCTGCTTTCACTTTCATAATTTTCATTGTATGGCAAAACCGACTTTCACCTAACCTAGACTGATTGTGGGAAGTTAATCCACTTTTGCTTCTCACTCATGATAATCCCAATCCATTAACAAATGATAAATCAAAATGAATTTTAGGAAAAGAGACAAAACATTAATTATTGTAACACTTATCCATTCGTTTAAATCAATCAAGTACAATCATATTTTACAAATGAAAATGATTGAAAATTGTTTCGACTATTCAAAATGATTCCATAACAGAAGTATTTTTTTTTTGGGTAATTTCAATAATTTTTATCCAAAAATATAAATTAGACAGCTTAAGAAGTAAAACAGTATGAAGGATAATGAAGTTGAATTGCACGTAGCATTAAATAAAATTACAATAAAACAAAAAAAAAAAAAAAAAAACCCCTGCTTTTTGCTTTTAAGAAATTATTGCAAGGACAAAACATTTTGATAGGCAAGCACACACTCAGCATACTTTAGTTTCTTTATTTCCTCACCTGTCATATATATTTATCAAATAACAGCTCAACAAGTCAGAATAACAAGCTTGTTCCAGTCCAGTAAATTTATTTAAAGTATCAAACAGAAATAAAGTCAGTTTAAGGAATAGGTAGTTGGAATAATGGTGACTGATAATGTGGAAGAAATATATGGAAATATAATAAAGGAAAAGCGACAAATAGACTCCAATTCCTTCACTCCTACTTCATCCCGAGGGCCATCGGAAATTAAAGGAAAAAACTAAAATTTAATAAATCAAACAAAACAGTTAAACAAATTCAAATAAAAAACAAAATAAAATTTCCAATGACCCTTGAATAATACATGCAATTATGAATAAACAAAAATTGCCACTATTTTGCAAGTTATTGTTTTGTTTTATGTTCTAACTTACCTTTAAGGTTAAATTAAACTTTTTTTAATGAACAAAGTTTTTATTTACTTTTGGAATTTATAAATTAAACAGGAAAAATCTACTTTATTCCAAATATTGTATAATACAACAAAATAAAAAAAAACAACAAAGCTAAGCTACAAATTATAAGGTCACAAAGCAACAAAAAAAAATAGCAATATATAAAAAAAAAAAAAATAAAAGAAACGTTATTATAGCTCACCTTTGTATTTTGGTACGAACACTTTGATATCCTGAGGAATATTTTGGTAGAACTCTAGTTCTCTTGGATTTAGAGGTTTACATATCGTTCCTTCATCAAGTAATAGTAACCTGGTATGTCCACCAACCTTATAAAAGGAACAAATTAATTGAATATTACCATTATTTTCGAAAGCAATCAAATTATTCAACAATTTTGTACAACTTTTCAACAATTTACAATCTTATTTGAACCAACTCTCTGATTTCATATCCACTGATACCACTTCAGGAGTGTAAAATCACTTAGAACTAGTACTAACTAGTTGAAAAGGTTATATTATTGAGATTCTGACTACATAAGTACTGAGTTATTTTATGTTATGATGGTGTTTTATTTTAATATTTATAAATATTCTAATAACAACTGAAATGATAATAAATGCACTGAGCACAGGGGTGGCTTTGATCTGAAAAGCCAGACACCAGTCAGTAATGTAACCATATCGTCAATACGAATGTAAAGTATCGATTGAGAAAATTGGTTGGTGCCTTATAGGTGACTATATAAATTTTATCTCATTATATATTTTAATTAGACTTAATGCACATTCGTTAGTTTTATTTTCTGGCATTGATGATTATTTTTCTATAATTTTCTTGACATAATGATGTAGGTAAAGATTGAAAATGAAAAATGCGTTTTTTCACATTCAATACTTTGCATTTGCATCGAGGATATCAAATACAAATGTTTAAATTATGATGTATTCAAAAACATTTTTCTAGTTAAAAAGTTTAAACAGATTTTAAAACTCGTGGATTCTAAAAATGAATGAATATCAGAATAACAGGTCCTTCAAACAATTTGGTAAGTACTGTATTTTAGATCTGAATAAACATTTTGACTAGTAGTTTTTTTTTTTTTTTTTTTTTTTTTTTTTTTTTTTTTATACCTATTACCATTATCATTGGTATACATATCTTATATGTACATTAAATAATATGTACTTATTAGCCTCATACATCTCATAGCCCTTATATTGAAAATGTACAATTTCCTGCAAGAACCAAGAAAAATATTTCATGTTGAGTGTCGCGAGACAAGCACATCGGGTGAGAGAAGGCTGCAAGCCACAATGGCCCTGGCACTTTGTATGTCAACATTATTGCTGCGGCTGTCATTTTTTGGGAATACCTCAGTATCCGGTGCATTTTTTGTTTGAATTTTTCATGTAACTTTTTTTTTTTCATTAGAAATCTTCCAGAGAGCCGATTTGAAAACGGAAAACACTGTTGGAAAGCCCAGACAATACTGAAGGTCCAGTCTCCAATTACGAGCCTTTTGAATCTAAAGGAAAAAGTAATGGAGGAGTGTCCTTCTAAAGGGACACTCGAAAGCTGGTAGGATAGCTAGTGTCCTTTCGTAATAACACCTGTAGTGTAAGTGTTAAAAGAGATTTAGTTTTAAATCATGAAGACCTCCAAGACACATAAATGGACTGGTGAAGGATAATCATGGGAGATGCTGTAAATAATATTAATAAAGATAAAATGAAAAAGATAATACTTGTTTAGGGAGAAAAACTATTTATATGTTTTTCCAACACCATATCCATGCACATTTTTTACAAAGCAACAGCAAAGATATTTTTCACTAAATTAAAGCGGAAACTTAAAAAAAGTACTCTTAGGCGTCAACTTTTCAATCACTCCTGAAGGATTGGAGGATACACTAAATTAACACGGTGGGGGGGGGATGTTTGTGTGTATGAGTGCATGTATAACTTTGCTTGGAAGTTAAACGAAACATTTAATTTGAAGCAATTTCAGTAGTCAATTGGTGAAATGTCTGAGGTTATGAAATAAGAATTACAATTAAAAACAATTTACTTCAAGATAGCGTATTATTAAAAGTGTTTCTAGTACTAGGGAAAAATTATAGAAATTTGAAGCTTAAAATCAGGGGAAAAGTCTTGAAAATTTGCAAAATGACTGAATATCACTGATTCAAAAGTGCTAAATGAAAATATTTGTAACTAACCTGATTATTTAGAGGAAGTAGGGCAACTTCTTTATCATTATCACCAACCAGTTGTTCTAACTGTGATCTCCTTTCAACCTCTCCCATACCCCACTCTCCCGGAAGGTAGACCATCCCGAGCGCCAGCTTCTTTCTGGAGATGTCCTGGGGAAAAAATTAAAATAGCCAAACATTAACAAACTTTTTAAGTAATTTTCCTAGATTTATTTGAAACACTTGTTCATTTTAAGAACAAAATAATAAATGAAAATGTTTCTAACATTAAATTTTGAAAAATGAATCAACCTAATAGAATTAATTGAATCGATCCATGCAAAAATAGCTTCAGTCCAAAATCAGTAGTTTTGAGAAAACTAGACGGAAGCCCTTTCTACATAGAATAATAAAATGATGACTATGTTTCTGTGATAATTATGTATTGTATTGAAGTCCTTCTAACATAGAAATGTGTAGTTACCTTTAGATACAAAGAATTCATCACCCATACTAACGAAAATATTATCGGAACTCATATTGGGAAAAAATGGACTGAAGTTCTTTTTGCACGGATCGATTCAATTATTGAAAGGGGACTCTTATTCAATCCACTTATTCTATATAAGGCTAACAGTCAAGAAATTTAAATATGAGAATTAATAAATATGTTTTATTAATCCCAGTTAAAACTAGTTACCTACCTTAGCTTCTCATTAGGAGCTAAGCATAAAAGTATTTATAGCCACAGTAGGCAAGTTAACCTTCCAGTTTCAGGTCCATGGCATAACCATAATAACTTTATGCAATCACATAGACCTTTTCAAAACAAATTGTAGTTACATGTATTTAAAAAGGCTGTATTTGGTCTTACTCTGGTGCCATTCAATAAATTATAAAGACCTCAACTGAACACATCTTGCACTCAATGTAATTATATAATATAAATAATGGAATTTGTATAAATGTACAATTTAACAATATTTACAGAGTCTGACTTCATTTTAATGAGGGGTAAATAAGTGTATTCCTAAAAGCTACTTAAACTGTAAGAAACATTCATATTACACTTTAAACAAATATATCTGAAGAAATTTAATGATACAACAGCTGGTGTAATTCTTTTTATTTCCAAATGTCATTTGAACAACAGCCTGATTACTTTTGGAATGACTATTTGAAGTTAACAAGAAAACTCAGTACAAATTAGTTATGCGAAAACTATGTCGATTAGCTCCATTTTAGCATAAGATCTTCAATATAGTTTGGCTAACAAAAGAATTTTACATGAGATGTGTTATATAGAAAAAAACGAAAACAAATCGGCTTTGTAGTTCACTAACGACTTGTTCAACAAAAAGTCTGATCAGTAGTTCACTGTGCTAAATATTTCATGATTACAAAAATATATTTTCTTAGTGTAAACGATAATACTAAAACCGCGAATCATATCCGATATTTGAATTTTAATAACATTTTGGTGGCACTTTATAAACTTTGGAAGATAATTGAAATGGTTGAGCATTGATACAAAGAAGAACCTATCGAAGAATTGGACTTAAACTTTTCTAATTGTGTAAATATGTACCTACTGCTATTTTTTATTTTTTTTTTATTTTTTTTTTTTATGGCGCATCGACATAAATCTTGGCCATTAGCGCCGTGTACCTACTGTTGTTTTACTTATTCACTGTTGTTTTCCCGCTCCTTTGTATTTATTTCAATTATTATTCTTTTTTTTTTTTTTTTTTTTTTTTTTTTTTTTTTTTTTTTTTTTTTTTTTTTTTTTAAGGTTTCTTTGCTGGGAGGTGATAAGGCCATCTTCAGCGGTTGAGTCTTTTATGCAATATTCAGCGAAAAACCCATTCTGATTCATCAGTTATCCATTATTAAGTTTTATTATTCTATTAAAATAATTTTTATTTCATTTTAAGTAATCGAAATACGCGTAGGGCTACTTCAATGTGCAAAACAATATTTCTTTTTTTAAAAAAAAAAGGAAAAGAAAAGGCGAAGTTACAGAATGCAAGTACCCGAATTCATACGAGGAGATTTACCCAAATTCATGATGTCAAACTATATTTTGAGTATAATTATCAATTTTAAGATTTCATTAAAAAATCAGAGAACATAATACAAACATTCACACGATTGGTATATTCCAGGTAAAACATATTAATGAATAATAAAACTTCGTAGTTAATAATAAATGGACGTTAAAATTTAAATAAATAAATAATGAATAATCGGGGTCGGACAAAATGTTTGTACTCGATAATAAATCATATTTATTAATTAAGGTAAAAGAAAAAAAAAAAAAGTGAGTGGTACAAAACCATATATATGCATGTATATATGTGTATATAGTCATAAACTGTAAGGAGACCATCGCCAAACGATACGGGTCTCTGAAAACAAATAAATAAATAAAAAAGTAAAATATGTGTATATATGTATGTATGTATATATGTATATGTATGTATGTATGTATGTATGTATGTATGTATGTATGTATGTATGTATGTATGTATGTATGTATGTATATATGTATATATATATATATATATATATATATATATATATCAGTGGAATTGCAAAGTATCATAAGTGATTGCAGGCGAACCTCAACCGCAAGATGCAACAACTCGCCTTGAGGATGGCCTTCACAAGGAGTCACTCCTGAACAATGAAAGTGTAGGACAATAGTTAATTCACTGAACCTCTCGGAACTTTTGATGGTCTCGTTTCTTTTAGGAAATGATGTTATATATACATTTAACACTAAACCTTTAATTGCAAACCGCGATATTTTAAAATTAAAGGAAAAAGAAACAAATATTCTATCGAATGTGAGTACATCAATGACGTCACAAGATGTCGCCCTGAGCGCTGTAGCCTACAAGGCTGTTTGGGGACAAGCGTGCACTAAGTTCCTTGAAATGTATCTGAATTGATTGTCCAAGGACGAGTAGTATTATGCAATGATTTTTCAAAAGGCATAGCGAAAGAAGCTTCTAATAAAAACTCATGATACTATTTTAACATGAGTCAAGGAAATCTCGGCGCCTCGGGCTGGCTTCCCGACTGGTAAAGGAATTCCATTCTAAATTGTAAACATATCTTTTAAATCCACAAATTAATAAGCCTTCAAGAATAGTTTCTGCCTACCTGGGCCTGAAATGTACATCAGTACAGGAATAGTTTTAATTAATGCCTTTGACTGGAATTATTGGCATTTGAAGGGTATGTATTAATCCAAATTGACCCACAATACAATACCCCTGCAACGAGGAACTTTTTTCTCTACATGAGAGTTTAAATATTTACATAAATTTAGTATTAACAATGAATTCAGTTAGAGACGACAAAATATAAATAATATTTCAAACTATAAAATAATACAAATTAATGAAGTATAAATTGCTTGTAATAAATTAAATTGATAGAATAAAAAGTAATTAATTCGATGGATAGAAATAAGCCTTAGAAGGTACTTAGAATTGTAAAACTACCAATAATTGAATTCTAATAAAATCGTTTATCAATTTATATTTCGGATTGGGGTTAAAGTAATTTGCTATTTTTACGGAATAAAAATAAAAACTTTCAACAACACGAATAAAACGAATTTTATAAAAAAGAAAACAAATATTCTGATTGGACTAATTAAGAACTTGATCTTTGAAATCTTTCACGTATTGTTGCGTCAAATCTCTTTAAAATCATATGTTTATTTTAACTGCCGGCATTTTCGCCACCAGTCGCAACGGATTGGTCCAGAAAGGTTCTGCTACGAAGTAAGTCAACGTTTTAAGCGAGTTCCTTGTCGGGTTAAGAAAGAAAAACTCTACAAGCGCTACATTTTAAAAAAATTGGGATTCTGTTTTATATATTCCTTTAAAATAGTTATTTTGGCATGAAACATAAATAGAGCACGTTCCACGATTAGTTTATTTTTTTCTACATTAATATTTACTGACTTAATCACGTTTAAACCCCATTTTTTATTCATAATGATGAAAATGATTGCCATACAGTAAGGAAGTATTCTTTTTATAAATAAGGAGGTCTTATATTAAAATATTGAAAGAAATAATCGAAAATAGATTAAAAAAGAACTTTTGTTTTGATCTTAATTTTTTTTATTTTCAAAACAAGAGGATGTTTAATAATAACATCTAAATTAAAGAACAAATTTAATATTTTTATTTTATTTCTTTACTACTAAAGACCCTCTAGAATGAGGAAGGATACACAAGTAAGCTAGTAAAGAATAAAATAAAATATTTAATGTTTAAGGAAGAATTAAAAGTTAATATCTTAAAAACGGTTCCGAAATGGTAGTAATTGTAGGCGTTCATTCGAAAACTTAATACATTTCCTACAAATAAGGTTCATGAGTAAATTTCGACGGGACCACCTCAGACCGAGAAAACGATGTTCAAAGCTTTGAAAGAGTTGGTTTATTTGATAATGAGCTTTTCAAATCTACTAGGATTACACAGTATCTGGGTCATTTTTTGTTATGTTTAAGCGAAAGGTAATTTACTCTGACTAGCAATAAAAGATCTATTGCCTGATTATAAATATTTTTTCCTTTTCTTTGAAAAAAATATTCATTCATTAATTGAAGCGTGGAATTGCTAATGGATCTAAGTGCCATTTTACAATTTTTTAGGAATTTCCTCCGAATTTAATTTTTCCTATGTTCCTAAGCTCGTTCGTTAGTTACTTGTTGGTAGTAACAGGGCATTGGTGCAGGAACATAGATTACTTTGCAGTCAAAAAATGATTTTTTTTAAAAACTGGCACTTAGATCACTAAGTAATTCCACTCTTCAATTAATGATTAAAACAAAATTGATTAATTTATGATTGATGATTAAAACAAATTTAATTAGAATTCCTACAAATATGAACTATGAATTTCGTTTAAAATACAATTTTATTTTAACTCATCAATCTGCCTTTGACTTATCGGTAAAACCAATAAAAGTATATAAAGAACATAGTAAAACAAATACATGAACATTGACAAAATAAAATATTAATCAACCAAATGACATCTACAATTATAGCAAGAAAAGTTTTTACTTTCATAAATGAATCAGTTCTTTCAGAAGAACGACAAGAACACAAAATAACAACATAAATGCGTCTTCTTCGGTTTTAATATTTCGATAATTTCCTCAGCCACAAATGAGTCGAGAACAATTATCATCCAATAAAGTGTCTATATTAACTCCTTACAGAAAGTGCAGGCTTCTAACATGATCAGGAAAAAGCTAAAGATAGCAGGCTAAAAAAGCAATCAAGCAAACTGCTCTTGAGAGCTTCTTCCGGGCGCCACTTCTGGGTGTTGGGTTGTGGCCCAGTTAGTAAACGGGTCAACCATCGCTTCTCCACTCGGCATAACGACAGACGACTCGTCAGACTCTACTTGAAGTTCTCATGAGTACATCTCCCAGAGGAAAGTCTTGACTGGATCCCAGATTGCTCAATCCCATGCGGGCAAGCCCAGTACACGCAACTGCATTTCAAAACACTACCTCCATTCAGAAGAGAAGGATTTTTATTTGCACAAAAGGCTTGAGGAAGAATAAGTAAAGCTAGTTTCGAAAGAGTTTACTCTTCAATATTCCGGTCGAAACTAATAAAAACATTAGGTAAGCCAATAACATAAAAAGAAAACAACCGAAAACATCATTTGAGCAGTTAAAAGTCAGCGTAACATAAGTTACGTTCCCAAGAATTGTGAAAGACTAATAGCACAAAGTATTTTTTTGAAATTACCAGATCAATGAATAGTGAAATGGTGATTCAAATTTATGGGCCTTATACCTTGAGCTTATTTATAATAATATTTGTGAGTACCTAATTCTCTGTGCCATGGGTCGTGGGTTCGATTCCCACTATGGGAGTGGTGGTTTTTTTTTTTTTTTAGAATAAAGAAAAGGCATCAGCCCTATCCTTGCTAGAAAAGGGTGGTAACCTATAGATATCCCGTCCTAAAATTCTTAGTTAATAATAATGGACGTTAAAATTTAAATAAAAAAATAGTAATATTTAAAGGGTTTAAAGTCAGAATAGTGTAAATTACATTTCCAAAAATTCTGAATTTAGTCCAGAATCACAATCTAAAAGAACTAAACTTTTTAAAGATAAATGGGATAATTTATCCTTCTTGTAGTATTGATAATTTACTGTAATTTAAATTATTTTTTGGATAAATTAAGACAATTTATCGTTTTCATTCGACAATATATCATTTTTATATTACGTTTTTAAAGATAAATTGGATAACTTTTGAATGATAAATTAGACAATAAGTCACGTTCAAAATGTGCATTTACATGTTAATTTGTCTGAAGTTGAGAATTGAAAATTTGAATAGAATTTTTACAGAGAGAAGATTCCCTTGTCTAGACATATTTATGTTATAATTCACACCCAAGGTCACCACTCATTACATTCTCTAGAACTGAAGAGTGCGTTACAGATCACTTTTGAAATATTTCCACTCGGCGAACTGATACATATTGAGATTTAACTCTCACAATTATATTGTAAGCTATACACAAAACATTTTTGCGTTTCTCCCTTATTGTAGAAATTAAAACCTCAGCTTATAAGGCAGACCCGACCAATCAATCCGGGATTACTGGCGAAAAATGTCGATGTGTAAGAACCTAAAGGTTATGCTTATGCAAATTTGACAGAAATATATTGTCTAAAACAAAAGTTCGTTCCCTAAATATTCCGGCCAAGGGACCACTGCTCTCCCGGGCAGACGATCGTAGCTCCTAAGGTTTGTCGTCATCACGCATCCAGGTACACGTTTATAAAGTATTTTGACGTCAGAAATCTAATGAAACTACCACAAAGACTAGAATTTTGATTTTAAACACGCCAAAACGACGGGTTGAAATGATCATTTGCTCCAACGTTTGACATTCATTCAAAATAAGATGCATAGATTTCTTTGTTTTTATGGTGTAGAGGAAGCATTATAAAAAGAAATGTACAACAACAATGAACAATCACGAGCGTTTTTTGACCTTTCGTATGTATTCATAAATATATTTTGCAAAAACGATTGAGAGCGATGTATGAAAAGTGATAATCCGAAATTTCCACATACAAAATAATCTCTATAGAACGATATCAGTTGGAGAAATGAGTGCTTGACATTTTGAGGTTGTTGGTTTCGTTCTTTTGATCTAAGTTATTTAAGTTGTGGTTTATTAACAACCGAAATTACAAAAGGTTTTGCAAAGATAAGATTAAGTATTCACATTAACTCAAGATTTTGATGTTTGCGTCAATTTTGTTCATGTTTTATTTTTCATTTATGATTGATTTGTGTTATTTAACTTCTTTATACATTGATTATTTTGTCAATATATTAACCAAATTATATTAGTATTTGAAAAATAATGCTATCTGTTTGCGAAGTCGTTAGACAGATTGACAAATAAGCCCTTACTTAATTGTAATTACCGAGGTACGGAAATTAATAAATTTAATGAACAAATTGAATTTATGATAAACAATATTGATCAGATGTATTTTCAGAACATTATGATAACATCGGTCGGCATCTTGTGAGAAGGACTCATTATGGATTTATACTACCTACACCTTTCTGCAATGGCCATTTCATAGATTGTAACAATTGATTATGTAAATTCATTCAACAAAACTTCCACACTTTACAATATGAGAAAAAAAACCTTCATGGAGTAGAATACCAACAGTTAAAAGAAATAAAATAGCAATTTTCAAACCAAATTATTTTTAATTGGCAAGCTTAATGAAAGTAACAACCTATTCCTATTAGCGTCAGTGTCCTTTTGTTGGAACAACAAAGAATGCGATAAATTGTAGAATGACATTAAGAATAATGTAGCGCGCTGCACGCATCGAGAGTTCCTCATTCCAGCCTCAGCTGCGTGAAAGACGGTCAAACGACAGATGCTAAAAACAAATCCCAATACTCCACTCAGGACTTGGAAGGAAGCCAAAGGCGGAGATCTGCCCTTATATAAAGCAACCAATGGAGGAAAAAATGTTATAAGTATTGGTTTGAAACATAGTGTTCTCAACACATATGTGCCATCACCAGGCACTGGGACATTTGTGATAAAAGGCCTAGTGCAAAATAAAGAAATGTTGTGGGAAGACGAATTTCGTTTCACTTTCTGGGATAAAGCAACACCTACTGGAAACACGTCAAAAATGAACACAGCTTGTCGGGCTTCTAGTCCAACAGTACTATACTGTTACAACATAAACGAACATGTATGCCAGCACCTGATGACGGTACATAAGAGTTGAAAGGCCTAGTGCAAAATAAAGCAATTTTGCGGGAAGAGGAATTTTGTTTGCCTTCTAGAATTAAACAAACCCACTACGGGAAATACGTCAAAAATGAACACAGCTTGTCGGGCTTCTAGTCCAACAGTACTATACTGTTACAACATAAACGAACATGTATGCCAGCACCTGATGACGGTACATATGAGTTGAAAGGCCTAGTGCAAAATAAAGCAATTTTGCGGGAAGAGGAATTTTGTTTGCCTTCTAGAATTAAACAAACCCACTACGGGAAATACGTCAAAAATGAACACAGCTTGTCGGGCTTCTAGTCCAACAGTACTATACTGTTACAACATAAACGAACATGTATGCCAGCACCTGATGACGGTACATATGAGTTGAAAGGCCTAGTGCAAAATAAAGCAATTTTGCGGGAAGAGGAATTTTGTTTGCCTTCTAGAATTAAACAAACCCACTACGGGAAATACGTCAAAAATGAATACAGCTTGTCGGGCTTCTAGTCGAACAGTACTATACTGTTGCACCTGATGATGGCACATATGTGTTGAAAAGGCCTAGTGTAAAAGAAAGAAATTTTGTGCGAAGACGACTTTTTGTTACCGTCATTTTATATATGTACTTACGCACGCACACACACACACACACACACACACACACACCACACACACACACACACATACAGGGTGTCCCAGTATATGTGTCCACCCCCTTTTCCTCCTAGAGTTGTTGGAATTTCGAAATGAAACTTGGTAGGTCTTAGTTATGTTGCACGAGGTTACTTTTGAAGGTTTAGTTGACTTTGTAACATTCTCCAGTTTTTCTCCAGCGCATTTATCTAACTCTTGATTTTCCAATGGTGGCAGGTACTTTTTATGACAAATTCTGATAGAAAATTTAATTTTAAGACTAATTTATTCCTAGACATCTTTTGATCCGACGCACCGTTTGCGCGTAAAACGCAAAAAACTGAAAAATATCGCCCTTTTGTAGACAAATTCCTATTTATCACTGAAACCAAGCCTTTTATGTAAAAACACCTCGATACAAACGTTGTAGCCTATTAATTTTCCTTTCAGGTGATACCAAGATCAAAGTTATAGGTTTAATATTTAACGGGATATTATAAATGAAAAATATACCTTAAAAGTTTTAAAAAGTAACAATTCAGAAAATCGATATGAATAGAAAAAAAGTAGCTCACATAAACAATAAAAATAAAGTACTTATTTACTTTATGAAAAAAAGTATATAAAAATTATTATAAAACAGAACAGAATAAATTAATTTTCCCATATGAAATTATTATATCAAAAAACTAAAAAAAAAATTGCCTTCGTTTTTATTCATAATACCCCGTTAAATATTTAATCTACAACTTTGATCTTGGTCTCATCTGAAAGGAATATTAATAGGCTACAACGTTTACATTGAGGTGTTTTTACGTACAAGGCTTGGTTTCAGTGATAAATAGGAATTTGTCTACAAAAGGGAGGTATTTTTCAGTTTTTTGCATTTTTCGCGCAAACGGTGCGTCGGATCAAAAGATGTCTAGGAATCAATTAGTCTTAAAATTAAATTTTCTATCAGAATTTGTCATAAAAAATACCTGCCGCCATTGGAAAATCAAGAGTTAGATGCGCTGGAGAAAAACTGGAGAAAGTTACAAAGTCAACTAAACCTTCAAAAGTAACCTCATGCAACATAACTAAGACCTACTAAGTTTCATTTCGAAATTCCAACAACTCTAGGAGGAAAAGGGGGTGGACACATATACTGGGACACCCTGTATGTGTGTATGTATGTATGTGTATATATATATATATATATATATATATATATATATATATATATATATAATATATGTATGATCGCTTATTTTGTTATACAGACACACCACATACATAAAAGGAAGTAAAATTTTATATTTTTCTCGCCCTCAATTTATGTAATTTCTTCTAAATTTATTTTTTTGTTTTTATAAATACAATATCCTTTTTTAAAAATTGTTTTCACAAGGATTTACGAAAGAAAAGGCAATTTTTCTTAAAACAAACTTCTATTTATAACTCCCTAGGTGACTATTTACAGGCTGTATGTTCCTTGGTATATTTTCGTTACACTATTCCTAGCTAAAGTGTTAGCAAAGATCTGGCAATTCCGGCGGGCTTGGACATAACAACTAGGAATCTAATGTTAAATGTTATCATAAACATAGCTGATTGCAGTCTAACAAATGTTAAATGAGCAAGAGAATCTTGTATAATTTTCCACTACATTTTCCTGGAATGATGAGTCAAGAATAGAAATGGAATACTCGCCAAATCCCTGTTCATGATAGTCCTTGGATCGAAATTTGATAAGCTTTCAGCGTGTACAGTCATCGACTATAAAACTCTGAGGAGAAATGGAAAATTGTACCTGACGGAATTTAATTCTATAAGTTTTCTTGGTTGGTAAGTAATCCTTTTAACCATCATAATCGACTAACAGTTGATTCCTTAATTACTATAAATTTTAAGTTTATTGTGGGACATGACAGGTCATTCGAGTCATATTTTGGTGAACAAAATTAGATGTCCTTCTTCTATAATTTCCTGCATAGTATTTCTCCATATTTATATGGGCCTCCTTTCATATGGCTGCTCTCTAAGCATCTATTTTCATACTGCGAAATTAATATGAAAATATGGATAAAGCATCCCAGAATGAAGAGGTAGATGATTCTATGAAACACGTAGGACCTTTATTAATTAAAAATTAAAGAACTAAAAATAGAAATAATGTTTATCAAGAAAAATATTTTCAACAAGATTTTTTTGTTAGTATATTTTTCTAAGAAAAATAAGTTTTCTTGGACATTGCCGTTTTTAGGCTTCTTCGCTTTTTAGCTAACAAAATTGCTTAGCTGTTTATCTAACTATTATAAATGGAGGAAGTATATAGAGAACGTTTAAATAAATATTTGGACAGATGATGAAAAAATGATTGACGTAATAGTAATAACTAGGGAACGGATGTTCATGTAAAAAAAAATTCAAAATATGTACATATATATGTAACTATTTAAAATGAAATATGTAATAAAACATTGGACACATGTAGTAAAAAATACCCACAGCACTATAAAATATTAGAAAGAAAAGCATTAATAATAACTAGGAACTCTATAATTATATATGGATAGAACAAAATTACTTAAACTCTATAAAATATAGAAAGATAAAGTATAAATTAAAATTACGAACTTATAAAAGGGGAAAAAGGTATTTGAACATTTTAACAGATGTGCATTATTTCGTAAAATTGTTTGCAACAATATGCATTTTTAAATTGACAAACGTGGAATGGCGCCGGTCTGATGTGAGTATATTTTTGAAGCGACTAAATGATCCTTCAACATCTACTGAAGTGACTGGTGTGTGAAGGCTCCAATCTCCATGGGATTCAACTCAACTGGTTAACATCTACTTGCTGTTTTGCCGTTGTTGATGTCCTAATAATCTGGATATCTTTCCAGCCAGGGTTTTTTCCAAGACAGTCTTTTAACTTTATAAAATTTATACCCAGTATCTCCTTCTAAAACCTGGATTTTCTCTATTACTCCCTGTATGATTGCAATGCTATCCGTGAATAACAAGCCTTTTGTCTCTAGACTTGATATAGTAGAAGATATAAAACACACATTTGAAGGGATGTAGGCAAGGTCGAGCGTCAAGCTAGATTTTTCCATCAATAACTTAGCTTTATCTGCTGCTACAGCTGACTCTGTATCAAACTGTGAAACAACATTTTTTACATTATCGAAGTTCTCACTGTAGTATTGTGCTGCGTCCAGCCAAGTTCCTCAACGAGTAATTACTGGTTGGAGAGGTAAAGGCGTAAAAAAAAAATACGTTTTTCAGGATAGTTCTCCTTTAAAATACTTACCCGGCTAGGAGATTTAAGAAATCATTTTTTAACTGTCAATATCAATTCACATCAGAAAACTGTGCCCTTACAGTTACAGCACTACGGTGCATAGCTTGGGCCAAACAGGTTAGATGAATCATTTTCGGGTAAAAAACTTTGAAGACATTACCCGCATTGATCATTTATGGAGCCGCATCAGTAAAAAATAACAATACCACAGAGTTATAGGCTCAATAGGTAAAGTATTATTTTCTTTCTCGGTTTCCCCTTTATTTTTTCAATTACAAAATATAAATAATATCAAAATATGTAGCAAAAATATGTATTTATGGCAGAATATTTAAAAAAATATGGATTTTTGACAAAATAAGTAAAATAAACACCTGTTTAAATGCTTAAGTCACTTAAAACATGCAGAATTTCATCAAGAATTACGATTTAAGAATCAGAAAAAAATATGTAAATACATGAAAATCCGTTCCCTAGTAATAACAGTTAGACTAACTGTTATTACTAGGGAACTATTAACGCAATTAGACTAACTGCGTTAATAATTTAATTAAAATTCCTCTTGTATATCCAATAACTAAACTATATATCCTAAACTAATATATCCAATAACTATACTCAATAATAAAATATTTTCAACCAGAATTACATTTTCATTGTTGAGCATCACTTAATAAAAATAATAAAACAACTAGAAAACGATAGTATTTAGTGTGGGTGAAATTTTACCACAAAAAATGTCCTCTTCTAGAAACGGAGACTCCCATGTAAATAAACGGAATGTATTCGTAAATAAACAAAACGAAAAAAAAAAAAAAAAAAAAAGAAAAAAAAAAAAAAAAACTGTAATCAACAATAATAAGCTTGAGGCGGAAGAATAAATAACGTGTGACTTTTCAAGTATGGATATGTTTCCATAAAGATGAGAATTATGTGGAAAATGTTCAAAATATTGCGACAAAATCTAGGCGTATCATTCAATAATCTTAGAATGTATCATATTATTTATCTCATTTCCTTATTAGTTTCTGTGGCGTTTTATTTTCAAAGTAGTAATATGTGGGATATCGTTGATTGAACTGCGCCTAAATCTGGTACAGGCAGGCTACGAAGCTCTTTGTCCTTGGTAGAAATCAACAAGAAAAAAACGTCGCCGCAGACGAAGGTGGTTTATCAGATACGTGCCGAAGAGTGTGTTGTCTGCTAGACTTGATATGTAGATTTTGAATAAAAAGAAGTTTGTTTAAAGGAATAAATCTTCCGCGTCATTATGTTTATGAAGGTCGTAATGAAAGGCGAATAATAAATCTAGAGATAATTCAGCAATATACCAGAAGTTTTAAGAATTTTACACTTAAGTATAACAGCCTATCTATACAAAAATAACGAATTAGAACTAGAAAGAGAATTAAAATAGACAAGTAACAAAGAAAATAAAAACAGTGAACTTATTATTTTATACATCGTCTATTGAAATTGTTCTTGCTCTGTAGGCGGAGAATTCATAACTATGCATAATTAGACTAAATTTATTTACCTTCCAAAAACTAATAAGACTTTTTAGTTATTAGCAGCACTAATCTTTTAATGAAATAATTAACTATGTCAGAGCATTGTCAGAACATTGTTGTTCAGTGGAAGAGAAGAAGTAAATAATGAAGACTGTCAAGGATAAAGGCGAAGGCATTTGGCCGTTAGACAGTAGCCAAAGGCACGAGGAAGCGAATCAAGACAGAACCAAGGCCTGGAATAACAATATGGGTTGCGGCCAAAAGCTCAGAAATCATTAGAACCTAGAGAAATTCCAGAGAACTCTTCCGAAGGAGAACGAGCTCAAAGACCTCGACTCTATATAGGCTCCACAGATCTAGGAGGTTTAATAATAAAATCCCGGACTAAAAGTGGACGTAAAGGGCAGAGGTTTATAGTCGGACCGCATAGCTGTATGGTCAGCAAATATAGCAGAGCTCAGGACCGCGTGGTCTGTTCAGGTCATGGCAACTATAATACAGGCTGGCTATATGCACAACCAAACCAATGGACTGCCATGAAACCTTCATGGTGATTACATGAATAGAAAAAGGAAATAATAAAATGTGTATCAAGGCATTAGCACTCCGTGCCCGAGAGTCGTGGGTTCGATTCCCCACTAGGCATTGGCTTTACTTACAAAGAAAGGAACAGCATCATCCCTGTCAAAGCGAGAAAAGGGTGGTAACCTGCAGTTAATTAGTCCCTGAAGTCTAAGTTAAAACTAACCTTAACTAAGATAAATCCTTAAAAAAAAAAAAAAAAAAAAAAAAAAAAAAAAAAAAAAAAAAAAAAAAAAAAAAAAAAAAAAAAAAAAAAAAAAAAATCCTTGTTTGTTTTTACATAAATTGTTCCTCATACGTACGGCATTTTGTCTACCGAGTTTAGTCCCAAAGAAGTACAAATAACGGTAATAATTACTAATTTCGTTCCGGAGTAAACCCCACTGCAAACAAGCAAAAATAACGGCTCGTAATCACAAATTAATAATTGTGCTCCGGAGTATACTTCCATTCCTAATGATGACATTTTGCTCATTTTCGCAATAAATATTTTTCGTCAGTAGTTCATGAAGTATACTGGGTTTCATTGCGAGGAAGCAATAATTACGGCCGTTACAAGGAAATTGATAGTAAGGTTATGGAGTAACCATTCCTAATGAAACGATTTTATGCGATAACGAACTCTTACAATTGGTTGTTATGTGACTGTTTTATTATACCATGATGGCGAAAGAATAAGAAATTGTGAATGCAATCTTGTTACATACGCTATCCCGCCCACATATATGTATATGATCCAGCGGAACAACATGAACCCGAAGCATCTTCATTTCTATCAGGGAATATATTTCCACACCCAAAAATCTCTCTCTCTCTCTCTATATATATATATATATATATATATATATATATATATATATATATATACATATTTGGTTTTCGTAACATTAAAAGTTTCAGCGGGTTGATCTCTTAAAATAAGAATTAAGACTCTACAGGTTACTTTATTTCAGGAAAACGAGGACATAAAAAAAAATCACGTAGAAGGATAATGTTCTTCCGTAATAAAAGTAAAATCCAATCCAGTGTTAATGGTTTTGTACGTCGCCATCAATCCTTAAACCTTCCTCGAAGAGCAATAAAAATGTTATTAACCCTTTGTATGAAGCCAATACAGAAAATGATTCCTTTCAACCCTCTGAAATAGCCCTTTTTTTATGGACAATTCAAGGATTTATCTATAACGGGCAAAAGGCTACAATACTTTATTTCAAAAACGCAGAAGATTAACGACAGAACAAAAGTCGGAATAAAGGCAAATAAGGGTATTTTGGACATAAGGGTATTCGGTTATTTGAGTTCTGCGAACGCTTGAGGACAGAACGTGTTAAAACAAAAGTCAAATTCTTTCTCTGTCGAGGAAATTGTGAAATGGCAAAGCAAGAGTTCGAGGGTCATTTCGTTTAAGATTGAACTTAAGAAAAGCATAAGAGATGTAATTTTGTTCAGGGGTGATAGGACGTTCCGTTCTTGGAGGGAGTTGGCGAAATTGTTAGACCATATTCAAAGAAGAAAGTGTGGGCTTGAGGACGGTCCTAGATCGGGTGTGCCATTTTTGGGAGTGAATGAAGAAAACATTAGTGCTGTTAGGAATTTACTTTGGCAGAAAGACATCGACGTTTCACCCGATATTGGGGCTCTTCAGAGCATTCTTCATGATCATCTTCAAATCAATAAAGGTTGTACTCTTCAGGTGACCCATAGCATGATCGAATGGTATCTAAAGGTGCTATCACATGCTGAAGAAGTTCAAATATGGGAAACAGATAATCACACTGTTATTTATTTATGAACTCCTCCAAGCCCATGTTGTTATATCACCTATAAGCTGGACCGGTTTAACACTTCATGACGTAAAAAATAAAATTTTCCCAAATGAAAAGATATCATTATGACATAAGGTAGTTACTTGCTATGTTTGCAAGGCTGAAATGGGATGTTTCAAATCAACAAGCACTAAGTAAATATACTCAGGTGATTGAAGAACAATGCAGGGGGCCTTAGAAAAACAGACAGAGTAAATAACAGTATCATGGTGTCTGTCATAAATTATTGTAAATTATATTAGGCTTACTTGGTGGTAAACATATGCAAATGCTATTTCACGAAACAAGAATGAAGTCTAAATATTCCCAAGAGTGAAAATGTAAATATTCTGTAATAAACATTTTTTATACTTAGGTGTCAGGGCTGATGTAATGGTGGTATACTATAACATGGTTTCCCCGCTATGAAAGTAATAGCATGAAAAAACACACACACACACACACACACACACACACACAAAATAACGTTTGAACAGATGTTTGAAAACAGAAATTTGTTTTACGTTTTTCTTGGTATTACAAAAACAAAAAGATCTTGATAAATACCACTTCAGTAGTTATATGATGGAAGGGGTTCCTTAATATTTAAACCATTTCAATTGTAGACAACTAAAAAAATAAATAGGCCCTTCTGTAAGTACCTTAATAACACAACCTGAAAACAATTCAGTTTTTGTCTTTTTCAAATTATCTCTCCGCTATTCTTTTCATTTATTTGACACTTTTCAAATTTTTATTAGTCTTATCTTCCTGTAAAGATACGGGCCAATAAAATTAATCTTTCTTTTACAATTCATTTATTAATGTTTCTGTAAAACATATTGGCAACCGGTAAAAAGAAAATTGATGCAAAGAAAAACTACATGGCGTAAAAACAACTTATTGGAGTTGACTAACTGTACTGAAGCTGAGAACGGGCACCGTTACAGAAAGAGCACCGTTCAGGGTAGGATACAGCCTCAAGACAAGATCCGGCTAGAAATACTCAAGCCAAAGTGCTACGAACCAGTTTTCCAAAGAGGAGCAAACTAGAAAAACACAGACAACGGAACATAAAGGGGACGTGACCAGTGAGTAAATTGTCACCTAATTTTCATCGTTTTCTGGGCAAAAAGATTATCTTCAAAAGTTTTCCATAGCAACCAAACCAATGGACTCCCCATCACACCCCCACATGGACTTCTACATCTTTTCTGGTCTGATTCTATTATAAATTATGTGTTGCCTTATTTAGAAAAACCTTTTTTTTTTTTTTCTTTTTTTTTAACAAATTTTGTAAAGGCTGTATACTTTTCTGACATTATTTCTTTTTTTTTTGTATAACATAATACAAACCAGTTTCAAGAAGAAGAAGAACCTGCTGCAGTAAATAAACGAATTAGATTTTACGGCAAATTATCGGCTAATGGGATTTTGAGAATACGAATTTCAATTACTTTATCTATTAAACGATGTAGAATGATATCCTTGGGTTCTGATGTAATGCTTTTTTTAAGAGGAATTATTCGCTTGTTAACAAAATATTAAATGCAATCAAACTCTAGGATGAGGCGTGTCAAAAAGGCCAAACTATGGGGCGTTGGAGTTAGTGAAACCATGACTAGGATGTAGGTCGGATCAAAACCCTTTTTTTTTTTATCACAAGTCTTAATTTGATAAGGCAAAGCCCCGTTCGGGAACAATGTTTCATTATCAGTACCTTAATTAAGACAGAAGGAAGCTCTTATACACCAGCTCTAATTAGGACTTCAATGATGAAACTTGGTTTTCGAAAGCGGCCTCGTCGCATTGACATATAGCTTGTGTTGGAAAAAGGATTTTGACTTCGCTTAAAACCTAGTCAACAATGGGTCAATTAGTTAACCTCTTAGAATGCCAAATTAGATTAGACGTTACCCAGATAAAGAAGGTTATTAAGTTATAGGAACATATGTGAATTTAGAATAAACATTGCTCCTCTTCTTACTGGAAGTTACACATGGAACGGATTTCGTCAGGTTTTCTCCTAAAATATCACCACACCAGTAGAAACGCCGAAAATTATTTCCTCAGAGCCTTACCTGTGCAATATTTGTGTACTCTGAGATTTGAAGAGAGATTTGCTTCTCACAAAAGAAATGGTTTTATATACTGGTAAGGACAACTTAAAGTTTTAGGTTTTTGATAAGTAATTTTGTGTGAAGATTTTGATATACCGTACAAGAGAAGTGATTGTTTACCATGCAGATTAAACAGTGAGGAGATAGTCCGGATAAGGTCATCATAATTAACAAAACTAAACTTTTTAAAATGTAATTTCATTAACTACAAGGATCATTTTTATTAGTTAGTTTACTTTTTCCAGATCAGCAGATTGATAATTCTTGAACTTTATAGACCCTTTCACAAATATGTTCTTACGCGTTCAAGCTTCCAGACGTTCAATGGGTACACAGAATATATGAGATACACGTACAGTTCAAGATGGAAAAAATTACCTAAGTCATCATACCTTCCAACGATAGAGAAGAGGTACCCATCCTGAAACCAAAAACATATTCTCTCTCGGCATTCTTAATATTTTAAATACATTTCTTCCTTGGTTTGGGTAGGGAAAAAAAGTTTCACAAGATTTATTTTTTTACTACATTTTTCCAAACTCCGCCCTACATGAGTCGGAGTCTCAATGTCACCTTTGGCAAAGACAAGTTCTGATGGAGACAAACAGACCACCTAGTGATCTGGCTAGCCATGAAGAGTTGGCATTTAGGCCAAGAAACATGTAGGGCGGGATTTGGAATAAAGAAGTATAAAAAGAAAATGTGCAACTTTTTTACTGACACAAGCTATGCAAAAAGAAGAAAGTGAATATACGTCATTGGATCAATAGTTTTTTTTTTAGCAAATCTTCTGTGCTAAATCATAGAGGTCGGAGCTGTAAAAGAAGGACTTTTCAAGGTCAATGACAGTTGATAAGACACAGCTGTTTACCCAAACAAGGTCTACCATGCACGAAAAGCAAAAGACAATAATAAACGAAAAGAACAAGAAAGAGTTCAATTAGCGCCAAAAATATGTCTCTTAATTGGAATATACTTTAAGCCTACCAACACAATAATGTCAAGTACACAGAATTTTACAGACTCGTTGACTTCTGGAACTGCTGATTCTTTGTAGAGGATTTAAATTAGCTTTCATTGTTTACATTACTTTTAATGTTTGTTTGAAATGTAAAATTAAGTAATTATGCAAAACAACTGGAAGCAGTGAGTTTACATAAGCTGGCTTATGTAACCATAATGTTAGGAACAAATGACAGTAATTCGCATTACCAAAAAGTATTTGGGAAAAAGAATAAAAACAGAAGATATATGAAAAATTAGAATTATGAACAGAAAAATTCGCTATGGAAAGCTAAACATTTAAAAACCAGGCGTCAGGGAATTCGTTATCTTTACGATAAAACCAGATAAGGTTCTGTATTTTTCGAAAATCCTCTGCATATTTTGCCAATCAAGTGTGATCAACAGGATATTAATAAGAAAAAAAAACAAAAACATAATGAGCCACATTTCATCAATCTATTTTCACCTCTCTCAAGTTGAGGAAGTAAATGTTTTCATTGAAACGGCAAATATTTTGGGGACGAACCTTGCACTTCCTAGGAGAGAAATTAAGAAGACACACCAAGATTAGACTATAAATATTAAATCATTCACTTTATTTATTTTGGATTCGTTATCAGTTGGAGGAAATGATATTGCCAAAAATAAATCCCAAATATAAATTGTAAGAAAAAGTCAGACTCGCAGGAACGTTCTTATCCCCATTGACATTTGCAACGGAATGGGTTTTTATCTTTCGTAAAAAATTACAAATAATTGTTTTAATAGATGCTCAATTTAATGGTAAATACAGTTTTAAAAAAAAAAACAATCAAAAAGTGAGGTGAATAGAAAAAGAACACCATACCAAACATAAGAAATGCATTCGTGAACTATGACTTTAACTAGCATGTACACGCACATCCGCGCGAATCCGCGATTTCTGATTATATATTCTTAAAGCTGAATACTTTCTTTCAATATTGATATAAAAACAACAGGTTGGAAATGCTTGGAAGTATAACAAAAACCTTGGAGTTATGTCATATTTGACGTTAAAAAGGCCTATATATTTTATATTTTCTCTTGTGGCCAAACTAATTAACAAATGGCCTAATTATTGCTAAAAAGCAATAAATGTACTCTCGCTTACATGCTTCAGAGTGATCCATAACCAAAATTGCAATAAAAATTCCAAACTCGAGAAAAATTAATTTTTTACAGAGATAAATATACGGAGAAGAGTTAACAAGTCAGTGTCCTATTAAAAACAGTAGACTTTGTTGTGGTCCGCCAGGCTTACGGGTAATGCCAGGACAGAGATAAGCCTTTCATGTTGTACACAAACTATTCAACTATATTTAGCAGTAATTACTTTTCGTTACGGATAACTTTTACAAAATGGACTTTTGGCCAGCTTTTCAGGGCAAATACCCCACTGTGCGTCGATACAAATGCATAGTATCGAATGTAAAAAGTGGCTTGGTACCTTATAGATGTCTTTATACATATAATATCTTATGATAGGTATGTTTAAATTAGACTAAATGCACATTCCTTTATTTGATTTCCTGTAATAATTTTCGAGGACTTCCTCAACTTCATACCCAAAATTTAAATATATTAGTTTGGATGAATTTCAAACAAGTAGAAAATATTTCAACTGAATTCAATGATTTTAAGCACCCAAACCTTATTTTTTTTCTAATTTTAGTTAGAATTAGAAAAGTAAGCTGTATCCCTAGATTGCACAAGCGCATTCTACAGATTCAGAGGATAAGACCATGTCCCGAATTCGCTCTGGTAGAGTGAAATAAATATTCCAAGCAGAGAACTGTGCCTGTTTTATTCCCCTTTATACTATATCTCTGAGCTTTTATAAATTATATTTTTCTGTTTTTCATAATATGATTTTTTTTTATTATCTTTATTTGGGGAATTTACAGTAGAACACCGCAATGTTCACACAGTCAAAACCGTCCTTAATATATCACTTTAAATTACTTTCCTCATAAATGGGCCTAATAAAAAAAACATTTAATTAATCAGAGCCCATTTCAGAATGGCTATGCTCTATTTCTGGTGGCAGGCTCTAGATTTTTTTTTTCTTCTTTGTATTTGACCCATTTCTTCGTCGGGTCATCTAAACGGAGAATTGGCAACTCCCACCAAACATACTTCTCGTGAACCTTGTTAGCTCTGTCTTTAGTCAAGTTGTCATGCTATTTGCTACACTGTTTTCATTTCGACTGCTGCTTGACTGTCATATATAAAGCGGGTATTTCAGGGTCTTTGAAACAATTAAATATCCCTTTCTCTGTAAACTGGGTCACTTCGGGGTCGGATGGGATATCTAAGGGATATCAAGGTACCAAATCTATTTCTGGCTAAAGCATTCAAGAGGTCTTATCCAAAGATGACAATAAAGAATTTTATGCCGAGTAAAATTGGACGAAATAAATTATGGATACCTTCTGTTTCTTTCTGGGTCCCCCGCCGAAAGAAATGCAAAATTAAAACGTGGTGAATTATTTAAAGTCCTTCACAAAGTGAAGAAAAGAATGGAGTTAAAGAAAGGAGTTTCTGAGCACCAGTCATGGTGTTGCAGAACAATAGCACAATATTATGATAGTGTACAGTTTCCATGAATGTTTTTTTAGTAGTCTGGGAATAGTCAGTCGGCATACAACTAATTAATTATTAATTTCTATAAGTAATTCCTCCGAATCCTCCTACAATGATAAAACATGGTTATTATTTATATTTTGGAATGTAAGGATAGTGCAAATATTTTAGAAATCGAAGGAAATTTGATAAATAAGAATTTTCCTTTGCATTCAAATTATAAATGCAGAGAGTTAAATTTTACCTAACCTTTTATAAAAAGAAACAAAAAAAAAGCCATCAATTTATTTTTGAGGCTGTTAATACAATGGATAAGGAAAACATAAACCCAATTTATTTAACAAATAGAGGCAAAAAACTATATCAAACGTTTTAGTAGGATTTTTCACAATTTCACAGAAAGAAATTATAATAAATATGGCGTTCTAATAAATATAATTATATTTGATGCTCTTCGCTTTAGATGCGGAGCATCATAATAAATAAATAAATAATTAAGTTTGTGTGAGTTTTATTTTGTGTGAGTGTGTATGTATATATATATATATATATATATATATATATATATATATATATACATATATATATATATTATATTACATTAAAAAATCGGATATCTGGACATAGATTCGAAGGTGTGGATAAACAGCTGTTGTGGGACAGTTCAAGAGGTTACAAATCCTTAAGCACAACGTATCTAATAAATTTCATTATGGATAAATAGAAGAAAACTCTTTTGGGGAAATCGTCAAATATAAGGAATATATTTGTTTTCTATAAACGCTTGGTCAGGTTCATAAGACTATAAAAATAATTGCGAAAAACAGACGCAATTGTAGCAACCTTGATAAGAAATCAAGGCCTACAGACATCAAGAATCATTATCAATGTTCTTTTCAATTCTAATTAGTCTATTCCCGAGAATTGCGCGAAATTATTTCGAAGGCTTATTATTTTTTTTTTTTTTTCAACAAGAAATTATCTCCTGCGAAGACCTTCGGTGTGACTGCAGCAGGTTGTATACATGATTTTTTGAAGGGTTTTATCAAATCTTCATCAATACAATCTAGAAGGTAACAAAAATTACAAATCCTAACATATATAATTTATTATTATTCTTTTTTTTTCCCCCTGACACGTTTTATACCGTAACTACGATAGCCACAATATTTTGTATAAACGTCTATTAAAAAAAAAAAGAAAAGGACGGATTTGTTAACCATGAAAATAAAATTTATTTTGACCTTAATATGAGCTTCCTCCATAATAAAAAGAATTATTATGTGTCCCCAGTTGTCATAAATTGGATTTTCTATCATTGTAACTCGATATATAATGCCCATAACTAATGAGACAAATATGTAATAATAATATCCTAACAAATTGTTGTACTAGGAGTGCAGATTTTACTAAAAACCAAGTTCAGATAAAAATATATATATTTTTGGCTACAAAAATAGCTATATTATATTTGAAACAAATTATAAAAATGTAAACTGGTCAGACTAGTTAAAGTAAGCGTTTAATATTTTTTTCTTTTAACCAAGACCTAGTACGCATGCTATAGTAAATAGCATAGCGTCAATGTAGATATTGATCAATATATTTAAATCTAAAGTATTGCTAGATAAAATACAGAAGACTTTGAAGATATTTCAATATTTTGAGTATTTAATGTTGCTTGATTGTTTTTTTTTTTTATTTTTGTGCGTTGATTAGGATGATCAGTGGCACAAATCATGTATATTATTTCTACTTGTGGTGTTGCGTATTGCCATATTCCTGATCATAAGGTCAATGATTAACAAGACGAGCACGAGTCTGGAGCAATTCGTAATGATAATGAGTATTTTCGAAATGGAAACTGATAAAAGCAGAGGCTAATACGAACAAGCGAAAAGAAAAGGAAGCGAAACAAGTCATTGCCAGAAGATAAAGAACAAAACAGGAAATTTGTTTATTAATTTTTATTTGTTATTATTAGTGAAAACAAACTGACTAGCTGTTGAAGGATTTGTTCATCCACCCTAATAAAAGATTAGGTAGCGTTAGAAGTAGTTCTTCAAACCAGAGATGGGCATAATTTTATTTATAAATAAAAATATGAATTTATTCGTACTTCATATATTTGTGAATACGAATATAAATAAATTCGTATTCATAAGTGTGAATACGAATTTATTTGTATTCACATATTATTAAATATAAAAATACAAATAAAATTTTATTCGCAAATTTTTCTGCGAATAAAAATAAATTCACAGAAAAAATTGTAAATAATCACAAAAAATGTGAATATTTACAAAAAATCAAGTGATTACTAAAAAAATCACATTAAAATATACGAATACAAATGTATTCACATTATAATTTGTGAATAAAAATTTATTCACAATAAAATTCACAAATAAATCATGAATTTATTCGTATTAAGATGATATTACGAAAGTTATTGAAGGTGATTTTTTTAAGGCGTTTAACGTCTAGGTTATCAGCGCCTAGATTTTTTTTACCCCGAGTCCGCCGCGGGACCACCAGCCATTCTGCAGAGACACAGTTTGTCATGTGTACCTCCATAAAAAGAAAAAAAAAAAAAAAAAAAAAAAAAAAACACCTTCAATAACTTTCGTAATATCATCTTAATACGAGTAAATTAATAATTTATTTGCGAATTTTATTGTGAATAAATTTTTATTCACAAATTATAATGTGAATACATTTTTATTCGTATATTTTAATGTGATTTTTTTTGTAATCACTTGAATTTTTGTAAATATTCGCATTTTTTGTGATTATTTACATTTTTTTCTGTGAATTTATTTTTATTCGCAGAAAAATTTGCGAATAAGATTTTATTTGTATTTTTATATTTAATATATGTGAATAAAAATAAATTCGTATTCACAGTTATGAATACGAATTTATTTATATTCGTATTCACAAATATATGAAGTACGAATTTATTTATATTCGTATTCACAAATATATGAAGTACGAATAAATTCGTATTTTTATTTATAAATAAAATTATGCCCATCTCTGCTTCAAACACAAGACTAGTAAGTTGTATTTTTTTAACTATGTTCAGTTCCACGGTTTTTTTTACACACCGACAGATCTTTCATTGTCACAGCAAGATTGTAACTAACATTATTGATCAGTATTATGATAGCGTGGAGGCTTAGCCATATTATGAAGGTCAATAATGTTGCTTAAATTATATTGACTATCCTAAGTAGGCCTAAATTAGTCAACTGGTTATAAAAAATCTAAATGTAAATAACGTTTTAAAATTACTTATTAGAATTAATAAGTATTTTCTACTAACCATGAATGACTGTAGTACTTTGAGTATATTTTTTATAATGAATGCTATATTAAAAGGTAGAATATTATATGTATATGAATGTAATAATGCATATATATTCATACAATACATATAATATCCTACCTTTTAATTTAGCATTTATTATAAATGTATAACGTTTACACATATATAAACAGACACACATATATGTTTATATATATATATATATATATATATATATATATATATATATATATATATTCAGTACATATGAAAAAAGAGTCATGAGATATAAAATGAAACGGCAATGATTTACATGACATTAAGGAAGAAAAAACTGAATCGCTGATCTTTCGCTTAAACTAAATAAATAATGATCAATGAACCACCTTTAGTTATGAAAAACAGGAAGCATCAGAATTAGAAAGGGAAAACACAAGGCCAGAGGAAGCATAGAAGAAGAAACGTCATAAAATAGTTCATAGTAGACGTCATGGAAACTTCCCTATTCGATTGACTATTGAAATGATAAAAATCTCTTAGCAGCCAAGAGGTCCTCAGGTCTGTAAAAATAGTAATTCAACATGGCTTCCATTTCTTCCGCGACCTTTTAAAATATACTTTCAAAAATTATGAATAACTTATTTATTTCGCACAACAATCTATTTCTGCATGCTTTTAACAGATACAACTATGGCTATTCTTACACATACAGAGAAAGTGCTATAATAATACAGTAGATTATATAAATGTATTTAGAATCATGTTTTCATTGTTAGTCACGAAATAAACCATTGATAACTGGCGATGGATGGGCTGGAAAAGCACCAATCTATAGTCCAGCTTGTGCTTGTATGTGGTTTATAAGTCTACTTTTTATGGATTCTAACATAGGAGATGGGTTTCGAGTCCTGTTTGATGAATGTAAACTTTTTTTAGCGATAGGTTCACTGAAAAAAATCCTGCTCCAGCGTCAAGAGGGGCAACCTGTATATAGCACAGCAGTAGTGGCAGATGAGGTATTAAAAAGAAATGCAAAAAAAAAGAAAAAAAAAAAGTTCTATTTATTGAAATGGAAATGAGTAAGTTGATTTTTACTCAACTATCCGACTGAAATATATGACTGCATTTTTGGCGCACGTGTAGAACAAGTGATATATAAGGAGTAATCGTCCCACAAGACGATGAGTAACAAGACAATTGGATGGCTACATCCAGCAATTGGATAATGGTTATGACGTGGGTAAGAGATGACCACTTTACTCAGACCGTCAAAGGGATATTGCTCATTTGTATATTTACCAGTTCCTTAGCAAAATCATCATTTGATCACTTAATTTTCCAACATTTATGAATACTTTGTTTTTGTAGTTATTAGCAAGTCATGCAGACATGTATTAATTTTAATAAAGTACTTTAATTTAGAAAACACTTACAATCTTCTAAATTTAATATGATTAGCGATATTTCTTCCTCCCTTCGGCATTTATAGTGAGGACCCGATGCCGTAATCCGTAAAGGCTGAATTTCTTCAATATCACAATTGCGAAATCGAAAAAAGTGATTATTCGAGAAACTATTAATTTCCAACAAAATTGATTCATGCGTAAATTTCGATAGGACCAACCCGGTCGGGGAATGCGTTACATGAAGTGAAACGGTTGTCTCGTTTCGTGGGAAGCGAAATATTAACGGCTTTTACAGGGAGTATCGCAAGAAAATGACAATACTCCAGGAGGTGAAACTAGACCAAACATTCAGTTGAACCCTCCAACCGAATGTTCCTATCAGTTTTTGTTCCAGAGATATACTTATCTAAATGTTATTTAGAAAAAGAAAAAAAAAACGTGTTTTTCGTAGAAAATCTCCAATTTTCTCTGCTTGTACTCATTATTTTTCAACGTAATCTTACATTTTTGAAATCAGCATTAAATTTGGTTTGAGGCTAATGCACTTTCAATGTTCACAAGTGTCTTTTTCAAACCGCAATAACTGTTCAAAACTTTTATAATAATAAGAAAGTCTAGTTAGCAACAAATTTTCGAGAATCACTACTCTCTTTTTTTCTAAATAACCTTTGGAACCGCTGTTCTAAAGGTTATTATCTCTGGAACAAAAACAGACAGAAACATGAGGTTGGCAGAGTTTAACTACATCTTATACCTAGTTTCACCCCCTTTAATATTATAATTTACTTGCGATACTCCCTGTATACTAAACTTGCCACATCACAACATTATATGAAATATCGTCAAAAAGTTCAATATGAATATTTTGTAACAATATCCGCATAAGTAATGATAATCTAATTCCACTCTAATATCGTCCAATATATAAATACATGATAAATAAATCTGCATTTTGTTTTACAGAAATTGGTTATTACTTCAAACGTTTACGATGCGATGAAGATAGTTAGCCGTTGAGGCGATAAGAATTCAAGGAATGGTTAGCTAAGAGAAAACGTCAGATTTTCTGAAAAATCTATATTTAGAACGTTTCGGCACGCTCTTCGGCAACCTTCAGCAATGAATGCCTAAGTTAGGTGACCAAAGTGAAAATATAAGAAATTTCACCTCAGTCTGTTAACTGCTTCCTTTTGTCTTCTTCCGTCCCCTAGGAATATATACATTTCTAAGAGAATCTTAGCTAATCCCAAGTATTTCTTCTTCCAACGTTTAGCTTAGGGTTTCAAGCCTTCCTCAGGACTATGAGGAGAGCTGGCTCATATGGTTGGTGTTACATCACTGCAGCGTACATCAGTGATGTAGTGAATCTCATACGGGATAATTATATTATATATAATTATTAAAATGATTATATATAATTATTCCCAAACTGAAACGTTGGGAATAATAATTCGTTTTTATATTTTAAACAAATTGATTTTATTACCAACATAATTAAATTCTGACAAATTCAACCGTGGCAATTTCAAGGTCATCGATAATTTCATAATGATCATCCAATACATTTATCTCTAATAAGGAGCACATAACATTTGAGTATTATTTTCTTTTAAAGAAGATCTCTAAAAACCCAATCACCAAAAACTGAAACTTCATCCTTGCTTATACTCCCAATGCACCCCGATGCTGATATGATGTTCACGGAGAATACAGCAAGTGTTACATCATGCCGAATGATATTAAAGGCGTGTCAGGCCGCTAGACCAGCAATATCAGCTGATCACGCCACGTTTCGAGGCCGTTTCCGTGCTGTTCTACTATCCACTTAGCGCAGATTTAGTATCATCAACTAGCAGAACCACTTCAAGACTGCCAAGGGTCACTTCTTGAATATTTATATAATGATGTAATGTATGTTCGGAATCAGAAAAGCCAGATTTTGGTGAATTGTGATTAATATATATAGGTATTGAATATTTTTTCATGCCCTGATCAGAAACAAACGACCACATTTCTACAGGTTCTCATGAATTCTGGAGCTTTTGTTTTTTGTTCAAATCACTATTTTGACCTCTTGGAGGCCGTACAGATATATGGAACGAACCCTCACTTATAGAGAGGGGGGGGGGGGTCTAACAGATTCATTAGGCTGTGCCGTCTTTCGGAATATTTGAATGAAAGAATGGAAAAAAAAAAATTTCACTCCATGAGATGAATAATTTTTCCATGCTGTGAAAGGTCCCCCGGTAGGGCACTCGAGCGCAAAACAGGAGGATCAGAGTTCACATCTAAAGAACATTGGTTTTCTAAAGAACCGCCCCCAATCTATCTGTGAATCATGCAACGTTCAAGTAACAGTAAAACACTTACTTACAGAATGCCGAATATATCAATCAATTAGAGAAGAGCTAATGTTATCAGACGTCATGGATGAAATCCTTGGAGATGATGCTGATAACGTTAGAAAGCTATTAAACTTTATAGACAAAACGGAACTAATTAATAAAATCTAAAGCATTCAATTGAACAGATAGCGAATGGTGAGTGTGTTTAATGTTTGTGAGTAAGGCTGAATGGAACTGGGTTTGTGTATGTGCATAGGTGTGTCCATGTGTGTATGTGTACATTTTGAGTATGTTTGTATCTATATGTTTAATATTTGTGAGTAAGGTTGAATGGAACTGGGTTTGTGTATGTGCGTAGGTGTGTCCATGTGTGTCTGTATGTGTGTATGTGTACATTTTGAGTATGTTTGTATCTATATTTGCCAATGAAAATGACATTGCAAGTAATTTCAGTAAGCAAAATATACCAGAATCAATAATAAATAATTAAATAAAATTCAAAAGCTGATCTAACCATTTAATAAATTCAAAAGTAATAAGAAAATATTTCACCACAAAATATAATAAAACATTCACTCGATGGCGTTAATGTTCCTAAGGTTGACACGCCTTAAAAAAAAAAAAAAAAAAAAAAAAAAAAAAAAAAAAAAAAAAAAAAAAAAAAAAAAAGTTCAAAAAGAGTTCACATCCCAGCATGGCGAGTTAATTTTTCCCAAAAACTAAAAACTGATGGAATATATCGTTCTGTATCTCCTGCACCCTGCTCTGTGATGTATTCCGTGAAAAACATTTGTTTTAGGAATGAAATATTCAATGTACAAGTATACTACGATCCGAACAATGAAATAATCAGAAATCTATGAAAACGGAGATATCGTTTATGAAGAATCAGTAATAACCCAAACGCTCATAATGAACTGTATTAAAATAAAAAAGAATTGCAAGAAAATTTGCCATTAACAACTTTACAATCACATCCAAAAAAAATGGACAGCCCGAATTTTACCGCTTACATCCAAAACCCAAGTCCAAGTTCTAATATCCACTTTTCTAGAAAACAGTTACATATATCTTCTTGAAAATGGTTTCAATCGTTTCCCTAGGTAAAAAGTGTACCCGAAAGCCTATGAACGAAAAGCCATAAGCACAACGATTCGTGTCGCGCGAATTTCGCAAATGAAACAGTGTTCCAGTAGGCAAATGCTGCAGGTATATATATATTCTGAAACGTGAAATTTTGTAGTTAGCACTTCCGACTTTCTTCATGAAGTCGACAACTCAAAAGCGGGGTTCCTCCCTCTTGGAGGGAAGGAGAAAACGCGCTAAAAGCTAACAATAAGGCTGATTCTATTCAAATTAAAAACTGAAACACCCTGTAGCCTCCTCTCAAGAATGTAGTATTAAGAAACCACTTTTGATATTAGGTACTCAATTGATTATCTAATATGTCATTTCATAACTTTCAACGTCAAATAAGTGAAGGATGGTCAGATTTCAAATAAATTAAAGGATATCATTATTGATACTGTATTTCTTTCATATGGAAACTTTCCTACCTTGAACAGTGCAGTATTTAAGCCATCTTCGCGTAATATATTAACTCATTGCTTTTATAGTATCACACCACTGACAAAATATTAAAATGATCAGAATATCTATTGTTTTTAGAATTTTTTAAAACGTACAAAATCCTCAAAAATTCATCAAGCATCATTAGGCAAAATTTATGCAATGTTGACAATACCCATGAAAAGCATAATAAATACCTTAATAATTAAGAAGTAACATTTAAAAGAATCCATGGTGTTCTTATCAAACTAGTTTGTAATCAAACGCCTTTCCAATGGAATTGTAGGAAATCACATATGTCAGAGATGTGTTTGCCAACAGTTGTTCTGACTCACTAAAGCTCCCCCAGTTCCCAGACAGAAAGCTAAGAGGACAAAGAATATATTCAAGGCCAACAACTATTTTGCCAAAAGATTCAAAGTTTCAAATAAGGGCACACTTCAGAGGTTCGTTGACTTCATAGAAACAGTAGCGACAAATAATTTTCCACATGAGTAGTCAAATAAGATAAGATTTCAAAAATCGATGTGCAAGAAAGGAATAAATGAATTCTATTTTTTTACATAGATAAGTGTTGGGCAGATATAAATATGTTTTCAATATTTATTGCTGACAAAGGCCGCTAAAGAGCATGCCGAAACGTTCGGAAAATTTAGATTTTTCTGAAAATCTGACGTTTCCCCCTCAACCAAATATTGGAGGCCCGGTGGCCGTGAGTGCTATGGCATATGCACTCCGTGCCTAAGGCCGAGGGTTCGATTCCCGCTAGGGGTGTTGGCTTTTCTTTCGAAAAAAAAAAAAGAAAAGGCATCACCCCATCCTAGCCAGAAAAGATAACCCGTCCTAAAACTCTGGGTTAGTTATAAATGGAAATTCAAATTTAAGTAAATGAAATAAAGTATAGCCGAATCCCAACCATTCCTTGACTTCTTATTAAGTTACCTCATTGGCTAACTATCTTCGTCTTTTTAAAGAATTTATATAATTTTCCGCATTTCTATTGTACCCTTTATTAATGAAATTTCCTTTGAGAGGAAATCGCCTTTGTTGCGAATAAAATAAAACAAAAAAAAATCAATATTAGAAGAAAAAAAAAGACTGTGATATTATTATGTTCATTATCAGAATGAAGACAATCCTAATCATAGTTATGGTGCCTAGGGACTTCCATGGCACCTGTTGGATTCGGAGTTGTCGTGACTCCTGGTACTTCGGGGAGAATGCCCGGGGGGCTGGAATTTCCCGTGGTTATCTAATTGGAAATTCAGAGGAATTATACCTTATCAGCTTGTAAAATGAACCAAGCAATTATGATAATGTACTGAAAAGACTTTAGCTTCCATGTTTCCTATAAAAATCTACTTTTAAGACTAATGAGAAGTCAAGGAATAGTTGTGATTTTCGGCATACTCAGCTAAAAAATAAACATGCACAATTACAAACGAGACTAATTACAATAGTAAGAACAATTTTACATCATAACAATAGGCTATAAAACAACTTTTTAAGTACATATTAGATAATGAAAGGTTATATAAGGAAAAAATTCGTCAGCATTTTTAAACAAAACTTAGTTGAGAGTAAGTAAACGAAATTAATATAGGCCCAAAGAAAAAAACGGCCAAAAGAAAAACATAAGCGTTAGCACAATGGCAAAGGAACACATAAGCTTACATTATTTTACATTTTGCCTGTTTTAATTTTAGCATAAATATGCTTTAGCGATAAGTAAACTGAAAAAAAAAATACGTTACAAAAAAGTATCATAAAACCGTGTCCATTGACGTGCGGGCTGGCTTTCCTATGTAATGGACTGTATGTTATACAGTACAGTACATAGGTTTGTCGGGTGGACCTAAAGTATGTATGTAAGGATGTATGGTTTAAGGACGAAGAACGTCAAAGGTTATCATCGTCCTGGGAGCTAAAGCATATTTATATCCTGAATTTGAGCAGAAGGCTCTAAACGAATTTATTTCATCTAACACCAATGAAGCTATGCATTTTTTTTATTTTTACTTACTCTTAATTAATTTTTGTATAAACGTACTGATAAATTTGTTCATAACATTTTTGTACTGATAAATTTGTGTTTACTTAATATGCCCCAAAACCTATTGTCATGATGTAAAATTGCTTACTATTTGTATTAGTCTCGATTGTAATTATGTATATTTATTTTTTAGCTCAAGAAGACAGACAAAGAGCACGTTGAGGCTTTCGAAATATAGTTCGTTCTGAAAATCTGACGTTTTATTTATCTAAATGCAACATTTTGAATAATTGTTTTGAACAGTTCGCTGAACTATCCGCACAACAGTCGTGAGCTTATTTTTATAAGATCTAAATAGTAAACTTCTCTTCTTTGTTCAAGAATATAAATTTATTAAATAACCGTTCTTCACGCTTAGTAAACACGAAAGAGTGAAAGGTTACACCATTAGAAGTGAGTGTGTCTAAAATTTGCAAAGGAGCCTTCTGTATAAAGAGCAGATCAACGGAGAAGGTAAATAGAAGCTGTGGAGAAGAAAGTGTTTGTTGAAGCTTGTAGACCTTGAATGTCAAAATGGGGCAAAAACCTCCGGGTCATTAAATGTCATTCGCTAATGATTCAGACACGAGATGATCATCAACAGGAGAGAGTTAGGCAAAATGTAAATGAAAACAAATAAAATTATAATATACCCTAAATGAATAAATAGAATATTTTCAACTAAAAGAAAACTATTATTACAAACAACTATTAGGGAAAAACAACTTAAAGAGGGCGAATGAATCAAGCAAATTTCAAAAACCAATAAATAAGACTCATTGAATAAAGAATACTGTTTCAACAGGTCCTTAAAATTCTTTTGAGACTGCGCGTGAAGGTTTTAACTCGAAGAATTGTTTAGAAAAGAATATACCATTTATTTACAACAATGAACTCGAAACTCATTTAGCTCCATTTCTCCTTTAAGAAGTGTTCTTCTTCTGTTAGTGATCCCATTACGTAGAATCACTATCTTCTATATGCATGATTTTAGTGAGTAAAAGTTTTCTCTACCTGTTTCGTGTCCTTAATGCTATTTCTTCAAGACTGGACTTGATATGGGAGACTACATACGGTTCTGTCCGCCCTTGAAGAGTTGGTTGGCAGTTCGCCACAAAACGGGTTGGGTGGCATTTTAAAAATACATGCATAAAAAGAAAAATGTTGTGCATACACACAGGAGAAAGTAAATATCATTTAAAGTAATTCCGAATATTAGGGTTAGGTTTCCTGTAAGTTCATTAATTGTGTGAAATATTATGTGCTTCTATTCACTTATTGAAACTGCTTCGGCGTCAATGATGAAAAGTTTTAATTGGTTAATTAAAAATCAGGTTCGTAAAAAACATCCTGGTATGACTTATTAGCTAAAAATGGATGATTCGTAATAGCTTATAATCTGAGAATGAATCTCTCGACATTTTCGCTGGATAGTATACTTATGACCTAATTTTACCATTAAAATAATTTTAATAAAAGTCCGTTAACCGACTCACGTTTTTTTTCGTATAAAGTAACGGGAATAAACCAAGACAGTTTTTGCTTCCGAGTGCGATTACTGTAGGCATTTCGAAGTGTGGATTGACATTCAAGGCGATATCTTTAGCCGTACTCTTAAAATTTCTGAGAGCTAGATTTTTGGTTTCGGTTTACGAAAACGACGGATTGAATATTTTACAAATGTTCCACATTAATCAAAGGTGTATTCATTTTAGATAACCCAGAAAAAATATGTAGAACCACTTTGCCATAGAAAGGAAAATATTAAGAGTTTTTACAGCAAGGTTTTAGAAATCACAACGGGGTTAGGGAACCACGCTAACATTTTCATATAGAAACATGTCTACGTGACATTTACAGGGTACTGCTCGTATCAATACTCACAGTATTGTTTATCTGAGCATTAAATAGACGTATAATTTCTTTTGAAAAACTCTTCATTTGATTTGATAACACTTAATGATATATCCCAGATAAGTACAATAAAGGCTGATGTAAAGCTATTTGTATACACCAGAACATACTAAAAATAAAGAACAAAAAAAAGTTGTCTTTGTTTGAAAAACTGAACGCAATGAGGAAAATGAAGACTTTAATTCTTGATTTTTTTTTTTATTGATAAAAATAAAAATGATTTCTCGCCTGAGTCCTTGAATAGAATGGCAAAATCATGGGAAACACATGTTTAAATGAGTTAAACAAAACAAATGAATATTACGAATTTGTCTCTACCATAATCGCAAAAAACATTCTATATAGATTTATTTATTTATTGTGAGTATTGTGATTGTTGTTCTAAAAATATGAAAACTAACAGAAATTATCAAACAAAATCATTATATAGAATAAAACCAAAAAGGAAATAAAAATATAAAATATTTTCCTAAAAATACTTATTTGCCTAAATAAACATTTATACCGATTATGACATTATTTTGGGAGTTTTTGATTTCTTTCAATAAATAGAAAATGAGTAAAATTAAATCGGGACGAATAATTCTAGTTTATAATACTGTTTTTTTTTTTTATGGAAGACATATTACATGTATTAATTTATGGGCATCGGTAATGTTTTTATTTATGTTTTAGTCAATGTATCGCTTTCCTTCTAGTGTCAATAGTGAGTAAATTATGTTTGTCACCCAGGGATTTTTATAACATTTTGACATTCAAGGTCTGATGGTTAAGTTGATGTTGATTTACATGAAGCCACGAAGGACCGTGTCACACGAACTGTTCCTTCTTGCAAAACTAACATGCACTGTACATACAATAAGACACAAAGTTAGTCGAAAACCCACAGTGTTCCGGTTGGTGAATTCTTCTGTTTACCAAAATAGGCCGAGTATTTTCACTCCCAAATTTTTCAAAATCGGACCTTTTTAGTAGGCTGTATGTCACTAAGAATCACTAGAAAGCAGACAATTGTTGTAAAATATACAAGATATTGTGCCCCCAATTTAAACACCCAAAACCGTTGAAAACAATTCAAGGATACCCCTATCAGCCAAAGGAGTGGCGGTGACGTGACAATAGACACGAACTTAAACTTGTAAAAACCAACGTGACAAGGTTGGAAATCCGCCCGAGCACGTCCTACTTTTAGAAACTTTTTCAATTCAATCAAACTTTATCTATTTTATTTTCACAAACAGATAATCCTAGGTGATAGTGTTTCATTAAAAAATGGGACTAGATTCACTCATTCTAATTAGTAAAAAAGGCCAGAACTGCTAAAAAGAAGAAATAAGTCAAATTCGATGCAATATGTGTTGGAGAATGATTTCGGGGTAAGGGTCTAAAGTGTAACTCAAAAACCTGTATACCGAAAATAAAGTCCTGTGCTTCTTTTTTCCAAGTGGGGATTGGATAACACCTTTCTTACGTCGAACACAAACTCCCTTTTTTAACTTGACTAGGAGAAAGATGTCTCAAGTCGTTTTTTTAAAATTAAGTATAATAAAACAATTTCAGTTAAACGTCGCTCTTAATAAAACAAAAAATATGGGTTTTCCATGAAAACTTGACGGAATTTATTAAATAATTTCCCCGATTTAGGTGAGTAAAAATCTTTATGAAACTTTCAAAAAATGTAAGTCATTTTTGGGTGCACATCTGTTTATTATGTTTATATCAACATACGAAAACGGTTTTTGGGTTGCTTGACTTCAAATACTATTATAAAGACCGAAAAAATATGACTTACTGTCAAGGAAAAATAATTAAAATGAACGTGAACGGAACGGATGAAATCATTAGAAATTTTCAAAATTAGTAGAATTCTAAACCACTTTTGACATTTAGGGTTGGAAATGTCGTTAGTCTACAGTGTGAATAATTATTTTCACCTCTCCTTCTTGTTCCTGCGATATTTCGCTGGCTTCCTCTCCAGCTTTGTCAAGCTATTAGTTTCATCCTTGGTAGTAGCCGAAGGAATCAAATTTTTCTCGATCTGGGCTGCTTCTATAAGCTGTTCCAACTAAAATTATGAATCTCCGATACAAAGAAACACCACCATCATAACATTTCTATTCATACATAACGGGTTTAAAGTTGTACTCTCACAGATGGTTGTATGGCGGAGTTAACAATATCCATTAGTTCTAATTAATTTAAAATATTTTTTCCACCTTTGAAATGAACTATGAAGAAGAGGAATACTGTCCTTGTTAAAACCCTTGGGTTAAATTATTCTTTTTCTAGTATGTTCTTAAAGATGTATTCATACCTCTATATTTATAATAACGTTTCTTTTATTAGTTAAAGGCAAAAATCCTTGAATCATTGATTGAAATTGAAAATAAAATACTATAATTTGCTCCAGAATAAAATCAACAACTGTAACAATAATTAAGTTTATTCGAAGCGTGACGAATTTTGTTCAATTTGCATTGGACTTAAATATTGATGCGTGTTTTTAAATGTATGGCACTGGCGCAGTACAGTACATTATTTTTGCCAATTAGTAAGACACAGGAAAAGATCTGTCGCATCGTGAAGCAACCAATGACCTACAGATATTCGTGCGACGAAGCATTACTCAGGAAAATATGAATATTTGTCATGCGAAGTTTCAATATTATCTTCAGGTTCATTGAACTGCCATCCCGATAGAACGCCCATTTTATAAAATTAGTGAAACGAAATTAAATAAACGAACATAAAATTAAAGCTATAAAAAAGTAGTTGTAAAATCAAAGCATCAAAAGAATTATTTCGACAAATTTTAATTTTTTAACCTAACTATTAATGAATGTCTTTTGTTTATTTTCTATTATTTTTTCCGCAGGTTTTGATGAAATAAAATATTGAAATATGATGCATAATAGGACTCAAAAATTATCGAGTGTTTATTTATTGATTCCTAATAAACACACGTTTACTAAGTTTATTTATATATATATGCAAATACATGCTTATATTGAGCATATTTATACAAAGAGTTAAACGAGTACTTAACTAGTGGAACCACCAAAAAAATAAAAATAAAGAAATTTATTCATTTATAGCCAGTTATGTGTTTTATTATTATTATCACATCCCTATTCTGCCAATAATTCACTACTGAGCTAAAAAGTCATTTAACATGAGCGATTGCGTCATTTTTAATTTAAGGTAACATAAATCCTTTTATGAATGACGACTTTTAAATCTTTGACTAAAGCGTATTGTTACAGTGATTTGTTGTCTGAATAAATACGCGATGATATCACCGGCGCAGTCACCTGATGAAAAGGCGCTGCTGGTGTCATCCTAAATAGAGAGAATAAATAAGTAAATACGAATATTGCTTTGTAGTCTATTATTTGTATTTATATCGCTATACTGCATATTAGTATTAATTTTAGTACAAATAGTTATAATAGTAAGTAATATTGGTGGTGGCAGAAAAAAAAATAGTTCATTGTCATTGCTGAATTGGAAGCGCAGCACTGTCCGAAACAAAAATTACAAACCTTTTCACGACATATACACGACTCTCTAACATTAGACTTCAGGGTGGTGAGGACCTAGATGTTTTCTGCCCTTAAACACCCAATCCATCCATTCATCCTAAATAGAGAGTCATTTACTAGTAAAATGTCTTGTAAATGTAGCTAGACGCGCAGGTTCCTCAATCTAAAAGGCATAAATAGGGATCCACCTAGGTTCAAAGGCCTAAGATAATGTTTTAAAGTTATAGATTTGAAAGTTACGTTCACAAATTACATTTTAATACTCTGTCAGTGTATGCTGTCCCACTTAGAATACAGTTAGGTTTAATGAATTTATATATTTATATAAATTACATTTATATTTATACAAACATACACACACATGTATGTTTATATAATATGGAGGTGCAAACCAGAAATGTGCACAAATCAGATCTCATCGGTCACAAAAATACCTAAGATTCAAATATATATATATGTGTGTGTGTCTTGGTTTAGGAAAGCCAAAGTAGGTCTTTCCAAAGGTACCCAACCAGCGCTGAAAACGTCACAAGTTACACTAGGCTAGATTCAAAACAGCTACGTTTACCCTTCCACGTTGGCAGCTTGACAGACTAAACACTTAGTAGTTCTCAGGCCATTTTTATGTATGAATTAAATGTAGGTATATGAAGTAGTCTTAATGTATTTTTATGAAACCAACAGAGAACTAATACTTCTTGTTTCAGTTTTAACTGGGTTCAATCTCGGAGCTAGTTTCAACCAGCCCCCTCATAAACTAGAAAGAAATTGGAGCCGGTTAAGACCGCCTGTACTCATACATTTCCTTTATTATTTGTCCAGTTTTTTAAAGACAATGAAACGGCTTTGGTCAATTCATAATCCTTGACTTTTTAATTTAAGTCAATTAAGCTATTATTCTAAAAATAATAAAAGTTACTGAACCAAATTTAAGACAGGGATATACCAAAAGTGTTGAATTAACTTCGTTTTACTTATTAACTGATATTGTTCGATATTATTATTACTAATAAGCACTTTGATTTCCCCGAACGAGGTTAAATATTGTTACCTCCAATATTGTTGAGATACCTAACAAGATAATGAAAAGTTCTGAACTGTTTATAAGTAATTTTGGTAAAACTGTGTCATAATACGGTGCACAACTATATTCAACTAATTTTTGTAAATTCATATCGTCTATTTACAAAGTTTCGAATATTTATTTAATTTGATAAAAACAAAAGGTAATGTAAAGGATTTAATCGTTATCACTACAAATGCATCTTTGCACTACATAGATACTCACCTCTCCCAAATTTGTCATTTTTATTTATTATAGAAAATACAAAATAACCCTTGGAATATGTCTTATTTACAGATAGTAAACTGTAAACAGGAAAACGATTGCTACAAATACCAGGCAGATAACAATTTACTATGAACTCATTGAACAAGTATAAGGCTTGCAGGAGCGCAGTTCGTTCAACGCATGCTTTATCTACATAATACATATTTGTTTAAAATTAGTGCTATCAATGAATAGTAGTCAACAAAATATTATCGTACAAGGGAAAAATGATAGTTTAGACAAATGTTTTATTATTACAAAATAAAAAATAAATTCAAATAAATTTCTATGTTGAAAGGGCTATTATGAAAATTTATAAGCGAACGTCATTTATAAGATGCGCTTATTATTATTTACACAACTTAATTGACGAATCAGGGAAACGAAATCACGTTATTACGATTTACACTGGAATTCATAAATAATAAACTATGAAATGACGTAACACTATTGCAAAATGATCCTTCTATAGAACTCTCGTATCATACATCTAACAGTCAACATCACATGGGAACTCAAATAATACTATCGTTATATCTATGAAACGTGTAAAAAATAAATGGTAAGAATCGTTGTACAGAACGTCTGACAAAAATTTCCAGAAATCCTGCATATTGTACGTGAATTGGCATCCAGTGAATTACATTTCGATGGTAGCCAGAAAATTAAATTCCTAATATACATACATTTATACAAGAATATTTAAAAAAGAGCAGATAACCACAACCATTAAGCGAAGTCGATTTATTGTTCATTGGCTTGACACACAATATAATCTGGTTTTTTTGTTTGGATAAAAAAAAACCAAAGGCAGAAACATAAAATAATATAATTCACAATTGACGCAAACACTTATCCATCAATAGAGGACTATAGACGATTTGCTTTTAATTTAACTTATACGCTTTATAACATAGTGGACAACTAAGGAAGAACACATAGTTTTACCACCATGAGCTAAAGAACTAAAATAAATAAATAATATTTAAAATAATAAATGGATCTCTTATAGGTTAACCCTAACCACTAATTAAAGATTTATATTGTGCGCACAGAAAATGTCATATTACTTTTAGTATTATATTCAATATGAATAAATTAATATTAAAGATTATGGACATATTATTGGGTGGAATATTTCAAGGGAGTTATGAATTTCAGAGCTACCTCATTATTAAATAAGAATTCGTCTGTTTTGCTGTTTTATATCAATCGCGGAGAAAAGGTAAAACATCCCAAGAGGACTATTCAGAAGTATAGGCAGGTATCAAACCACAGCCCTAGAGAAGTGGCAAGATCACGATCTTGCGAGTTATTGAGTTTTGTCAAAATTATATGAAACGGAAGTTGCTCTAATGAAGAAATAAAAAGATTGGCTCAAAAGAAGATATAGAGAGAGGGAATAATGAGGGTTTATATTTTAAACCCCATGCTTTAAAGAAGCTGACATTTAGTAAAGCATGGGGTTTGTTTTGTTTTTTCTTTAAAAAAAAAACATGCTTTACTGGGCCGATGTTTCATAACCCATCTTTTGTTGAGTCGTGTTGCGAGAATACGGTCGCCAAGACTACAATTGGATTTTATTCTGGAGTGAGGAATTTATGGTAAACCCACACTTCATCCGAGCAGGTTTTTGTAATTTTCAGAAGGCATCAATGACATCAGTATTTAATGTTTATTTATGTTAAAACAAATATTACGGTGCAAGGATGAAAAATTGTATTCTGTTAAGGAGTGGGGGTTACAGGTAAAATTGTCTTAATGCTCAAAAAAGTTCAAAATTTATTTTTTAATAGTTTTAACTCTGTTGTAATAATTTATTGTTTTCTGAGGGAAACTTACGTTCGGGCAGAATTATTTCTTTCCGCACAAATTAAACAGTGAACATAAACTACTGAAATAATCTGCCAGTGAATAAACATTTGTCATACCTTGAGGTGGTGGCCGTCGTCACTGGTATCGGTAGGAATACTGTGGGATAGCTCATTCGACAAAACCAGGACATTTGCAAGCCATTATTTAGATATAGGTAATTCCATAAAAACTATAGCTTGAGAGTGATCTTGTGAATGGTAACCATACAATACTCAACAAGTGTTGGAGACGGTCGCCCAAACACAATGTAGGACAGTCAGATGCGTAGATATTTTTGGTAGATTTAAATAATCACATGCAATATCACTTTTGCCTCTTTTAAATAAAAACAATGCAATTAAACGGCATTTTATAACAGAACATGGAGAACTTTGAAAAGGAAGCAATAATAAAGAATTACTTGAACCAACAGGGAATAATCTTTGAAACCTAAAAGCAAATTTTAAGTAGCTGTATCTGTTATCCACAGGTTCAGCATGATCTCATACATCCCCACCTATGAATCATCAGCTGTTCGAGAAATAATTTGTTACGAGGTCACTCGAACTTACTGATTTGTACCTCAACTGTTCAGTTAGAACTAGAATTTCGATGTATAAAATCTAGGAGAAGTTCCTGGTACAAAGAGGTTTGTCTATAATAAATGTTTATTGGTCACTTAAAATTTTTATTGTCTGAGAAGAGTAGTAAGATCCTTTATAAAGGAAGTCATTTAGAACAGATATAAACATTTATATGTAAAAGGAAAAGTGATTATAGGTTACAAGAATAATAACTTTCATATACCAAATATTTAAAATTTCAATTCAAAGGAACTGACAAAGAACGAATAAAATTGCTTTTAGATACAAAAATATTAACTTTAACATTTAGAGCATGAGAAAGGAACAAGTAACATTCAAGGTTTGGATTAACACCAACAAAACCCTAATAAAACAAACATACCGTTATGCAACTTAGAAATTACAGTAAACCTCAGCAACTTTTATAGGACATAGCATAAATCACTACCAAAAATAATTTTGGATTCAATTTCTTGAAAAAGCGTGAGGAAACGATTCTTAATTATATCTGCATCACAAGAAAAATAGCTGTTTCGAAGAGTAACTCAATAAAACCAAACAAGACTGACATTCTGTATTTAAAATAAATAAAGTTTGCTGCCCAAATGTTTTGGGGTGCTATAAACACAGCATACTTATTCATCATTGGAAAATTAATTTCAGTTAGTTAAAAAGGTTTTTGTATTAATTTGGAAAAATATATTTTGATGATTAGTTTAAAAAATAATATTATAAGCTTGAACAAATTTGGTGAAATGATTTTCAAAAACCTAATAGAAAATTACCTTACAAAAACCTAATATAAAATTACCTTGTTACATTTGATTTCTTCAAATATAAATAGGAATCATTAAAAATAATTTAAAATATTTAGTATAAGTATTTGAATGAAGTTCCTGAATGTGAAAAGAAATGGCTGTACGGAAATGCCAAGGCAACGAGTCCTTCACTGAATCCACGGGCTCAACAAGTGGTTATCCTGAGTAAATATGAGTGTGAATAACGTCTGTTGCAGCAAGTACCTATTTCAGATACTATCTAGGTCACTAGTGAAAGGAAGTACTTGATGTAATTACACGTCGAGACCTAGAATCTAATGGGGAAAACCTCCTCCTACATTAATTTCAACATTCACTAAATATATTAGTAATGAAGGAGAGAAGTTAAAAGAAAGGGAAAAATAAGTTTATTTATTTTACCTTAATTATTTCCTTAAGGCGAAAGAACCAAAAGCGAACGAACGCGACTAACTGTAGACGAAGACGAATGAAGAAAGACGAAACTCTGAGCGCCAGCACTGAGGCAAACAATGGAACTGATCCAGCGAGGTCTCTAGACAGCCTTATCAGTGACCCTGGAGTGGGGGGAGAGCTTCAACGCAGCCTGGTGGCAGGTGTTCGAACTAACAGTGGAGGCGCGGTCCTACGTCACTGCTGCTGGCCAGTCAGCTTGGAGCCGCCTGTCACGGTCAGCTGTTTTGTTTCTTTCCGTGCAAGGTCACTGTGAGTCTATTGTCGATCTCAAAAGCATTGTATCGCAGCTGTTTACCTATTATATCAAGTAGATTTAGTATGTAGAAGTAATTTGGACATATTGAGGAAAGGCGAATAGGTTATTTACTATGTCTTTATGAATAAATGATTCGTGAACCTATAGTCTTGATACCTGCCTTCCAATATCACACAACAGCAAGTTTTTGGTGTATCTCAGATTGGAGAGCGGCTTACTTTGGCAAAAATAAAACCCACAATTTGGTCAATATTCTTTGATTAGTCAATGCCTGATTGATTCAATTCGGCATTATAAAACATTTAAGAGTGATCTAAATGTATTATATTTTTGCCGATGTTTTCATCTTCAACTGTCTACCTCTCTAAACCCCCCACCTTACTCCAGAAAGGGGTGTATATAGAAAATAATAAACCAACATTAAAATAGAATCAACCAATTAGAGTAGAAAGGGTTCTGCTATATTGAAAGGGATTTTCCCTAGCACTACAAGGAAAATGTATTTCTAGATTAATTACGTCAGATGAGCTCGGAGAGGGGATCTAGTGAAATTTGAGAAGGTAGGTGAGGTATGAAAGCCGTCAGGGACTTCGTCACAAGTAACGTCATTAAACCAGCGAGTACTATGCAGGGAAGCCAAAGAAGATGAAGTGATGAGAAAATTTCAGCCTTAGAGACTCAAGTTAGAGGTAGGAAGAATTTCCAGTGAGGTCTTCTATTTCTGGCTAGCGGAGGACTCAAGCGTTATGGGCTACGTCATCGAATGCCCTCCATTGGCTTCTTTCTCCCGAGGGTTCTATAACTCCCACGGAGACAATCAGCATTCTAGTGGGCGTCATTATATTCCTTATTGCAGTAATAGGCCTCCCCCACCTCTTGCAATTTTCCTTTTTTCGGCGAATCGGCTTGTACATTTCTGAATCGGCCGGCATATTTCTCGACATCAAAGGCGACGTAAGGGACGTTTTCAGCGAGCACATAACTAAAATAATTGAACCCTCCTCTAATGGCTTTAGAACTCGCATCAAATAAGTCTCATTCCGGACAAATTACATCTAATTCCAATTCTGCTGGGTCTGCTGGGTTTCGACAATTTTGTTTTAAATTGTCGAAATTTTATTTCGACAATTTAAAACAAAATTTCCTGATTAAAAAGTTTTCTTATGGATATTGGGAGGGCAACAAAACTGTATTAAAGAGACTATAATTGCATAGTTGCTCGTCTAAGTTAGCCAGGGAAAACCACACTGCTGTAAATGACCCAGGAAGACAAAATAAAGTTCATAAAGTTACTTGGATTCCAGGACATGAGGGCATTACAGGTAACGAAAAGGTAAACGAACTCTCCAACAAGGGATCACAAGAATCTTTCAGGGCACTCAGCATTTTTGCGGAACAGGAGATGGATTTTGGGACTCTTTCCAGGACCTGCCCCTCTAGGAATACACCTTCATACAGTGGGATTAATTTATTTTAATTTACTTGTCAATGACTCCTATAGGGTTAATACATTTTGGCTTAGGCATCATAACATATAGAAAATAAAATCTCGGAGAATACTGGCAAGGATCATAGGCTTTATGCGTGAACCTTCAAATTCGAAAGGGAGAGAACTAAAGGCGCAATTTAGAATAGATTCTAGATGTTAGCAGTGATCTAAGGCTAAAGCAGCTCATAGTTGCTTTATATTTATTTTTTTTAATGTGCATAGGATAAAGGGAGGCCAACAATAGAGAATTAACAAGTTCGTGTATTTTTTTTTAAACAGAATTAGAAATTTATAGCACCTTTAGATTTCACTTCAGATGCTACAAACTAAATATACGGGCTAACAATAAATAGGCATAATGTTGCTGATTTAGTTTGTAGCTTTTAGTCATTTAAAGGTGCGAGTTATGTTTATAGCATCTTTAATAAATTACATACACGTGTTCATTCAGTTTCTTGTCCTTCCGCCTCCATAAAAAAAATGAAACAAACTATTTGAGGTGGGGTCTCCCGTAGTCTAGTGGCTAGCGCGCTGGATTCATAAGCGGGAGATGGTGGGTTCGATTCCCACCTCCGGCAGGAATTTTCTCATCTCAAGGCTCGCTGGAAAAATTCCTCGCTGCACCCTGGATGTCGGCGCTAATGACCTAGAAGTAGATGCGCCGTAAAAAAAAAAAAAAAAAAAAAAAAAAAAAAAAAAAAAAAAAAAAAAAAAAAAACTATTTGAGGTCACTATAAATATTGGTAACTTCCTCTTTGTTTATTATTAAAAATAAATAATGGATGAAATTTGTACGTTAAATCTGAACGGATTTCGACGTTCGAAGAAAATGTTACAGAAATGACATGTATTTACATTAAATGATCCTACTCAAAACATAACACTTTGACAACAAGGATCTGATACAGAACTAATGTATACATAAACCGAAATGGAAGAAAAAGCTTTCAATTATCGCAGAAAATAAAAATAAAAATTACTCACTAAAAAAATATAATCGGTAATCACCACTACCATACATAAACTTCCACTTAGAGCTCGCTTGAAATGCGTACCAACTCAAATAAATGATTTGAATTCTTTTTAGTTACCTACAAATTCTTTCAGAAAAAAACATGATAGCTATCAGAATATGGCAAGGAAGAGAAAAAGGGAGAGATTAGAAATGCTATTAATATTTTTCCGATTATGTTTCCTCTGAAGAACCGCCCACTCAGCTGCCGATCGGGACTCAGGATGTTTGGGATAACTGAAGCTTTCCAGAAATATTTCTTTATCTTTTCCCAACTATATTTTCCTTTCCAGTCAATCACTAGAAGAAATCTAAAAGAATAAATAATTTCTTTGGCCGAATTAATCTTAGTCCCATGAATAATTAATTTATTTATCTGTGGCAGGAGGTCAAATATATAAAAACGCTCACGTTCTTCGCTACTCCTTTATTCCGCTCTACTTGTTTCACGTTCTCATGACGCCTCTTCAGGCTTTAAACTAATATAAAATGAAATATGGTTACAGCCTACACCTCAGAGAACCTCCTCACATGGTAGGGCCACTTCTGGACTCGACCTGCGGAAGGTTCTCGGAGGTGTAGGCTGTAACCATATTTTATTTTATATTAGTTTGAGTGCTCCTAAAGAGGCATCTTGAGGACGTGAAACATGTAGAACTGAATAAAGGAGTAGCGAAGAAAGTGAGCGTTTTTATATATTTGACCTTATTCCACAGATAAATATTTCTACATAAATTATTTTATTTAGGCAATGATCGCCTGAAAAGTCTAAAACACCCGATGATTGCTGCCCTCTGATGGAAAGGAGCTGTGAATTTCGTCAGATGTAAAATGAATCTAATCCCCTGCAAAACAATAATACATTACTCTATTTTCTAAGAGTACTAAGAAAAGGATAAATAATTATAAGAAATAATGTATACGGCTACGCCCACCTGTAAAAAAGTCCGTCACGCAGGAGCTGCATAACTAAGCACTTTCCTCAGAATTTGGGTAGTGTAGACTGCTTTCCAGAACAATTTGCTTAAAATATCCTACATAAATAAAATAAAAACATGAATAGTTCTCTTTTAATTTCGTAATGAGTAACTGATAAATTATTAATTTGCTTCCAGAGTTATGTTTACACATGGTACCTACTACACTACGTAATAAATACAAAAAACCTCGTATTATCGTATTTTGATCTAACGCAGGAACAGGATACAGTCACTCTAGTGGTAGAAAGCGCTCCTTGCGGCGGCTTTGTGAACCTACGTTTGGCGGGCTTTTCTATTGAAATATATTACAAATTAAACCCCCGCTTTACGATTGACCGATTCAGCTCATTTTTGCAACACTTCTTTCTCATGAGTTACCCACGACGTATACCGCGTTTCGTTACAATACAGCAGAAATTACGACCGGTATGAGTATATTAGGAATTTGGGTCCGGAGTAAACCCCCCCTTCTAATGAACCGATTTAGTTTATTTTTACAACACATATTTAACTGTAGATTACCATTACGAATACCGAGTTTCGTCGAAATATACCAAAAATCACGGCTGGTAGTGGCGAATTGGTATTGTGGGTCCGGAGTAAACCCCCCCTCCTAATGAACCGATTTAGTTTATTTTTACAACACATATTCACATGTGGATTACCTCTACGAATACCGAGTTTCGTCGAAATATACCAAAAATCACGGCTGGCAGTGGCGAATTGGTATTGTGGGTCCGGAGTAAACCCCCCCCCCTTCTAATAAACCGATTTAGTTCATTTTTATATCTCACTTTTCTCTCTATATTACAACTACGAATACCAAGTTTCGTTGAAATATAACAAATATTACGGCTGACATAGTCAAATTAGTGTTTTGGGTTCGGGGTAAACCCCCCCTTCCGGTGGACCGACTTTGGTGGTTAACGAACTCGTTCAATCGTTTGCTAATTGAATGCTATATACCAAGTTTCGTGACGAAAAAACAAAAACTCTGGCCGCTATCGTGTTAACAGACACACATATATATATATATATATATATATATATATATATATATATATATATATATATATATATGCATATATATATATATATATATATATATATATATATATATATATATATAGATATATATAAATTTTAACGGGGGTCATTTTCGGTGTCTACTAGGTAGGATCGATAAAGATTTGAAGAAATTTTTCAAAAATTCCGTCATGAGTCCAACCTCAATAGCTACTTTCCTTCGGAGGAAAGTGCTAAAAGCTGTTATGTGGTGGGCATCGTGGATGTATCTATTGGAATACTGTGTCCGGGAGCGATCTACATAGATAGTCCCATCAATGTCAAGCGTCTGTTTGAGTTACTTTTGAGTCCAGTTAGTGGAGTCAAATAAGTTAGTGAGTTTAGGTAAGTTGTTTACGTCGACAACGATCGTCTAGGTCGTTTGTTTTGACAATATTCACCAGCTCAAACCTGGCAAACAAAAAAATTACCTGCATGAACCTTACTGACGTACTATATAGCTTACCTACCCTCAGAGATAACTATTTTATTCGTCAAACAAGACTTAGTGCTGCCCAAAAAAAAACATTATTGAGAATGATGTAATTATGTCGAATGTCAAGTGCCAGAGTACTATAACCGATGCTTTTGACATCGATCCCCACCAAAACAAGAAACATTACCGAAGTTGGTGTAGCATTAAAAGATCCTAAATGTACTAATTAAATTTTGGAAACATTTTATAGATCCATTAGTTCTAGATGGAATCTCGCCAAGGATTTAAAAATAGAATTTAAATATTTCAAAGCACGGCAAATTTTATAAACAACATTCTAAAATACAGTAGAAGATTGGCTTCAAAGATAAGTTCAATCAGAGATCTGTAGGTTCTAGTTCAATTTCCGTTCTCTGGCATCTGAATTTACAACAATTTACGTCAAACCATTCACTGAATTCCTTTCCCTTATCAACACAATAGTATGACTAGTTATGATAATGTACTGTCTATTCTTAATAAATTCTTCAAATCAACTTACTCCTGTAATTTTATTAGCATTATATATATCGCACTAGTATTTCTAAAGTGACATAACTCAAAATAAAACTCAACTGAAAATGTGTCACTCTTGCCTATGTATAGGCCTTAGGATTAAGACAGGATTAGGAAGGGTGAAAAAAGTGCTCTCTGGTGTACAAGCTCTAAAGCTAGGTACATACAGTTTTGTTGGTTGATAAAGATATATATTCCATGTCTTTCATAGTCATAACTATGACGGTGTGAATAAAACCGATTTTTGAACTGTGTCACTTTAGAAATACTAGTGCGATATATATATATATATATATATATATATATATATATATATATATATATATATATATATATATACTTACGTATGGCCAAGGATCATCCTTCACAAATTGCTTTACTAATATACTTTGCAAGATACAATATATCAAGTTTTTTTCTCTGGAGAATCATGTAAAAGAATCGTATCATCATCAGTTTTGCGTTTATAGCCTCCCAGGTAAACTTTGCATACGTATTTGGCATGCGTAAACGTATAAAACCACTCTTAAAGCGACATTATTAAATGTCTTTGAGAAAAAGGTAGGTTCTTTTTCCCCCATAAATAATATAATGATCAGTCTTATGACTAACTATTATACCTACGCGAATAATGATAACGAAGTTCCTGGTAGCCCAATCTTTATTTGTGAGGGTCTTACCATCCTAGAGATGATTTTGGTGGATGGATAACGGGGGAAAGTAAAATAAGAAAGAATCAAGGTTTATAGTACGACTTTAAATGTCCAACGAGGAAAAAAGTGGCAAAAATAGATCACATTTAAATAGGATCGTGTTACAACAATATGTAGTGAACAATGCGATCTGAGTCATAGTCAAACAATGGAAAGTTTCGATCACCTCTGAGATAAGCACTTGCTGACTAGAGGCGAGACATAACATCACTCTGCGGTATATATGGCGTAGATAGAGATTTAGTAAGTAGCATCGCGTTGAAGTGTTTACGGCAGGATGTGGTTTGTAAGAAAGGCATTGGAAGGGGGCAAGGAGAGAGGAATAGGAAGCAAATCTCACCGCAGATTTTGGACGGCGTCCAGGCACATTCACCGCTGCTATATTTGCCTGAGAAAAGTATTAGCTCTTCTCAGATTGGCACTTCAGAAGTTTGAAGAGTTACAAGCCCGGTAGTGGACGGCAAGAAAATATAACCGATATTGGTGCGTAAGCAGACCAAGGAATGTGAAGGATAAAGACTTAAAAATGGTTCTCCAGGGACAGTAATAACAGAAAATAAAGTCATATTTAGATGACGGGAAACTACGCAGCAAGGGTGTTTGTTTGCTCTTTCAGAACGTTCCCTTTATACTTTTCAAAAGGGATTTGTGCTAACCTTGAAGCCATTGAGAGCTCTACATAAATAGAAGTTTCGTCCAATAATTAATAACATCAGAATCGAAGGAACAGCTTCATCATAGCCCGTTTACATAATGTTTAACAAAATTTATGTAAACATAGTTTACATGATTGTGGAACGTGTGAAAATATATTCAGGTCAACCTTTATTTTCGGGCACCCTAAATCAATGAACTACTTTCTTCTAAATACCATAAGCTTCCGGAGTAACATGTAGGCATAAAATAATGTAAGGTGCCAACCTTAAGCTTGGAAGATTTTATTTTATGGCAATCCTGAAGATTTTTTAATTATATTTCTCTCCGTATCTCAGATTTTTTTCTTCAATTATCTCGCGGAAAGTATTTCACGACAAGTGTCAAAATTATTAACCGTTTAACTTATTTATATCTATATAAACAACCTGTAGCCATTGGAACAGACCAGCACTTATCAATTGAATAACGGTCAACATGAGTAACACCCTTTCTCCATGAAATTAAAATAGCACAGGTATATTACTTATGTCATTGTTTGCAGTAATAAAAGGTTTCATTAAGTCAAAATCCGCCAGTTTTACAATCACCCTAAGTAAAAAAAAAAAAAAAATGCAAAATCATTTAAAAAAAAATAATAATAATTTATGATTGTTTGGAATTGAGTTAATTCTAAACTTTTGTGAGGTTGGTAACAGAAATGTGTAACTCAAAAATATTCAATAATTTGTCAAAAATATTTACATATTGGAACTCTTAAAATGAAATAAAAACTTAAAAGGGAAGAGAAAAAATTAAGATTATTAGGGCAATATATTGTAAAACTCCTTCATGTCAATATCTGATATTATCATTAGCGATTCCGTTTTTTGTTTTTTTTTTTTCCATAACTGGGATAAGTTGATGGTTCTCAGGAGTTCAACATGAAAGAAACTATGTATTGTTCACGGTAGGAAGTCCCGAAGCATATCTCTAGTAGTTTTAACGTAGACTATAATTCAAAATATTGAATCCGCAATTACAGTTGTTTAAAGTAGCAAAGCAGCTACATTCAGTAATGAAATTATGTTGAACGTTATTAAGAAACAGCTTCAATTTCGTAGAGATGTAACTGCCTTTGGGATTTTTTTTTTTTTTTTTTTTTTTTTTTTTTTTTTACGGCGCATCTACATCTAGGTCATTAGCGCCGACATCCAGGGTGCAGCGAAGACTTTTACCAGCGAGCCGTGGGATGATAAAATTCCTGCCGGAGGTTGGGAATCGAACCCACCATCTCCCGCTTATGAATCCAAGGCGCTAGCCATTAGACCACGGGAGACCCCTCGTTTGGGAATTATATGAAATAACATTATAAAATTCTGATAATTGAAAATTAAAAAGAAAATAATATCAATAATTAATTTAATTCCTAAATCCAATCTCAAACAGCTATAAATGCTTTGCATCATGAAAATAGCCCAATTATATCCGAATGATTCAGTTCCGATGTCAATAACAGATAATATTCATGTCATCAAACCAGCTATTAATAATGTAGGATTCTAAAAATATGACTGTTGAATATTTTCTAGTACTTTATCCTCAAAATCGCATTAAATGTCTTGATACAATCAATATGCAAACTGGCTACGCGTATCATTTACTAAACATCTACTAATTAAGATATTTTTGTCTCTTCACTCTCTCCCAGGCTGATAAATGATCCGATTTTTATGAAATTAAAATCTTTCGCCTAATTTCAAAGATCAAATTTGTTAACAAGCCGAATCCGTTACCCGGAACATAGTTTTTTGAGTGATATTCGCGCGAAACAAATCGTAACGCTTACGTTTTCGAGTTAATGTGCTAGCAAGTATTCTTTTTAGAGGTTCTCTAACGTAGGAAATCGAATGAAACCATTTTCAAGGTGATATCTCCAACCGTTTTCGAAAAAAGTGGATAAAAATTGTTTTCTAACTTATTTTCGGGTTGGATACTAAGAATCGTTGGATTTAATTGAAATATTTTCTATATGTGTGAAATTCATCTAAACTAAGGTATTTACATTTTGCTTACATTTAGAGCTAAGGAAGCATTCGACAAAAATATTTTATTGATAGACATGAAACGTTTTAGGATCTTCGTACATATTCTTATATACCTCGAAAAGGGTTAGAAAATCTTAGCAAGTGAAAAGTGACCATTCGGAAGCTTACGAAATTCTCTAGAGAAAACATTCTAAAGCAATTTTCGATGGGGCGATGTAAATCGAAGAAATAAGGTCTTAAAATCTCGAAAGTATGTACGTAGTCTATGTAGTTTCGTTCTTTCGAAAGGGGTTTTGTCTCTGTTCACCATACTTTTTAATTGCTTTTATGTTATAAATTGCATTTAACATTAAAATGAGTACTTTAGAAAAAAAAGTATTGTTAGTAGTATTTTTTTTTAGGAACTGGTTTCATTACATCTGTAGCTATTCCGAAAAGGTTTAACTACCCCCCCCCCCCCTCTAACTACAAGCTTCCCCCTTCTGACTACAATCACTAAAAAAGGAGTTTATTTTCTATTTCTTTAAAATGATTCTAATCAATATAAACAATAAAACGTTAATGAATATAAATTAATTCTAATGCATAAAACATAATTCTTATTAGCAAGTATGAAAATAAATATTCAGATACATAAACACTAAAATTGCTAAATTAAAATGGCAACTCTTTAAAACTTGGCACAGAGTACAACAATTAGTCAAAATATTAATCTAAAAAGATACAAATATTATATATATTCGGGGGTATAGTCGGAGGAAGGTCCGAGTGAACCTCGCCCAGCTATAGGAGGACACTGAGGATGAGGTGCTGACCTCGAAAACGTTTTGTTACAATAAAGGAATTAAACAGTGGAGGTGTGTTGACTTGGTTTTTGCATCCTGTTTACTATGATGAACCTTCACCAGCCAACCAACCACATTTGTAGATACAAATATTCAGTACCACTGACGCACATGCTGATATACGAGGAGTCTTTCTTTATGTTATATAGATTTTCGTATTTCGTTATTTCGTTCGTATTTTACATGGGAAAAACATCAATGAGAGCAGGTATAATATACATTATTAAAAAAAATAAAAAAAAATTCAAGAATAATATTCACTACAATAATTACATAACAAAACATCAATGCCTATATATATTCACGACTATTTCACAAGAAGGCAGAAATTGAAATGATTAAAGCTCTTTAGACTCTGAGTGATTACAAATATGAAGGCTAAATGTAGACTTAACTTATAAATATAAGAGAACATGATTCATTGATTAAAAAATAAAGCTATTTTTCATTCATTAAGAGTAACTTGAATGTTGCAAGATTCATTCAACTCAGGAAATTTTGAGGGCTATGCCAAGAATGTCCCAAGTTGAGAGCCATGGAATTTCGCTATGTCCGAAATAACCACATTTGGCGACCTCTGACGCACATTACGCAATCTTACGTTCCTTCTACAAGATGATGAAAAGAGTCCAGATATTACAAATATTTAAATAAAAACAACTTTATTTTTTTTTTAAAGAACGGGTTGAAAACAGAAAAAAACTTCTTAAGAAGTCGATAGTAAGCTTTTTCCAAGGACAAACATGGAGGATGTTGTAGAAATAACTGATATTCTACAGACAATCTATATTTGCTTAAATGTATTTTTAATTTTGGCAAAGTTTCATTTTCTAACGTTAAAGAGTAATAATAAATTTAATTAAATTATGGATTATAAAATTATATGGTATATTGGTATTATATGGTCTATTGGTAGTTGTATGGTATGGTATGGTATATTGGATTACCATACGCTATAATGATTAATACCTTTTAATTAATACACTATAATCTTTAACCTCTAAAATAAAAGTTAGGTTGCTCTAAAGGTAAGTTCATAATTTCGTGTAATTATATGAAATGATCTCTATAAAAAGTTCCTTTATAAGTAATATTCATTAAAGTTTGGAAAGAGGATATTTTACTGCTATTTTTAATCAAAATATTTGTTTCTCTCGGTAACGCTGGGCGTTTCGTTAACAAAACGGTATTTTTCTAATATAAACAAATTAATTTATTTTTTCTAATTAAAATATATAGACGAGTTATATTTTTCACTGTTTTGGTATGATATACAAGCCTTCATCAGGGCTATGAGAAGAGAAAGAACTGGCCTTCTATTCGAATTAAAATTCTGTGTTCCCAAATTATAAGTTTGCATCATAGGAAACTCTTCTTCTTCTTCTTGCTCAATGGAATTCTAATTTGTATTTAAATCCCATTCTAATAAATATGCATGTGGCACATATATCACCCGTGAAGGGTATGAACTTGGCAAATATTTTTTTGAACTTCAGATTTATTTAGGGGGGCAGTTCATGTCACCTAAACTTTTCCTGTCGCATACCTATATAACAAGAAGAAGATATATTTAAGTTATTACACTCATAATTTTCTAATGTTTGTTGTTACTATTATCAGTTTATTATTAAGTTTTTTTTTGTTTTTTTTTGGTTTTGTTTTTTGCCGCCGGTGGGGATCGAACCCACCATCTCCCGCTTATGAATCTAAGGCGCTATCCACTAGACCACGGGAGACCCCCTTATTAAGTTAATGAATCAAACATCAAGGGACATCATTATTTTAACGTTATTCTGTACTTGGAAAGCATAGATTAAAAACTTTTTGTATTTTTACTTCGATGGGAAGGAAACCTTTTCTGTAGCCCCCAACCCCGCAAAAAATGAGAAATTATAAGCGCTGAAGATTTTTTTGTTCAAATTACGCCGAAAGAACATTGTTTTGGTAGGCAATTCTGTTGCATGGGTATCTTATACAAAGCATTTTTCTGTCGCTTTTGAACAAACACTTTCCATCGATTCTGGAGGGCGAACACAAACACACACATTTGTATATATATATATATATGATTTGTAGGTATATTATATATACATACAGAGGAAGGTTTTTTCGTAACCATAAGGGTTATGAATCGACAGTTCGTACTATTTATATTTCAGATTGTGTCATCAAGTCAACTTTATAAGCGTTTTTCCCCCCATTTGCAAGAAGGAATCACGCAATAAAGGATATTTATACAAATAACTGGGTTTTCGTTAACATTTTACAATATTTCTGAGAGTTACACAGACACGTCGTTATTATTGAAGATGTATTGTAGATTATTGGTGCGCCCATCCCTATTGAATATTAATTAGATAACTGAGTGATTGGTTAGATGAAAATAAAAGGAGTGATTTCGCACAGGTGTGCTTCTAGATAAAAGTTATTCCAATAGCAAGGTCATATACATAGTTTTCCTAGTAAATATCTGGCTTCATTTTCAGGCATCAGGCCAGAAGACATTTCCTCTGCTCACAGCTAGGTGTTAGGGTCTCGTTAAACAGAAAATTAACCTTTTATAAAATATTTAGTTCTAAATTGTCTATACGTTCAGTGAAATAATTACTTTAATTGAAACAAATTTGAAGTCATCACTGATGCTAGTTTATAGATACTAGCAGTGTTGGGAAAAACTAGCTTTCGTTTAGTAAACTACCTAATTCATTCTAACTAGGGAGAAGAGAGGGAGAGGGGGAGAGAGAGATACACGAGTAAAATATAAATAAGGAAATACATATATTTAGGGAAGAATCTCGACATCTTTCTGCTATCATTTTATTTTTAGCGCGGTTACTCCCTATCTCCATAGGGAGAACCCGCTTATGAGGTTGACCTCACGACCAACCGGAAGTGGCAAACCGGAAGTGACGACCAGAAACTTTCTCGTTTCAGACCAGATCACGAAAATATAGGTGGTTGAAATTTATATATATCTACATCTATCTATCTATCTATCTATATATATATATATATATATATATATATATATATATATATATATATAGATATATATATATATATATATATATATATATATAGATATAGATATAGACATAGATATACATATATTTATATATATGCTTGTCTGTTAACGCTCTAGCAAGTTCAAAAATGGCCCGATTTTGATGAAATTTGGTACAAAAATCTGTCTTCTAATTTGAAAGGTCAAGTTCGTTAACCAGCAGAAACCGCCCAGGGGATGATAGTGTTTGGGGCGAAATTCGCGCAAAAAAAATCGCCACACTTAAGTTTTTGAGTTTATATGCTTGCGGGTACTTGTTTTATATGTTTCTTAACATAGGAAAACGAATGAAGCCATTGTGAAGGTGATATCTGGAACCGTTTTTGAGAAAAGTGGAATCAATGTTTTTGTAAGTCATTATTTTTTTGTGGGTACTAAGAATCGCGGGATTCAATTGAAATATTTTGTACATCTTGGAAATTAATCCCAACTACGATGTTTAAATTTTGGTTGTATTTGGGGTTAAGGAAGTATGCGAAAAAAATTATTTTATTAATAGACAAGAAAAGTTTTCGGATCTTCATACATTTTTTGTAAATATCTCGATAACGGTTGGGAAATCGTGGTAAGTGACCATTTGAATGCTTACCAAATTCTCTACAAAAAAGGTTCCGAAGCAATAGTCAATAGGGCAACGTCAAGTAGAGATATAAGCGCTTAAAACTTAAAAAGTGTTTGTTTTGTTGTTTTGAAAGGGGTTTTCTCTTTGTTTATGTCACTTTTTAATTATTTGTTTTTGGTTTTAAATTGAATTTATCAGTAAAATTAGTATTTTAGTAAAATAAGCTAAGAAACGATGAAAGGTGTTGGTGATATGTTTGGAGTAGCTGTGGTAATCAAGATGGCTGTGGCTAATCATGATGACGTATGCTTAGATTGTTTTGAATTCTCCTATCTATATAACCTTCCTCATAGCCTACAACTGAAGTTATCGTTATTTCTTATTTTATAGAAAGATTTAACCACGACAGAACGGAATTTTATTCGCCATGAAGCACTTATTTACAGTTGATTATAACAGTAAAACGAATTTGCTAGTAAATCAAGATACTTAAAATGACAACGAATTTTTGGTTGTTTAGAATAGAGCCTTCTCAGCAGTTGAAGAGTAAGTACGTTTTCAGTACATAATTGTATTGACTTATACAGATTAAGAATTAATTGCTTCTGTGTAAGTTGGCTACTGTCCGTTTCGTGTCATTTGTGATGCTAATCTATTCCATTTCTTCGAGATGTACGTAACCGCGCTATGATGACGCAGTTCCTGCGAGTCGGACTTGGTTTTTAACAATAAGATTGTAGTCCCTTAATGTTACTGTATGTACACCCTGAAACATATTGTTAGCTGAACCTATCTTAATAAGTAATTTCAGAATAAAAGTACAACAATAATAATGAAGAAGGTCAATATTAGTTTTCAATAATAAACATTTTGTAGTTGAGTGCACTACATTATGAACTATCGAATGAATGCGTAAAAATAAATAAAAGGCCTAAAATTAATTAATTACTCAAATAAATACTTTGAGCCATATATAAGTTGGCAATAAATAAGTCAGGTCATAAATATCTTTTTGAATTGCTGAATAGCACTTAAGGAAGGCTATTCATATTTATTAACCCCGAAAATACGGCGGTCATTAGAGACAACAAATATGTCAATAAGTCATTCAGAAATAAGCGAACCTGTCGCCAGTGCGTCACTGGCGTTATTTCTAGAGGTAGTCACGGACAAACACATAAACATTCACTTAAATTTAACTGCACAAAATACGATACTCGAGAAAATAAAACGTTTTTTTTTTTTTTTTTCTGGCGAACTATTTTAAGATCTGCCAAGACAAGGAAATCTTTGCGGGACAGATGGCGCGTCGTGTTCCCTGTGTTTTATGGTTATAAATGGGCAGGCTGTAGGCGGAAAGGCATTTTTGACCACAATCGATGACGTATAGTGCACGGATTACGGACTAAATTTCAGGTATATTCTTATCGTGAGTACGTAAGGCATCATTAGAGAATGCCTAATACAGGCGAGTGATGTATAGTAATACATTAGCGACGGCAGTATTGCGCACTGTGGGTATGACCCAAATGATTTGTAGCGACGTTCTTGTCGGCCTTGACGAATAAAATAGCTCAACATCTGTCGTAGTAGCTGTCAAATAAAGCTCCACGCCAGTATTTATATAAACAAACTAGGAAGAGAACGGGATCTGACTAACAATAACTCAACAGCAATGGAGAAAACAATTCCCCCATGAAATATAATACAATATTCAAAGAAGGAGCTCCATGGGGCTTTTAAGTTTCAAGAATCTACACAAAGTACGAGGTGCAACTGAGAATCAAACATAAAAAGTCCGACTTTTGAGCCAAGAATAAAGTAGTACATAAGAGAAAGAAGTACTATTTTTGGACCTACGCTATAAATATCCAAGAAAATGAATATATGTATATGTGCATGTACGATATATATATATATATATATATATATATATATATATATATATATATGTGTGTGTATATATATATATATATACATATATATCGCTAATCATAGAAAATCTAAATAACAATAAAAAAAATTAAAACAAAACCACACAAACGCTCAGATATCCAGTGTAAGGCATGTAGACCACTTATGAAGAAAGCTTGAAAACACGAACTATAAAATATAGATAAATATATTGACCTCGATCAACATGTTTTAAACGTAAAATCCGTGATTGAATTTAATAAATTCAGTAAATAAAAAATAAGAAAAAATAAAATGTAAATTAGGCTGATCAATAGTCCTTTTGCATGTTAGTTATATTAGTAAAGGTGACAAGAGTTCGTGCAACGGCCTAGAAGTTAATGAACCAAAACGAATAATATTTATAGTAATGAGGTATAGCTGAATTTGTAGCGTGTTTTTAACTTGGCGATTGAAAGAGTTTTCTGGTCTGATGGCTTAATAATTTATAATTCTGACGTCGATCCATCGATTGCATTGCTACCATCTGTATAATTTATGAAGATTTGCTTTTACAGGAAGAGTTGCTAGGGAATAATTATTACATTTAGAACTGTGAAGTAATATAACCTTGAGACACTCTTGAATATTTGACTAAAAATTAGATTTGATTGGTGATAATGAGACAACAACCAGGCAGACGGTAATATAATAAATGTAATTGTGACCTGACAGAAATGACTAGTTATCATCTGTCGCTATGGTCCTTGAGGATGGGGAAGCTAATGTTTGCGGGAATATCTACGGAACAACTGAAATAAGAATAATTAAACATTTTTTTTTAAAAAAATAAACTAATTCAAAAATTGTTTTATTTGTACTTCTATCGCTCATAATCCCCATAGAATTCACACTAAAGATTTTCTCAAGGCGACAAAAGATTCGTAATGACATTTTCTATCTTCTCATGTCCTATTTTTTTTTTTTAACATTTATAAAACTGCATCTCTTTGAGCACTTTCCAACGCTTTTATACTGTTTTCAATTTGTGTGAAAATGGGGCTTAGTCGCTAAAAACGTTTTGCAAAATATAAAATACTTGTGGAAATTTTGGATTTTTTTCATCCTTCTGGAACATCAATTTCCACCATCCAGCAGTTCCTACAATTTTTAAGGAGTGTTCTGATGTATTTTCGTGCTAAACGTACATAGACCAAGTATGTAGCCGTACTATATTTTCTATAATAGTATTTTATGTATTTGATTATTATTATTATTTAAACATTTTTAAAATATTTTCATCATTATAATCTTAGTTCTATTTGCATGTATAGTTTGTAGTTTGGTTAATTAAAATATCTTGTTGTTTAACGTTATTCCTATGCCCACTGGTTGATCAGTACGTTGTGTGGAAAGCAACACAATTGACTAGGGCAACTAAACATTCTTTGCAAAAGAAAGTATTTCTCTCTCAAATATCAATGGCCAGAAAAATGAATTGTTTTATTGTTTGTATCGCATTCTCTCATGTAAATAGTTTTAAGACGTGTTATTCTAATGCCCGGTTTGAAGGTTTCGCATACTCCAAACAAGCTGTAAATCAACTTAAGGAATGAAAAGAAAAACTAAAAGCTTGTCAATGAGTCAATTTTTTTTGGAATGTTTTGCCAAGAAAGCGCAAACGATATCCCTATTCAAAGAAGCAGTAATTTGGCAGGAGTTCACTTTCAATCTTAATGGACCGAAATAAAACCACAGTGAAGAGAAAGAAGAAAAATTCGCGAACCACAACATCTGTTCTTTGCTCGTGACTTTTAAATAAATGATTTACAGATTTCAGAGTATTTAATCTTTCTACCTACACGAAATGACTCGGCAATGAATCAAAATAACATGTCGTGCATTGGACTGGTAGAAACCAATATATTACTCCTTGACATTTCAAACCTTTTCATGTTGGACATTTTTTAAATATTACATACATAGGATTAGCTCTGTTTTAGTAGCCATTTTAATGCTGCTACATAGCATCTGATAAGAACAGAATATAACAAGCAGACTTTATTTTTTAAAGAACATTCGACAATGGTCGACATATTTTTAAAATTCAATATTTCAAAATATAAAACGTTTTTGTATGGATAAAACATTCACAGCAAATAAAACATGTTAATTCAATAATGACAATTAATTATGGATTTACCCACTGCCTTAACACATACAAGCATGCTGATTTCCTAGCAAGACCATTCAGAAGATACTGATCGCTGTGTTATCGCCAAAAAAGCGGAACAGTCAACAAATAAATAATTATGGATTAATAATAGTTTTAAGGAGAAATAAAATACATTAATCCTAATACTGAATAATTCTGAATCTGTATACTCTCTAAATCATCGCTGAAGAAGTGATTTAAAGGCTAGTCAAAGTCTCCATACATTTGTCTGAAACATCCTCCTGTGGGTACGCAACATTCCTGAAGAATTTCCTTAAATTAACCAAAATTCATAAAAACAAATATGTAATTAACAGCACACCAATTTCTTTATTTATTTTTTTTTATTTTGTTCTGGAATAATCCCCGACTTCTAATGGATCGTTTTTGTTTTGTATTTTTTACAACACATCTGCAATAGTCAGGCATGATTTGTGTCGAGTTTCCTTGCAAGGAGATAAAAATAACCTCCGGTACGGCCAAATAAATAATTTGATTCAGGAGCGAATCCTCGATTCCTAATGGACCGATTTAGTTTATTTTTAGAAAAATATTTTCTTGCTTACATAAGCACGCCGAGATTCGTTGCAATAACAACCATTTCGACCTTTTAGAGGCATATTAGTAATTTTCGGCGAATATCTATGTAAATCTTTAATGGGGTCATTTTTCACGAACCCCAGTAAGTAGGATCGATGAATATTTGAAAAACCATTATTGATTGCAACCTCAAAAAGCTACATTCCTTCGAGAAGTGTTAAAATGAAATAAAATGGATTTTAGTAAGATGGAACGAGAGGGAAAACGAAAATATATGGAAGAATTTAATTTGCTTAATGTGAAATTAGTTATTTTTGGCGAGTGGAATTCGGTTTCCAAGCTCAGTGCCAGTAATGTAAATATTTTGCCTTTCACTGGGCCACTGATTCCCTTTGCCAATTTATCAACACAATTCCCATTTAACACACTGTTCTTACTAGTAGTATTTTTTGCTTAGTGCGAACGCTCGCAGCTTCGCCATTAATCTTTCTGAAAACCTTATTGTGACGTTTTCGGATGCAATTAATCCAAGAATGAAAACAAACAATGTTTGGCTCTAATGTACGATGAGTAATGAAATTGAGTATATTGTTGGTCTTCCAAGATGATGAACAACTTCTAGGATCAAATATAAATTTACAGTAATTAGCTTTATATTTTAACTTGTTTCATTGATTAAACACTTAATAATTAAAACCTAAAAAGGTTAAACGACATCAACATAAAAAAACTTTTAGAATAATAATTGAAAAGTGAGTTTCAAACTTTAAAATATTAACAGTTATAAATGAACAAAAACACTCTATTTCATGGAAATGGCAATTGTTAAAAAAAAAATTCAGAGGTCTCTCATCTCTCTGTAAAAGGCCACGCGACCTTAATAACTATAAGCAATCAAAATTTATGGGCGTATATGGGGGGGGGGGGGAAGTGCGCCCTTTTTATGGGACATAAAACCTTAAAATTAAATTAAATTCGTTTTTTGGGGGGTAATAGCGTTTTAGTAACTATTCCAAGTTCTAGATTTCTAGTATTTTATACCCCCCTACCCCACATGTTCCCAGCCCCCTAAAATTATTTCTTATATATGCCCATGCAGTTAACTTTTATTTATTTCCTGAAATATCAAAATATAAGAGATTGAACATTCCTTCCGGTTTCCATAATAAAATGCGGCATTTCGTTTACAGGGAATTGGATGTGTGTGTCTCCATCATTGGCGTCCCCCACCGAAATTTTGGTTTGGTGAGAATATTTCATTAAAAAAAAAACCTATAACAATGAAAAATGTCTTCTACATTTACCCTAGTCTGCAAGGTGTCCAGCGGACCTTAAAACTCACCATTTTACACTAAAATATTTAAAATTTTCCGTATACCCCAAATGCCTAGGTGCTCCGAAACCCCCTCCCCCGAAATTATTTTCAATAAACGCTAGTGGTGTCCATATATATATATGGGTATGTTCTGATTTGAAACCAAAAATTGCCCAAAAAGCAAAAACGGCCGCATAAAAAACATATCTTTTCAAATTAAATTTAAATAATATTAATCTCGTAATTATTTCATAAACAGAAATAATAAAAAAACCAGATGACACCTGTTTAGTAACCGAAATAAAATACCTGTTCATAGATGAGTAATAATAAGCAAAAAGTAATTACTGGACGTCAATACAAAATAGTTGAGGCACAAATAAGAATAGACACAAAATATAAGTTTATTAAGAAATAGCCATTAAACAAATAAGTCAACGATATTTCAAACACTTTTTTTTTTCTTTTTTTTTTTTTGGTTAATTTAAAAAATGTTACACTTTTATACAAGCACTAAAAACATCATAAAATAATTACATAATAAGTTTGTTGTTGCTGCGCAGTAGAAATCCTTGTTTGTTCCATGGAAACGATAGAATCATGAATGGAGAGTAAAATCAATGGAAGTGTAATACACTGCACGGAAGTAGGGGAGCAAAGAGGTAGGAAGGGTGTGCTCGGTGGAAAGGACCCAAATAGACTGGCGAATTCAAGAGATCAAGTTCATGGGGAGGGGGTGAGCGTCATCACTGACGTCATAGACTACCCTTACAGGGCCGCCACCTTTGAATCCATACTTTCTAGGCGGTGAGTGTACAGTTTCAGGTTTTGTTTTCTAAATGTTTTCGGATTCCAATTCTACATCCTATGAGAAGTTGAATTGTAAAAATTATTGGGAATAGAAAATAAATAAAAAAAAATTGATTTGCTGTTACTGAAAAAAAATTATATCCTGAGTACGATAATTTATTAAGAGTCTTCTTTAATCTTCAGTACAAAAAAAAACACTTTATCTTTCTTATTCCCTCTTATTAGTCAGTAAAACACTGTATTTAACCATCCAAGTGGTTGGGACACCTTTGTACTGGAAGCAGCAAAGTATCTCAAGGAATTCTTGTAGAAAGGGCAAATACAGGTAATAAAGCATATAGTAAATGTATACAAACACACAGATTTTGGATACAAATGATGTTTATTTATTTAAATTTTAACGCCCAATTTTATATAACACAGGTTTTTGGGGTACATTATCTACAGGCTACGACTCTTTTCAATAGGGATAGGTATAATGACTTTTCATTTTTCGAATAAGAACCCAACACCTTAATAGGAATCGAACCCACGACCCTCCCAGATACATACTCGATTTTCTAAAAATTTATTTGTTTTAGGGCGGTTCCTCCCTCCCCAATAGGGAGGAACCCCGCTTATAAGGTTGATACAATGAAACAATCCGGAAGTGCCGACAAGAAAATTTCGCGATTCAGAACCCCTAGAGACCGAAAATAACGGTGGTTCAAATTTGTATAAATATATATATATATATATATATATATATATATATTTATATATATATATATATATATATATATATATATATATATATATATATATATATATACAGGGTGTCCCGTAAATGTCTAGTCATATTGTGAGGGGTGATAGAGGACCCTTAGGGGAACAAAAAATGTTCTATGACGATTTCCCGAATTCTCGCCCATAAGGGAGAAAACGTCGTTTTATTGTTTTTTCGAGACAAACGTACTTTTTAGAAGAATAATCGTTGTAGCTCCGTTCCAGGTGGTACTACTAAAAAGGGTGTGAAACCAATCGAAAGCTGAGTAAATTTACTATAAGACTAGTTGAGATTAAACGTAAAAATGAATGAATGTAAGTATGTATATCTTACCAAAAGAAGGCAATTCTAAATTTCCTGATATTTTATTGATATTTCTTTCCAGCGTTACTCCTCAATAAGCAGGATCTGAGATTTCCGGGTTTCAGAAAAACTTCCTCATTTAACCAGCTTTCCATTCATGTATCACAACCCTGTGTTATTGAAGTATTTGAACGATTTAAGAACAAAAGTTTTTAAAAAAACATAGATCTGTGAAAAGAAAATTATATTTTTTTCTTCAATTTATTCAAAAAGCTGAAGGGAAATATTTTTTTTTATAAATGTTTACATAAATATTAAGTAAATATTTACTTAAAAGAATAAAAAAAATTACTTCCACGGATATAAAAAAAAATCTTAAAACAGTAAATAAATAAAATACACATTTATTTTGAATTTATTAATTCAGGTAACTAATACTGGGTCCAGGAGGCGGCCATTAAGGAACCCCAACCATACATTAACCTCAAAAACTACTATTTTTACCTATATCATGCATTTGAACACATTTTTACAGGTACTTATATTTAGAAAACAAATGCTTTACCTTAAATTAATACTGATGGCTACGCTTGTGAAACTCACTGGGATTCTGAGCCCATGCGTTTTTGTTGTGGTAATTAAAAATTCTATCCCTCATAAATGATATGTACATAGTCCTGTAAAAATGTGTTCAAATGCGTGATCTACGTAAAAATAATAATTTTTGAGGTTAATGTATGGTTGGGGTTCCTTAATGGCCGCCTCCTGGACCCAGTATTAGTTACCTGAATTAACAAATTCAAAATAAATGTGTATTTTATTTATTTACTGTTTTAGGGTTTTTTTTTATATTCCTGGAAGTATTTTTTTTTTATTGTTTTAAGTAAACATTTACTTAATATTTATGTAAACATTTATAAAAATAAATATTTCCCTTCAGCTTTTTGAATAAACTGAAGAAAAAAATATAATTTTCTTTTCACAGGTCCATGTTTTTTTTAAACTTTTGTACTTAAACCGTTCAAATACTTCAATAACACAGGGTTGTGATACATGAATGGAAAGCCGGTTAAATGAGGAAGTTTTTCTGAAACCCGGAAATCTCAGATCCTGCCCATTGAGGAGTAACGCTGGAAAGAAATATCAATAAAATGTCAGGAAATTTAGAATTGCCTTCTTTTTGTAAGATATACATACTTACATTCATTCATTTTTACGTTTACTCCCAACTAGTCTTATAGTAAATTTACTCAGCTTTCGATTGGTTTCACTCCCTTTCTAGTAGTACCACCTGGGACGGAGCTACAACGATTATGTTTCTAAAAACCACGTTTGTCTCGATAAAACAATAAAACGACGTTTTCTCCCTTATGGGCGAGAATTCGGGAAATCATCATAGAACATTTTTTGTTCCCCTAAGGGTCCTCTATCACCCCTTTCAATATGACTAGACATTTACGGGACACCCTGTATATATATATATATATATATATATATATATATATATATATATATATTTGTCTGTTCGCTCATTTCTGGCTTCCCTGATGGTCCGATTTTGATGAAATTTGGTACAAAAATCAGTCGTCCAATTTGAAAGGTCAAGTTCGTTAACCAGCAAAATCCGCCCACTGGAAGATGGCGTTTGGGGCGAAATTCGCGCAGAAAAAATCGTAACGCTTACGTTTTTGAGTTCATAAGCTTGTAAGTACTCTTTTTATAGGCTTCTTGGGCTAGGAAAACGAATGAAACCCTTTTCAAGGCGATAGCTTTAACCGTTTTTGAGAAAATTGGAAAAATAGTTTTTGAATACCGTTTTTGGTTTGGGTACTTAGAATCACGGGATTCAGTTGAAACATTATCTGCATGTTCTACTTTCATTAAAACTAATATGTAGAAAGTTATGTTACGTTTGGAGTTAAGGAAGGGTTAGAATAAAATATTTTATGAACAGACATGAAAAGTTTTGGTAACTTTGTATACTTTCCTTAATATCTCGAAAAAGGTTGAGAATCTTGTGAAACAAAAGATTACCATTAGAATGCTTACTAAATGCTCTACAAAAAAGGTTCTAATGAAAGTTTTGATTAGGCGATGTCAATCGGAGAAATAAGTGCTTAAAACTTTAAAGTAATTGATTTCGCTTATTCGAACTGTTCTTTTTGTCTTTGATTTTGGTACTTAGAATCATGGGCTTCAGTTGAAACATTTTCTCGATGTTTGAATTTTATCAAAACTAATATGTTGAAAATTTGGTTACGTTTGGAGTAAAGGAAGGATTAAAATAAAATATTTCATTTTTAGACATGAAAAGTTTTGGGAACTTCGTATATTTTCATTATCACGAAAACGGTTTGGAATCTTGGCAAGCAAAAGATTACCATTCGAAAGGTTACTAAATTTTCTACAAAAAATGTTTTGAAGACATTTGCGATGGGATGGTCATATTTGGAGAAATAAGTGCTTAAAAAATAGGTAATTTCGTTCATTTGAACGAATCTTTTTGTGTGTTTCCTACAGTTTTTTTTCACTGCTCGTTATTTTTGTGATTGCTTATAGTAGTCAAATGTATTAGTCAATAAAACAGGATACGTATATATAGAAACAATATTTTGTTTCAACGGTATCTTGGAATTCGAAGATGCCCTATGAATATCTAGATGACTGTACTGGTGTTGATTTCGTTCTTTAGAATTGTTTTTGGTATTCCCTATTTTCAGAAGTTTTTATCTATTTATTAATTTTTTTTTAAAATTCATTGAACGAAATCATATGAATTCGAAGATGAGGAGCTAGGAGGCTTAGGGTGGGGGGAGTTTTCCCTGTCCCCAGGTACCCTCGTCTCCCTGTGTACCCTCGTAATCTTCAAGTCCTTGTCTAGAGTCATAAAGATAAGCCTCCAAACAACTTTAGGAATGTAGGATTTCTAATTTTTGCCAGTATCAGAACAGCCGCTCTTTACATACCACAGTGGTACAGACGTACCGGTCTATACTAGTTGCACTCCACACGGTGGTAGTACTTGGTGTATGCCGCAGTGGATCGCTCATTATAACCTTATTTTATACGTATTTAATAGGTACCTAAAAAAAGTTTATTTGTGTATAAGTGTTGCGTTATTGGGATTAGAATAAAATATTTTATTAACAGACATGAAATACATCGGAATCTTTGTATATTGTCCATAATTTTTTTTTTCTTTTATGGTGTATCGAAATCTGAGTCATTAGCACCATTTTTTCCTTATGAGCTTATATAATACTTAGATTTAGCTAGCAACAATATTTTACACCGCAATTAAAGTGACTTGCTCTTCTTATAAACATAATATTTATATTATAATATAAACATAATACATTAATTTGTCTGACAAAAAAAAGTCCGACCCGCAGGAACTGCTTCATCTTAGGGCGGTTCCGTTCTTATCTCACGTGCGATTAGTGAAGGAATATAGCAGCTATCGGTAGGTATTAGCACCATTTTTCCCCCTTAATATCTTCAAAACAGTTAAGAAATCGTGGGAAGTACGATTTAACCATTCAAAAGCTTACTAAATTCTCTAAAAAAAAGATTCTGAAGCAAATTTCGATGGGGCAATGTCAGTCGGAGAAGTAAGTGCTTAAAACTACGAAAGTGATAGTTTTGTTATTTTAAACGGGTTTTTGTCACTGTTTACCTCACTTTTGTTTTTTAAGTTTATTTAACGGTGGAATGAGTATTTCATTAAAGCTGAGAAAATAAGAATCATATTGGTAATAGAGTTTTCCTAGAGTGAGCGTCGCGATGACGGGAGAGTCCCATCCGTTTAGAAAACTGTCAGTTTCCATATGTGGCGGTTTAAGCTTCGTTCTCTTAGAGATTTTATTTTATATTTTTAACGACAGATCAAAACCTACCGATAGCTGCTACTATTCCTTTACTAATCGCACTTCGGATAAGAACGGAACCGCGCTAAGATGATGCAGTTCCTGCGAGTCGGACTTTTTTAATAAACGACAAATATTCTTAAACTAAGCCATTTATTATAAGATATATTATATAGGTTAGGGTTCTATGTATCTAAAACATATAAATGTATGAGAGAATATGAAGCCATTTAATGTTTACTAGGGTCAAAACATTTCATTCCAAGACAAAATGTGCGTAAAAATGTGTAGGAAAATCACAGAGGGGCAGCAGAAATTCATATCTCTCTGGGATAATTTGAATGACAATTTTCAAACAAAGTGAAAAAATCGCTCAAATGCATTTCATTAACTTTATATAATTCTGTGAGGATGATATTATTTTCCCAATGCAATTCGCCAAGTCACACAACTAAAAAATCTGTGTTTTTCAGTTATGACTATGGGGAAAAAAATCAAATACGTTTTTTAGAAATAGCCTATTATTGGTTTTATTAGAATGCTGTTGCCCAATGTGGCCAGCTACCACTCAGATTGGTCTACTACTACCAGCTTAAGATCTTGTACACCAGAGGCCACTTGTGTCACCCCTGTTATGTGGTGATATATACACTCTAATCCTCCCTGAAAGTAAAGGCTTTTGTTTTAAGAGATGTCCAATAAAGCTTATTGCAAAAGTATGTTTCATATATATATATATATATATATATATATATATATATATATATGTATATATATATATGTATATATATATATATATATATATATATATATATATATATAAAACATAAGTTTCTAAGAAAATTAATTTTATGATTCAACAATCTTCTAGTAAGAATTGCTCCGGTAAAAAGTCCTTATTTCCTTGACATATATATGTGAGAATAAAAAAGTAAAATGACTTACTTCACTAACATTCTTGCCCGAAAAAAAGTTTAGAAACTAGCCCGAATGTTTCTTCAAATAATCTGCGGCCTAACCTTTCAGAAGAACGTCCTGCGTTTGCATTTGTCCTTCACCCACATTCCCCATTCTCTGCAAGAATGCAGAGAGAAGAATGGGCAATTCTATTTTGTTTCCAGGGAATGGATAAATAAATACCGGTAATAAGAAATGTTAGGCAAAACGATTTTGGATGACGAAGATGGAGGACATTGGCAGCGTCAATAGTTTATACATTGATATTTTTTTATTGTTAGCAACATTAAATCTGATGGCCTAGATGAGGCCAAATAACACAAAAATATATAATAAACGAATAATTGACTAAATATTTCAACAAGATAGGACAGGAATTTCCAGTACTATAAATTCTATAGAAAATATTTCAATTAGGAATACCTCTATTCTAGCTTGATATTTACAGGAAAACCACATAGTTGTGGCATAAAGATCTGGCCGCTCTCCAACCACGCCTCGCTTCAGGTGGATTGTTGGTCACAGTTCAGCAGGAATCGACCAACCGTTGTGTTTATTTTAAGGAGGAATCTTATATTTAGCGTTTCCCGTTAGCAACCACGTAGTGGAAAACAAGCCTCCCAGCCTTCCTTTTCGATCCGTTTATGTAATACCTTACAAGATAATTTTCTCAAGCCCAGAGATACTGTCAGAAAACCTAATAAACCAACAAGCTGTCAGGGAAAACTAGGCATTCGGTTAGGAAATAACAATAACATTTTCGTAAAATCGTTTTTTTTCCTAGCCGAATCCCAACTATTCCCTGATGGCTTATCACCTCGACGCCAAACTACCTACACCTCACTAAACATCTATAAATTTATGCACTATTTTTTAAGATAATTTAATAGCACACCACAAGGCTAAGAGATTTTTCATTTTAGTTTATTCCTTTCCTTCCTGTACCTGGAGGTAACCTCACATTGGAAGTCGACCCGATAGTAAAAGCCGGAAGCGCTCAACAGAATAATCGATCTACATAAACCAAAGGTCTCGAAAAGTCAGGTTGCTCGGATTTTATGCATTTACATAGATAAAATTGATATGAAAACTAATTAGCCACCCATATTGGCGAGCTGACAGGGATTTAATGGCCCCTGAGGAAGTGGCATAAAGGCCACAAAACATGTAAGGCATGCCAACAATAAAGTAGTACATATGAAAAAGGAGTACTATTCTTTTGACCTGCGCCATATTTATAAAAAAAAAATTAAATATACGTAATTAATGGTCAAAAATACGTGGACTAGAATATATAGAAATATATATATATATATATATATATATATATATATATATATATATATGGAGACCCGGTAGCCGTGAGGGTTAAAGCGTGAGCTCTTAACACTCCGTGCCAAAGGTCGTGGGTTCGATTCCCACTAGGGGCGGTGGCTTTTCTTTCAAAAAAAGAAAACGCATCACCCCTATCCTGGCTAGAAAATGGTGGTAACCTATAGATAACCCGTCCTAAAATTCGTAGTTAATAATAAATGGACGTTAAAATTTAAATATATATATATATATATATATATATATATATATACATATATACAGGGTGTTCAAAACTCGATTGACACCCCCCCTTTTTTTCCACAATTTTAAAATGTTTATTAAGTTTTATTGAAGCGTAGATCACGTTGAAAATAAATTTTTCTGAAAACTTCAAAAACAAAAGTATGTTTTGCTCCATTCCTATTAACATTTTAGGCATTTAAAGGTACTTTTTAGAAAGTAAATTTAATCCTCTACAATGTTTATATTAACTACTTTTTTCATTACGGGCATACTTTCTACGTTATTGGCAGAAAAGTGACGAAAAACAAGGTTTTTATCGGTTTTTGGCAATTTGTTACTCATTAGTGCGCTCTAGCGAAAAAATGACAGATATAAAATCGACATAAAATTCAATTATCAACAATAATCCGTCAAAAAAATAACCCCTTTCCATTGGAGATTCCAGAGTTAGGGTCTCTGGAGAAGAGCTGGAGAAAGTTGAGGGGTCGTGCATTAGGTCCAATGAAAGTTCATTCGACCACGTTAAGACCCGCCAAGTTTCGTTTTTATATTTCAAAAATTGTGGAAAAAAAGGGGGGTGTCAATCGAGTTTTTGAACACCCTGTATATATATATATATATAACGGTATTTCTAAAATAAACTTTATTTTTCACTTCCGATTTATATTCGCACCACCGTTTAGCTTCATTCGAAAAAAATCCTTGGTCTTCTGTGCCACTTTTTCCATAGCCCTGTCTACTCACGAGTTTCTTGGCTGTTGAAGCATCTCTTGTCCCTAGTTGTGCACCGTAATTTTTTAACTTATACAAATTATTACTTATACAAATCAAGTTGTAGTAATGCTTTCAATAGGGGGCTATTTTGTTAAATGCACTATTATTCCAAAAAGACATGTGTCTCTTAATATGAAGAATGAGAAAATGCCATTTAAAGAGATAATCCAAAGGAGTTTTTAACTACTTCTGTCCCTGAAGGAAATATTACCGATAACAACAGATTTGGGTGACAACCTATTTATTTTTAATATCCTATTTAAGTTTAAAATAAAATTATAAAATATTTTATTTATTTAGTTAATGAACACTTTCAAGGAACTCAAAATCAATATATAATAATTTTATTGATTTTTCCCTGGGCATTTATTTACTTAGAAGGGTTTTGTGAACCAAGTGCAACCGACGTTATCCACTAATAATGTGAATGCTTTATTAGGGAGCTCCAGACCATTGCAAAATATGATTAAAGAACATTATAAGTAAACTTTAAAATGGGATAGAAGCAATTCATCATTCATTCAATTAGCATTTTAACCCCTGTGTAATAGGAGAGGCTATATTAGAGTACACCGTAAACATAAACTTCCACTCTAAAAATACCCCTTACAATGGGCAGACATACAAAATGTATATATATAAGTTTGCATCTGGGTGTGTTTTTGTCAATGAAAACACAAATGCTTTCAGTAGGAAAAAAAGTACATAATTACGTTAAAAATAAATTATACAACAATGATGGCGAAATATTTCACCAAGAATATCAATATTTTGTTGAGAGAAGATCATTGACCATTCTAATTGCGCTGATAAATATCTTGTGGTTTTGGTAATGTGGTTAATAAAACTAAATTTTTAAAATAAAAAATGCTGTACATTTTCTGACGTTTCAGATTGAGATTCAAGCCTTCATCAAGGCTGTAAACAGGGATGGACAGAGTTATTAAAAATAAAAATTGTATATAAATTATATATAAATATATAAGAAGGAAAATTATACATATAGGAAGAGCAATGCTGACAGATGGTAAATATGTGTTGTAATGGCATGTAAGGGTGCGTTTACATCTGACACTTCTCGAAGGAAATATATGTCAGGTGTCGGATAGATATTCTCTTGAAGGTTTACATACTCACAGAAATAGCTAGACATTTATGTCATGGATATGTATAGGACAGTTCTGGATTTGTTCTAATTTGCGATAAATTCACCAAAAGCACAAATAATCAGTGTTTACATCTTACACTTCTCGAAGGAAATATATGTCAGGTGTCGGATAGATATTCTCTTGAAGGTTTACATACTCACAGAAATAGCTAGACATTTATGTCATGGATATGTATAGGACAGTTCTGGATTTGTTCTAATTTGCGATAAATTCACCAAAAGCACAAATAATCAGTGTTTACATCTTACACTTCTCGAAGGAAATATATGTCAGGTGTCGGATAGATATTCTCTTGAAGGTTTACATACTCACAGAAATAGCTAGACATTTATGTCATGGATATGTATAGGACAGTTCTGGATTTGTTCTAATTTGCGATAAATTCACCAAAAGCACAAATAATCAGTGTTTACATCTTACACTTCTCGCAGGAAATATATGTCAGGTGTCGGATAGATATTCTCTTGAAGGTTTACATACTCACAGAAATAGCTAGACATTTATGTCATGGATATGTATAGGACAGTTCTGGATTTGTTCTAATTTGCGATAAATTCACCAAAAGCACAAATAATCAGTGTTTACATCTTACACTTCTCGCAGGAAATATATGTCAGGTGTCGGATAGATATTCTCTTGAAGGTTTACATACTGACAGAAATAGCTAGACATTTATGTCATGGATATGTATAGGACAGTTCTGTATTTGTTCTAATTTGCGATAAATTCTCCAAAAGCACAAATAATCAGTGTCTACATCTGTTGGTATAGAAGTTTCGACAATACAGCTAGTAACCAAGATATTTGGTTGGCTGAAATAAAATTCTTATGGTAAAAATCTGTGTTTACACCTGGTGGTATAGAAGTGCCGAAACTTATAGTTCGTGATAGAAATATATATCTCAGACATAAATTGCTCAGGGTTTACACTAGTCGCAATTTCTGTCTGATATAAATTTCCTGCAATAACTAGCAAGTGTAAACCCACCCTTATGTTTTCTGGCTTTCCTAACCATGGGCTTATTTAGGAAATAATTTCGGGGGGGGGGCTGTTATCATTTAGGAGTATGGAATACTAGCAATCTATAACTTGGGATTGTTAGCCAACTAAAACACTATTTCACACAAAAAAATATTATTTTTTCTGTAATAATTGATCTTATTTAATTTATTTTTAAGGTTTTTATGACCCATTAAATCAAAGTTTCCGGGAGGGGGATGAGGTACTGCAGCCCCCCCCCTTATATACGCCCATGTTTCCAAATATGTGCTAAGCGGTTAATCCTTGCCATCACAAGAAAGATATCTTCTAATCGGCCCGAAAGAAAATGTGAAGGACACCAATCAATAATGTTTAAACGTTATTGCCGTTTTGGGATAAGTGGAAATATATAAATAAAAGCAGAATGACATGAGTTGTATTTTATTTGGAAAGAACAGGGTATTAATGAAAAGCTTTTTTATGGTCTTCTGCCAATTTAAAATACATTATAAAAAAGAAAAAATATTAATAAATATTTAGAATACTTACACAATGCCTAACAGGTACTAATTTATAGGTGACTTCTGAGTACTTTCTATTTCTTTATAATCTGTAACAATTAAAAATTTGAATTAATGTAAAAATTAAAATTTTGTTTTAAATGAAATGTTAAAACACAAATAACACACAGAAAAAATACTTTCTTATCATCAATATTTATTATATGTTAACCGGCCAAATATGAAAATGAAATGTTACATTTAGTGAAGTAATTTGTTTAAAACTTCTCTAATAATGTGAGTATGTATTATAATGGTCATTATGGAAATTTCCATTTGAGGCTTTGGTTAAAATTCTGAGCATTTTTTTTTTTCACTGAAATCCTGATCCAGTAGAGAATTTCGATAGCAGGGATCCCTAAAAGTGGCGATTCGAGTCAAGATTCAGATGGGTTGACCTCATTCTGCTTTCAGTTCCTTGGAACAATTTCACGATGGATGCTTAGAATAACTCCGAAATATAACACAGTCGTGTCTCTTCAATCTAAGTATTTAAAAAATGTTATACCTGTTGACATGAATCAATAAGTCTATTCCATTAGATTAACTAAAACCTTAGTTATTAATGGAATAAGTTTATTCCATTAAACTTTACATTATTCCATTTGCTCTTTAGCGACTACTATTTGAGTGATTTTAATATCTACAACTCCAGGACTACTTGGAATCAATTCTATCCTCAATTTAATATAAACTATTTTGAATTACATCGGCAATGTTTAATGTTAACATTAAATATGTGTGAATATTGTATAAAAATATTGTTACGTTAGTAGTAAGATCTCAACAAAACTTGACAACTAAATAATAAAGTTCCTTTAACAACAACAAGACCATGGGTATCAAATTAATTGCAATCAACCTAGAGTTGAGGTAATTATCGTTAAAGGTACTTAAGAAATAAGCCAAGGTAAGTAGGAGTTTCTACAGCTCTATCACACTAAAACATCTAAGCGGTTAAATGAGCTGAATAGAGCTCACTTTATCTATAATATTTAGAGTTAATAGACTAGGAAATAAAGAACAGTTTGGAAGATATTCAATGAGTTTTGTTATTTATGAACGGAAAAAAATCAGATTCCGAGATCCTATTTAGTCATCAAAATAGTCTCCTGGAGTTCTACTGGAGTTATAAATCCTAAATTACAATTCTAGTAACCAGTTGGCATGTCAAATTTCATTCATCAAATGAATGTCAAATTTGTTCATCAGTTAAGAAAGAATGCTTTATTAAAAATAGTTTGTAGAAAATGTAGCATTATTTTAGCATGGAAGGATGGGGAATTACTATTTTACTTAATACTATTTTACCTAAATTTTAACATCTATTTATACGGAACAAATATTTTTGGGACGCGATTCCGACAGCGTACCTGGTTTTTGTAGGCATATATTATCTATGTTCAAAAAAGAAAAAAAAAAACGCCAGTACTATTGAGATCGAACTCTTTATCCTAGGCTAGGAGTGCCCACGCCCTATAATATAATCAACTAAAAATACTTGATGGACCTAAAAGAAAGATGTTTAAGCAAATCCTGACGTGAGAGTCAGTTATATCTCGATTTTAGGTAGCTTCAAACAGAAAAGTAAGAAGATTACGACCTAAAAATTCTCAAAATCAAAGGAATGATATTAGGTTCGAGGAAGAAACGATAAATTCTTGCTGAACTACATCAAAAGAGAATTCCTCTATCAAGAAGCGATTGATCTCATCATATCGAGGTAGCTAAATCAAGTCATTCACTATTATTAGTTCCACGTGTATAGCTCACGTGCCAAGCCCAGAAATAACTCACAATTATTCATTCAGAAAGAATCCAAAAGCCTAAAACATCTTATCGAAACATTTTCTCACCCAAGAAGAGAGAGGAGCCTCAACATTACATCATATGCTGGTAAGAAACTCGGAAATTTGAGGAGGACAGTGAAGTAACAAAAACGAAACACCTTTTTTTTTTTACAATGAGACCGGACTAAAATCCCCTTATACTGGGAAAATGGGGAATGTCCTGTTCACACGGCAAGGACTAGCTGTTTTTTCTTGAAAACTATCCCAACGCACAGGTAAAAAATTCTAAATACGTGAAAATGTTCCATCAACACTTTATGGTATAAAAATATAGCGGAAATAAAACATCACCATGTTTGGGCTCAAGTAGTGACTCATTTCTGATAGATTATAGTTTTTATAATTTTAGTCATTTTGTTGAAAATAACCCTACACCTTCCTGAGAAAAGTAAAACCTAAACTGGGAAAATAAAGAAAATTCAAAAGCAAGACTTATTTTTTTTTTTTTTTTATGAGCATTAAATATAATGTAGCAAGTTTCAGAAAGGAAAAATTAAGGCGGAAATAGCTGTATTTAAAAAATAATACTTCATTTATAGTTCTAGGTAATTTTATAGAGTGCTTTGAGGAATTCTTCATGAATAAAGCTTATTTATTTCATGAGGTCAAGCGAGACCGTCCTTTCAACTTTTTTGTAGGTGTTTTAAAACATGTTTCTTTGCGAAAGAACATGACTTAAGGAAAAAAATCGAGTTAGCAAATATAAACTCACTCGTTTACATCCACACGCAATATTACTTAGATTTTTTCAGCGAACTAGGATTGAAACTTCATTCGTGGGTAATATCTCAATAGCCGATTTCTTCGGAATTCTTTTTAAATGAGTTTTGTAATCATATCATAAATATTCTGAAGGCTGCGTTGAGAAACTACAGGATATTGCTCATGCCTTAGGAGGGTTAAAAATGTTGATTCGATTTTTTTGTACCCAGGCCAATAAAGCATTAATACACCAGTGAGATGAGTTAATACTTCAATTCGAACTCTGACAATTGTTTATTTTGTTATTATTATAAATATTACTAAAAAAATTGAGAAAAAGTATAGAAAATAATAACAAGTGTTGCAGTGAAGTCTGGAACGAGGAGTGATTTATGAGTCCAAAAATTAAATTATTTGACCTCAATAACACCACCTAACGAATTTATAACTTGGATCTAATTTCTTAAGAAATGTTGTCATTGGATTAAATTTGTATGGTGTGAAAAACTTAAGTCTTAAAGAGATAATTTTTAAAAAGTCAAAAGAAAAGCCCGGGCAATGATAGAAAATAAGCCCGGCAATACAACAAACAATAAAACTCTTAAAAAATAGACAATGTCAATAAATCCTGTGGAAAATTTAAGATACTCTATTCAATGCGTTAGCCGATGAGGTAATAAGAAGTCAAGGAATGGTTGGTTGGCATTCGGCTTAGAAAAAACCTAAGTTTTTGAAAAAAAAATCTATATTTCAAACGTTTGGGCATGCTGTTTGGTACCCTTCTTCGGCTTAAGAATAAATATACGCATTACAAACAAGAATAATCACAACAGTAAGAAGAATTTTACATCACTTAACCTATTGTTTGTAATTATTTATATTTATTTATTAGCTGAAGAAGGCATGCCAAAACGTTTGAAATATAGATTTTTTTTTAAAACTTTTCTCTTGGCCGAAACCCAATCATTACACGAGTTCTTATCACCCAAACGGCTATCTTCATGTCAATAACAATAGCTTCTGTTGGACGTTCAAATTAAATTGAACGCATTTAATAAAATCTCTTGAATTTGACCCACATTTATTCATATTTTCTACTTTATAGAAGTTTTATAGTATATTTTATTTGTGTTTAGCGGCAAAAACCATCGAGGTTATCAGCATTCAGGTCCTCCAGCATATTAGTCCATTGCTCTACCACTGAGCTAATCTCGTCTGAAAGGTACTAAAGCTTTGGTAAAAGGTTATGTCCGAATACCTTTTAGCACTTTCCTCCGAAGGAAAGTAGCTATTGAGGTTGGACTCATGGCGGAATTTTTGAAAAATTTCTTCAAATCTTTATCGATCCTACCTAGTAGACAGCGAAAATGACCCCCGTTAAAATTTATATATATCTATATATATATGTGTGTGTCTGTTATATATATATATATATATATATATATATATATATATATATATATGTCTGTTAACACGATAGCGGCCAGAGTTTTTGTTTTTTCGTCACGAAACTTGGTATATAGCATTTAATTAGCAAACGATTGAACGAGTTCGTTAACCACCAAAATCGGTCCACCGGAAGGGGGGGGGGGGGGTTACCCCGAGCCCAAAACACTAATTTGACCATTTCAGCCGTAATATTTGTTATATTTCAACGAAACTTGGTATTCGTAGTAGTAATATGGAGAGAAAAGTGAGATATAAAAATGAACTAAATCGGTTCATAAGGAGGGGGGGGGGTTTACTCCGGACCGACAATACCAATTCGCCACTACCAGCCATGATTTTTGGTATATTTCGACGAAACTCGGTATTCATAGTGGTAATCTACAGGTAAATATGTGTTGTAAAAATAAACTAAATCGGTTCATTAAGAGGGGGGGGGGGTTTACTCCAGACCCACAATACCAATTCGCCACTACCAACCGTGATTTTTGGTATATTTCGACGAAACTCTTTATTCGTAGTGGTAATCTACAGGTAAATATGTGTTGTAAAAATAAACTAAATCGGTTCTTTAGGAAAGGGGGTTTACTCCGGACCCAAATTACTAATATACTCATACTGGTCGTAATTTCTGCTTTATTGTAACGAAACGCGGTATACGTCGTGGGTAACTCATGAGAAAGAAGTGTTGTAAAAATGAGATGAATCGGGGGGTTTACTTTGTAATATATTTCAATAGAAAAGGCAGCCAGACATAGGTTCACAAAGGCGCCGCAAGGAGCGCTAGAGGGACTGTATCCGGTTCCTGCGTTAGATCAAAATATGATAATATGAGGTTTTTTGTATTTATTACGTAGTGCAGTAGGTACTATGTGTAAACATAACTCTGGAAGCAAATTAATAATTTATCAGTTACTCATTACAAAATTAAAAGAGAACTATTCATGTTTTTATTTTATTTATGTAGGATATTTTAAGCAAATTGTTCTGGAAAGCAGTCTACACTACCCAAATTCTGAGGAAAGTGCTTAGTTATGCAGCTCCTGCGTGACGGACTTTTTATTATTATTTTTCTTTCTATGAAATACAATTCCTGAGTTCATAAAGGAAAAAAAAAAATTAAGCTATTCATGAAAGAGTATGAACCTGAAGAGTTGAATGAATCCTGAGCTGGGACCATCCACCTTGCTAGGAGTAACCCCAAGGGAAAGCGAGACTAACACCATGACAGCCCCCATTGAGTCAATGACCCCTTTCATATCTCTAATAAAAACTATGAAGTGTTCTAGCGGTTACCTGACTACACGAATGGGCACCTGTCACATAACGAAGGAATGGTTCACCTCAACCATTGCCAGGGATACGACTAACTACATTAACTCACTCAATCAAGTGATCACCTCTACTATAACCAAATAAATGACTAGCTGTAACGCAGTAAGAATATCGTTCCTGTTAGTTTTTTAATTATTTGCGGAAAGGTATTCAATTAATAACCGCTAACGGTAAGGGTTAAAGACAGGGACAAATGAATCAAAATGCCCATTTTAGATTCATTTCATTTATATTATATAAATAAATATTTCAGAAAGCATCACTGAGTAAGACTTTATTGACAAAGGCTTAAAATCATTGGTAGAATAATTCGGAGAAACAACACAAATTCACAAGGAATAACATCCAGGCACAACTATTGCTTTTCAAATCATCAGCAAATCATATAATATGATAAATTGTTATAGAGCCAATCGCAAAAAGTTGCGAAATCCTTAATAAATAAAATAAAACAAAAGTAATGTGATCGTACATGGATATGATTTTTTAAAACAATTTTCGGAGATCATAACGTTTTTCGCATGTGAAGGAATTTTTAATAGTCTCCCTAAATATTTTAAGGGAACTCAAGAGTATTTTGAACATCCAATAGCCACAATAATAAATGAAATTGTATTTCAGCGAAGAAAAACAACATAAAATCACAAGAAACGAACTCCTGCCTTATAATTACATAGGCCAGAATCATATTTTTATTCCAAGGAGAGTAAATTGTGTAAGAAAAAAAATTCTTGGATTGAAAGCTGATACCAATATATATATATATATATATATATATATATATATATATATATATATATATATATGAACAGATACAAATATGATCGGCCATCAATGAGTGGACATGGCTGCGATACATTTTAAGATTTTTCATGCGGGATATTTACAATACTATATTTTTTTTATGAAATTCACTCTCCAGAAAATTCATTTAAAAATTATTTAATTATGGCTTAAGACCTTCTGAGTAAAAAATATTTGTTAAAAAAAATATAATAAAATAAATTATTTTAAGAATTAACCAGACTTTTCTATTTACAATCAAACTAAATGGCAAAAAAGCAATTATAGAGTAATTTCTCATTTTTATTCATTTAGTTTTGCAGAAAATTACAATTCCTAATTAAGAAACGTCCGTTGGGTATTAAAATTAAATGGAACTCGTTCAATAATAACTATTAGTTTTGCACAGGATTTATTACCGCTACGTAATTTTCAGATGTTATTGCGTCAATAAAGAGTCGATTTCTAAGTTTCCCACATCATACAAAAGTCATCAAATGACCGATTCTATAGTTATATTATTTGATCGCAATGCATAGTTCTCATGCTGCTTCTCGCTGGTTTATCTTCAACAGTGAAGTATATTTGAATTAATTTGGTATTAAATTCTGTTATGTTGACAAATGGTAAGCAATCAAAACACATTTATCGTTAAGGTTACAGGATTAAGACCAATCTTTCGGAAAACCTTCTGCATTCATTAATATCCTGGATAATTGAACATTACTAATTGGCCAAACCTTCTAGAAATAATTAAGACCTCGTCCCTGGAGAATTACAGGAAGGTATCTAATACAGCATTCTATCTCGATCCAGATTTATCTGAGTCGTTACGGAGATTATGATTATAAGGTAATAAGTCATTAGAAAAAGAAGAATGGAGGGTGAATATACCCTCACACTCGACACTTTTTGTACTTATAAAAAAAATGTACAACAAATGGCTGAACTTTATGTGCTTTGTATTGGTCGGGCATAGCTGGAATTTATTTATTTAAAAATAAAAATTTTTGTTTCAAACGCAATGTTACGCAAACAGGCACACACTCACACACAAATGAATGAATGAATATAGCCTTTATTAACAGAATAGTCATAAGTAATTACATAAATAAAAGTGATTAATAAATAAATAATTTTTATACTAAACAAATAAATAATATCGTAGATCTTTTTCTTTTTTATGAGTGACTACTTCTGTAGGGCCTCCCAGATTTCTGGGGTAATAGTCAGACTTCCCACGGGGACTAGTCCTATCGGGAAGTGGAGTCCGCTGTGCCTTCCTGTTCCTTCCAGATCTCTTTCCACCTGATCCTGTCCCTGGCAGTCCTCATCCACACAGCACCAGCCTTGCTGTGCATGAAATCGGCCCATCTCTTCTTCTGCCTTCCTATTCTTCTCTTCTGTCCATATGGGATCCACTCCGTAGCCTGCTTTGCCCACCTGTCATTGCCTTGTCGAGCAACGTGCCCCGCCCAGGTCCACTCGGTCTTCTTTGCATGGAGTACATCCATGTACTCCATGCAAAGAAGAATGGACATCCTCCATTCTTGTTTGTGTCCTTATATGCGCGTTTGTTACTTTCTGCATCCTTTTAACGTTGAGAATACATCTCTCAACTGAGCGCTGCCACGTTTGCAGTTTCTTTTCTTGGACTTTAGATAGAGACCACGTTTGGCTTCCATAAGATATGACACACATATATATATTTATACACCTGTATAAATTACAAGTTAATTTAAACATATTTATCATTATCTTGTGATGAACTTTAATTGACTGTATTATATAAATATTTATAACTGAGAATATAATTTAAGTATTTCAAGAATTCAAGCGAAATACACAATGTTACATTAGAGAACAGCAATACTACCCCACGTCAACCAAGCCTGAAAATCAACTTAGCAACTAGTCACTATAGTCCGGCCAGAAAGAAAAGAACCGGAAGGGGCGTGGCCGGAGGGGAGATAGGCCTTGCCCCACATGGGCTGGAGGCAGCGCGTGCGCACTACCTGGTTCTTTGTTTTTTTTGCGGTACACCTACAGCATCCTCTTATGTCTTTTTTTACACAACTCACTAAGAGTGATAAGTACAAGGAACAAACGTTGATTGGCAAGTGCGTTCAGTACAGCCCGGCCGTACTGGTCTGTACTGAAGTGTTCTGCCATAAGTGGACAAGTAGCTTTAAGCAAGTTCTTTCCAGTAATTAATTTGTCACTAAGCACATATCGGGTTGTAACACGATGTGACAAGGGGCAACTGCGTAGTAGAATAGTGTGTGGGGGGGGGGATTATTTGTCTCTTAGTAAATAGTATCCATTCCTAGTACTACCAGGTTTTACTAATACTGGCCACTTGTCACATTTTTGCAAGTGGTTAGGTGACAAGGATTAATGACAAGGTCTCAGCTCGTGTAAACTCTGCATTACTCCTGCGTAAAGAGCCATCGATAAGACAAACACCGAGTCTAAAATAGATCAGCTCGTGTTTACGCCCCTTTATTAGTTCTATCGATCCTCAGCTTACTCGAGGAAGTGAAGTAGGAAGCCAATCCAGGTCTTGTTTACTCATTCTTACTCGAAGGCTCTTCTTGTTGTTGAAACAGGCAGGGTGGCTGTCGTAACGAGGACCTATTTCGGGTGGTTAGACATTATAAGTCCTGACACGAAGCGCGTCAGATAATAAGGAGCATACTTGTTCATGCTTTTGGGTTAGGAAAATAAAAACAGAAAAAAAAAATTTGGACAACTTTCCGCGATTTTATAGACGAAGAACACTAAAGGTAACCCCCTAAAATGTCAGAAACTAAAGGTAACCCCCACTATACGAACATTTCGGGCGCCATTTTCAGAAGCGACAAAATGATTAATATGTAATTCGTTTCTGAAGGATATGTCAACCTATTTCCATTGAAAGTACCTAAAAGAACATAGTAAATTCTCTTTTTTGTATTACCTCCCGCCTGGCATATATTCGAGTAAAGAAATGTGGGCGACCATAAAATTTGGATGAGATAAAGTATAATAGTCTGACAAAGCGCTTACGAGTCTTGACTTGTTAAACATTTAACACTAAGATGCACAGGGACTTGTTTCTTGAGATACAGGTAGTTAGCGGTTGAGATGAGGAGAACTCAAGGAATGCTAAAGATAGGGCTAAGGGAAAACGTCAGTTTTTCATAAAAATTTATATTTATTTATTTAAATATACACAATTAACAATAATAAAACAGTAAACACAATTTCAAATCATGACAATAGTTCATAAGACATTTTTTGATTTGCATATTAAGAAAACAAAGGGTTTTACGAACAACTTGAAAAATACTATTATAACGACCTTAGAGTAAGTAAGATAATTTAACAGAAGACCCAAGTAAAAAATGGCTGAAATACACATAAGAAAGAAATTACAATATTTTTTAACTAATTTTTAAATATAGATACAGCAATATATTTGACCATATATAAGAGTAAGAAAAGAGGAATAAACGGGAGTTTATAGCTGGACCCAAGGTGGGGGTTGGTAAAGCGGCCCCTACACGGTCAGTAAAATGACATTATCAGTAATGTCATTAATATTCAAAGTCTCGTCATTCCATATCATCATTACAATGGAAACCTTACACCGTCATTTCACAGATCATTTCATGTCATTACATTTCTTCAGTATGCATTGTGATCTCCGTGACAGAAGCGTTTTGTTAATAATGGATCCTCGCAAAGTTGTCTGTGTAGCTATAATTGCGGCACTAGACACAAAAAAAAAACGTGTGAAACGTTTAAGATGGATGAAGGAGTGGCTGAAAAAACGTGAACTGTATTCTCACGTTTTGTTGTTGACTGAAATTCGAGACTCTGATCCAGATGATTACAAAAACTATTTTCGTATGAATGATGCTACGTTTGAAACCCTACTCAATCTAGTTACAGCTTTATACCACAAGTTTCATTTTTAAATTTCAAAAATTGTGGAAAAAAGTGGGGTGTCAATCGAGTTTTGAACACCCTGTATATATGATATATGTATATATATTATTTTTAAAACTATTTCATAACTATATTTTTTTTTTTAACATAGAAGAAGAAGAAGAAATTCTTTATTTAAAACCAAAAAAAAATAAAGAGGGCTGCCCCCCCCACATGCTAAAAACACAGAGTGCTTATCAATCTTTTGAAAATTTATTTCAATTCGTTAAAATATGGTTTATTTTTAAATTAATTAGGAGTTTTGCAGAGAAAATAAATTTTGGTGACAAATTTAATAAAATAAATAAATAAATAAATTACTTTTGTAGGTCTGGACGTAAATTTTGTGAAATGAATTCCGAAAGACTATAATAATGTTACCAAGGTAGAGTCATACATTTCAATTCATCTTATTTTTTGCCCAAACTCTTTTTTTTGCCCTTTCTACTCAATCTAGTTTAACCTTTACATCTCTTTCACCTAGTTACAGCTCGAGGTAGACTGAGTAATGACGCATTTCTGATGTAGCGCTCCCTACACCATCATTACTAATGACAGTATCCCCTCCATTTTCGGTAATGATGAAGCCGAGATCAGAAAATCCGGATCCACATCATTACTGTTCGTCATTACTACTTTGTCCACCTTACACTATCATTATTACTGTCATTTTGATAAGGTAATGTCATAACTGACCGTGTAGGGGCCGCTTAAGGATGAACGAAGGAAATTACTAGCAGTAAAAACGATATGGATGGTAAAGAGAGCTAACGAAAAACGTCGAAGTAGAAGGGCATAATTTCTTGTTTGTCAGTTTTGTAATTAATGTTGTGTGGGGTTTACATTAATATGGACGGATTCGGAAATTGATCGTTTTATGAGATTTCGTTCTGTAGATAGGATTTTAGTGGAATCAATGTTGAACGTGTGTTTTTGAGTACCTAACGGCGTGTTTTGCACTTAGGGCAATGCCGGTTTTCTTGATGGTTATTTTGAGTCGTGTACGGCGCGCGTGAATATAATTTTTGGTTGCCGCTATGTAGACATCATTACAGGAGGGGGGTTGACAGGGAATTTGATAAAAACAGTGTTTTTAAAAGGAATGGGGTCTTTGATTAACAAATTTAACAAGTAGAAAATAAGCAAAATAGATAGATTAGGTTTGAGAGTTATCCTGAAATGCCAAAATATACATACATCTCCCATGGCCGTAAATATTATTTCCTAATAATGGAAAAGGCATTTTAACATTCCTTTCCTATGATAAATATATCATTTTGAAATCCTAAATAACCAGTGGCAGTAGATATTTATTAGAGCCTTTCTGTCATTTTCTATTTTTTTAGGCGAATGAGTCAGCTGGTGTCAAAAAAAAAGTACATAAATAAATTTTTATTTTAAAACTTGGTAATTTTCCATATTGTTCTGAGTTTCACAACAGCTTGATGCCCGTCTCTTAGATATATATTTTTAAGATTTATTTTAATTCCAAGATTTATTTGTGTAGTGATGGAATGAGAGCAGATTTGTAGGAATCTATCTATTTAATGGAGAGCCAAGATATAAATAATAAGGTATTTAGTCCAGACCTGACATAGGCATGGCTTGTGGTAGGCCTACGTGGGAGTAAAGGCGCCTTTAATTAACCACTAGTCCAAATGAATTATAGATCATACAAGCAATGCGGTAGTGTTTATAGAATTATGTGACTTATAAAATAGGTGGGTGGATTTTGAATGTTTGTATGGCCATTTATAGTTTCAATATGTCCAAGTTTGCTCCTCCCCTTTACAGATATAATGTAGAGAAGTTTTTAGTAGCGTACCTGACCAATATGACAATTTTTTATGAAACTAAGCCTCGAAAAGAACTGTTTGATGAATTGTCAGAAAAATACCCTGTCTCCAAGGTTACTAGATTACCGAACAGAGAACGGTTCCCAACACCTCTTATTGCAGTAGAGCTGGAAAATAGTGCCAACGGTAAATCAATATTTAACCTAGAGACCCTTTTTTATTCAATAGTCTCGGTTGAAGAAAGGAAGCAACACAGGGGTGTTCTTCAGTGTAAAAACTGTTGCCGCATGGGACACACAAAAAATTACTGTCGTTTAGACGCAAAATGTGCTAAGTGTTCGGGAGATCACAACTATTTAGCTTGCCCTAATCGAAATAGCACTGAATCCCACTGTGTAAACTGTGGAGGCAACCACTCTGCAAACTATAGAGGATGCCTGGAATACAAAAAATTAAAAAACATACTGCTAAAAAAAATAATAGCTTCTGAAAATAAATCCTTCCCCACTAGGAGTTCTAAACCCTTTCCCTCTAAACCCGCTCCAGCAAAACCTCCACCACCACCTCCAACTGAAAACCTACCAACTAACATTCAACAAAGACAAACCTCTTTCCGCGACAGAACGCATGGACTCAGCATCGTAGAACAGACGAAGAACAGACTAAAACATCCAACCTTACTGACACTAACCAAAATTCAATCAACAATATGACAGACCTACTACTCAACCTTATAAAACCACTTATTCCAACAATAAAAGCTTTCATAACTAACTTTTTAACATCTATTTTCTCTTCTTTAAACAATGACAGTTCCTAATTTGGGCAATCTCTCTTTACTTAACTGGAATGCAAACGGACTAAAAAAAAGACAGACCTTACTGACAAACTTTCTTAGCAGAAACGACATTGACGTTGCTTGCATCACTGAAACACATCTCATTAGCACTGACAAATATAGGACACCAGGATACCGAATGTACAGAACGGACCAACGATCTAGACGCGGTGGAGTCGCAATTCTAATTAAGAAACATTTAGCCCACAATAGTTTGGTTCTGCCCTCCCTTGATCGCCTAGAAGCAGTAGGAATTAGTTTGGCACTTCAAAACAGGAGTAGTGTTAATATAATATCTGCGTATAGCAGACCTGGGATTCGGCTCTTACAAGACGATTTTCAAAAACTATTTACAGGGGCTCCTACAATAATGATGGGTGATTTAAATAGTAAACATCTCTCTTGGAATTGCCATAAGCAAAACAATAATGGGACACAACTATTGAGAATTACTGAAAATCTTGGACTCATTATTTCATCACCTGACGAACCAACATTTTACCCGACTCAAAGACGCTACAAATCCGACATACTAGACATAGCCATAGTTCAGAACTTCCAATTGCCATTATATCATGACGTACTTACTGACTTAGACTCTGACCATTTACCTGTCATTCTTACTTTCCATGAAAGTCCAAAATCTGAACCACCCCCACCAAGACTGATCAATGGACCTATAGACTGGGGAAAATTCAAGACAGAAATGCATGACAACGCGGACATTCCACTTACATACAAATCCACTCATGGCATTGACTCGACTATAGCAAAATTCATTCAAACGATACACATGGCTGTACAAAATTCTTTAAAAACGCACCCATCATTAAGCCGTCGATTATCTAATACAACCACGCCCCACATGTTCTAAAACTCATCCATGAAAAAAATATTCTTCGAAAGAGATGGCAAAGATCTAGAGACCCGGAACTCAAGCGACAAGTAAACCGTTTATCGAGCAATATTCGTTTTGAACTTGACAAAGACAGGATACTCAAATACAGCAATTACTTGACAAACATGACCCCTGGAGACCCATCGCTTTGGCGAGAGACAAGACGACTACTAAAACAATCCTCTGAAATTCCCCCCTTAAAAGACGGACAAAACATTGTAACAACTGACGCTGACAAGTGTAGACTTTTAACAGAATGTTTTGAAAACAAACTGAAAACTGCAGACCACAACGACCCACAGACGGACAATGCAGTATGTACTTCACTCTCAGAAACAAGACTAACTGACAGTACAATCGACTTCATACAGCCTAAAGAGATCTCACTTCTCATACGTAGGCTTCCTAAGAATAAATCACCTGGAGAAGATGAGATAACGAACTCTGTGTTGAAACAGTTACCCAGGCCTGCATCAGCCTGTTAACAAGTATCTTCAATGCTTGTCTCCGGCGAGGACATTTTCCAGAAAGATGGAAACATGCCATTGTGATCTTCATCCACAAGCCTGGGAAACCGAAGAACAACGCTGGCTGTTATCGGCCAATAAGTCTGCTGAATACTATGGGGAAACTTCTCGAAAGGCTCGTTGACGTTAGATTAAGAAGACATCGTTTAGACAGCATACCTAACCATCAGTTCGCATTTAAACCGAAGCACTCTTCTGTCCAACAATTACAAAGAGTCTCTGAAATGATAACAGATTGTTTTAATAAGAAGGAATACGCCACTGGACTGTTTCTCGACGTAGCCAACGCTTTCGACTCAGTTGGGCACGAAGGACTCCTGCACAAGTTACGGAACACCAAGCCTCCAGCTTACCTCTACTCCATCATTTCCTCCTTTCTTCGTGGCAGGACATTCCAAGGAAAAGTGAAGACAACACTCAGCACGAAAAGAACTATCAAAGCTGGTGTACCGCAGGGGGCCATACTAAGCCCATTGCTCTACATATTGTACTGCAGTGATATGCCAGAAACTGACAACTCAGCCCTCGCTACCTTCGCAGACGATATACTCATCATCACGAAGAGCACCGACGTCAAGGAAGCGATTCTTCACTTGCAAGAAGCTGCAGATGAGGTGTCATCCTGGTACCGAAGATGGAAACTAGCAATAAATCCGGTGAAATCTTCATGTAAAGTGTTTTCTCTCAGAAAATTCCAAAATGAAGATTTACCAGAGCTGAAAATTGGTCATCACTCAATTCTCTGGACTCCAAAAGACCAGAGTATACGCTATCTCGGAGTACATCTAGACACAAGACTGACTTGGCGACATCACATACACAAAAAACTACAAGAAGCTCACACACGACTGATACAAATTTATCCATTAATAAATAGGAAAACTCCCCTGAAATACACCTGCGCCACACTTCTATACAAATCTACAATACTACCATTACTAACTTACGCATGCCCTGTCTGGTTTAGTGCCAGTAAACACACTTAAAACGTCTACAAACTTTTCAACACAAGGTACTCCGAATAGTGTCCAATGCTCCTTGGTTCGTACGGAACAGCCAGATCCATAGAGAATTGGAGGTTGATCCATTTTTCACTCGCATAGAAAAACTAGTGCAAAAATATCACCAGACCCTTCCAGCCTCCAGCAATTCCATGTTTTATCAACTTGGACAAAGAAAAACCTCGCGAATCAAACACAGACTTTATCAAGACATTTTAACCCTTTAAATTTTTATCTTACAAATATTGTCTTGTGTATAATACGTTTCGTATTGGTCCAATAAAATTGTTTTGTTTTCGATAATTCTATACATTTTAGCAAAGAGTCAGTTAATGATTAATCATGTAATTTTGGTTTCCAAAACTTAGCCTTTCCAGAGGCAAGGTGAGGTTGCGAGGAAAGGCTGCGCGAGCTCCCTTTCTTCAGGTGAACCCAACTTTACATCATGATATTTTATTCTTTGATTGTTTTTTTCTAAGAAAATATATCATAATTTCTAACAATATAATATATACTTCATAATATAACAAAACAACCCAAAAGTGGAAAATAAACAAACCCTTTGAAAATAGAATAGAATTTGAGGATGAAGGGCGAACAACAAGATAAGGTTGAATAGGAAGGATGCGCCCTTTGTTCCTTTATCGAGGTCTTTAAATCGTCCTTGGCTATTTAGGGACTAGGGCTTGGGTGTGGTCTTTCTAAACTGTTTGACCTTATTTACTAGAATAGATCTCTGGAAGGGGAATCGATATACAATACCACCACCAAACTAGCTAACTAACATCATGGAACAATTTCAATGAAACAATGATTGGAAAACCTAGCTGAGCTTCAATTCAGCTCATTACAGAAGATCAAAGATTTGAAGGAAATCTAACGATTCCTTCTAAGGAGTATATATATATATATATATATATATATATATATATATACATATATATATATATATATATTGGCTCAAAAAAATTATAAAGGTAATTGTTCGTCATTACGCCTTAAAAGTCTGATAGAAGGTATGTGTCTAATGGTGTCCTCCTCATTGCAGATAATAAAGTATTTTCTATCGAGTCTTGAGATATGAGTATAAAGCCATTTCAATTCCTTTAAGTCATTCCTTGTCAACATTTTAAGTAATTGGAGATTTGCCCACTGGTAATTTTGTCTTAAGCGGACTCCCTTGTAATTAACCTCATAAACATACCTTGGTTATTGTTTAATTGTCAAATAAAAATATTTACTACTAAAATATCCCGTTTAAGTATAGATAAACGGGTTTAAATGGCGTCTTTCGATTTGAATGTTGCATATTTAAGTTCCTTCATTTATTGCGATTACGCTTGTCCCAGAATAAGGAGCTTCAGGTTTTTGTTAGATTATTTGACTATCTACTAAGAAAGTTTTTTTTTTTTTTTCCCAGCCGATTTTTAATAACGTTTTGTCCAAATTTCAGATCTACATTCTACAGGAGATAATCTACACATATTATAAGAGTGTTTAAACAATGACATGCCGGATTTCCATATTCCTCAATCACCATACTTTATAGAAACCTTCATTTCCACCGTTTCACACGAATTCGAATTATGAAATTCGTAATTTCATATCCAGTTTATTTTAATTCTCGAACTTTTGCGTTTAAAACTGTTCAACAAAAGTTAGGAAAACACAATCAGGCTTAGAGTATGTTTTAAGGTAATAAAACTGTCAAAGTCCTCTTTCCAATGAAAACTCTTCTACAATCCATTAAACAATCTCACACAAGCCGCTATATGCCTAAAATCAACATCATTAAGTCCTAACAAACTACATCAATACTATAGTATGATATCATGGCTTCTTCCACCGAGGTAGGTTTACGAATTAGTTCAGACTTCTCAATGAAATAGAGCCTACAAAAAAAAAAAATTATAAACAATAGATCTTCAGCCTTAGCTGCCATTGAATCTCTAGCTGATTCCGTTCCTCGCCTAAACTAGACAGGCCATTATAGAGGGCATTGTCCGCAGTTAAACCATGATTGGCTAAGGAAATTGCATGCTCCAATCGATAAAACTGGTCTTCCCCTCCCCAAAGAAGTAGAAAGGCCAAAAGAAGATAATAAACTGCGATGCCGAAAACCGGCATTCTTCAACTTTCGATTTTTGTTTGGATCAAAACAAGAAGAAAACATCACTAACAACAAGTGGATCAGCAAGAGCTGATTGCATTCTGGAGCTGGTAATATTATCTTACTACCATTTCCATAAAACAATCATCGAGAGACTACCTTATGAAAGAAATTCATTTAGTACTTTGAATCCAAATTAAAGTATAATGAGAGTCTTAGGTAACCTCAGGAAATTAAAGAGCGTACCACCGCGTGGGGATGTGTACGTTATGTTGAAATAATGACTTTTGAGAATAACTGCAGTTCCAACACCGTGCGTATATATATATATATATATATATATATATATATATATATATATATATATATATATAATACTATATATAGAAAACATCTTGCGCTGTAGGGGCCACACATTATATTATGGGTCACTATTTGTGTAGAAATAATATTTTTGTGGAGCTGTTAAGGTCCACAAAACTCATTTCTTATCAGTATTATATATATATATATATATATATATATAGAATACTGATAAGAAATGAGTTTTGTGGACCTTAACAGCTCCACAAAAATATTATTTCTACACAAATAGTGACCCATAATATAATGTGTGGCCCCTACAGCGCAAGATGTTTTTATGTTTCATTAGGGTTTCATTATTTTTTTTTCTCATTTAATTGTTAGATCTCCAGTATCTAACGAGGTTCGATATCTAGGATTATACCTTGACAGCCGTCTGACATGGAACCCTCACACAAGACTGAAAAGACAAGAACTGAACAAAAGATACGGACTACTTAGACGACTCCTTGGACCTTCATCTAAATTATCGATACAGAACAAACTTACGGTATACAAAACAATCATTCGACCCATTTTGACATACGGACTCGAACTCTGGGGATCTGTAAAAACATCCAACATCAACAGAATACGGGCATTCCAGTCCTAAGTTCTCCGCAAAATTGTCAATGCACCTTTCTACGTATCCAACAAAACCCTACATAATGACCTTAACATCCCATTTGTCCTTGACCTTTCTAAAACCCGTTTCCAAATTTTCCATTCCAAATTGTCTCACCATCCTAATCCTGAAGGTCAATCCTTATCTTCACAATCCCACCCGCATAATCCTCCCAGGCGGCTTAAGAGACAGTGGCCCCGAGATAAATTACTTTCCTGATCCCTCTGGAATCATTTAAAATTTTGTATTTATTTTATTTTATTTTAATTTTTTCCGTTTTGATCATATGTACATATCAATATCTGTATCAACATAGTTGATCATTGTACACTTTATAATTTGTACAGATTTCAAATAAATAATAAAAAAAAAAAAAAATGTAAGCTCGAGGAACGAGGAACGCAGTCTTAATATCTTGACGAATGTGTTAATTCCGACATTTATATATCAACTTTATGCATTGAAAGAAAAACCGTCACACAGGAGCAGCATTCCTCAGAATTTGGGTAGTGTAGATTGCATTCCTTAATAACCTATATAAATAAAATAAAGACATGAATATTTCTTCTCTTATACATTAGTAATGTTAGTAACTGTTCGCATTATTAATTGTTTAATAAATTTGCTTCTAGAGTTTTGTGTATGCGTGGTACTACTACACTACTAGTACAAATTCGGGTATATAGGATTTAGTTTATTTTCACAACACTTCTTTCTCTTTAGTTACCCACCGCTTTAGATGCATACCGCATTTTGTTAAAAAAACAACAGAAATTACGAAAGGTATGAATAAATTAGTAATTTGGACCCGTTGAAAATCCCCCTCCCCTCCTAATGAACTGATTAACTTTATGATTGCAACAAATTTTTATCTTAAGTTTCCTTACAAGAGAACAGAAATTACGACCGGTATGAGCAAATTAGTAATTTGGACTTGGAGTAACCCCTTCCCCTTTACTGAACCGATAAACATTTTTCTCTTTATAAGAGCACAAAGAATTACGAGTTTCGTTGAAATACAAGAAACATTTTGGCCGTTATGTGCAAATAACTACTTTGGGTCGAGAGTAAACTCCCCCTCTGGAATGATTTTGCACTCGTTCAATCGTTTGCTAGAGAAATACTATATACCAAGGTTCGAGGCAAAAATCATATGACATCATCACACACTCATATATATATATATATATATATATATATATATATATATATATATATATATATATATATATATCTAATATATAAAATTCTCGTGTCACAGTTTTCGTTGCTATACTCCTCCGAAACGGCTTGACCGATTTTGATGAAATTTTTTGTGCTTATCCGGTATCTATGAGAATCGGCCAACATCTATTTTTCATCCCCCTAAATGTTAGGGGTAGTCCACCCCTAAATTTTTTTTTTTTATTTTTTAGACAAAATTTTTAATTTCTATTTTTTTATGATACAACATACAAAAATACATACAATCCTCAATTTTCACCCTTCTACGATCAACCCTTATTTTTTAATAGCCAGTCATCAGCACGGAGTAGGGATGAGAACGAAGCCGGTCTCCTTTCTTTCTCACTCCCTACACAGTTGTCGGCCATCATTATTGTTTATGCATTAAGTGTAGTAGTAACGTTGACAATTATTATTTTGCTATCTCAGTGTAACTCTCATATTAACTTTTAATCATTCCTATTTTATCAATAATAATTAAATTATCAATTTTGAGTGTATTTTGCACGATTAGTTAATCAAATGATTTTATAACCTCAAAAGTACTCAACACGTGACACGAGCCTCCAATAACAACGGATTTTGTGTTGTAAGTATACTTTTTTTTATTTATATCGAAAATGTTGTTGATCTTATAAAAATGTAATTTTAATTTAATTTTATTAAAAAAATGTAATTAAACAATTAAGATTTTCATAGTTTACAAAATATCAATCATTATGAATCTTTATTTTGAAATGTCAATGGAAATATTGGTTGTATGAAAAAATTATAAGAAACAATGTTTTCATAAAATTTAATTTTTTACTTTTGTTTGAAAAATTTTTCAAACAATTTTTCATCGTTCACAGCGCTCCATGCTTATTTCACGCATATACCACATTCTTACATACATACAATATACACATTCTAACATACATACATACTTACAATAAGTAAGCTATTTTTTGTCTACACTAGAAATTACTAGGAAATTATTTATATGGCAAAACAACGTTTGCCGGGTCAGCTAGTATATATATATATATATATATATATATATATATATATATATATATATATATATATATAAATTTGAACATGGGTAATTTTTGGTGTCTGGGATCAATGAAGATTTAAAGAAAGTTTTAAAAAAACCAGTCATGAGTGGAACCTCAATAGCTACTTTCCTTCAGAAAATGCAAAAAGTATAAGTAATGAGATAGGAATGAGGAGAAATAAATAGGTTCACAATGACTTTTATCAGTTGTTAATATCCCAATTAAATTCCAGGATACAATGATAACAAGCATAGATAAATCAATGAGAACCTAATGACGTCATACTAGATCTAGTCTTCCCGATTAGTCATTTAATGCATTCCCGACTCCTCAAAACAATAAATTAATGAATTTCTAATGCTAATTTTAAACGAACAAAAAGGAAAATATTTGAAGTGCAAAGAGATATGATTTGAAGTGGGACAGGTACACAATTTCCACATAGGCTATCTTTTATAACTGAGATTAGAACTTGTTAAACAGCTGTTTAATTTATATACACATTCCTTCTAGCATATTCGCAATATCACATCCGACATATCTCTTTAATGGTTACACGCCGTAAAAATAGCTAATCTCTTTTTATAAGCATTCCAAGGAGAAGACCATGAATTAAAATTCTTGGATGATTTGAGGATTAATGATAAGTTATAATTAATCCTCAAATCATCCAAGAATTTATTATTATTATTAAGTTATAATTTATAACTATGCAATATAAAACCAAAGTATCATGTTTTATCATCATCGGAAATATTCGCTATGTTGACAAGTAAACTTAACCGGAAATTATAATGAATTATTTTAAGAACAATTGGAGGCGAGATGTTTTCCTTAAACCATTTTTTAAATTCATAGTCAGAGATTCAAATCGATCAACGTAGAAATATATATTTTGTTTTAGACGAAATCTCATGTTCATTGAACAGCAGGATCCACCGACTGGGACGGACACTGGTTTTATCCGCGAAATTCCCGAAAATAACTCAGCGCTAAGCGTTTACAACTTTAGTTTTGTGTAATCCATAAAGGAGGATTTAGTTGAAACTGCTATAACGGGTTTTGATACCATTCAAACTTTAATTTATACATTATTGTTAAGTTTGGAGTAGAACAATTATTAAAAAAAAAAAAAAAATAAAAAAAAAAAAAAAATATTTCCGATTGAGGTGGCCATATCGGAATATCCGCCTGAAACAGTTTTGTTGGAAATCAACTAGGTTTTCATGTTGTTTATTCTCGTAATCGGAACATGGCCAAACGAAAACTTAGAAAAAAAAATCCTACTAAACAGATTCAGGTGGGAATTTTATTAAGGCTACCTCGGTCGGAGAAAAAGGTGCTTAATGTTTCGAAAGTGTTGTTTTCACTCCATTCCAAGCTTCCCATATCTCATCAGGGATGAACATTATATTGAGAAATGCTAAGATGACGAAGCTCAGAAATTCTTCGGAGTGCGTCATTAGGTCGAAGTCACGGGGGTTTCGCCCTAAGGGAGGGAGGAATCAGGCTAAAAAATACCCAGAAGATACTGTAACACCAGCAAGGGCGGAACATCATACAAATTAATCAGTACAATTATATAAGATATTTAGAAATATATATATATATATCAATTGTGGCCACATGACCTAGACTTTGGAAACCGATAATATTGCGAAGCTTGTGGACCACTTAGGCCACCATTGTTCAAACCAGGACCTTGAATTCATCTCTAAATATTATCATTGAACATCTCGCAATACCTAGGATAAAAAAAAAAAAAAAAAAAAAAAAAAAAGAAATCTTATCACCACCAGCCGTCAGTGATACGAACGTCAAGGACCACGACGGGGGACCTTAGAACGCTGATCCTTATTTCAATATTTATTTTCTTCGCAAATCTGGATATTGATAACGATAATAACATGAAACAATGCAGTAGAGCAATGCAAACATGGTATATTATATTGGCAATTATTATATAATGATCTGTCATTTGATTAAATTGTTTTGTTTTATATTAAAATTTAAAAAAAAAAAAAAAAGAACATGCCTTTCTTCCATAAAATAATCAGTCCAAAATTCGTTCAAGAACTATAGAATAAACTATTTTATTACTAGCACCCTAGCTAGTATAGTATAATAGCGGGATCATAAGATACCGTAGATTAGCTCTGGACTGCTGCCTACGTGTGTAGTATGTCTCCTGCAGGTCAGGGGCGTATATAGGAAACATTTTCGGGGGGGGGGGGGGCTAGGAGGACCTGGGGATTTCGGAGTTTCACTATTCATGTATCATTACAACCTTGAAGATATCTTCCGCCGGCAGTCCATTCTAACCAAATAAACAGGTCTTTGTAACAGAAATGTCTTGGTGGCCTTGGAAGCCTTCCTTTGGCAAAACATTTAAATGTACGAATAAGGACAAGCATCCATCGTATTTAAAAAAAGTGTCAAGAAAGAAACTTTTGTAAAACATTAAAACCTAAAATAAATATTCTTTTAATTCTTATTTTATTTGATATCTTTTTAGCTGCAAATCTACGCGAGAATGATGAGGAAACAAAATCTCACAAAAAGAGAAAATTATTTAAGACCTTAACATGTTCAAATCAGTAGCTCAAAATCCAAGATGTCACAATATGCGACATTTGTTGAAACACCAGCATTATTAGTCCCTGTTAGACGGTCATTTTCCGAGAAAGATTATGTTCTATGTAATACTTCGAGTACGTAGGGAAAGTCCTTCAAATGCAACAATATACTGCTATTGTCTTTTTTTAAAAATTATCCTTTTTTTTCCCCCTAAAAAGGAAAGAATTCTGAGGTCAGTCTTATTTCAAGGTTTAATTGGTGTGATCTATTCCTCAGACCTTAAATCCTTTATTTATTTATAAATTTAACCTTTTGGCCTTCAGGCCATTTTCAATTTCTCGAAATAAAATAAAGTAAGTGTTACAAAATCTTAATTTAACCCTCTTATTAAATAATTTATAATAATTTAGCCCTATATCCAATTTTATTCTATTGTTTACCTAAATTCCAGCAGCCTCTTTTTTAAAAAACTTTTTCAGTACCTGCCTTGTCATCCTGGAAATTACAATATACTGCTATGTTTTATTACAATAATTTTAAAATAAATAAATATTCATTTATTTGATTGAGTTCCGCAACGATTGAGTCTCTTTTAACAGTTTTATTATATTAAAAATCAGTCCCAGTCCACATAAAACCAAAACAATAAAATATTTTTAAAAAATGAGAAAATAATGAGAAAAAAGATAATATACAAAAATCAAAAATAAATACTTCAAAATAATTAATATAAATACTATTGTTACGTTTGGTTAGGACAAATGTCAATTTAAAACTTGATTGTTTGTATAAGACTTTAATTAAGACTCAACAATAATTAAATATTTGAGCTTTTATTAACTTTTAGAGTAAATGTTGTTTATATTTAAATGTTGGAGTATAGTGAAGATGTAAGGGCTACCTGGTAGATAATAAAGCTTTATTTACAATATTTACATAGTATCATACATAAGTGTTTATGACATGTACAATAAACATGTTCTTGCTAATTTATATCAAATTATTTGATATTTATAGTTTTGTAATTTTTTGGGAAAAATTTCAAAAAAACCCAGAACATTTTAAATACTAAGTTGAATTACATTACATTGTGCCTGTCCAGTAAAATGTGTTTAGTTCGTCTGTGTACGTATCTAATTAGTGATTTTTTGTCGTAGTCACCTATGTTTGCTATGTGTGGATTAATGGAATGTGTTACTTGTCCAAAAAAAAAGTCAGTAAGTTTGTATATGTAGTCTGTTATTGTAGCTATTTCTAGTTCTTCATGCATGTGTGTGATCTTTGTGTATCTTGGATAATTGTTGATTATTCGGAGGCAGCAGTTTTGTATAATTTGTAGTTTTTTGTAGTTTGTGGTTGATGTGCAGCTCCATACTGGGCAGGCATAACAAAGGACTGGGCGGATGACACTCTTGTAGATAATCATTTTATTTTGCTGATTTAGTTTTGAATTTCTATTAAAATAAGGATAAATTTTATAAAGTAGATTTTTAGCAGCTTCGGTTTTATTGTTTATGTGTTTTGTGAATGTTAGGCCTCTATCTAAAGTCACTCCTAAATACTTAATGTGCTCTGTCCATGAAATACTGTGGTTTACAAGATAGAGTTTGCTTGGGATATTTGGGCGTCTTTTTGTGAAGATAATGGCGTCTGTTTTAGCGAGATTAATTTTAATTTTCCATTTTTTGCAGAATTTGTTGATTTTCTTGTTACCTGGTAGATAATAAGTCAAGTAAGTTGTGTGGGATTTGCAAGATGTCTCTCAGTCTACAGTCTATCAGTATGTGTTTCACTGGAACGTCCTCGTTGCTATGTTTAAAAATAAATATATAAATGTGTGATAAGGTTGTTAGAATAGATTTGTACGTTGAGCTTAAAAACAGGGATTACAATTCAAATAGCAGAAAATTCTTTAAATACTTCGAATCAACTGTTTGCTAACCTTCCTAAAACTTCATGGTTGAAAATGTAAAGTCCCCCATCGCTGTAAAAGTTAAAGCCATTTCTGGGATAATTAAATAGTACCATAACCCATGCCGACAACGTCTAAGAGGTATTTAGAAGTTAAGGCTAAGGGCTTTCGTTAGTAAATAAATCCAACACGCTAATGGATTGACGTTTCAGAGTATCAGGCAAATGGCCGAAGCAATCGATATTAAGAGCTCTGATGCTTTGTAACACGAACTCCAGCACTTTACATCTAAAACCATAAGTTTTATTTCCATCGTGAATGTGCTAGAACCGTACTATAAAACAGTGACCCTATTTTTCCAATATATTCGTCTGTGGCAGCAGGTCAATTTTATAAAAACACACTTTCTTTCTTCTGTACTCTTTTATTAGGCTCTACATGTTTCACGTCGCTGTGACGCCTCTTCAGGAGCACTTAATCTAAATAAAATAAAATATGGTTACAGCCTATCCATTAGAGAACCTTCCGCAGGTAGAGCCACGTCTGGACTGTAGAACAGTACAGTTTAAACGTTGTGGCCAAACTGTGTAGTCTCTGCCTTGAGATTTGAACTGAACGTGTATGGCTTCTTAAGACACCAATGAGGGTAAACTGGTAGAAGGTAGAGAACAATGCTTTAACAGTAATCTCAAAATCTTAAATATGTAGCAAAATGTGCTGTTGATATAGATAAAATAGTATATTAGCAAAGAGCCAACGGCCATAGCCACGTTGAATGCACCGGTTCCCATAGATCACCGAAGTTAACCAACGTCGGGCGTGGCCAGTACCTGAATGGGTGACCTAGCACGTGACGTTGGCATTATAAAAGGGTGGCAACCTGTAGATAGCCCGGCGTTAATAGCCAAATTGTTGATACGCCGTTAAACACACAAAAAAAACAAAATTAGAAAAGTAAACTTAGTACCAATAATATTTATTTGAACATAAAGGGGTATATTTAGCATTTTAGAATGTTAACAGATTCTTCTTTTTTTAGAAGGTTAGGATTTGGCTAAGAGAAAACGACCGATTTCCAGAAAAATCTATACTTTTCGGCATGCTCTTTGGCAGACTTTTTCAGCAATAAACGCACCAATGAAGACCACGGCAATGGTCACTAAAACGTAGTCTTCCTCCCTCACCTAGACATTTAATCCATAAGAAGGCTTCCAAATAAACTGCAGAAACGTTCGAAGTGTAGATTCTTTTGAAAACCTTAGGTTTTCTCATAGCCGAATCCCAACCAGTCCTTGACTTCTTTTCACCTTAACAGCTAACTATCTTTACCTCATCATAGGTTCTTTTTTTACTCAATACGTACCTATGAGTTTTTCTTTATTAAAAGATATCTTCCTAGCACCGGCTGGTGAAGTAGGAGAACTGGGACAGGGGGTTTGCGCACAGACGGATTGTATTGAGATCAGGTTTCACCGAGCAGCTTCTGACTGGTACTGCCAAGGCGAGAGAAAGCGGAATGTTGCAGCAATTTGCGGATGATAATTGTGACCTGTCGTAATCAAGTCCTTCGCCAGAAGAAGGCCTTCAAATGAATCATGCAGAAAACTCTGCCACTTCTAATGCTCTTATGGAGTTTATTCCTCCGTAAAATCTTATGTTTCTTACGAAAAACGTTTAAATGACATTTAAAATATTATAATTTAAATGTTTCGAACGTCAACCGTGTTCTAAAATATGGTATAAAAAAAAATATATCAGAATAACGAAAAAATTCCAAAATTTCCTCAGGTATTTCTTGGATAACGGTTTCAAGGACATTTCAATGCCGAGCTACGAACCCCCCTGAAAAAGTTCTACAAAAAATAAAATACCTCAAATTCCACCATCCTACGATGGTTGAAACTTGTCAGGCTTTAGATGGAACGACGTCTTGGCGCAATTTTTCACGGTATAGAAAATGCTAAGACCCTGACAATGTTGTGCAAAAAATGAAATATCTGTGGAAATTTTAGACTTTTTTCATTATTCTCAACATCAATTTCCACCATCCAGGAATTCCTAAAAAATATGTCATTTTAAGAGGTGCGAAACGCAGAAGCATTGAAAGAAGAAAAATGCAAGTAGTCAATAGGCCTTAAACAGCTTAGTTTTGATTAACACATACAAATTCTTGGAGTATTCATTTTTTTGTTGTGTGTGTTTAACGGCGTATCAATAATTAGGCTATTAACGCCGGGCTACCTACAGGCTGCCACCATTTTATAATACCAACAGCACGTGGTCGGCTACCCATTCAGGTTCTGACCACGCCCGACGTTGTTTAACTTCGGTGATCTAAGGGAACCGGTGCATTCAACGTGGCTATGGCCCTTGGGTAGTAATTATTATCACAATACTGAAATTTATTAATGGTCTTAGATAATGAATGAGAGAAAACCGAACACGGGTTCGTTTAAAAAATATGGTATTTGTTATTTCCAGCGATGACGGAGGCATTCGCTGGATATAACATACACCATATTTTTTAAACGATCCCTTGCTAGCTTTTCTGTCATTCGTTATTTTCTTTGTACAATTGAGCGATTTTCCAAAAGTCTGGCGTTTCGCGGAGATTTTCCGCCACAAGGAGCGAGTAGTCACTTTATCCGTTATTTAGATATGTTTCTCGATCAAATAAGTCCATCAAATTAAATTGCTATCAATAAAGGGGGGAATTCTCTTTCTTTAGTATAGTTTCTAATAACATCAGTGAGTCGGTCTTTTTATAGATAACTTGATGCCACAAATCGGAAGAAATTAATTTCAGTTTGATATCAATAATGAAATTTCAGAAAATGGTTATAATCTAGAATTTATACAAACTGAGACATGAGGTGTTTGAGAATTTTTTATATATGACGCTAAATATGTGAACCAATCTGCAGATAGTGTAGGGAAGAGGATGAGACGCCTAAGCATGTTACATTTGAGTGTGTAGCATTGGAAAGCAGACGATTTCTACATTTCGGGATCAACGAAGATGAGATTAGAAGGTCAACGGAGATCAGACCTGAAGTTCATCAGGATGCTAAGGTAAGGTTACCAAATTAGGACTCGCACAATAGGACGAATGGGCGTGAGAAGCGGAGGGTATGAGTCAACAGTTAATCTAATCTAATCTAAATATGTGAACGTCTTATATTTTACTGTGGGTCCTAAAACGAGATAATGGAAATGTGACTATTGAATCGTGTATTAAATTAGTAATAAGATGGTCTTTATGCTAACTTGGATATGACGAACACACGCGAAGATGGTCGTGCCTCAGCGTGTTTCATGATCTTTTTTTTTTCCAGATTGTTTTAACATTGTAACACTTTCGATTTTCTTTAGAGGATTCTTGTATTTTAAGAATAAAATAAATCCCCGATTGATTTCAGTTTATTTATTTTTCGCACTCAAAATAAATTCCAGACAAATATTGGGTAACTAGAAACTTGACGGCGTATATCCGTTTTTCCATTTTTATCTCTAAAAATACACAATTAGATAATATTTCCCAATTGTATTGCGTACTCCTGCCATGATGTTTACCAAACAGTTAACCCTGTAAACAACTCATCAGCAAAACAACATTCATTGTTCATTTTGGATGCTAGTTTTATTTAATCGCTTCAATTACAATTTATTTAAATTTTATTAATAAGAATGAGGAGTATATAATTCATACAAAAATGCATTTTTAACGTTGCTACGCGTTTTGTAGCGTTGCTTTCATGAAAGAATTTTTCAAACTTTCGTCAAATCTTCATAGATACTACCTCAGAGATACAAAAAATTATCCCCGCTTTATACATATATATATATATATATATATATATATATATATATATATATATATATATATATATATATGCGTGCTATGGGTGTTTAAATATATATTAATAAGTCTGTTAACATGATATCCTTCAGAGTTTATGTTTCTTCGGCACAAAACGTCATACATATCGTCGTTACAAATGCAAAGTATCGAATGTGAAAATCACCACTTTTCAGAGTGGATAAGCATTTATTCATACATTTTTTTTTTGGGCAGTCAAATATTCGGCAGATTTGACCTTTTGCTAGTTGAATAGTTTTCCTATAATAGAGTGAATGAAGTAAGATTCAAGAATTTGCCGTACATAAGTCCAGCAGAAATTATTAAATATTGAAAATGAAAGATGCGTTTTTTCACATTCGATACTTTGCATTTGTATCGACGATATCTTCCCATAGCAATAATTAAATGAGCTCTTTGAATGTAAATCCCATAATAGTTGGTTCGTTGCAACAAAACTCGGTATACATCGAGCACAACTAATAAGTGTTGATTTTTTTCTTCTTCTTTTTTGTATGAAAAATCGGTTCATTAGAAGTAGGGGTTTACTGTTTTTAACGTAGCATTCAAAAATAATGTTTTTAGATGGAATATTTTTTTTTTTAACGGTACATCTACATATAGGCTATTTGCGCCGGGATATCTATAGGATGCCACCCTTCCTTATCATCCATGGTGGAGCAGGGAATGTTTTCGACGAGCCCTGAAACGATAAAACTCAATCTCCTGCAGACGGGACTCGACCACACAACTAACGCACGAAAAATCAAGGCGATAGTCACAGGAACACTTATTTATCAGTAAAGAACAGCTCCTCGGCAATCTTTTGTGTACTAACCAACATTCTGAGGAATCATTGAAATTAACACTTGCAATGTTGACTTCACTAATGTCATTGAAATTAACACTTGTAATGTTGACTTCACTTATGTGTAATCTTTCCACTGACTGTGCAAATAAGATCATTAACGGTAAATAATACCCAACCAACAAAATCACAGAATAACATTATAAATTTACCAGAGTAAAATGGAGCAGTAAACATGACACCCAAAAATCAAAGATTACAGTCATTTTCGTACAAATAAATATTAATGCCCTCCCTAAAAATTGAATTATTATTATTCTTTATGAAATGGGTAGTATTAAAGTTTATTAGTTAACCTTCCAAGTGTATTTATTGTCCAATTTAATGCAACGTCCTTAAACGGACTTCATGGCCATCTTCACGAATAATGAAGAAATTTCACAATTTTAAGTTAAATTAGTCCTGAATTATCACAAATTATTGTATTAAATTATTAGCCAATATTTATATCAAGTAATATTCAATATAATCTTATAATTTCTAATAATTCATAATAATATTATTTAAAATTGTGAAATTATAGCATATGTCGGAAGAAGGACAATGAGGTCCAAAACATTAAATTAAATTGGATAATAAAAATAATTTGGAAGGTTTTCCACCCATCTTTAATTCTATTCCTTTCATATAAATATCCCCTTCAACCTCTTCATAATGTAAATTACTTATTATATTTGTATTTTTGAACACATGAAATTTATTTTATCCTAGTTATAAGTTATGTCGTTATAAGGAATATTTAATCCACTACCAACTATGTCTATTGACTTTTATTGTTTGCTGTTCAGACTTCTGATGCTGAAAATGGTTTGTTGAAATGGCTAGTACACAACACAAATTATTTTTTTTTTTTTTAAATACAAATACTTGTTATCCCTGTCCGGAGGACTGCGCACCTAGAACCGCAGATAACATATTATATGTTGTGAATAACAGTTTATAATTTTCTATTAAGAATGTTATTATTAATAACAAGAGAGTTATTTTGGACTGATTGAATTAAAAAATTTTATTTAACAAATCCACAACGGGTTTTCTCAGACTTTGAAACATTTTACTAGCTCCAACTGAAGAGTCTGAGCATGTTAAAGGAGGGTTGGTAGCCGACGCATTAATAGCACTTCAGTATTATTAGTCTGGCAGAGGCTGGGATCAGCCTGCCAACTCAGGGGAGGCCTGATATGGACCTATTCCAGTCTTCCGATCTACAAGCAGGAAGACAAGGAATTCTGGAATACCAAAACAACAATCAAATAGACTCCTAGCCGAACCCCAACCATTTCTTGACTTCATAAATACATAAGGTCTGAATCGCACGATCTGTGCAATGTTAGTATGTTTTCATATAATGCGTATTTCTGGTGCACATTAAAAGCTGAAAACTGTTAATATTTGCCCTAAAATGGAATAAGTTAATATTTCCGCAATAACTGACACCAATTTCTCTGACTGAAGTGGGCCTATCGAAATATACATATGAACCTATATTGGATAAAAGTTATTAGGCTTACAAATGGCCACCTTCCAGTTACGACTATGTCTCAACATTTTTCAAAGTATTAAAAAAATAAATAAATTCCAAAACTGTTAATTTGATTTGTTTCCCAATATTCCCCCTTTTATAAAAGTAACCAAAATGTTTACGTATTACTTTCCAAAAATGTTGAAAACCTATAATAATTTCGTTGGCTATGTGAAGTCTCCCCTCATTTTTGTCTAAAAACCTATTAAATGTATACAATAACGAAAAACCGAGAAATAATTTTTTTCAACCGAATCTCCACAAGAAAAACAATACTCCCAGCGAATTTGACTGGTTAACGGACACGGCCTTTCGCGCAAAAATAGTATTTATATGTCAAATTTCATCAGAATCACTCCACTTTCATAGATGAAAGCATTTGAACAGACAAAATATAAATATATGTACATGTACGAATATTTACAGACACACACACACTCATATATATATATATATATATATATATATATATATATATATATTATGTATTTGGAGGCCCAGTGGCTTTGAGTGTTAAGGCGTGAGCACTTAACACTCCGTGCCAAGGGTCGTGGGTTCGATTCCCACTATGGAGTGGAGGCTTTTCTTTAGAAAAAAGAAAAGGCATCAGCCCAATCCTGGCTAGAAAAAGATGGTACCTATAGATAACCCGACCAAACATTCTTAGTTAATAATAATGGACGTTAAAATTTAAATTATATATATATATATATATATATATATATATATATATATATACATATATATATAATTATTTTTACTTTTTTGTGAAATAGGAAATAAATGTTTCGAATTCAATTTTCACTGTGTCAGGACCAGGATGGCCTAAGCATAACATCGTGAAAATTGGCGTGAACTGTTGGAGGAGGCCAAGACTGACAACGCGTTGTAAGTAATACGTCGAAAAAAGATAAAAATGTTGTATAAGGAACACTCTAATAATAAAAATTCCTTCATTCATAAATCTGTTTTAAACGGTTAAAAGAAAATATAAGAACATTAAGTTGAGTCTGAGGCTGTTTGAACTTTAGAGAGGTTCGTTGGCATTTCGATACTTCCTGACCCGTAAAATTCTAACATTTGACGACAGCTCAAATGACCGACAGGATCTGCGTTTACAGCATTGGATTACCCTGGGCTAAGCAAAGTATGGGCAAATTATAATCAGAAAAGGTGTACTAAAGAGGAAGGAGTCTTTTACGGATCATTAAATTCAAGAGATGTATACAGGCGGGGAAAAGCTCTGAGGAATATGCGTTCGGACTCGGGAACATTATTCACAAAGTACAAATTAATAAGTATTATTGAACAACGGAACCATTATAATGAAAAATAATTAATTTCCCAGGGCACAAAATATCTATTAAATAAAAACGTGTATATATGTTTATATATATCTTCATTGGAAATTATTCAGTTTTTGAAACACTCGTGATCTAAACGAGGTGGAAGCCATGATTTATCATTACTTATTTCAAGATAACTGTATCTTCAAACGAACAGTACAACGTTGGATAAGTTGATTTTTTTTTATTAAAAAAAAAGAATCTATTGAAAGAAATTTAAAGCATGCCGCAGGAGATTTCTGTAGTTTTCCAGGACATCTGTCAGCCAAAATTAATAATTCATGTATGAGATAAAAGTTTATTTTGTCTTTGCACTTAATATGCCTGGGTTTACAGGTGCTTCTTCTCAATTTGTCTAATCAGAGTGTATTATACAAATAGGGAAGCAGTACGGGTTTTCCACTAACCTATTTAAAAATTATAAGATTGTTGTTGAATAGGTGCCCGTCGAGGTGATAATGAGTCAAGAAATAGTTGGGATTCGACTAAATTAACAAAACAAATAATCTAAACATAAAACAAAGTATTATATATATATATATATATATATATATATATATATATATATATATATATATATAAAATAGGGTAGTTTTATACAGGAAGTATAATAGGTAGGATTAAAAACATGCTATCCGATAATTTCATTTTACTGTCAAGTTCTGTATAAAGCAGCCTGTGTTATTGGCTCAAAAATATTGTGTAACATAATAATTACATTTAAAAACGCATTTTATTATTGGATTATAACTCATTTTCATTATCTGAAATTTTGTTTCCTGTTTTTATTATTTTTTTCACTAATTCTATATATTCATTTTTTAGCTGAAGAAGCCCGACAGTCAAAATGCCAAAACGTCCAAAATATTGATTTTTCCTAAAATATGACTAAGGTATTTAAAAATTGCACCATGAGTGATTAACTAATGATTCTACGACGTTGGTGATGAAAATGAATAATTCGAAATATGAAATTTCATTTGAGTGTTATGACAGTGAAGTGACAATTTTATAAGAGGGTGATATTGACATAAGGGTTTAAATATCATCAGTTGAAGAAACAGAAATTAGTATCGATTTAGGAACGCTGAGCAAATGAGTAAAATAGTAAATTGAATTTGTTTATTTTATGTTTTTTTCCGAACTGCAGTTTAATATATGTAGGCAGAGTTAAGGAAGAACAGATGCAAACATCTTAAAGATAAACACTTCTTTAAGAGAGCTCGTGTTTATTTTTCGCTTTGGAAAACTAAATAGAAAACTAATTTCGTCTGAGAACGAGAAACATGTACAAAATCCAGTACATTTGTAAAGACCTTCATTCTCATAGATAAAAGTCCGACTCTTGCTTTTCTATAAAAACAATTAACAAAGGTGTAAAAGTAAACAAAATGTAGAAAGAGATAAGCCAGCAGTAGAAAAATAACATTAACAATGACATTATTAAAATTTTATATTATGAGAAAAAACAATATGTTCTATATGTCAATACAATTTATAATAATCAATACATAGATATATAGATAAGCTATGTATTGATTATTATAAATTGTATTCACATATATAATATATTGTTTTTTCTCATAATATGAAATTTTCATAATGTTATTTTTCTACTGCTGGCTTATGCCTTTCTACATTTTGTTTACTTTTACACCTTTGTTAATTGTTTTTTACAGAAAACCACATTTTCTATAACAGCTACCTATCTACCGAATGTTCATTGTTTAAAAATAATATTGGTTCAAAATTTATTGTCATGATGTATAAACTACGCTCATTAATGACTGTTTTTTTACTTATAAGTTGTATATATTTTTTTAGCTGCCAAAGTGCAGCCGAAACGTCCAATAAAGATTTCTTTCTGAAGGTCTGACGTTTTTTTCTCCTAGCCGAATCCCAACCATACCTTGTCTTCGTATCTAAAAGGTTTTATTTTGTCAACTTTAAGTTACCGTGAACCTCAGATAGCTAGGTCGGTTGTTTGCAAAAGAAAAACATTCCTAATAGAAGAAATTGATTTACCTTCTTTAAATGCGTTTTCATTAGCAAACAATGATCACTCATTCAGGATATGACAGATTTGCTATCACTCCTGATAAAACTAATCTTTTATCCTTTCTCCTTATTCCGATCAATTGCGTACATCGCCTGTTACACACCCTGTGTCACTCGTTACTCAGTACACCATGGAACCTGTGACTATTACAGGTGAGAGATTACGACATGCACCCCCCATCTCTTATTCGAATTCTAAAACAGTTCTTAGTCATATTAATCATTAAAGAAAAAGATAATTCGGAAGAATATGATATTTTATTTTCGTTTTTAACGGCGCATCAACTATTTGGCTATTAGCGCCGAGAATATGATATTATCCTTATGTTTAAGAAGGCATTTCTAGTTAATGGAATTAATCAATAAAAGCCTGATCCTAAGCCAGGAGCATTCAAAAGAATGACGAGAGAATCATAACGATTAAATAACTTAGAAAAATTAGATAAAATCTGGAAACGTCTAAGCACACAAGTTGTTATATTTTATCACTCTTATGGTAATATTTTTGAAACTTATAATAATATATATATATGTTTATATAATAATATATAAATTATTTATATATATATAATAATATATATATGTTTATAAGTAATAGTTTAATAAAACTATTACTGGCAAGTAATTTCTTAGAGTTTATTCCATGTTATTTTATTTTAGCGCTCTTATATATATATATATATATATATATATATATATATATATATATATATATATATATATATATATATATATGAGCGCTAAAATAAAATAACATGGAATAAACTCTAAGAAATTACTTGCCAGTAATAGTTTTATTGCCAGTATGTAGTGGGGCTACATCCGCCATTATTGTACTGGGTAACTTGACATTATAATACGGCCTTGAATATGAAAAAAAATTAACGATTAACCAGTAAAGGAAAAATAATTGCAATAATCTGCAACCTTCCTGTTCCTGCAAGTGTGGTTCCTTTCTGTTTTTTTTTTTTTTTTTTTTTTTTTTTTATGATCTTTTTTCTGTCTTTGTCAGTGTGGTGGCATGGTAGGAAAATACCATACAAAGCAGGTCTTACCACACAATAAAGAAGGATGAAAATTTCGAAATAATAGAAGATGAAATGATAGTAGGCCTTACATAATCTAATTAGTATATTTATTTATTTGGTTTGATTTTAGAGCCCGCAACTGGGCGATTTGGTCTATAAACACGTAGGAAGCAAAAAAAAAATAAATTATTTAAAAATTCAAATATTGAAATATTAAAATATACATCAACGAGTACAATTTCTGATGAGTATAGCTAATGTTTGTAATATTAGAGGCATGCATTAATCCAATGTCTACTTTGCATACAATAATCTTATTAATTTATAGCACAATAAAAACTTATTAATTATTTTAAAAAATCAGTCCCATAACAGGCCACAAGAGCACACAGTGGCAGATACTGCAGAGGTAGCTGATTCTTGACCATCTGGCACACTAGGGATGTGCACAAGACGAACACAAATATGCCTTGTCCAGACCATGGAAAGTAAAACAAGAAGACACAATGAGGTGTGCCAAGAACACAACCAGGTGGCAGATTGCCTTGAAGGAGTACAAGAAAGATCACACACCTAATTCGTGAACCACAACTTGCAGACCTTCCGACTCACATGGAGGCTTCATGAAGGAATGTGACTCTTGAGGAATATAATTATCATAAATAAACATAAACATGAAGTTCAGCGACAATGATCTCAGAAATTATATAACACAACCTTCAATATAACAGCTCAACTCTTCTATCCTAGTGTTTTCATCAAGGATGCGCCATGCAAATAAAGCTTCATAGGTTTGAATTGACCTCAGTATCCAAGTCTTTGAGGACGAAATATGCGCTATTGAGCTTATAATCCGGAAGAACGGTAAAGAAATTATTTTCTTAATACAGTTACGAAAAAGGTTGATATTCAAGACGCATAGAAGACATGTAGGCCTGTAATTAACAGAAAAAGCTGGCAAACTTGTCATAAGCAATTCAAAATCACTCAAAAGAAAAAAATCAGCTGCTGTTGGGATGTGGTGAATTGTTTCTCAAGGGGTTAGCAGTCCAGGAAGCATTTATATGAACCTGCTAAGCATTCGTATTTTTACTACGGTTGAGAAATCGTAGAGAGTGGAAAGTGACCACACAAATAATCGTTTTTCTTGGCAAAGTGTTATACATGACATCTTGACTTTAGCAATGTTTTCATAAATGAGGGTGGGGTAGAACTATTTTTCTCTTTTCCCATCTCACAGGGGAATACGGCTATACAGTTCGTTTCGTTTTAGACTATCAACAGGTTGTATCAGTGATTATGTTTGATAAACCACAACAACTTGCAAAACGTCTTGCCAAAGAAGATTGATAAAGGCTAAGCAAAGAATTCTCATGCGACTTTCAATTATTATTATGAATTATCTCATGTCAGTCAGAGATTCCAATGCTTCTAAGTTCGAAAGTGTTGTATTCGTTATGTTCAACATGTATATCTTTGTTGTCCTCGCATTTTTTTTTTGTGTGTGTGTTTTTCTAATGGGGTTAGCATTAAATTGAGTCTATGAATGTAAATGAAGAATAGATTTTATATATTAAATTCCCATATTATGAAAAAATAAAATTAACTTATTGAAAAGTGTACTATGTTATAGTAATACAATTTTAGAATTATTTATATTATGAATTGTTTCGTACACTAAAACGTCTGAGGTCAAAAACGTATTAAAACCCCGTTTCGATGGAACAGAACCTTAACCATATTTAATTTTTTTGTTCCTCTTTTTACATATCGTGTCGGCTTCATCGTTACTATAAATAAATCACGTCTCTAATATCAAGCCTTCGTCCAAAATAAAATAATAAAATTTAAAATTTACCTTAAATCAAGCAGTCCTATTTACTATTGTATAGATTAGACACCACGTGTAATTCACCTTGAAACTATTTTTATAAAATTCGTTATTCCTTTGTGTTACAGTATTAATTCATAAATATTATTAAGACATTACAATTATTATTAAAAGCCAAAATTCACTCATTGTGCATATTCTGTCCTCCGTTTTATCTATTCAATTCAATTCGTGATAAGATATATCATGATATAAAATATTTTTCTGTATAATTTTACTGCTCGATCAGAGCACAACTTCTAAAATTCCATAAAAAAACAATTAATATTATAATATAATAATATATCGCACTAGTATTTCTAAAATGACACAACTCAAAGTGAAAAGCGACTGAAAATGGGTGACACAAGTGCCCTCTGGTGTACAAGCTCTGAAGCTAAACTGAAAACTGAAACTGCTTGCTTCTGTATTGCAAAAATGAATTTTTGACTGTAGATTCATTTTTTGCAAAATAAACATATTTGTGTTTGAAATCACCTTGATATTGCGCCGATGGAATGAAACAGACCTCGGATTCGAATTCAGCGACCTTCAAAACCATGGAAGCTCTAGTTATTTCACCTCAAACAACTTCATGCGAAATTTGACCTTCAAATGCCCTTAAACCTTACGTGCTGGGGTCAAACGGACTTCCAGCGTTTCAAAATACATAAGAATATATGTATGGTGTCTTTGGAAAAGGCCACTTTTTTTATTTTGTGTGCCTGTGTCATTATTGGTTTTAATATATTAACCGACGTTCATTGGCATTAAAACACATGGTACCTGTCGACTGGAGTGTATGTACTGGACCAATATAACGGAAATAAACCTTGTCGGAAATGAATGCTCCACATAGGTCGAATACTGATGGAAACTCCCCCACGTGCCTAGATCCAGCTAATTTGGAGCAGCCATGAGTCTGACCTAGATAGGGCAGTACCCTGAGAGTCATCTAACCCAATCAGGTAAAACAGTACAATTTCTTTAGATTTTTCGGCTTCTCTTCCTAACAGCAATAAATATAAAAAGTCCGTCACGCAGGAGCTGCATAACTAAGCACTTTCCTCAGAATTGGGTAGGGTCGAGTTCATTCCTGAATAATTTGATTAAAATAACCTATATAGATAAATAAAATAAAAACATAAATTGTTCTGCTCTTTTGCTTTTATGAGCAGCTGTTTCAATTATTAATTTCCTTCCAGATTTTTGTGTATGCGTGGTACTACACTACGTAATAAATACACAAAGCTTCACATATTCATGTATTCATCTTGATCAGTTTCGTGAACCTTCCGTGAGTTTGGCGGAAGAATTCAATTCAAACATAGTACAAACTAAAACCCCCCTTCCAATAAACCGATTTAGTTCATTTTCACAACACTTCTTTCTTATTATATAGCCAAGCCAGGACGTATACAGAGTTTCGTAACAATGCAACAGAAATTACGACCGGTTTAAGGAAATTAGTAATTTCTGTCCAGAGTAAACCCTTCTTTCTAGTCAACCGATTTAGTTTATTTTTACAACAAATTCTCTTCAGTTGACCACAACAAATACCGAGTTTCGTTGAAATATACAAAAAATTATGGCAAGTATTGACAAATAACTGCTTTGGCTCTGGAGTAAACCCCTCCTCCGGATGGACCAATTTTGTTGGTTAACGAACTCGTTCAATCGTTTGATGGGAGAATACTACATACTAAGTTTCGTGGCGAAATATCTAAAACTCTGGCCTGTATCCTGTTATATATATATATATATATATATATATATATATATATATATATATATATATATATTTTAACTGGAGTAATTTTCGGTGTCTACTAGGTAGGATCGATAAAGATTCGAAGAAATTTATCAAAAATTCCGTCATGATTGCAACCTCAAAAGGTACTTTCCTTCGGAGGAAAGTGCTAAAAGTTTATTTCATTTTACCAGCTGACTCAACTAGTATTATCACAGAAAGAGTTTCTATTAAAATATTCGTTTCTTCTCTATAAAACAAAAATTTCAATATGTTTAACATGATTAAAATATAATCTCTTATTGTATTAAACAATATATTATTAATTTGACTAACGTGGTGTAGGTAGGTTTGTATACAAAATAGTCTAAAACTTTTATATAATATCTTTAATTAATTATATGACTAATTTGTGGATTATTATCATGTTATTAACAAGAGGACTGTCAGAGGGGGGCTCAAAAAATGTCCATATTTCATACTAGTATTCAAATTCATCAAAAGTAACTAACAGGCTTTGCAATAAACAAGTAAATTGTTTAAAACATTTCTACAATTTACACGACTACAATTTAAATGTGAAAAAAAAACTGCTGAACATTCTCCAACAAACATTATATTTATATTCATTGGATAGCTGACAACAATGTTGCCTCTACGATTAAATCCAAACACGATGTAAGAAAAAATTATTTCACTCATAACACGTGCAGAGATCGTCGATCTTTGATGTAAATATAATATATTCGTGGAGACCCGATGGCCGTGAGAGTTAAGGCGTGAGCACTTAACACTCCGTGCCAAAGGTCGTGGGTTCGATTCCTACTAGGGGTGGTGGCTTTTCTTTCGAAAAAAGAATAGGCATCAACCCTATCCTGGCTAGAAAAGGGTGGTAACCTATAGATAACCCGTCCTAAAATTCGTAGTTAATAATAAATGGACGTTAAAAATTAAAATTAATATATTCGTACCGTTGAAGCTAAAAACAAATCGACTCTTAATGCCACGACTACTTTGCAATGATAAAATACTGAAAATGAAGACAGAAAGGTTGTTTACCAAAGGTCTATAGATCTCAGCGATGTTTAGTTTGTGTCCCTATAGAAGCAAAACAAATATAATACAAATGTTAAGGAATGTTATAATTGAATTCGTAACACTACCTTGTGCAATCAAAATCAAGACAATTTTCTTGAAATTATTAATTATAAAAATAAATAGATTTTTTTCAATTTTTTATATCAAATTTTTTATGTGGGAGGTGAAAGTATCCAAAAAAAAAAAGTTTCAATTCTTCGAAAAAAAATAATGGGGGCACTGTGTCTGACAAACGGAAACTCTCTTTTTTTAAAGGCTATAGTCTGCAGACGGCAATTTTTAATCTAGAACGAAAAACTAAAATTATTTCGAAAGAAGAAGGTTAAATCTAGTTAAGTACGTAGGATTTTTAAGAGATATTATTTTTTTAGAAAATGGTGAACAATTATTCATTATGCTAATGACCTTCGTAGTAGGAGTGGAATGGAAAGAATTAAAGGATGAACAACTTTTTATCGTTTTTATCGTCCAGCGAACCTTTTTTTTTTTTTTAATAATTAAACTTAAGATTTTATCTCTTATGAAATATGTAAGCACATTCTGTTCTTTTTTGTTTTTTTTTAATAGAATAACATATAACTGTACACAACTTATTTATTTATTAATTTTTTCTCATTAAATAAAAGCTAACAATAGATGGTATATTCCTTTCTTTTTCACTTATAGCTACTTCTATATATCTATACACATATACATACATATATATACACATACACACTCATATATATACATATTCACACAAATACACATATATACATACATTCACATACACATATATACATATTTATAAACACGCACACTCATACACACACGCACACACTTTTTTTTCGCAGTAGGAGCACCTATAATTAAAAAAAAAAATATTCATTTTGTATTAAAAAAATCCGTCAAAAATCGTTATAAGTCAATGAATTGAAATGCTACCTACTTTACCAGCAAATATCATGAGGAAGCTCCAGTTACAATTTAAAGTTAATCAGGCAAAAATTGAAGACGCCAGAGTATCGCTCGATCTGGAAAACATAGTTTTGAGAACCAAGAGAGCAAATCCGGAACCTTTCTACTACAGCTGTAGAGTACAGGCCTATATAAACAGACTTTAGGTGAGCTCACCTATTGGTTAGGGGCATGTTGTTTTTATTTTAAGTAATAATAAATTGTCTTTAATACTAATATTTTTAAAAATTGTTTATACATTATAAATTATTTGTGACAAGTATTTACGGATTTCAAAATATTGTAAGAGGAAATGTGCCAGATAAGGTCGTAAAAATACCACAAATCAATGGAAACATGGTTGAAATACGATTTTGTGTGCTCCAAGCCATCAAATATAACAGTTTTATTTAAATGCTAATAAAAATGGCTATGATATAAATGATCAAACACTTGGCGACTCTTCACTACATTGGTTAGTATTTATACTCGGAGTTGTCTCTGATCCGTTTAAACATGTCGCAGACATTCGTGAAGCCAGTATTTCTTTAAGTAATTATATCTTCTCATTCTTAGTTTAGATTTTTGTGGCGTAACTCGGGATGAACTGATCCAGGTGGAGCAACGCCAAAAGGAAACCAAAGGCGATACAGAGGAATAGTGATTTTACAAGTAAATGAAACTTAACTATGTTATTGGTAGCCAATCTTAGCAAGGAGCAAGGAACTATGAAAATATGAAGTAAATAACGTAGAATAAGAATTAACATTAGAAACAAAATCATTCCAAAAACATTGACAGCCATTAGGCAAAAAATTTGAAAGATGTTAGCCAAGAAGAATTAATCAAATGTCAATGCAATCGTTGCATTTTTTATCGGAATTTACTCTGCCCCTGTGAAATATTATTTATTTATTGAAGCTAATAAAAACAAGGTGATCTGATTACATACTAATTAGTAAAAAACAAAATTAAATAAATACGCTTAACCGAATACTGAAAATTTAAAGCGTACACACAGGACAAAAAAAATTAAAATTGAACATATAATGTATTTAAAAAAAAACAATAATATCTATAAGACATCTTTCTGTTTAGTTTCCTACCATATAAACCAAGTTTCGTTGCAATATAACCAAAATTACGGCCTTTATGGGGAAATTAGTCATTTAGGTAAGGATTAAACCCCCCTCCAGATTGACCGACATTGCTGGTTAACGAACTCCTTCAATCTTTTGCAAGGGGAATGCATTATATCAAGTATAGTGGTGAAAAAAAAAGAAAAAAAAAAAAAAAGTCTACCGTGTATCATGTTTACAGACTTACACACCACATGTGTGTATATATATATATATATATATATATATATATATATATATATATCGATAAAGCAGTACACTCTTTGTTCACATTAACTGCTTTATTTGTTATGTTTCGCCCGACATGTTTCGTGCCTTTTCGCACCTCTTCAGGGGCTATCCTATGTAACAATATTTTTTGTAAATCCTAAACTTTAAATTGTTTACACTAATATACATATCCTGTCCCTAAATAATTTACATTTCAACATACAATATTTAAACTTAATCTTAATCCTACCTAATCAAGAAGTCCTCTCGTCATGTTGTCTAGCTTGAGTCAGGCGTAGTACTGAAAAGTCATCTGTGGTAATTAATATGGCTGTTTGTATAGATTCTTTAGCTATTTTCATGGTATCGATTATTGGTGAAATTTGTTTTGTCAGGTTTAATTTATTATACTATGGAAAATTTGGTGCACATTCTTTAAATCTGTTTTTTTATTTTAAGCTAGACAACATGACGAGAGGACTTCTTGATAAGGTAGGATTAAGATTAAGTTTAAGTATTGTATGTTGAAATGTAAATTATTTAGGGACAGGATATGTATATTAGTGTAAACAATTTAAAGTTTAGGATTTACAAAAAATATTGTTACATAGGATAGCCCCTGAAGAGGTGCAAAAAGGCACGAAACATGTCGGGCGGAACATAACAAATAAAGCAGTTAATGTGAACAAAGAGTGTACTGCTTTATCGACCCCCTGCCAGAAAAACAAACAACAAAAAGTGGAAAATATATATCGGGTCATCTTTCACAAATATATATATAAAGGGGCGGGGGTAGCTCAGTGGTAGAGCACTGGACTAATATGCTGGAAAACCTGAGTTCAAAGCCCAAGCATACTTAAGATTTTATATTCTAATGTCTTTGTTCGTGGTTTGGATTCGGCCTCCCAGACTGCCCCTAGACCCTCCTCGTCTTTAATTAATTTTTTTAATAGCTGCAAAGGGGAAAATCATGTCACCGGAGCATAGTAATTGCCTCACTATCTCATAGTGTGCCGTATGATTGAGAATCAGATACCTGATATTTTGTTTTCTTTAATATATATATATATATATATATATATATATATATATATATATATTAAAGAAAAAAAAATATCATTATATGTATATACCTATACATATAAATTCGGACGGGGTTCATTTTCGGTATCTGTTTCGTAGGATCGATGAGGACGAAATATTTCAAAATTCTTTCATGAGTGCAACCATAAAAATCAATACAACTACTATTTTAATAATAAATTATAGAAATGTTATCATGGAATAAAAATATTTACTGTATGTACTACAACATTTAATTTTGAGGACTTCATTTTTTATTCTGAAGGTACGCTATCACACGCACATACGCTAACACAATCACCATTCTACACATATGAAGTATTCTAAAAATCGGCTGATGTAAAAGCAATCTATTCATTATTATTTCAATCTTCAAGTCAGCAATTAACACAAATATAAAAGAGCAAAACTAGTTTAATGAATTCCTTGTATTGCTTAGGAATTTGTATAATTTACACAGTTCTTATAAGATATGGTATTAATTTTGCTCTGATAATTAACATTAACTATGAATTTTCTTGTTAGTGATAAGGCCTTTCAAAGTGGACAGAATAAAATAACCTCCCTGGTTTCTCACTACATTTTTCCAAACAAAAGTATTTTTTACATCTCAGATCTTACTTTTTTTTTGTGTCTTCGGGGAAACGTTTTTTTAAAGTATTTCTATTTTATTTGTATATAAAAATTAATAATAAATAAGGCGAACTTACCTAATTATGACGAAGGTAAGAGTATGATGGGTGTCTTGTTACGATGATAATAATCTGAAAAGAATGGAAACCGAATAAGTAATGTAAAATTTAGAATAAAAAAAAATACATTAGATAAACGAGTCTCCCCGTTGTGATCTAGAAGCTAACGCTTTATATTCTCATGTGGGTTCGAGTCCCGCCTGCTGCTGGTTGAGTTCTTTCATCTTTGGACAGGCTGAAAAATGTGGCGACTTTCTGGCGCTAATGGCTTAGATGTAGATGCGGCGTGAAAAAAATTAACATAATGAATAAAAAAAAAAATACAACTACGCCTAAAATAGAACTACGTGTCACAAATTATAATATTTGTATATTTTATATTAATTTAAAAAAAAATTATTCTGAATAACAGAACGTTAATATTCAGTGATTTCTTTGGTGGCAGATACTTAGCAACCAAGCTCCCTCTTTTAATTTTTGATATTTTTCTTGAGTCGCTTCTCATTCTAAGGACGCTGTACAACCCACGAATTTGAAAACTTCAGAATTATGTTAAAGGGAATGACAAAAAAAAAAAAAGAAGCAAAATAATAATTGATTAGCTCTTATTTGTGAGATAATCAAACTACTTAGAAATGTTTCTCAGAATCGCAGGTGGTCATAAATCTTGAACGATAATATACAATAAACAACGTCTTCAAATTTTGAGTGCCATGCAACTCTTTATGTAACATTTGATTTCTTTGAGTGCCAAATAATAAGTAGGAGTATTTTCGATTGTTAAATTCTTAAGATAAATTGTTACAATTTCATAGTTTCGTCAATACGAATGTTCCAAAGCAACAAAATAATCAATCACGGATTCACATCTAAATTCATGTCTGGTTGCAATTATAGAGATCACGAAATGAATACGTGCGGAGTTATATTTTCCAATCACGCGTTGATAACATGATATTCTGTTCTTAAATCACGACCTGGCAGTGTGTGCCAGCTGCTTGCAAATGGGGAAGCGGGATCTAATGACAAATGCGTTACTAAATTCAAATAGACAAAGTTGGCATTCTTGGTAACGAGAGAAGCGAAAGTTCCTACGGCTTCTTTAAAACCTTGCCAATTTCTCTGCTTGTAACAATCTGCAACTAAAATATTTAGCAAACATTTGTGGCCAATGGTAAACGTATAGTTGAACCAGCGTTGTAAGAGACCACAGGACAATAATTGGATCATATTAATCAGGAAGGGATCAACATTTCATACTGCGTAGATTCAGTAATGTTTTTCTTTTTGTTGATGTAATTTACAATTGTTCTAAAACATTCAATGCTAACTGATTACCCGTGCAGGGCATATAAGTAGTTATTTTTTTGCGTTAAATAATGTATCATCAAAATTAACGCTACTACATAAATTTGTGCAGTTTATTATTGCACGGTTTCCGTCATACTATAAGTTATTGATCCGATAACCTAGAGATCAACCTAGAGATAACCTGTTATCTATAGGTTACCAGTAAAACCAGTACAGGTTAAAATTCGTTGTGAATAATAAATAGACGTTAATATTTAAAAATTTGTGTTTCCAAGATGTCATTTAGAAACAACCATTATATTTGCGAGCATTATCAAGAAGTGCTCTGACTGGGGATGCTGATGGGTGAGGAGGCTGTGCAAGGGTTCAGGATATTATTACCTCGGATAGATCACCAGGTATAGCATGAACTCTACGAGGGACAAAATCACGGTTTATTTCTGTCATCATAGTTAAAATGAACCGCAAATAAAAATAATATTATGAAATAGATACAGTATGGTAACAGGAGACCAGTTACCGTCCTAGCAACGCATGCTCTCTTTAAAACTAACTAAAAATTCAAACCCCTCTAAAAATACCTAAAAATTAGAATATCAAAAAACCTTTCTTAGCGACTGTTTTCATTCTAAATGGGGTGTCCATGCAAAATTTCAAATTTTTCTGTTAAGTGGTTTGGGCTGGGCGATGATAGGTCAGTAAGTGAGTGTATTTAACAAATATATAGTAGACTAGCTGAGCCCGCAACTTCGCCGCGTGGATAGTGAGTTAGGGCAGAATTTTCGGATATATCTTTTGGCTTATTTTGGATTATTAACACAGTCGTATGGGTATTTAAAAAAATCTACTTTACAGTAATGCTTCTCTAAACATGATATTAGACGTATAGCCATGAGGGATCAAGCATACAGATTGCTAGGATTGCTAAAACGTGACATAGCCACTAAGCTGACCCCTTAGGGATTGTTAAACACTAGTGTGTATACAGTGTCTGAAAGACAGCAGACATACATACACACAAAAAATCTATAAATCATTGTTTTGGGTACTATTGCGTTGATAAAGGCCCCCAATAGTATTTTTCCGCATATATCTTCCATGTAAAGACAGCTATCCGCTAGAATTTTAATAAATGTACATTATCGAATGAGTTCTATGTTGACCACCCAAATCAGGGAGAGCAGAATGAGAATATTTTAATGTAGATAATTGGGAGCAGATTGTCGGAGAAGAAATTGTATCTAACGCCACTTTAATAACAACCCTAACAATCCAGGCAACGAAAAACAGCTATAGGTGGAAATTTTTGGAACACAATTTTGGACTTCGTAAGTTTGTTTGGGCTGGATAGGATTTAAACATAACAAAAGTCGTCGCCCGTAGTCTTTGTGCCGAGGGGGGAGGGGGGTTTAGAAGATACCAATTTTCGGATTTTCACTTATATCTCAGAAACCCTGCGTCCTAGCGACATGACCATTCTATAACAAATGAAAGCTGATTAAATATGCTACAAGTTCAACTCAATAAAGGTTTTCTAGATATCTTTAGTTTTCGATATATCCGTTTTTGAAAGTCTGTAATTTTTGAAAAAAACACACTCGCAACGGCCGAGGACTAGTTATAAAGTCAAAAATTGTGTTCCAAACATTTCTATCTATAACTCTTAGTTGCCAGGACTATTAGTCGTTAAATTTCAGATTTCACGATAAACACAGAAATTATTTTTATTAAATAGCAAAGTAATATATATTATTGAAGGGAATGCAATACTGTACAACCCTATAACCGTTATTTATTTTTTGGGTTATCGTTGAAGAGTTATCCCGTCAAAACGGGGGAAAATATGCGGCAACAGTGATTTTCCCCAAAATGACAGACTTTCAAGAGCGGATATTTAGAAAACTAAAGATATCTCGAAAAACTTTATAGAATAGAACATGTAGGAAATTTAATCAGCTTTCATTTGTTATAAAATAGTCATGTCGCTAGGACGCAGAGTTTCCGAGATATAAGTGAAAACGCGAAAAATGGGACCTCAAAACCCCCTCCCCCCCAGCACAAAGGCTACGGGCGAGGACTTTTGTTATGTTTAAATCCTATCCAGCCCAAACAAACTTTCAACAAAATTTGATAAATATATCAAATCATCATCGATAGTTTCGGGGCAAAAAATGACGAACAAATTGTGTACGAGTCAAAATAACAATCCATCATTTCCTCTGAAGGTAGGAAGAAAGAACGAGTAACCTTTCGGTTCTCAGTAAAAAATGTACGAGAAACAGGAAAATACAATGCTTCCCACTCTTGGAAGTTGTAAGCATTGGCATTGAAAAACATATAAATTTCATACATGAAGGGAGTTAGGAAAGCAATTCGACGAAGTGCACCTGGATGCGAATAGAGGAAGAGGAACACGGATGCAAGGTGAGGAAGAGAGGTCAATAGCAGACATACTTCCGCTTCCAGAGTTCCTAGAAAGCGGTAGGAACCCGCAACACAACAATGTTATGCAGGTTTATAGGGGGCAAGATGTATGAGTGTTCTCTCGTTTACATGGGTTATATTTCCTACTTGGGAATCGGATTACTTGTGAAATTAAAAGAATAGGTCATTGCAATTAAAAAATGTTTACTCTTTCTTCTTATCAGCAGCTTAAGCCTGCTCCGAGGCTGGTGCATCCGAGGCTGATAACATAAGTCTCGGGATTATAAAAAGGCGAAGAATTTAATAGACCTACATTAAAAATTCTATACTAGGGTGAACTGGAGAAGGGAAAATAACTAACAATAAAGGTTGGAATAAAGCTTGAATAAATAAGAGTCCAACGTTATTGAACCAATTGTTTTGTCCAACAAAACAAATATAATTATTTCACTTCGGAGTCCAAGAACCTCTGGAGAGAATCAATATTTTCAGGAAGTGAACAAATCTACATCTACCCCAAAAGACACTATCTCGAGGACGAATAACCCAGCGCCGAAACAAAAATATTTATAACAGCACACAAAAAAATAATAATAACAGTCACATAATATATTTCCATATTCTATAAATAACGTTAGGCCTGTTTATTGGCGGTCATACTAAAGATAATTATTTCTTCTTTTAACTATTTATTTTGATGTACAGATAAGGCATTATATGACGAAAATAATTTGCTCCAAAATTTGACATTTTTTTTAGATTTTGAAAGACTTTGACAAATGAAATAGAGTGTAAAATTTGAAAGCACCAAGTAGAAAATTCCAACTTTTTCGCAGAATGGATTGTTTATCTAATTAAGGACTTGGGATGTTAAGCCTTTTTTTGTGTGTGTGTCATAACGTTGTATCAACAATTGGGCTATTAACGCCGGGCTATCTACAGGTTGCCACTCATGGTTATGTCTTGTTGTTACTGATAACAGTTAGAGCAAATCAACCTAGTCTGGATTAATAATATATGAATATTTAACACTAAAAGAAAATGTTCATTTTTCAATATTCCGTGCTCATAAAGTACTACGTACACTTATTCAGGCCAATCTATTACTAACAATCGAACATCTCTTGTTCTCTTCACGGAGATTCTACTAGAAAAAATGTTGTATAACCATAGAGAATCAATAAATCATTATTGGATTACACACCCCCACGGTGTACACCTTGTATCTCCGCGGTATCCTGAATCTTGTTAAGCAAGTAGAACTCTATTACGTCAGATGGAATCCTTACAAAACTAGGTGATAAGACGTTCTGCTAAAAGAAATAACATGATACCTCTAAATTGTATAGTTCTGTAAGACAGAAGATACATATAAAAAACAGGAGCAGTTTATTTGTTTCAGGGAAAAATAATTTAAATGGACAAGGAGAAATATGATGATTGGCTATATTGGATTCAGTAACATATGGATTAATTATACTAAAAATATTCATTTTTAGGTAAATTCTGTGTTCCTTTTGCAACAAGGACGGCAAAAATCACTTATCTCTCTCTTTAAAAAATCGTTTACTTTTACGCATTTAAATTTTATTTCTGTGATTTTTTTATTATTTGATTTGATTTTCTACCAACGATAGCACAGGGTAATGTAAGGTACTCTTTCTAAATTAATCCATGTTGCATGTTCTAGGAGAGAATATTTTTACTGCAGAAAAAAAAACAACCTGCAGCAACAAGGATTCGTATCTCTAAGTAAGTGTCCGTAAAGCTAGCCAGTCACGAGGAGACCCTCGACGATTGCTCTATTCATTATTTTGTGAGATTAAATTTTCTTCTTTTTTTTCTCTCTTTTTTTTTATTACCTTCTCATCGGCTTACCGAAGGATACCTCACGGATGTGCAATAATTTCTGACCCCTCCTCGCTCTTTTCCTCAAATGATTACACATCCGTGAGGTATAGTTCTCCCTCTTCTCATCGGTAAGCCAATTTTCATCCTGCACTAATTCATTTTATATCTATTACTATGTTACCCATTTAAGTTTTAAATCTGTATAAATATACCTTTAATTTAAGCTCTAAGAATAACACACATTTATCAGTGTATCTAAAATGTTTTTCCTTTATTTCTTTTGTATATAAACTAGTATTAACTCGGTCCTCCTTTCTTACAGCTCTGATGAAGGCTTGAATTTCAACCCTAATCGTCCGCAAAAATTAGACACATTTTTTAATATAAAATATGTAGTTTTATTAAGATACCAAGACCGAACTCTGACTATATCACCTCCACAAGTAAATTTCTTTTCGCAAATTATCCATTGCTATATGAAAAAGTCTTGTGACGCTACTAAGTACCTAAGGAAAAAACTGTGTGAAATAATAAACTTTGATAAATGAGATGGGAGCCGAGGGAGAAGCGATATGGAGAATATCAGCGACGTACAAGCGGGGAAAAATTAATTATTCATGATGTAGCCCTAGTCTTGGAGGACATCTCATCCATCATCCTATAACAGGTGTCTGCGTAGTAAAGGCTGTATGCGATATTAGAGTTTCCAATCTTCGAGAAAGGGGCCATCTACGCTCTTCTTTATCCACTCAACAAAATCAACTTCCTTCCAGCAAGACTCAACTCCTTCAATTGCAACATTAAAAACTCCAACGGCGTAAAATGTTAAAAATAACTACCTAAGAGTAAGTTTTTGTGCTTATTAGGCAGGAGCGTTAGCTAAATCGGCCAACGAGCTTTGTTTCACAGCTTAGGAAGTTAGGAAATCAATGGATGAGCAGGAATACATGGATACGACTCGTCAGATCGTTATTTTTATAAGGAGCAGGTACACCTGCTGGTACGATTTTTTTGAAATGAAGTCAAGGAATAAGGGGATTAAGTTAAGAGAAAACGCCAGATTTTCAGAAACATTTGAATTGCGAACTTTTCGGCATGCAGTTTGGTAGCCTTTGTCAGCACTAAATGCCTAGGTCAGGAACTTTTAGGTTCCCATGGATAATTGTGAAGTTCACACTCTCATGATAAGACGTGTCTCATAAACTCATTGAAGAACTGTTAGTTGACAACCTCTCAATGGGAGTAAAGGTTTAGAATTTGAAGGAGGGGGGGGGGAGAGAGAGAGAGAGAGAAATTTTATTCATCATTAAAACTGTAAGGGCTACATACCGCGTGGACTTCAGTTCCGTGGAAAATAAGACATATTGAGCTATTAGAGATTTAATGAACTTGTATATAGAATAAAACACGAGTAATACATCGAGAATTTTAGTGGATATACAAAAAACACACCCCTGGACTAAGCTCAGTCGTCGTTGAATAATAAAATACATTTTACTATTAATGAAAGAAAGTGGGAAATTTGTGAGACATAAAAAAAAAACACTGGTTTGTGTAAGTGTTAGGGTTGTAAAGCCTAGTCCACACTGGTAGACCTCGTTGCGCGATTTGTCTAGAGACTGACTAAGACGGTCTAGGCTTGAGACATAGACTTGGTCTATAGACACCGATCTTTGTCTAGTCTAGCGTCCACGCTGTGATGTGAATATTTCAGTCTTGTCTTCCCATGCAGGACATTGTTTTGTGTGGATTGAGTGCGTGTTTAGCAATAATTATTTCATTAGGGGTATCCCGTGGTCTAGTGGCTATATATAATATATATAATATATAATATATATAATATATATATATATATATATATATATATATATATATATATACACAGTGGAACATGGATAATTCGAACTTCGATAATTCGAAATCGTGGCTAATTCGAATATTTCTCTCGGTCCCTAGAATTTAGGGCATAAACAATGTTGAAAAATCGTGGTAAATTCGAATAATATTTTGGATAATTCGAGTTTTTTACGAGTCTTTACCTCCATTGGGAGATGTTAGATCTTAAATCTCGTGAAAATATTCTCCACTCGGGTAAACAGGATAGTAAGATACGGATGTAGCAATGATACGGATGATGCAAAGTGGTGGGTCGCGCTTCCTCCCTTCCAGGGGTTGTAGTTACATACACCATCCTGTGGTTTTATCCTAGAATTCCCTTCCACCATCCTTCCCATCTCATTTCTAATTCAGTTATAAGTCAGTCAGTACCTAGATCTGGTGTTTGGTTAGTTCATTGAATTTCTTGTGTACAGTGCAGTTCTGTGAGTTTTTGATTTAGGATGTGGAAGCCTAGAAGTTAAAAAACTTTAACGTTGTCAGCGAAAATAGCTGCGATTAAAGAAGTTGAAAAAGGAATAAAGAAAAAATCTGAAATTGCCAAGGCATTCCTCCTAATACTTTACCAACTTAAATAAAGAAAAAATTCTTGGCAACAATAGACTTTCAAAACAATAGACTTGTATTTTTACTTTTTTGATAAATTATTTATTACTTATGTACGTAATCATCAATTTATGAAATGTTTGTTTTTCTTTAAATAAAATGTATGTATTTTTTTAATTTAAAAAATGTGAAAATATGAAAATCGATGTTTTACCCCTTTATATTCACAAACTTTTTTAATTCGAATTTTGGATAATTCGAACTTTTTTATCGGTCGCTAGAGGTTCGAATTATCCAAGTTCTACTGTATATATATATATATATATATATATATATATATATATATATATATATATATATATATATTTATGCATTTTTTAATATTTTATGTATCGATTTTTTTTTTTAACTAATACAACTATATCTACTAAAACTAATACTAATGTAATCTGTAGCAATATTATTACTAATAATATACTACATAAGAAAATGTATACCAATACCAATACTAAACTAAACTGGCAAACGTATATACACATTAGCCCACGTACATGCGTACTTGGGCTTATGTACGCATATGTACACACATAAACATACATACATATATTTATTTATTATTACACATTTTATATCATAAGATATAAAATGGGGAGGGACTGGGACAATTAAAATAAGATGAAAGACTGCGACATGTCTGGCCACAAGGCGCCGATGTTCCGCAACATGTATAAAGTCTCCCATTCCACTCGGGAGACCTTAGACCTGAGATTTTTGGTCTCGCAACAAGCCCATAGACAGGTTCTCGCCTATAGACATGTCTACCGAGACAACCTGAGACACGTCTCGAGACCAAAATCGCGCAACATGTCTACCAGTGTGGTCATAGCTTAAGACTCCATCTGGTGGGGGTATAGTGTACTAAAGCGTTAAGATCAATGGCAGTGGTGGTTGGCAGGCACATTAGGGTGTGGTCCTGGGAAATCTGTTAGGGATTCCCTCACCACTCATCCTACTAAAATCTTCGTTAACTAGTACATTTACATACAAATCTTCCTTTATAGGATAGAAAGAGGTATTTTTACGAGATATATCTACTACAGCAACCGTTTTAAGTACAAATACTTATAGAACAGGACGGATTTGAGTTGTATGTTGAAAAGGGGCAAGCTGATTTTTGCGTAAATCGAAGAATGTCGGAAACATTTTTTTTTTCAATATAAAAAGTACCTTTTTTTATATTTCTTTCGCACATAACAGAAAAATTATTCAGGCTAGTGATTGTGTTAATATTTAATTGTGTCTTTCCAAAACAACAATAAATAAGAAAAAAAGGGTGAAAAATATACATTTTTTCGTCAGCTTAAAATGCATTTAAAACCTTCATATTCCAGCAGGATAATTATGATTATATAGTAAAACAACTGTGTTTTACAAATTTCGTTTAAATCGGGTTGATAATTTTTGTACAATACATTTTTCAATTGAGGAATTGGCGAAATAATTAACATTTTTCAAACTGTTGCAAAATACAAAAGACGTGCTTTACAGTTTTTAAATATATATATATTTTAAGTAATCTTTCAAAAATATTTTACATCGTTCAATTTCGTCAGCTTCAGAATTTCTTTAAAGTGTATAAAAAGTATAGTTCAGGTTAGTCAACAATTTAAACAATGTTAATTTCTTAGATCATACCTCAATTGCAAAATTTCTCATCAATCAAAGCGATTTAAACAAAATTTGGTGGTTTTTTTTTTTTATATAATCATCATTATACTGCTGGAATATGAAGGTCTTAAATATATTTTTAAGGAGCCGAATAAAATTATAGAAAAAAATACTAGCTTACGTACTTTTTGGGTTATCAGCGCAAGAAGTATAACAATTACGTATTTTTTTTTGTTAATTTAAAAAAAGCAATGGGGAATTTTTCGATTTACGCATATACCAATTATTGTTTTATGAGTTGTTTCAAAGATATTTCCGCAAAAATTAGGTTGCTGCCTCTTCACTTCCAACTCAAAACAGATGCGCGCCCTGGTCTATTATTTTAAAACGTAGTTATGATTCTAAAACTAGCAAATCTACCAGGGTGTTACAAAAATACCCCTCCGATTTAGAATATAAATTTAATTAAATGCAATAAATTGTAATTAGTATCAGTGAATACAATGTACAGAATGCAGAAAATGGCTCAAAAATGCACCCAACTTTTAATTAAATTTGTAACAAAAATAATTGGTATGATTTCAAAAGGCCGGTCAGCTCATTAACCAGCTGAATTCGCTCACCGTCACATTAGATAGTAACCATTCGAGTATTTAATAATGTTTCTACAAATACTTATCTAAACCCGGGGTCTCCCTGTGGTCTAGTGGTTAACGCCTTAGATTCATATGCGGGAGATGGTGGGTTCGATCCCTGCCGCACAGTGGTATTTTTAACTGATCTAGCAGGACAAAATTCGAAAAATTCATGAAAACAAACCGCTAACTGGACCTTGCAGTATTTTCCTTGATAGTATATAGATTAAAACATTTAGGGATTACGGGTTGTTTATATTAGGGTATGTCATACCACAAAGTTCATTACTCCATCTTTGAATGACTACTGCAGCTACAAAAATTATTTATCAGTACTACAAATTTATTTCCTATTTCTGAAAAATAAATATGATCTTCTTTCATTATTTATCATAATAAATTACCTTGGTGCTAATGACCTCAGCAGTAGATGCACCAAAAGGAAAAAATAAAAAAAAAATAAAAAAAAATAATAAAAAAAAAAAAAATTCCATTAATTTTTGCTTTACGCGATGCGATTTGTAATACCCTTAATGGCAAGTTATTATGAATCAGAACTTCTTCTGTCCGGCCTCGTCCGGCTTAGTTTTAATTTTCCCTTATATGTCGATTAAGTATTGACATAGAAATGTAAGAATTAGCTGCCAGAATCTGCCTATTTAATAATGATAATTGATTTTCAGAAAACATGCCTATATCGAAAAGGGAACTTTTTGAAGTTTGGATCTTACAAAGTCCACACAGAAAAAAAAACAGGAAGTAATCCAACAATTTGGATTACCAGGGGACAAGGGAAAATTGAAAATAAAAGTAGATACATTCTTAACCCATTTACGCAATAAGTGTCAAACAGCAAACCAAACAAAAAGTGTTTTTGAGAAAGGTTTTGGCGAATGGCTTGATATAAGTTAGGATTACGATACACAATCATATGTGAAGAAGATTTAAGTACATCTGCCAGTGGGGGGGGGGGTGCTATCGAATATTGAAGATGTATTTCATTGTTTGCTATAATCGAGCGATCCGTATATTCCTAGTATGAGTGCAGAAATTCGACGACATAAGGAAGAGTTTCATTCCTTCTCAGGTGAAATAAATAATATGTTGAACGAACCTTTACTTGAACAAGAATGATTTATTAGTTTTCATAACTTAATTTTTATTATATTTTTTGGTCTATTGTTGTGTTTTCAATTACTATTATTATTATTTTTTGTAATACCTAGTTTTCAAGCTTTTAGTTGTTGTTGCCTTTGGAAAAGTTAAATAGTTTAAAAAAATAATTATTAGATTAGATGCTTTTGGATAACACTTAAAACGTAATAAAAAACAGCTTTTTCTGTTGAAAAAGACAGAAACCAACGGTATGACTTTATTTGCGACCCCTATAATAGGGTATATTCGTGATCAGCAAGTCATTTCCAATAAGAATCCGTTATAAAATAGATAGACCAGGCAAAAATACCACTGTACACCAGCGGCAGGAATTTTCTCATCCCACGGCTCGTTGAGAATATTCCTCGCTGCACCCTGGATGTCGGCGGTAATCGTCCTGATGTCGATGCGCCGTTAAGCGCGCGCATTTTCGTTGGGACGATTTTAGGCGGAAAAGTGCTTAAAACCTTGAAAACGACGGTTTCTTTACGTTTACATGCGAGTTGTATTGCTTGTAGTATTTATGATTGATTTTTAGAGTAAAATGAATTTGCTAGTGAAACATGATAATTACAATAAGAACGCATTTTGGTTGTTTATAATAGAGCTTTCCGAGCTTAAGTCGAAGAGGCCGAGTTAGTAATTGCCCTAAAGCAAGTTTTCAGTACATAATGACGCCGCAATTTCCCTTTTCATCAAGATTTCAAGATAGCAGTTATTAACAGTTTTTACAAAATATTAAGTGCACTTATTCCAGGCTTTCAATATGACACCAGGGGTAAGAGGTAATGGAACCGCGCTAAGATGACCCAGTTCCTGCGCGTTCCAACTTTTCATCGTCAAAATGAATGAAAAAAAAAATAAATTGTACACAAACAGCGAATAATGAATGAAAAATCAACATAATCAATTTTCAACCATAGCTCAATGCAGGAAATAACCTTAGACTTCCATGGCTCTTAAATTGCTCCCAGTCGTCGATAACTTTGAGGTGTGGCCTTCCCCCTTGTACACGAGTCGGCCCTTGTCTATCGATTTAACATTCACTAAACATCAAAAGGGGTTGTAAGAATAAAAATGGTAGAAAACGACCTTGCCTTGGAAAGCCTTGTAATAGGAGCAGAATTCAAAATTCGTGGGATTTTAGTATGACTATCTGTCGTCGACACTGACCAATTACTCTAGTCAACAAGGTTATATGCACAAGTCGACATAAACCTTAATTCCTATATGTAAACTCATGTAAACCAACAGCACTGTTTTCTTTAAACAGTTAGCGTTTAGAAATTTCTTCAAATCTTCGTCGATACTACCTAATAAACATCGAATATTAACCCCATTAAAAAATAGAATATATATATATATATATATATATATATATATATATATATATATATATATATATATATATACACTGACTGTCAAAATTATTGATACACTAAGGTTATTTTGAAAAGTAACACTTTTTAAGGAGCGCCATATCGGTAAAAATAATGTAACTGGTTCAGGAGAGATAATTAGTCATCAATACTTTTTTCTATATGTTAATAATATCAAAAAATAAATCGTTACTTATTAACAATAAATCAATATATACAAAAGTAATGAGTCAAAAGTATTGATACACTAAATTTCTTACATGAAAAAGCACTTTTTTAGGACCACCATAACAGTAAAAATAATTTAAATTGTATGAAAGTGGTAAAAAATCATCAATAAGTTATTTTATTTATCAAGCAATACCAAAAAATATATCATTAGATATTAATAATCCTACTAAATCAGTTAATATCTTAGGTCGGCCACTTCTGAGTAAGAAAGGATAAGTTTAGTTTCTCCGTAACTATCAATTATTTTTTTTTATTATTTGTGTGGCCCCTATTAACAATTCTAATGACTTCCTTCGAATAATTGCACTGATTGAATACTCTAATAAGCATTTTTCTTAGGGTCGACATTGTGTCTTTTGCTTTCCTGCCATGAGGACGGGTAAATGTTTTTGTAGGATAGCTATTGGGCCTGTCTGGAACCTAACTGAGAATAAAACTTTACAGGGGTGGTTAACGCTGTGAAGAGAGGAAGGATTAGGTAAATATGGATGGGGTATATATATATATATAGTTCTGACTTGTAAACTCTGGGTAAAATTAAAGGCCTTTTTATAACAATTCTGGTATAGTTTTAATAATAATCCGAGAGTATGATGGGCTAGATTGTGGTTAGAGAGGAGTTTTGATAACTGAAGAGGCAATTTTTTTTCTGAATATTTAGTAATTTCATCCCCCCAAAAAACTCAGACCATTGCTGCAAGCTGTGAGCGAGTTGTTACTTAGGTCGAGGGAGTTTCTTTAGGAAGAAATCATTCATTTTTTTTAAATTTTTTTTTATTTTATTTATTTTTTTTATTTTTATTTTATTTTACGGCGCTTTAACATCTAGGCCATTAGTGCCGACCATTCATAAATCAATTTAATGAATTGAATCGTAAAAGCCGTTTAGATTTTGCTAAAACACACGTACAAAAGCCAGTTTCGTTCTGGGAAACTGCTACATTCTTAGTTGAGTATATGTATATCTAAATTCTATGGATTTGAGGGACGGAGGAAAGTCCTAGCGCATATTACAAGACGGTGACCCTAATTTTTACTATGTATTTAATGAGGCAAATATTTCATAAACCACATACCAATCAACAATCCTTTATTTCGCTCTACATATTTCACGTCTCTCTAACGCCATTACAGCATCACTTAAAATACAAATTACACCCTTAACGCAAGACGGTTACAAGGGACTCCTGAAAAGGCGTCAGAGAGAACATGTAGAACAAAATAAAGGGTTAGTGAGGATTGTTGTGTAGTTTATAAAATTTGACCTACTCCCACAATATAAACATTAATTACGCCGTAAAAACCAAATACATACCTGAGGCCGACATTTAAGCACCGAGGCGGCGGTATTGTTGACCCACATGTACAAATCGATATACTTCGAAAAAGTGTTAAAGATAGCATAATAAAGTGTAATTTATTTTTTATCAGGATAAATTTCCAAAGCACGCAGCTACATGAACAATGAACTGGTTAATATATAATGCTCCCAAGGTACCAAACAGACTTATTCAGTATCCACTCCTTAATATCATAGAATATTTATAGGAGGAAATCAACCGTCGAGAAAAGGGCTGAACAAAAAATAAAGAGCTAAAACCGGTTAACTAGCAGAATAGTAGAAGATTCTTGCAAAAGTGATAAATGCATTGGTTCGGCCAATGAAGCAACGTTTATTACAAGAAATCCGAAATAAAGTATCTGTAAGAAATGATTTTCATCTGTAAATATTTACTTTAAACGGTGTTTCCAGTCTTATTTTGCAATGTTATATTTTTCCAAGATTTTCAAAATTATTGTTATACTATTTATAGTGTATATGTTAAAATGAATGGTGGCAACCGCTTTCATTGTAGGTGTTCATAAATAAATTAAAAAAAATTAAAGCCTTCGTGTAAAAAAAAAGAAAAAGAGAATTTCATTCTGGAAAATATCATAAATATCAATTTTATTATTATTGTTTCAAGACTATTTGCATAGAGCTTGCATAAATATACACGTGAGTCTGTTTTTACGATAGCGGCCACAATGTTTCTATTTTGCATTCTAATCCCAAACGAGTTCGTTAACGATTAAAATCGGCCCTTCGGGAGGGCGAGGGGAGAGTTCTCCGGAAAAAAAATATTAAATTATCGGAGTATGTGAAACAGAACTTAATGATTTAGCCAGGAATAGAAGCCGTGACGACATCCACCTGGACAGAGTGGAATACCAGAGAATGAAAGAGTGGACCTACTTGGAGTAAGAGGTGCCACCACAACGCCAATACGCCCTCCTTCTTTTTCCGGGGCATTACCCACATTGATTAAACAGACTTTTTACCAATGACTTAATAGGAAGCAACAAAGGCTGTTGGGGAACTCAAACTCTAAGGCATATTAAATATTTATTTAAAAGCCTTCTGGAGAACTTCGGGAGGCTATTGATATAATTACGAGACATTGTAACCTGAACAAGCCCCCTTGGGTGATGAAGATGGCCAACTATCCCAACTGTAGGTGGTTTGTAGCAGAAGAGACGCCGATACACGTCATCCGTGATTGCGAACGGCTGAATATTAATACACGCTTTAGGTGATAAAAAAGGATACCAAGGGAAACATTGACTATGAGACTTCTTTATTATTGGAAGGTGGTTACAATCTGAAGAGAGACAGCATCGGAAGGTCTTTTTGCGAAGACCAGGTCCAGTTACTTGTGAACTATCTTTAGTGATTATAACAGTGATTCAGCGCACGCGCATAACTCATTAGCTTTTCCATTGGCCTAGTCCTATGGGCTATTCTATTGGTTATTGCTGGTAGGAAAGTAACCTTTAACACTCTAGGCAATCCAACTCGCAAAAATTAATAGAATTCTATTAAATACAGCGAGTTGGATTGACTAGAGTTTTGATATCTTTTTGAGCGAGCGTAGCAAGCAGAAACGCATAGCACGTATGCCCATAATGCGAAATAAATATAAATATGTTATAGAAACACAGTCGGCGAGGAGGCCCCTAAACTTCACAATTTATAATATTAACCTTTTTATTAATAAATATTGCTTGCTGAAATATATTCTGCTTATTTTCATTTATGCTTTACAAGCCTAAAAGTATTACTTTCAAATACAAGTTATCTAAGGGTTAGTTAGAAACCGAATTATATAAATATAGTAGCCAAAAAAAGTTATTTCAAGTAGTGATTGCAGTGATTTTAAATACTTTTCAATACTATATTAACTTTTGATTGAGAAGATATGGTCGACCGTTCAGAAGTAGGAAGCGTTGATCTTCGGGGTTTCGGTCAATGTTCTTATTTAATAAAACACATTTTATGGTTAAAATGTATATTTATTACTGCCGACGTTTCGGCTTGCTATACAAGCCATCTTCAGGGCTGTAAAAACATATATGGTATTACAATGACAGAAAAGAATAGATAAACTAACAAAAATATGAGTACTTATATGAGTGAATGTATGTATATATATATATATATATATATATATATATATATATATATATTATAATAATATAAATCTAAATAAATATACATGTGTATGGTATACAAGAGAATAGTGGCATATGGTATACAGAACAGTGGCGTAATAACATACCTATCGAGAAGATTGAGAGCTGACCCGTTTCAAGAAAAGACCATTTCTGAAGCCAGGAAGGACAGGGCCAGGGTTAGACAGGAGAGGATGGAGGGGGAGGGGTGGGGAGAGATGGGGATGGAAGTGTGGACGGAGGGAAACGACCGCGGTAAAGATAAAGGACGTGCCGGGGGTTACTCAGGTCAAGGGAAGGATAAGACAGGTGTGTGGGAACAGGACAACGAACGGGGTGGGATTACCAAACGGGAAGTTTTGAGGATAAGGAAAATGTTGGAATAGGTTGAGGAGATGACTTCTTTGTCAATTTTGTCATTGAAGGGATTATTTTCTAGATGGATATGTATGGATTCAGAAAGGAGCCGCTTCTCAAGGTTGGGTTCAGTGGAAAGGATGGAGAAATTTTGGAAATCAAATTTATGTCCGTCCGTGATAGCGTGTCTAGATAGCGCGGTTTTAATGTCTCTGTACTTAATGTTGTATTTGTGTGTTTTTAGTCTGTTTTGAATGCGGTTCTTCGTCTGTCCAATGTAAGTGCTGTTGCAGTTGGGTGTAGAGCAAGGAATTCGGTAAACGACATTGGATCTATTTTCTTGTGGGATTGGGTCTTTGAGATTGGTGTATAAAGTTTTCAGTTTGTTTGTAGTGGATAGGCCTAGGTTTAGGTTGGGAAATGTGTCTCTGAGGGATTTTTGGATTTTTTCCGAGAGGTTAGGGATGTACGGAAGGGATCTGAATAGGGGAATGACACTATAATGAGAGGTGGAAGGGGGGTTTGGGATTTTTAAATGAATTTATAAGGGAGGTGATGGTGAGTTTCGGGAATTCATTGGCCTTGAGTATTTCTAGGAGTCGGGATATGTTCTTGGGATGAAATTTAGGATCGGATAGGGTAAGGGATCGATATATTAGGTTTTTTGCTGTATTCAAGATTTGATGTGAGGGGTGTGAGGATTGGTAATGGAGGAGTCGGCCAGAATAAGTGGGTTTGGTGTACCAATCGGTGGATATGGAGCCATCGGGGTTTCTTATCACAAGTAAGTCAAGGAAAGGAAGAGAGTTATTGGTTTCAGTTTCAATGGTGAATTTTAAACGGGGGTGGTAAGAGTTGAAGGCGGCTAAGATCTCAGGAATTCTATTCGGGTTGAGGATGAGGAAAAGGTCATCGACATATTTTTTAAGAAAAATTATGTCGTTGGGGAACATCGGGAGGATGAGGTTGAGGAGGTCATTTAGGGTGATATTGGCTATATCAGGGGCGAGACAATTTCCCATGGCAAGGCCAGAGGTTTGGTGGTAGTATTTTTCTTGGAAAAGGAGGTAACCAGATTTGCAACAAAGAGATAAGGATTCAAGAAAGGAGGCTTGGGATAATTTGGTGTGGGGTTCTATGGTTTGCCAGTTCGTTTCAACGATTTCAAGGGCTTTGTCAATGGGGATGTTGGTGAAGAGAGACTCGGCATCAAGGGAAACAAGGATAAAATTAGGAGGGATGTTAATGGAGGAAAGTTGTTGTTTTAGGTCGTAGGAATTCTGGACATCGTAGGAATTGTTATGGCTTACGGCTTGGAGGGGGGTTAGGAGAAATTTACTGAGGTTAGAGGAGGGTGAGTTGATATTGGATACGATGTGACGTAAGGGATTGTTAGGTTTATGAATTTTTGGGAGACCATAACATCTGGGGGTTTGGGAGTTGTAAGAGATAAGTCTGTAGTAGGTACGTTTGTCAATTTCGTGATTGTAAAGAAGTTTGCGGATGTGTGTGTTGAAGTATGAGATGATGAATATGAGTTTGGGAGTAGGATCTTTGTTTTTGGGGACGGGTGAGTACGTAGTGTTGTCAGAGAGAAGTTTAAACATTTTGTCGGTGTGTTCTGTCCTGTCCATAATGACAGTTTTGTTGCCTTTGTCAGCCCTGGTTACAATTATTTGGTTATGTGTTTTAAGGAAGGAGCGGGTAGATTTCAAGTCTTGGAAAAATTTATGGGAAATGTTAGAGGATTTGTTGGGGGGGCGGTGGAGATGATTGGTGATGATATTGGAAATGCGATAACGGGAAAGCTCTCGCTCTTCTTCATTTACAGAAAGGAGTTCGTCACGGTGAATGTATTCGATATCAGTTATCAATTTTGGGACCAATTTGCTGAGGTTATTGGCAGGTGTAGCAAAATTGGGCCCTAGTGACAAGATGTTATTGACCTCGGGAGGAATATCGGTAGAAGAGATATTGTGCACCCATTCAGGATTTCCGCATGGATAAGTTTTCTTTTTTTGGGAGTCAGTTAATATCGAGTTAAACTTGGGAATAAGTGTTTGTTTTTTATGAGTTTTATAACTCATTTTTATCGTCTCTAAAATGGAGCTAAGTTTGTTGAAATCTCTTCTATCGATATTATCCCGGAGTGAGTTATAAATATTTTCTAATTTCCTGAAGATGGCTTGTATAGCAAGCCGAAACGTCGACAGTAATAAATATACATTTTAACCATAAAATGTGTTTTATTATATATTAACTTTTGATTACTATATTTCTTTAATATGGTTTCTAACCTTAGATAACATGTAAAGAAGGAATAGATAACCTGCAAAGAACCTGTAAGCTAATCCGTAAATACCAAAATCACTGTTTAAAATCACGACAGATACTTGAAAGTAACTGGATAAGGTCTTCTCAAAAAGACCCGCATCGGATAGTACAGTCGGTCGTATCGGCCGTAATATTTTTCAGTCTCCTCATTACCTCCTTGAAGTTACTACGTCAGAAAGCCAAGTAAAGATACATATAGCTGCTGTATAAATAGATAGAATGAATGGAATAGTAAAGTGTTACACTACCAAACTTCAGTTCGGTGGAGACCATTGAGATTGGAGTAAACAAAGGAAGGGGAGCAAGGGACGAAGTGAGGTAGAGGATCAGCTGTGAAGGAGGCTGGGGGACTGCACTGTCCTTGGAACACAGTCAGCTGGTAGATCGATGTACAGCAGCTGTAGTCATGGCAACACCACAGCTAGGGTATCCCCACCTCCTCCTTCTGGATCAGAATAGGGGACATAACACACCTCAAGAAAACCTATTACAGGTACAAGTAGGACATACACGCAGCACTTCCGTTCTTTTACATTTCCTATGTCCTCGCAGGTTTTCTCTTTACGTTTTTCTTCCTTCGTCCTCCATTTGACAGAAGTCAGTAAGGGCACCCGACCACTTTCAGCTCGTTTATCTCCCAGACCTTAGGCTGCGTTTACACGGATGAGAAATTGCGCGAGTTCTGTCCGACAGTCAAGATTGCATGTGTAAACGGCCTGGAGAGCAGTGTCGCAACTACTCGCGCAACTGATGTCGCGAGCTTGCTGTGGGAGTGTCTGACACTTGAACTTTCTCGTCTAAACATAACACTCAGCTCTAGGAATTTCTCGCACTCGATCAACAGTGGGAAGTTGGCGTATCGAGTGGTTGGGTTTTTCACTATTACCATGGAAGGAATTGGGTTTACGAGTATTTCTGTCGTTTATATTAGACTTTATTTTTATTGTTTATTAGACAGCATTTTTTTTTTTAGTTTAGTAATGTTTGTGTTACTTTTATGAATTAAAGGAAGGGGTTTAGATATTTATTACTTGTATCGTTGCTTTTAATTAAAAAAATAGTTTCCAATAATTTAAACTCATTACTTACCAGAGGCGAAAAACGAAGAGTAACCTTTAAGCGCTCACTAGCTGTTATAGATTTTCTCATATTGGTATCCTATTTTTGGATTTTAGGTGCTACATAACGTAAATCTACTATGATTACAAACGCGGCAGCATTTCAGCGCGGTTCATTCCTCCCTGCATAGGGAGGAACCCCACCCATGAGACAATCCGAAAGTGTCGACTAGAAAATTAAACGTTTCAGAACCTATAAATATATATATATATATATATATATATATATATATATATATATATATATATATATGTATGTGTGTGTGTGTGTGTGTGTGTGCGCGCGTGTCTGTTTTGTCTCGCTCTCTCACAGCCTCAGAAATGGTCCAATTTCAATAAATTTTGGTAAGAAAATCTTTCGTCTAATTTGAAAGGTCAAGATCGTCCATTCTTTAAACCATTTTTAAGGCGATATCTGTTTCCGAGAAAATTAGAAAAATAGTTGATGAATAATGTTTTTGGTTAGGGTACTTAGGATCATGGGATTCAGTTGAAATATTTTCTGCATGTTCGAAATTCACCCAAGCTAATATGTTTAAATTTTGATTATGTTCGAAGTTAAAGAATAAAATATTGTATTAACAGACATGAAAAGTTTTGGGAACTTCGTATATTTTCCTTAATATCTCGAAAACGGCTGGAAAATCGTGGTAAGCAGAAGGTTACCATTCGAAAGCTTACTAAATTTTCTACAAAACAAGGTTCTAAATAAGTTTTAATTTGGCGATGTCAATCGGAGAAATAACTGCTTCTAACTTCAAACGTTTGTTTTGTTCTTTTGAACGGGTTTTTGTCGTTGTTTAACTCACTTTTTAATTGGTTGTAGTCGATTTCTCTAAGTTACATTTATTTGTTAAATTTTGTTGAAAGATTTTAGGTCCAACAATCTGAAGTAAATCTTCGAACTCTACAGCAGACATCCGTATGAAATTCCTAAATTGTTGATAATCTTCCTTTCTCAACTCATTGGCTAAATTTGTAAAGGCCCCCGAATCGTATCTTCTCCTAATCCATTCTCTGACCCAGATACTCTTTTTTTTTTTTTTTTTTTTTTTTTTTTTTTTACGGCGCATCTACTTCTTGGTCATTAGCGCCGACATCCAGGGTGCAGCGAGGAATTTTCCCAGCGAGCCTTGAGATGAGAAAATCCCTGCCGGAGGTGGGAATCGAACCCACCATCTCCCGCTTATGAATCCAGCGCGCTACCCAGATACTCTTCTTCTTCTTCTTCTTCTTCTTCTTCTTCTTCTTTTCCCGTCCTTTTGATCAAAACCAATAATCTATTATCACAAGCGCGGCAGCATTTTTAACACGTCTACTCGGCGGCATGGCGAGAGACAAACTGAAAATTGACTTGGAATGAGCTGCTTGCGCGAGTTGAAATTGCATCAAACGGTGTCACAATGTAAACGGATTTTTAGCTCTCAGACGCAACAAGTTGCGACAGTAACTTGCGCGAGAGCTCGCGGGACAGCTTGCGTTCAAGTGTCGGGTAAAATTGCATCTAAGTGTTTACACGATGGGACAGAACTTTTCAGAAGTTTTCTCGCCCGTGTAAACGCAGCCTTAACATTACATTAACAGGAACGAAACATTACAGGTTATCAGGAAACGAAAGAAGGTCTCAAAATTTATTGACCAAATAATATATTTCATAAAAAGAGAAATTCATGTAATTTTTAATTATAAATAAATAAAAACAACGAGCCAAATTTGTGACACAGATTTAATATTATAGTTCATAGTTATGTAACTTGTAAAAGATAACAACATTTATAGGAAAATGTAAGAAACCCCAGATGGAACATATCAAATTGCGAATACGTGTACATTTACAGGGCAAAAAACATGTTGAGCAACATAAAGTAGTAGAGAAGAAAGTTGTGTAGTTATTGAAATTTGATCTTCTGTTACTTTAATTATAAACAAATAATTATGAATAGCTGATCCATGTTTATTTAGCTTGATTTATAATCTTAATTTAATTTACAAAATGTAACTAGGCATCGGTCCGCATTCGTCGGAAACAAGAACAGGGATGATCCTGTCGTGCCCTGATAAGTGGAGCGCTGTTGCCACTTTCAAATGCACGGTGAGAAACAGAGCTATTCCCCCATAAATATCATGACAAGGTAGTTGTTCCCCTTTAGGGGAAAATACGGCACTGCCTTGAAGATTGACCAAAGCAGCTGTTTCTGGTGTTTTTTGAGGGATTTGCGGAAGGCAAACCTCCTGAAGGCAATTAAGGTTTTCCCCTCCTTCGGCAAAAGGAAAAATATCCATATTTATAGAAATTATGGAACAAAAACCTATTTGTAGGAACTATTTGGAAAACCATCATCCATAACTAATGTATAGTATTTCTTTTTATTTCACGGCGTTCCAATAACTGAGCTATTAGCGCCAGGCTATCTACAGGTTTCCACCCTTTTGTAATGCCAACAGCACTGCCCATTCAGGTACTGTCCGCGCCAGAAGGTGCTTTACTTCCGTGTTCAACGATAACAGGTTATACAACAAGGCAATTCAATTTTAAGATTTCTGTTACAATTTGTAGCTTACTCAAAAAAATGCTTTGAAGCAATTAATATGGTCAGCAGGCAGTATCCTGATATATGGTAAAAATAGAGCTACCTGATAACGAAATAAAGAGGTATCTGATTCAAGGCCGTACTGAACACTAGGGAAATAGAGTGGTCAGTACTATGCTCCGGCCGCCTAATTTTCCCATTTGCAAGTACCAATTAATAAATTAATTAATGTATGGGTTGGCCTAGGGACGGCCAGGGAGGTGGGGATGGGCGATAGTCGATAGTTGAGGACTATCGATAGGTCGAGTCTATCGGTTAAACTATATCGATAGTTATTCGATAATGGGTTTCCCTATTCCTTACATGCCTGTGCTAAAAATAATTTAATGTTATTGAATTGAATTATCTATTACTTGCAGGATTAGGTATATTTATAAGATTACACAAAGGTTTAAAACGAAAAACGGATTTTTTTAAATTTATAAAAAGCATTACCAAAGAATAAAATATCAAGAGCTCCAAAATGTGCAATTATTTCAAACTGTTTTAGATGTGCTCCTTGAGCCACATACATCCGGAAAGTAAAACCAACATTTCCGCTTTTCTTTGACTCAGTCTGGTCCACTGCTCAAAAATTATTTTTTCCATCGGCTGAAAATACACGTTCTGAGGGTACCGACGAGCCTAGAACACAAAGGTATTTTCTGGCTACATTATGTAGTTCTTTGTATTCACCAGACGGTTCTGTTTCAGTATTTAATTCGCCAGACGAGTCATTATTTAATACCACAGCCCTCCAGATGTTAAGAAATTCAATTCTAGAAAAAAAAGTAAAAAAAAAAAAAAAATCTATTGATAGTAACTGTCGACTATCCCCCATCCCTACAGGGAGGCCAAATTCAACCCATGAACGACGATACTAGAAGATAAAAATCTTTAGCGCCTGCTTGGGATATGAACTCAGGTCCTCCAGCAATTGGTATACTCTACCACTGAGCAAGTCTCACCACCATATATATGTATATATACATATATATATATATATATATATATATATATATATATATATATATATATACGCCTCAATGTGTACGTATACATGTATATAAAGGATATTTTTGAAAAGCCATTACTTAGTCTGAGTTTTAGTTATGATTATGTCTTTCGGACTGAAGTTAGTCTTCTTCAGTAGTTGCAATCAGCTACTCACAATTTACAGTCTTGACTGAAGAAGAAATAATTATTTCTCTTGAAAGAAATCATGATTGTAAGAATGTGAAAATAAAGGCTACATTCCTCTATAAAATGGGAAACACACTTGATGCAAATATATATGTAGGTTACGGGTCCACAGCTCCATTCTCTGTGTAATATATTGAGGGAGAGACACGCCCTTGTCAGGAAGCGAGATTGATAGCAATGTTCGCGTGACGGGAGGAATTCAGAGACATTATGAACGTTTCGTTCCTGAATCACTTCGAGGACAGATTGTTGAAGTGGAGCAAGGACAGGACGAGCTTATAGTGCATACCTCTTTGGCAAACAATATGTCTAAGATATATCATTCGCTTACTAAAACTTACAGAAAAACGATCGGTTGACACATACTTCAAACTGAAAAAAAAAAAATTGCAAATCTCAACGCAATATGCAAGAATCATTACTATTGGGTAGCCCCTACATCGACATTATACTTCAACATTTAAAGACTGATTATTTTAAACTTTGACAAATTAAAGTGATCATAATATATGAAGCACCTCAAATTTCGTTATCTAGTATCATGGGAAATCATTCAAAAAGGTAATCAAAGAAATTATAATTATTTTTATATCTATAATGTTTTGGGGGTTTCGAAAAATTACGTTATAAATAAACACGCCAAATACTGAATAATAATATGTTGCAATATACACTTATATAAATATATTGTGCATTCAGTAGGATATATATATATATATATATATATATATATATATATATATATATATATATATATATATATAATTTGTCTTCGTGTGGGTTATGTGCGTGTGTTTGCTTGTATCTGAGTAATAATTTGTTTTTCGCCCTAGAACAATCGATTCTAGAAGTTATTTAATCATAAAACAGTTTCATTTGGAATGGAGGGGGAAAAAAAATATGCTTGTAGAGGGCTTAAATGTTTTGTTTTCCCCTCATTGCACGACACTCTCTATTTAATATTATTCTAGCTAAAGCGAGGGGGATTAAAATCTAATGCGGGTCTATTCCATAACCAAATTAATAATTTGCTCGTATCAATCGTAATTTTTATTTTCATGCAACTAAAAATAGTTATACGCCATCTCCAACTATTGAGAAAGGTACTGTTGTAGGCGTTACTTTAAAAATATTTTCTCAGCAATATGGTGTCAATTCGCACCATTGCGGAGGAATGTCCATAATAAATCAGCATCATAGCCAAGAACTCTAATAGGAAAAGGCCCGAAATTTGTGAGTGCTAAGATGCGAGAACTCTGTGCCTAGAGTTGTGGGTTGGTTACCCATTAGAGGTGGTGGCATATCCAGGCTAGATAACAGTGGAAATCCGTAGATCATCCGTTTCAATATCTGTGATTTTTATAAATGTACGTGGAAATTTAAATATTAATATTCGCTAAAAGCATCATATTTGGTACATTCTTACACTTAAAGTCAGTATTAAAGTAGTATTTTGTGATTTTAGTATATTTTCTTAAATATATTGAAAATAGTTGGGAAATCGTGGTAAGTGGACACAAAACATTCGAAAACATACCGACTTTTCTACAAAAATGATTCTAAGGACTTTTTCGATGGGACGATCTCAGGCGAAGAAATAAGTGCTTAAAACCTGGAATGTGTTTGTTTCTTTGCTTTGAAAGATTCTTCACGTTTGTTTTCTACAGTGTTTTATTGTTTGATAGTTTTATAATTAATTTTAGCAGTAATGGAATTTTCTATTAAACGAAATACTTAAAATAAAAATGAAGTTTTGGTTGTTTGTAATGGAGCTTTCCGAGCAGAAGTTGGAGAGGCCGAGTGAGCAATTTCCGCTACTGTATGTTTTCAGTACATAATAGCTCCTAAATCTTACGTTCCTTCAAGATTTCACCAGAATAGATGTTAAAGGTTTTTTTTTAAACCTTATTCCAAATGACACTAGAGATAAGAAGTAATGGAAAATCGCCAAGTTAATGCAGTTCCTATAAGTCGGACTTTTATCAGACTAAAGCTGTTTTTCTATCCCATCTTAGGCCAATTTCCCGGCATCATATTTTCTCTAAGGAAATATAAGATATTATAAAGAATGTCTGCCTTTATTCCACCTAAAGATGAATGGGCAGAGAAAACCTGCAAATATTTACAAAGAAGAATGCCTCAACCTTGTTTACAGCCGAAGTGTACACAGACCTTTAAGAAGGGGATTTACAATTGATCAAAGCAAACACTTCTTAACTAAACACCAAAAGAAGAGCCCGGTTCGTCTGAGTTATAGTTTCCTTCCTCGACCTACATTCTGTAATTACTATAAACAAATATGAAAAGAACCATTTGGAGTACTTAAAAGGGAAACGTATAAATTTTTATGTATATTACGATAGGAACGTTTACCGTAATAAGACTTTTTAGGCCTAGAAGCTACGTAATTTATAATAATTAAAAATTACAGCATCCGAATTAGTAAATAGTTAAGTACACCAATCAACAGAAAAAAATAAAGTTTCTCCTTAAATATTACCCAGTTACAAATTCAAGCCGTTTTTTCTAACCATGCTAATATTGAAATTCGTATGATCTGTATAATTAATTTAAACCATCACTTGACTTCTTCAATCCTTTGCAAACCAATGTTTGCGATTAATCCTGGAATTCAGATAGCCTCAGAAAAATCTGGAATATAGAAGTCAGGATAATCACAGAGTAGTCTCCTATCCAACTCTAAATTAGGAAAAAATGGAATAACCTGAAGGAGCCATCCAAAAACATTTAAATTGGAACCGCCCGGGATAGAAACAGTTCATCACGCAGGAGCTGCAAAACGAAGCACACTCATCAGATGGTGGGTAAGGTACACTGCATTCCTGGCTAATTTTCTGAACAATTATAAATAACATGAATAGTTGAGAGGAGATCGTTGGCCGTAGATGATGCAAGGTAGGGATTGTCGGGGTTCCGTCACTGCTGATTAATAAAACTACATTTTATCATAAAAATGGTTTTATTGTGCCGACGTTTGAACTTCAAGCCTTCATCAGGGTTGTAAAAAACAAGTAGGACGGATGTAATACTGCAATATATATATATATATATATATATATATATATATATATATATATATATATATGCCTACATACATAAATACACATACATATATACATACATATATGGAAAAAGACAAAACATAAAATACTAGAACATAATATATAGAAGAACAATGTGCTCTAGAAGTCTTTGGATTATTAGGAGAATAGATATAAGATATAGATATACATCTTAGATTAGATATAAAAATAACAATATGGGCTTACCGATGGGAAGATAGAGAACTATTCCTCACAAATGCGGGATAATTTCTGACAGTTAATACAGGGAAACATAGGAAGAAAGGAGTTGGTCAGGGGGGGGGGGGGGGGTTCTGGACCACCCAATGAACAGAGAACATAGAAGATAAAAGAAAGAGCGGCGGAAGCGGCGTAGTACAGTAAGGTGTCATGAAGTCATAAAATGTTGTGTTAATGGAACGGGATGCAGGTATAAAGGGCTATATTGCAGGCGGTATAGGGGATTAGGATGGAGTTTTTAATACTAAGACCAACACTTCCAAAATTCGAAGCACAGATGATTACCGGGATATGGTCCAATCCAACACTGACAGTATCTGTCCAACACTGACAGGTATTGTTGTCCAACGTTTTAATTACATAAATAAAGATAAATTCCTTTGGCGTTGTGTAAAATACTGCCAAACCGCTGGGAGAGAAATATCAAAATGGCCTTTTACTCGAGTATTTCGTATTTTAAAGGGGCTTACACTGGTTGGAATGTTAAATTAAATAAAAATAAAATGGACAAAGAGGTGGCACCAATCGTTTTTACATTTAGGGACTGTACTTCTTCTGGAAAGATAGTGTATCGAATTTCACAATCGATAATTTAATCAGATGTAATACCTGCCCACCATATTGGACCTTTCAGTGTTGACTCAGCCGGGGTGGAAGGTTTAGCCCCGTTGGCTGCTTAAAATAATTTTTAATATATTAATTTTTAGATATTGTTCTCAGCTCAAGAGGAGGCGCCGTGAAACGTGTACAGCAAAAAAAAAATATCTGGGACTGAATTAATTGTGTATTTTAACAATTTCTTTATTTTTTATGTCCGCGTTATTGATTATTTTCCGTGTATCGCCAAACAGCGGCTCTCGTACACATCACAGGTTGGGAAAAGCATCTGTGCTGTGTAGGAATCAAAAACATGATTTTTGGCTACGATTGAAGCTGAGAATAAAAAAGTCCGACTCGCAGGAACTGCCTCATCTTAGCGCGGTTCCGTTCTTATCCCTAGTCTAATTTCGAAAGATTAAAATAGAAGCAGTTATTATTTTGTTGAGAGGAGATCGTTGACCGTTGATGATGCAAGGTAGGGATTGTCCGGGTTAGGTCACTGCTACTTAATAATACATACCCCATATGTGTATGTATGTGGGCATATATATGTACATATGTGTGCGTGTATATGTGTATGTGTATATGCATATATATAAATATATATATATATATATTATATATGTATATATATATATATATATATGTTAGGTATATTTACATAGATATGTGCATATATTAGTGTTAAATATGTCCTACTTGTATTTACAGCCCTGATGAAGGCTTGAAGTTCAAGCCGAAACGTCGGCACAATAAAACCATTTTTACGATAAAATGTAGTTTTATTAAGTAGCAGTGACCGAACCCTGACAGTTATATTTTGGTTCCACCAGTCTTGAAAGGTAGGATTTACAATCTTACCTGGAAGGGTCGGCAACACTAGAAACCGTCCCGCTAGTTACAAGGTCTTGGAATCTTGGAACTCTATATTTCTAACAATAAATTGTTTTTGTTATTTTACTTAACCTGTTTTATTTTCGAATACATTATCCAACTATAAGCAATTAAAAAATAACAAGGAATAAAATACAGACAAAAAGAACACGTCGAATAAGCGAAATCAATTACTTTAAAGCTTTAAGCTCTTATTTCTCCGATTGACATCGCCTAATCAAAACTTTCATTAGAACCTTTTATGTAGAGCATTTAATAAGAGTTCTAATGGTATTCTTCCGTTTACCAAATTCTCAACAGTTTTCGAGATATTAATGAAAGTTCCCAAAATTTATATTATTTCTAGCAACAGAAAATTGGCCTCATTTTTCATATCCTGTTTTACACACAAAATTTTCGCAACATAAGAAATTACAAAAATAAAAAGCAATAAAAAACGAAGGAAAAGAGACAAAAATTACAACAAGAACGACAAAAACCCGTTCATAAGAACAAAACAGACGTATTTGAAGTTTTAAGCACTTATTTCTCCGATTGACATAACCTAATCAAAAATAGTTTTAGAATCTTTTTTGTAGAGAATTTAGTAAGCTTTCAAATAGTTTATATCCACTTACCACGATTTCCCAACCGTGTTCGAGATATTAATGAAAGTATACGAACTTCCCAAAACTTTTCATGTCTGTTCATAAAATATTTTATTCTAACCCTTCCTTAACTCCAAACGTAACAAAACTTTCAACATATTAGTTTTAATGAAATTAGAACATGCAGTTAAAGTTTCAACTGAATCCCGTAATTCTAAGTACCCAAACCAAAAACGGTATTCAAAAACTATTTTTACAATTTTCTCGAAAACGGTTAAAGCTATCGCCTTGAAAATGGTTTCATTCGTTTTCCTAGCCCAGGAATCATATAAAACGAGTACTTACAAGCTTATGAACTCAAAAACGTAAGCGTTACGATTTTTTTTGCGCGAATTTCGCCCCAAACGCCATCTTCCAGTAGGCGGAAGTTTGCTGGTTAACGAACTTGACCTTTCAAATTGGACGAAGGATTTTTGTACCAAATTTCATCAAAATCGGACCATTCGTCTTCTATCTAGAGAGCGAACAGACAATATATATATATATATATATATATATATATATATATATATATATATATATATATAAATATATACATATATATATACAAATTTGAACCACCGTTATTTTCGGTCTCTAGGGGTTCTGAAACGCGAAATTTTCTAGTCGGCACTTCCGGATTGTTTCATTGTATCAACCCTATAAGCGGGGTTCCTCCCTATGGGGGAGGGAGGAACCGCGCTAAAATGGTACCAACTGCCTAGACCAAATTTTAAGAGAGCAAGGAATTATCTCTTAAATATCTCGAAACGTGTTGTGAAATCATGAAAAGTAACTATCCACAAGTTCTGACGCAAATAGGAACACCCCTTCTGAAGAAACGGTTCTTAACTTTTCGGAAGTGTTTTTTTTCCGCCTAGTTTCTATTCAAAGCTTCACAAACCACACAGGAGATAAGCATTATACCCTAACATATAGGAGTCCCTAGAAGCTTGTCTTTTGGTTTGTTTACGACTGTAGCTGATAAGGTGTTAGACCTGACTGTGTCCCACGGTTGCTGCTGGCAACGCTATGGCCGATCTGCCTACGTAAGGTGCAGTCGTGGGAAAGTCTCCACTTTGCTTTACTCTGCACCATCAGCAGGTGTACTCCCTCGTCCTTTTTTAATGCTCTTCTGCCACCTGAGTCCTTATGAGACAGTCTCATTGTAGTACTTTCCAAAGGAAGGTTCCGACTTAGGTTCCACTCGTGAAAATAATTCTTCAAATCTCCATTGATCCTACCAACTAGATACCGAAAATGACACATTGAAATTTATTCATATTATACACAGACACACACGCACATCTCTCTCCCTCTCTCTCTCTCTCTCTCTCTCTCTTTCTCTCTCTCTCTCTCTCTATATATATATATATATATATATATATATATATATGTATAATAAGTCTTTATTTATATATGTACAAATATTAATAATTTTATAATGAAAATAGAATACAAATAAAACCTTATAGATATATGTACAATATAGACCTTCCCGCTAGGGAGTTTAAAGTCTTTTAACGGAGACTATCCGGACCATATATATATATCCCAGAGGGTGAATCAAAATTCAGTCTTCCCACAAATTTTCTCTTTATTTTGCACTAGGCCTTTCAACACAAATGTGCCATCATCAGGTGCTAACAACAAATAAAAACATGCATTAATATTGTTTGACTCCTTAATAACAATTAATATTGTTTGACTGTTGTTGGACAGTAATTAGTCTAATTAATAGTTAGAATTTATAAAGCAAATTGTGATAGTATAAATTGGAACATAATGTTATAGATTACAGTTTTTTAGTAAATAATTACAAATTCATAAACTAAGGTATCTGAATTCATAAACTAAGGTGTATGAATTTGTAATTATTCACTAAAAAACTGTAATCTATAACATTATGTTCCAATTTATACTATCACAATTTGCTTTATAAATTCTAACTATTAATTAGACTAATTACTGTCCAACAACAGTCAAACAATATTAAGGAGTCAAACAATATTAATGCATGTTTTTATTTGTTGTTAGCACCTGATGATGGCACATTTGTGTTGAAAGGCCTAGTGCAAAATAAAGAGAAAATTTGTGGGAAGACTGAATTTTGATTCACCCTCTGGAATTAAGCAACCCCACTACCGGAAAACATCAATAAAATATATATATATATATATATATATATATATATATATATATATATATATATATATATGTGTATATAAATCAGGCCCGCAACAGTCCACGAGAGCCCTAAGGAAAGATACTATTGAGGTATCTGATTCATGACCATACGGCAACCTAGAGAGATAGTGTGGTCAGTACTATGCTCCGGCCGCCTGGTTTTCCCTTTTGCAGGTACCTATTAAGAAATTAATTAAAGTTTGGTTGACCTAGGGACGGTCAGGGAGGCCGAATTCAACACATGAACGAAGACACTAGAAGATAAAAATCCTTAGGGCTTGCTCGGGATTTCAACTGAGGTCCTCCACCATATTAGTCCAGTGCTCTACCACAGAGCTAACATCGCCCCCATATATATATATATATATATATATATATTACCTGTTAATATGATTGCGACCACAAGTTTTGTTTTGCGCTGATAAACCAGAAAAATCTGATTTTGCTAGTGTACGAACTTACGAGTTTATGCAGGAGACAAGCTAGTAATTCGCCAGTACCTCCTGCCATAATTTTTGCTTACTTATTCCTTCTATATTCATCGTGCCCAACGAACGATAATGACTTGTGAAAATATCCAAAATCGCTTCACAAGGATCGGGGGTTCACAAGGAATCCAATAATTGACTAATAAGGAAACAGTTAAAAGGGGAAAAAATGTTTACATTGAGCCAGCTGGTTAAATAAAATAAACTTCTTATTTTTTTTTTTAAATCAGCCTCTTCATCTCAGCTCCCTTAGATCAATGACTTCTAATATGATTTGTAAATTTAAAATAATAAGTAAAGGAAGCCATGATCCTGTTAACTTAAAAACTTTTAATGTGGGTGATGTGGAAATCATTGCACAACTTTATGTTAAAATCACACTCCTTGTATTCAAATTAAGATTTATAAATTTTGGTTACGTTACGATTAGAGAAATTATAGCAAATAAAATATTTTATCAAGTGACATGAGAAGTTTTGTTGTTATAGAATATGTTTCCGTAGTTATTTTCTTAAATTGTCCTTATAGGATTAACATTAGAAATAAGTCCAGTTTATGGTATTCATTTGCACATGACAACTAAGCTGGAAATGAGTATAAAATGTATTTGTTTATTTAAATTTTAACGCCTATTATAATTAACTCAGAATTTTAGGACGCGTTATCTATAGGTCACCATCCTTTTCTGGCCAGGATAGAGCTGAAGCCTTTTCTTTTTTCCGAAGAGAAGCCACGACCACATAGTGGGAATTGAACCCACGACCCTTTGGCAAGGATTAGGTGCTCACGCTTTAACACTTACGGCCACCAGGCCTCCGAGTATAAAATTATTTAAAGATGAAAATAATTCATTATTAATTTTTAATTATTTATACTTAAATAATAGACATTCAATGAGTGTTTTCATGAGACATGTAATCTTAACTTTAAGATAAATTATGAACGAAATGTTAAATTTAGCTTAAAAATTTCATTCAAAATAAAAATTCGTCTCTCATTCAGGCATATTGAATAAATCAATTGACGGTAAATTAATGAACATGTGCCATTTAAATAAATCAATCCGTTATTAGACTCCTTCTTTTAGAGCAGATCACCATTGCTGTGCAGCTCTTAAAGTAAAATAATAAATTAAAAAAATATTAGACTCCACCAAAGATATTTTAGCTCCTGAAAACGACAATGTGTTTGTGCTTGGTTGAATGAAAAAGCGACAAACTAATTGAGTAGAACTAGACTGCCAAATGATGTACTAAATATACAGGCCTACTTTTATTGATCTAAATATCTCTATGGTAGTATGCAAACATTTTTCAATAGCAGAACCCGTCCATTGAACAATATTCCAGAGAGAATTTCTGGTCTGTGGATTTATAGGCCTTACTGTCCATTTTTTAAGGCATATCGATGTCTGTAATGGAATGCAACCTTTTTCAAGGCGATCCGGTTTTTCAGAAACTTGTAAAACATTCTATTTTTTGTTTGGGGCATTGAAAATTGAGTAAGTGTTTCATGTTTATTTGATAAAATAATTATAATCGATAAACAGTCATAAGTTTGCTGCCTTAGCGTTTATCTTAAAGAATTGTTGTCATTTTCCCACTTTCCTATCGTGTCCTACTATTCCATTTTCCTGCCAGATCCTCCTAATGACTGATCGTGCCCACTTTTTTAGCAGAGAACGTTCTAGTTTCTGATTGTAGTTCTCTTTCATCTTTTGCTCCTAGTTTCTGACCGTTATAATTCTTTTTCGGTATAGTTCCTCATCGTAGGTCTCTTTCATGCCTTAAAATTCCCGATATAGGTCGCTTTCCTCTTTTCGTGCTTTTATCTGATTGCACGACACTTTCTTATCAGGGCATCCTAGTACCTCACCGTAGGACACTTTATTATTAGGGTGCTCAAGTTCCTAACCGTAGGACACTTTCCTACCAGTAGTAAGATTTAGAACCTGCTCTTATATAACTTTCCTCCATTATTATTACCATCTAACCAAGGCCATTTTTGAATCGGAGCATTTTAGAGCTTGGTTAATGCCTTGTTCGTTCTAAACAGTACCTGGTCATAGCGTGTTTCTTAACTGGGTCTGCAGCGATCTGAGCTTCCCCACTCACTTACAAGGGCATTCTTGTAACTCTGACCATAGTATCTTTCTTATCAGGGTAGCATGTTTCATAACAGTTTTTTTTTTAAACCTTTTCTTCAAAATCTCAAATCCCTCACCTTTGTTCAAGATAGTATAATCCCCCAATTCAGATCCCTCCCATATATCTATATCCCAAATCTCCAGGAAAACCCCTTAAGTGACACACTTCCCAACCTAAAGCTAGAACATTACACAAACAGTAACCACTTAAATGACCTACGAAAAATAGGTCCTATGCCGTCTGTCGGTATCAAACCAAACTGCAACAGTACCTACATTGGACATGTCAAAAATAGAACCCTAAAAAAAGACACAATACACATAAAACTGACGTTAAGAACAAAGACATAAAGACAGTTTTTTTCGAGACATGAACTCACAGATGAAAATAACTTTGATTTTAAACAATTCGTTTTCCGAACCACTGAGTCCAACCTCAAAAAACTCCTCTCTGTATCTTTATCTCAAGTACCTTAGGCCGATCCACCAGATTCAGAAATAACTGCACATGCGTGAAGCATATGTCTCCCTCATCTCATCGGTAAGCCACTTATTATCCTGTTATCACAGGCCACGTCTCATTCGCCTCCAATCCTCTCTGCTTCTGCAGGGTGTGATTGAATGGCGCAAGGCAACTCCAGGTCATCCTAGAATCCTTCCTAAAAAGGAAGGCATTCGGTTGACAACTGGGGCACCGGAGGCGTGGTCAAGCTACTAATAATTATATCAAATTACATAATACATATACTGTAGACTGTAATATTCTTTAAGCAAATAAAAAAAAAAATTATCCTGTATTTATTCATTTTTTATCTATTCTTATGTTACCCATATTTTAAGTTTCAAATCTGTATCAATCTATCTTTAATTTGAGATCTACCTGTAACACATTTACTATACTCATCTATGAATAATGTTTTTCATTTCATTTCATCTGCGTATACATTAGTATTAACTCTATCCTACTTGTTTTAGAGCCCTGATGAAGCCGAAACGTCGGCAAATAATAAAACGTATTTTCTTATAAAAAAAAATGCAGTTTTGTTAAAATACCAGGACCGAGCTCTGACTATATATACCTTGGCAATCTCAAGGGTCAACAATCTCTCAATAATTATCACTAATGTCAAAGAACCACAAAGTTTGAGGATCAAAACAATCATTAAACGCAAGAAAAAATAAACAAGCAAAGACCATGCGTCCAAACCAATAAAATAACTATTTCTGGCTTAAAAAAAAGGCCATTTTTCATGAACATACAAGTTAATGCATTTTTATTTTTACAGTACGTTTACTGTCTACTGTCAACGTAATCAGTACATGCTTTGTTTCATTAGTACTATGCAATATTTCAAACATAACAACTTTACATTGAACCACAGAATATAAACAAAAATATTAAACAAAAGACAACTAATTTCCTCATTGAAGCAAAAGAGCATGTTCAACATTGAAGCAAAATAGCAAAACAATTTACAGAATGTGACTAAAACTAGGCAATAATCTTATCAGTGACGTCATGCAGCGAGTTGATTCATGATAATCTATGTTTCTAAATGTCTTCAAAATATCTTTGTTTATATTATATTGTCTTGCTATATTTTTCATTATCTTTTTGTCATTTGGTTCTATAAATAATACAAAGCTGCAGTAATAGAATCACCGGATTCTGAATAATAGCCAACGTTCCACAAACAGCTGTGCACAGAGTCCAGCTGTTCTACAACTTCCGCAGAATAAAATACACGTTCATACTTCAAAAGTAATAAATTTAAGTAATATATTTGCTAATATCAGTAACTTATCATTGTTTAAAATATATTAAACTCGACATACCATTTTTGTACAAATAAATCTACCTGATATTAATTTATATTTAACCATGAAAGTGCTATTTTATCTGTGTTTAATATAAAAGAATGTAGAATATGGACCAAAAAGCTGTGATCTAGGTCAGCTGAAGACAAGGCAGATAATGGCCTCCTATCACCACTTTCTTCCTTCAATGTTGTGAAAAACTTCATTGTTAGGTTCAAAAAGGGTTTTAATATTTATAAACACATTAATAAAAAGAAGACAAAAGAGTAGATTTTACATTTTGTAAGAGATAAGACATTTTATTTGATAAAAATAACAAAAAATAAAAGTAATGTACTCACGGGAATAGGTGCTACAATAATTCTTGATCAATTGGTTAAAAATCGCCGTGAAAATGCACGGCAAACAAAAACAAAATAAATATAACAGCACAAACACAACACTTTAAATATAACTAGGGTTTGGTGCCTATCTAACTAACTGTGTTTTAGAGAAAGTGGAAGAGTTTTTGTGAGAAAAGTCTCTTGAAGGATGTTGAAGAGACAACAGAGCTCAGAACATTTCAGTGTTCTCGATAAGCACTCAGGTACTTGTAAGGCCTTCCGCTCAGAAAAAAGGGTACGAACGAAGAGACAGAGCGCATGAAAACTTGTGAGCTGAGGTCTTTTTTCATAAAAGCAGTAGGTCTCAGACGGGGGAACGAGCCAGCATCCGGACTCATATAACTTTTGTAGTGAATTTTTGCAGTTTTAAATGAAACTTTGCTTTTAATGTATATTTCTGTGATGGTAGAAAAAGTAAACACGACAGACTCTACACAGAAGCTAGAGGGGCACTGAGCTTCTCTGCTAGAGGCCTATGTAAGAAGAAGGCGCATGCGCAGTAGAGTCCAGGCTACGGGTCACGTGACTGCCCTTACTATCTGTTCAGCTCATATTGACCCGACTCCTGAGGGCGGCTGTGCCTTCTCTTGAATTTCTTTAACGTACAGCCCAGTTGATAGAGGGGTCAAGCTAACAATAATTCCCCCCAAAAGATTTTTTTTTTTAATATCATTACGAATGAACTGAGTATGTTGATACCAAGTTTTCCACCTCGAAAGCCTGGGGGAGAAATTAGGCAGACGAAAAACCACAAAAAATTAGCACTTTTTTCTGTTTTCTTGATGAATTTGTAATACATTGATTTTGGATAAAAATACTAAGGATAGGTATCAAAGAGCATTAAATTATGCATCAAATGAGCTGGTCAATGTCCCTATTTGGACAGATAAAATTGCCGCAATCGCTTGCCAAAAAACAAACATTTTTTTGCTTGTGGCTAATAGGAACCAAAATGTTAATGGCGACCACACGAAAGTTACACTTTTTTTCATTTTGGCTCAATAGTCACTTAAAATTTTTTAAATTGGTTGGTATCATTCATCCTCGTATGTGTATAATATTTTTCTTCAATTTAATCTGCATGTAAATTAGTATTAACTCTGCCCTCCTTATTATACATCACTGATGAAAGCTTGAATTTTAAGCCGAAACTTAATAAAAATACATCACTTTTGGAAACCTAACGGTCAGCAATCTCCTCTCAATTATTTTCTTTCATAATGATCACTTCAAAGAGATTTGTCAACCGATTTCCAGATATTTAACAAATAATACGATAATACAGGCGCATATAAGGAAGGACAAGAGGTCTGCAGCCCCCCTCCGATATTTTGATTTAATCTGTAATGATGTGTCATAAAAATCTCAAAACTAAATTGAATATTCCATTCCCTCCCCCCAATTCCCCCGGTGCTCCCAGCCCCCTCCCCCAAATGATTTCCTATACAAGCCCGTGAAATAAACTCTGTCGTTTTTGAGCAATTAAAACCCAAATTCCCGTTTGACCCAAAATTACAAAAGAAAATGGTTGGAAAAAATTGGATTCCACACGCATAAATATTTCTGAAAAATATAGGTAAATCGGTAAGCACCACGGTCTTTTGCACGCAAATCAGTCCAAAGAAAAAATGTTCCGTGGATACTCCTGGTCTGACTGGTAGGTGTAGACAAAGTATTTCTGTGCCAAATTTCATCAATGACTGTAGAAACATGATATACTAATATTTATTTTTAATAAACTTCTGTTAATTTCAAGAAATCATGCCAAGCCACATAGAACCAGACCTATTTTCCCTTCTAGTCCAAGGATATAATGGAAAATGGAAATGGAAAATATTACCACAAACAATTTCGATATATAATAAAAATCGTCAGAATGTGAATAGAAAAAAATCAAGAGAAAGAACCTAATTTGCAGCTGAAGCACCATTGCCATTACATTAATATCCATTGCCCACTATCTCGCCAAACATGCGCGTTATCGTGTAATATTGATCGCATTACTAAGTCCCCATGAGAATGATTGCACCTTTTTACACAGATCAATACTTTTTCAATAGTTTACCGGCTAAGGTGGAAAATATCGAGGTTATTCATAGGATAACTCGATCTGGTTATCCACTGATGATGAAGAAATTATATTAAAAATGGTAAAGTCATGTCAGTATTAACTAGATTTGAAATCAAAAGGAAAATACATTCCTCGTTTATACAGGCCAACAAGTGATTAGTGAGGACTTAGTTACTGGACGGGCTATTGAATGCTACTTCCCAAATAAGTCTGATCGAGTATTTATCACTAAGACATCTTAGTGAGAGTGACAAGATGGACGGGTATGTTCCATAGATTTAGAAAGGATAGATGTCTAACTCCCCACTTTTTAGTGAAGCACACCTAACATTCAGGCGGCCATCTTGTCATGGGGATAAACAATGTCAGTAGTGCTTGGACAGTTCATGTAATTACTTCTAGATATTGTATTGAATATTATTCTGATATTAGTGCAACTATAGTTCAATCATGCTGTGCTTATGGGTGTACTAACAAAGCTAAATAAGGATAGAATATTCACTTTTTTTCGTAAGTATTTACAACTTTATTACCAAAGGTTCTTTCCCCAAGCTCAACAAGTGACTTGTTTTCTCCCTAAAAAGCCAACAAATCCCCAACCTTAGGCCATTGTACGTATAAAAATAGTTTCTTTACATAAATATGTTCCATCCTGCTAAAAAGATTTAATTCTTCAATGAAAAAAAAGCGCCCATGCACTTTTCAAATAATTCATATCGTTTTGTCCATCAAAGAATAGTTTTAAGTCATAATACACAGATCTGAAATTGAGTTTCATTATATATCATGGGTTTTATTAATTGTACATCATTATAACATATATAAAAACCAAAATTTAATATCAAATATATGGATGCTTCTTTTACATTGAGAAAGTTTTTATTTTGTTTTTTAATAAACTTTTTAAGTGCTTAAGCCCTTAATCAGCAACCTTATGTTGATATAATCCTTTCCCCTTAGGCTGTTCCATAATTATTGTTCAAATTTATACATGAGTGACAAATTAACATTTGATCTTTAAGGGAAAATAAGTACCCATGCAGCCATTTAATAATTTTTTATTGTTTCATAACGTTTTGTCCATCAAAGAATATTTTCAAGTCTTCATATACAAATCTTAAATTGAGTTTTCTTCAACTGTACATCATTATAACATAAATGAAAAACCAAAATTTAAAAATGTAGTAAAAAAATACATTAAACAAATTTAGTATCAAATAAATGGGTGTTTATTTTTTATTGAAGAATTAAAAACGTTTTTTGCTTGTTTTTTAATAACATTTTTAAGTGCTTAACAAGCTCTAACTTAATTTCACTAATATTTTTATTATTTGCTGTCGTGGAATCCATCTTTGGTCGCTGTGTTATTAGCAGTTATTATTTGTACCTATCTAAGTTTTTTTTTAATTATTTAATTTAGTTGCTTTTCTAATTTATAAATGTTGTTTCAGGTTCCCACTACATATGTGTAATTTTTTAAGGCACTTAAATTTATGAACAAATTACTCTTACAAACCTCTTAATTACTTATGTAAATTGTTATATTTAAGTTATTTGTTTATTCACATTTAGATAGATGTATATAATAAATTACTATAAATTATGTAAATAAAATATATATATATATATATATATATATATATATATATATATATATATATATATATATATATATGGTATTATATTACAATTGCTTCATAATGAAAGTGAAGTGAAACATTTATTTTTAATTATTATTTCTTATGTATGTTATTGATTTTTTTTTTTTTGTCAGACAAATTAATATATTAAAATATTATGTCCATAAAAAGAACAGGTCACTTAAATTGTGGTTCTCTATTAAATAAATGAGTAATTAAATTTTCCAGGAAATTTCTTATTAATTTTAATATGCTCCCTCTAAACTTTTCATCAGAGTATCCTTAAAGAAGAGCTCACAAAACTGAAAACATTCAGGACTTTGGAAAAAGTCAATAACAACATGTGAAAGCGTATTTCGAACAAAAGTTTTTAAAACTTACCTTTTAGCATAATAACATGAATCCTGCATCACTTACTTTTTCATTCATAGAGAAAAACCTCAGCTACAGATTATTACATGAACAGGTATACAATATATTATATTATATTTAAAAAAGAAAAAAACGTACAAATAATGAATATAATTTAAGTTTTTTTTTTTTTTTTTAATAACACCATGACATAATGTTGGTTATACTATATTAAACCTTAATTAAATACTCCATTTTTAATTATATATTTTTTATGGATATTTATATGTGCATCACACATTGTTTTCTTTAAGAAAATTTAACCCCGGCAGGTTGGTTTTGATTTTCCTTAAAAGGATAATACCATTAAATGAGTCCATTATGTTTTTAAAATAAGGGCTAATTTATTTTCCACCCCGCTTTCACTAAAAAACTTGTAAAATAATTGTTTCTTGTAATTTATTTATTACAACTATTAATTTATTCAAAAAAACAACGAAAAAACTCAACTAATTTGATGATTTTATTTTCTTGGAAAAGCTGTGTTCTGATATTTGTGAGGACTTAGTTTGTGTTTTTAGTTACATAATTATATAATATAATATTCTAATAATATTTGTACTTGAATAAAAATGCAAAACACTGCGCTATATGGGAGAAAATCGGTCAAATTAAAGCATTAGGGCTAATGGACATATGACCCTCTCTCCCCACAACAAGATGGCGGCTCTCCAGTTAGGCCTGCTTCACTTTTTCCCGGGAAAACCAGCGGAGTTAGTCATCTACTCCTTTCTAAATCTATGGTATGTTCATTACTGGACGGACCGTACTGAACGCTACTTGTCCACCAACGAGTGAACGAGTCAATGTACCCCAGTAAACGGTGCACAGTGGGTTATAGGACTGATATTCTTGGCCAAAAATATTTTTGATGCTTAATTCATTTTCTTTGATTATATAATCTGAAATAATGGTCAAATATGATTTCAGTAATGGGTTTTAAGACAATAATAGGATTTTGTAGTTTTAAATGATTTATAATTGTTAGATATAATAAGTACATTTCTAAGAAGTTACTATAAATGTTAACAGATTACACACACTCACACAGAGATACGCCTACACACACTCACCCACCCACGTGCACGCACACGCACACAGGCACACATACACCACTTCCTTGAAATCTCTCAGAAAGTAATGCCAATTTTTAATAAGCACGGGATGGGAGCTAGCTTTTTTTATATCCTTCAATATATAACCAGCTTGAGGATTACTTTCAGAATTGCATTTATGTAGCATGCATATAGCAATTCCACTGCCGTCTGTAGTAGCATGTAACTTTTCACTTTTACTGTCTTCGACTCCGCTCACTGGATTCTTCGAATCTATAAAATGGTTGCCAATGTCTCATTTTTGCCCTTGGTAACAATAATGTACCCTGAAGCCACACGTTATTTTTTTTTTGTGTGTACAAAAATATCTTCTTTTTTATGCACTGCCATCCTGTTATTAATTAACTGTGATTTAAAACGAGCAAATGTGTGTTTGATTTAATTTATTTGTTTTTCTGAATAATTGTCATATTTTAACAAAGAATTCTGGGCTTCAGAGGTCATTAGCACATCTAGTTGTTCTTTATAATCAAGTTTTTTTTTTACCCATGATGTTAAATACATTTTGTCAAGTCATTATTTTGACTCCGGAAAACAACAAGCTTAAGAAATGCATTCATGAACTATGACATTAACTGGCATGTACACGCACATCCGCGCGCTTAAAGCTGAATACTTCCTTTCAATGTTGATATAAAAACAACAGGTCGGAAATGCTTGGAAGTATAACAAAAACCTTCGAGTTATGTCAGATTTGACTTTAAAAAGGCCAAAAGATTTTATACAAGGTAGGGATTGTCGGAATTCGGTCACTGCTACTTAATAAAACTACATTTTATCATAAAAATGGTATTATTGTGCCGACGTTTCGGCTTGAACTTCAAGCCTTTATCAGGGCGATGGGAAGATAGAGAACTATTCCTCACAAATGCGGGATCATTTCTGATGATCCCGCATTTGTGAGGACAATATAAAATCAAAAGATTTTATATTTTCTTTTGTGGTTAAAATAATTTAAAAAATGGCCTAATTATTGCTAAAAATCAATAAATATACTCTCCTTTATCTGCCTTAGAGTGCTCCATTGCCAAAATTGCTATAAAAATTCCAAACTCGCGAAAAATTAATTTTTTACAGAGATGAATATACGGAGTAGAGTTAACAAGTCAGTGGCTTCCTAAAAACTGTAAGACTTTGTTGTGGTAAGCCTGGCTTACAGGCAATGTAAGGTCAAAAATTAGCCTTACAAGTTGTGCACAAACTATTCAACTATTTTTAGCACTAATACATTTTCGTCTCGGATAACTTTGACAAAATGGACTTTTGACCAGCTTTTCAGGGCAAATACCCCACTGTGCGGTGGTTTCAAGTTTTAGCGCAATTGTTTTCATTGGCTTATTCTATGTTTTTTGGGGCGCTGAACACGAATCTGAAGTTGTCTACCAAAAATCTGGTGGACAAATATCAGAAATCATCAAAAAATCACTAAAACTAATGTGTTTTTTCTTCTAGTTTTATGAGGATGGCCCTGAGGCCGAAACGTTAAAAATGTGAAAAAGAAAATTAATAAGCAAATAAATAAAGATGGTTGAGGTGAAGATCGTAAGCAATTAAGACTAAACATAATATTTTTTAATTGTTTTCAGCTTATGACTTACAAAGCAAGCTATTTACGCAAAAGGTGATTCTAGTAAAATAAAGAGGATACAATTACCTACAATTTATGTTTATAACGATTTTTCGTATATCGCACGGTTTCCACGGATAAAAGTTTACGGTTAATTTTTGAAAAACTTTCTTTTATCGTTTTATTTTTTAAGGGCTTAAATGCTTCCTTAACTAATCAAAAATGATATCCAGGAGTGCCACTGTGCCGGAACAGTTTACACAATTTTAAAAAGTGCCAAAAATTCCATTTTTCAACTAAATTACCGATACAATCCAAAAATTAAATTGGATTTTTTTATCATATTTACAAGAAATGTTTTTTTTACTTTGATTTCTTTATTGGTTATTACGTCCTGCTTATGAATACTTCTGGTAATATGATATATGTGTCAATATGAGGGCTCTTTGGATTCTGTAGTAAAATAAAGAGGATAAAAGTACCTAAAATTTATGTTTCTAAACATTTTAAAACTTGTCAGTTCGAAGGTAGTTTGGCTCCGACGATTTGATTGGAAATGTGGCCAACAAGAGGGACATGATTATCTTTTTTAAACTTGTATGACAAACTACCGGAAGATATTGAAGCCATTTTACAAGCCTAGGAAGAACATGTCACAAACATCACTTGACACCAGTAGCACCACTAAAATGCAAATGCAACTGCATTAAATTGAAGGCCGAACTGAATGAGAAATTGAACTGCAATTTGAGTTAATTATCTCACACTGACAGGCTCTGACTTCCATTAACAAGTGTGTTCTCAGGAACCAGGAACAGACTTGTTTGTTTGGCTTTTTATGCCAAATTAACAAGGAGATGACTAAATTAATTAGAAGTAATTACCTGATTAGAATTAATTACAAATAAAATAACTTTAAAAAAAATGCGGGTCGCTTCGCTGTTGTTCGATTGAGCTTATATTTTGCACAGATCGTTATTTTGTTGATTGGAACAAGATATGGGGGGGGGGGTAGGAGGTAAACTTTTAGAAAGTTGAAACTGGATAAGGGCCACCCTAATGTATATATGCAATAGAAAAGTAATATATCACACTTTTTTCCTTTTAATATAAAGATGAAATAATGAAGCAAATAATTCGATTGGTAAAACATAAATTTTGAGAGAATAAATGAAAGTTTAATCCAGGTGAATATAATAGATAAATTAAATTTGAGGATAATAACCAAACTAGCCAACGGCCATAGCCACGTTGAATACACCGGTTCCCGTAGATCACCGAAGTTAAGCAACGTCGGGCGTGGTCAGTACCTGAATGGGTGACCGACTACGTGCTGTTGGTGTTGGCATTATAAAAGGGTGGCAACCTGTAGATAGCCCGGCGCTAATAGCCAAATAGTTGATTTGCCTAAAAAAAACTAAATATTTAATTATTATAGCTCTCAGCGAGGTGATTTTCTGTTTTAGTATAGTTTTACACAAAACGCAGTATAAACATATAAAATAGGTAAACAAAATAATTTTAAAAAAGCTTGTAATTAGGCGGATAATTTTATAAGAATAAACAAACATTTCGGGGCTTAAATTTGCTGTACAATATGTTAGGAAAAAGGAAGAATTTAGAATTAGTTGAAAAGTAAATTCCAACTAATTAAAAAACTTGAAATTGATCTTCATTGTGAGGAAATCGTGTAAGTCAATTGGTAAGTTGATGTCGTCCGCATGGGCGTATATAGAAAATAATTTCGGGGGGCTGGGAAAAATTCGGAGGGCTGAGACCATTTCTGGGGTATGGAATACTGACAATTTAGAACATGGAATAGTTTTAACCAACTAAAACGCTATTACACCCAAAATAAAATATTTTTATGAACTAAGTGATCTTATATAATTTATTTTTAAGGGCTCATGAAACATTTTTAACGATCAACTCAAAATTTCGGGGGGGGCTGCAGCCCCCTCACCCTCCCCCCCCTTATATACGTCCATGGTCGTCCGTGATGATACAGAAATTGGTTGTTAATTTGTTAGTGAAGCGTTCTGCCGTATATATCTTCGTTTGTCTCTTATAGTAGCAATTCCTTCTTAATTCGCATTCCGAAATAAGGTTCCAACTTCATTTTCGATATTGGGTTCTATGCGAACTCTCAGGCAGCAAAACAATCTGAGGAGGAAGTCAGTGGACTAAATACTTAGAAATGAAGTAACTCACAGTATGAAATGAGTATTTCCTTTGGCGGAATAATGTTTGAAGGATCTCGAATGAATTGCTTAGAGTATTAAATTCAGGTCAAGCAAGACTGCAGAAGTAGCAAGGGACCTCCCTGCCCTGCCTCAAGGGCACGGACCATTCAGGCTATTGATCTTATACTATTATCTAACCGAAAAGCATTTGCCTCTCTGTCCTTTCATTCCGCCGATAATAATATACTAAATTTATATACAACAGATAGTACAAGGCCATTCAATAAGTAGACAAATTCAATATTTAGAACAGCTTATTATGGACGAATAAAGGTCGATTGTTGGTCTACTGTAAATAACAGTTAAAAGTAATGAAATCGTTCCATTAAGGAAGTTAAAAATCAACCAAGTTTCGTGCATAATAACAATCAATAATGATTTCCGAGGAGGAGGAAAAAGAACTGAAATATTTTCTCAACAATGGCACACACACACACACACACACATATATATATATATATATATATATATATATATATATATATATATATATAGATATATAGATAGATAGATAGATAGATAGGTGGCCTAGATAAGCGGGCCTAGAAAGTGCTCAGCATTAAAAATTGTATTTATTGAAAAAAAAAAGAAAAAAAAATATTCATTTATTATTTGTGATCTGTAATTTTGGCAACTCTTATGCTTAAAGCTCCAATTTTTATCTATTTTCTTTTTTAGTTTACACTAATGGGAATTGTTTTTTTGAGTGCTGAACACATTCTCCTATGCTGAATTGCCCCTCCCAATAAACAAAAACAACTTTTAAATTAAAAAAAATACTATTTAAATAAATTCAAGTGCCTTTTTTTTAACTTCAGATGAGGAAAACGTGCAAATGAACTTGACTACTATGACAAATGAAGTACTTGACGCATCGAAACCCCGTTTGCACGGTTCTTTGTTAGTACTTTTTAGCGCGGTTCCTCCCTCCCCCTTAGGGAGGAACCCCGCTTATAGGGTTGATACAATGAAACAATCCGGAAGTGCCGACTAAAAAAATTCGCGTTTCAGAACCCCTAGAGACCGAAAATAACGGTGGTTCAAATTTGTATATATGTATATATATATATATATTTATATATATATATATATATATATATATATATATATATATATTTGTCTGTTCGCTCATTTCTGGCTTCCCTAATGGTTCGATTGTGATGAAATTTGGTACAAAAATACGTCTTCCAATATGAAAGGTCAAGTTCGTTAACCAGCAGAATCCGCCCACTGGAAGATGGAGTTTGGGGCGTAACGCTTACGTTTTTGAGTTCATAAGCTTGCAAGTACTCTTTTTATAGGCTTCTTGGGCTAGGAAAACGAATGAAACCATTTTCAAGGCGATAGATTTAACTGTTTTCGAGAAAATTGGAAAAATTGTTTTTGAATACCGTTTTTGGTTTGGGTACTTAGAATCATGGGATTCAGTTGAAACATTTTCTGCGTGTTCTACTTTCATTAAAACTAATATGTTGAAATTTTTGTTACGTTTGGAGTTAAGGAAGGGTTAGAATAAAATATTTTATTCACAGACATAAAAAATGTTGGTAACTTTGTATACTTTCCTTAATATTTCGAAAAAGATTGAGAATCTTGCGAAACGTAAGATTACCATTAGAAAGCTTACTAAATGCTCTACAAAAATGGTTCTAATGAAAGTTTTGATTAGGCGATGTCAATCGGAGAAAAAAGTGCTTAAACCTTTAAAGTAATTGATTTCGCTTATTCGAACTGTTCTTTTTGTCTTTGATTTTGGTACTTAGAATTATGGGATTCAGTTGAAACATTTTCTGCATGTTCGAATTTCATCAACACTAATATGTTGAAATTTTGGTTGTTTGGAGTAAAGAAAGGGTTAGAATAAAATATTTTATTAACAGACAAGAAAAGTTTTGGTAACTTTGTATACTTTCGTTAGTATCTCGAAAACCGTTGACAATCTTGGGAAGCAGAAGGTTACCATTCGAAAGCTTACTAAATGCTCTACAAAAAAGGTTCTAAAGAAAGTTTCAATTAGGCGATGTCAATCGGAGAAATAAGTGCTTAAAACTTTAAAGTAATTGATTTCGTTTATTCGAGCGGTTCTTTTTGACTGTTTTATTCCTTGTTATTTTGAAATTGCTTATAGTCGGATAATGTATTTAACAATAAAACAGATTAAGTAAAATAAGAAGATCAATTTATTGTTAAAAATGTAGCGTTCAAAGAGAGAGATCCCAAGGCTTTCCAAATGCCTCAGAGCGGAGGCCTTTCTGCCCGACTTATGGGATAGCTGACCCATACTGGTAAGATTGTAAATCAAGACCTTTCAAGACTGGTTTGTTTGAGATTTCATTTGGATGGGTGTTTCGCTATTGATCTAAACAAAGTAATAACTGTTTCTATTCCATGCCTTCATAAACACTAGAGATAAGAACGGAACCGCGCTAAGATGACGCAGTTCCTGCGAATCGGACTTTTTTAAAAGTATAATGCAAAATATGGGCAAAGAGGAACTACAACTTTGCCCCAATGAAAAATGTTATCTCAAACCGTTTAGTATTTATTTCTCTTGTGGCTCGCTTATATATATATATATATATATATATATATATATATATATATATATCAGCTGTTTGTCTGTCCGTCAGTTTGTCCCTTATACAAATTCACACCGTTTGACCGATTTTGAACAAACTTGGCACAAATACAGGTCTTGATCCGGGAACAGTCAAAGATCGACAAAGATAGGTCAAAATCGTCACAGTTCGGAGGTCACGAGTTCGCAACTGTGAACCCGAACATTTACAGCCTAAAGCTAAATATGCTATCCCCTCCAATGTTGGATTCTCATGTCTGGTTGCCGATAACTGCAAGGGTCCAAGTTCGAGTTGGCCTGTAATATGTTTATGGCAGTTATGATTTAGGGATATGTTTAGTTTATAACTTAAATGAGACAAACCCTTAAGGTTATAAATTTACCACTATATAAAGGTATACATTTTCCATTGTATAGTGTCACAGATAGGTTTATAAATTTTAACAATACACTGTCCTTGTAATGTTGTGTAAGCCTTAAAATGTACTAATATATGAGTCTAATAATATTAATGCATGTTTCTATTTTGTTGTTAGAACCTGATGATGGCACATATTAGTTGAAAGGCCTAGTGCAAAATAAAGAAATTTTGTGGGAAGACGAATTTCGTTTTACCGCTACCGGAACCCCACTACCGGAAAACATAAATCAATAGTTACGGACTGACAACAAATTAAGAGAAATGAAAAAAAAAAAAAGTAAATTTAGCGTAATAAACAATTGTCTTAACCAATGAACAAGTATTAACTCTTACATAGGTTATTTCATTATTTAAACATTAAATGACTTTATAAAACATGAATATCAGAAAGAACTTTCGCTCTGCAACCAAAATATCATTTATGAATGTGTAATCGGAGCTTTTCAAGTTTCACCAAGGGCTAGGACATACCGAAAATGCGAAAATGAGTCTCAGTTTCTGGATGTTGGACTTTTTATTAATAGTTTTATAGATTGAGTTTTAAGATTTGAAAATTTCATCTTCCGTCTTGTACTTTATATATATTTATTTTTTATGTTTGCATTATATTGTCAAAATAATTTCTACAAAAAAATTAGGAAGAGATTGATTTTTGTTGGTATTTTCGATTATTAATAAGCTGTTTTTTTAACAAGTATCTTAAAGAACATTTCAGTGACAAATCTCTCGATTTTATTCAGTATTTCATTCCAGCATTTTTATTTAAGTTTTTTACCCAATAAAATGAACTTATACATCTAAATTGTCAGCAAAAATAACATGGGGGTATATAGAAAATAATTTCGGAGGGGGCTGGGAAAATTTCGGGGGGGGGGCTGAGACCATTTCCGGTATATGGAATACTAACAATTTAGATCTTGGATGAGTTTTATCCAACTTAAACGCTATTACACCCAAAATAGAATATGTTTTATGAACTAAATGATCTTATTTAATTTATTTTTAAGGGTTTTATGGAATGTTTACCGATCAAATCAAAATTTCGGGGGGGGGGGCTGCAGCTCCCTCAGCCCCCCCTTATATACGCCCATGAAAAATAACTAGAAGTTCGCAAATGAAATGTTTTGGTTCAATTTACGCTCTCCAAATCACACCAGACATTCGGATTTCGAGAAAATGAACGATGTGACATGATTACTTAGCATCAAACTTTAATTAGTTTTTATTGATTTGTGAAATTGGTTATAAAGTTTGACTTGTGAATTTTTATTCAGCGTTATTGCTATTTGTTATTGTAAGAGAGTAATTGTTTGTTTATTATTTATGATATTAGGGAGTGTGTTTTGATAATCGACTTGGCACAGGGGTTTCCTTCATTTCTCTAAGAAAGAGCTATGCCTCATCACGGACAATATCTCAACACTGTGTTCTATTGTATCAAGTATACTGGAACATTTCCTTTTGATGCTAATTTTAATTTATGCAAAAAAGAATTCCTCATTACTTTATCTCATTTGATTTTTGCTACTTGCCTGAGGTTACATTCATGTTTTTATCCGAATCCATTCTTTACCAACGCTAGTTCGGTTCACTATGCTGCTTATAGGCTTGAAACTTCGGGTGCTCTGATGGTTCACTGGATTAATTTCGGCTATCTTCTTTCCAAACGAAAACTGTTAAGACCCGTTCTAGAAAAGATTTCGTATTGTAGAATTAAAAGCCTCAAAGCTGACAGATCAAAATTAAGCCAAATTGCCAAAGTCTTTCTCATTATTTCTTCCGTTATGTTGTTTTATACACTTTTAGAGGGATTGATCTTCCTAAAAACGTTTCAATTCCTTCGAGACAACTTGATTTACTTGAGCAATACTTTATTTCAAATGAGCTTAGTGGGTCAATTCCTTGGTCTTTTGGATGCCGTCAACAAGCTTTATACCAGGTGTAACGATTTGGAGCAAACTTCTTTTGGTTTGCTACAATACGATAAGCTCCAGTCAACAATTCAAATAATTCGGGACATCTACGAGCCACAAATTCTCATAACAATTTGCTGGAATTTTTTCCTCATAGTTTTTTCTCTGTATGCCATTTTATCGCCTTTTTATGAGAAACAAATCATCACCATGGCGTATATTATATGGGTGTTTTTTTTATCATGTCCTATTATATTTTCTATTGGATCATGTTCCTACGCTATTAATAAGGCAAGTTTTAGAATAAGATATTTGTACTAGTTGTTGACAAGTTTTCTTACAGTGTGCATAAATATTTTGTACAAGTTGCACGATTTATAAATATCTTATGATTAGCAAATACCTCACATTCTAAATCATGTCCTTTGTCGTTCTAAAGCGGCCCCTACACGGTCAGTAATAATGACATTACCTTATCAAAATGACAGTAATAATGATAGTGTAAGGTGGACAAAGTTGGAATGACGAACAGTAATGATGTGAATCCGGATTTTCTGATCTCGGCTTCATCATTACTGAAAGTGGAGGGGATACTGTCATTAGTAATGATGGTGTAGGGAGCGCTACATCATTAATGCGTCATTACTCAGTCTATCTCGAGCTGTAACTAGGTGAAAGAGATGTAAAGGTTAAACTAGATTGAGTAGAAAGGGCAAAAAATAAGATGAATTGAAATGTATGACTCTACCTTGGTAACATTATAGTTTTAAAAGTAATATATATATTCTAATTAAAATATATCATAGAATAAAATATATATGTAAAGTCATCTATAAGGTACCAATAACTTTTCACATTCGTTACTTTGCATTTGTATCGACGATATAAAATAGGTAGAAAGTGCTTTATTTTTTATATCGACTTTAGAAAATAATGTTGACGTGATTCTTTTACCAATTCATTTGTCTTAGTCTTAGAGTAGATAAGAAGAAAATATAATCGTTAAACTATAATTTATATTTCGTCAAATATATTCAAAAATATGCTTACGTTTTCAAGCAAACTAGTATTATACATTTTTTTTACACCAAAAATAATAGCAGATTTAAAATCAGCACCCCAAGAAACCCCAATGTGCTGAATAATATTGAAAACAAAAAATAATGATTTTCCTCAGTCTGGAAGAGAATAAAAATGTGTAAGCGAAAAAGTAATGTTACGTTTTGAAAGTCAATATCTCCCCTTGAGATAATCTGATTTTTACGTCATTGAAATCTTTCAAAAGAAGAAAGACTCCTTTTTCTAACCATATAAATGACTATTGTATTATTTCAAAAGGTACTTGCGAAAAATGGTTATCCAAATAAAAATAAAATGTAAACTTTTTTGCACATAACCTCGGTCGCAGAACACTTGGAAACGCCCCGATTGGAAGGATATGTGTCATATTAAGGCCTTTACGAACGTTTCACATGTTTTTTTGTGGCTAGTGTCGCAATTATAGCTACACAGGCGACTTTGCGAGGATCCATTATTAACAAAACGCTTCTGTCACGGAGATCACAATGCATACTGAAGTAAAGTAATGACATTAAAAATGATCCGTGGACTGACGGTGTAAGGTGTACATTGTAATGATGATATGGAATGACGAGAGTTGAATAGTAATGACATTACTGATAATGTCATTATTACTGACCGTGTAGGGGCCGCTTTATAAATCGTTCATTTTGAGTTTTCTTTCCCTTCTTCTTTAGCAATTCTGATGATCATTTGGTTTTGAATTGGACTCTCCCTTACATTCTTTAGAGAAGTTTATTCTTTTAAATACCCTCAGCCCTGCCTAAGAGAACATTTTAATTTAAAAAAAAAAAAAAAAAAAAAAAAAAAAAAAAAAAAAAAAAAAAAAAAAACAACTACAGAACGGACTGAAAATAAAATGCTATGGAGGTTTTTGTAGCAAAAGATAAAAGAAAGAGCTTTTTGGTGTAATCATTAATCATGAGGGGCTACAAGAAAGTTTAATTTGGTTGAAGTAGAATCTGTCTTGTTAAAATTTCATATTTGTCACTCCTTAATTATGCCGGTTCTGTTGTCAAAAACTATCACATAACGAATTGTCTCGGGCCAACGGCCATAGCCACGTTGAGTACACCGGTTCCCGTAGATCACCGAAGTTATTGCAGTTTACATTTTATTTTTATTTTGAGAACCATTTTTTGCAAGTACCTTTTGAGATAATACAATAGTAATTTATAAGGTTAGAAGGAGTTTTTCTTCTTTGAAAGATTGCAATGATGTAAAAATCAGATTATCTGAAGGGAAGATATTGAATTTCAAAACATCACGGTACTTTTTCGCTTACAAATTTTTAGCCTCTTCCGGACTTAGAAAAATCATTATTTTTTGTTTTCAATGATATTCACCACATTAGGGTTTCTTGGGGTGCTGATTTTAAATCTTCTATTATTTTTGGTATACAAAAATGTATAATACTAGTTTACTTGAAAACGTAAGCATATTTTCGAATTTATTTGACAAAATATAAATTATTGTTTAACGATTATATTTTTCCTTTAATCTACTCTATAAAACAAATGAATTGGTGAAAGAATCATGTCGATATCATTTTCTAAACTCGATATAAAAAATGAAGCACTTTCAACCTATTTTATTTTATTTCTCGGCTCCTAAGGCGCTTTGGAGGGAACGCTCGGACTCGTGTATTTTTCGATGTAGAATCACCAGAAAAAAAAAATGGTCCATATCGGTGAACCAATCGCTGTATACTCCCCTTGTCAGAGAAATCTTTTAATATGGGAAAGAATTTTAAGTTTTTATCAAGAAACTATAATCTCAAATTTATGATCAATGACGTTTTCCCATAATATGTTTTATAATGAATGTATTAAATTTATTTATTTTTTTTTTTTTTTTTTAAGGCTAAAAATTTCAACCTTGAGCTATACAATTCCATGCTGAAAGATGAATATGGAGAACTTTTGGGATCTGTAAGTCACGAGAAAATATCAAATACCAAAAAAAAAATTATTGATAAATTACCCTTTTAAATCCACTTATTAATTTATCAGGTGTAAGGCCAATAAATAAAAATATGTGAATTAATATAAATAATTTATTAATTCCTGCTCAACATGTTTCACCACATCTTTCCTTCAATCATGATGTGGCCTGGATAGTGAAAGGTGCTGTAATGAAACACTAAAGGTGTGAAGCATGAAACTATACGTTTTTTTTATTAATTCACCAATTTTTACTAGTTGATGTTTCGCCTGATAAATGTAAAAATAATTAGTATTGTGAAATATAATTACATAAAATAATTTCAGGATCAACTTGTTTTTCATTTCACTGCAAAAAGAGACTTATCTTTTTCTGCCTGTGGGTTCTTCATTCTGGATAATTCTCTCATTTGTTCGGTAAGTGTTAAACAAAATTTTATTTCAGTTAAAAGTGTTCTGATGGCATATTTAATATCTTTACTTCTTTAGAGTGTAGTTGAATGTCCACAAATCCTGTAAAGTTATGGTTCTTTATTATATTATAATTGTTTTATTTTTTATTAATTTTTTTTTATCCCATGAGTCTGCAAATAGACTTTAGAAATAATATAATCTTATTTTTTACATGGTTTCTAAATATGAAATAGGTCTCTAAGTGATATTTAGAAGTGATTTAACCTCGCCTTAATGTACCTTTAAATTGACAAGGATTGATCAACATTGACCTTTTCAAAGAAGTTCAGATGAAAGTATCTTGTTATTCTTATAGACTCTTCCAAATAAATAAGTCCCCTCAAAAGTTTTATGGAGCCAGGATATTCAAAATGTCTGCAAATTGAAATTTATGTGTCCATTTAGCAGCATAAATAAACTTTACATAAGCATAAGGGATTGATTACTTATCCAATCATTAATCATGTATCCCATAGCTTATGATCTGTCATAAAATTAGTGAAGTTATTTGGACTAGGGCCTGTGATGACCAAGTTAATGGAGGGGGCGGATTATGGGGCTCGTGAATTATTTTTACATGGGCTTATATTCCTCTTGGGGCCTTGAGTAACAATGCTTCACCTTCCTTACATTTGGAGATGGGTTGAGAACATTAGCGAGGAACGGCTGTTGCCATAACCTCTTAGTTATCTATATAATAGAACACAACCTTTTTTTTTTGACGATCAATTCAATTCAAACTTGAGCGAATTGATCAGCTTTGATCTTTATTATGAAGTTTAAAGAAAGTACCTTGATATTCTTATTGACTCTTTCAAATGAACAGTAAAAATCCACAACAAAACTTATATTCTACTTATTTTTAGCGGAAAAAACTCTTGTGAACAACATAGGCAGTCTTTGTTGATTATATAAATACAGACCAGGTAGAGCACTGGACTCATCTGCTGGAGGACCTGAGTTCAAATCCTGAGGAAGCACTTAAGATTTTTTCTTCTAGTGTCTTCGTTCATGGGTTGAATTCAGTCTCCCTGGCCATCCCTAGGCCAACCCAGCCTTTAATTAATTTATTAATGGGTACCTTCGTGCTAATGACTCTAGCAGTCGAAGCAGCAAGGAGAAAATCAGGCGGCCGGAGCATGGTACTTACCACACTATCTCCCTAGTATGCCTTATGGTCATGAATCAGATGCCTCTACAGTATCTGCCCCTCGTGGCCTGTTACGGGACTGATTTTTTTTTTTATGTAATCTCTATTATTGAAAGGAGCATTAATATAATATTTTTATTATTTTTCAGATGATTGTGACAATCACAACATACTTAGTAATCGTACTTCAATACGGCAAGGAAACATTTTCAGGAAATTATGTATTCTAATACTTAGAGGTGAAAGTAGTGAAATTCAATTTACCCTTAAGTGGCCAACGGGCTCTTCTCATATTGGTCCTTCATGTCATCAAATCATGAACATAAGAATTATAATAAATACTTAGTGTGTTGTATAATTGGCAAATAAAGATATTTAAAAAAAACTCTTTAGCAGTTTGTTAGGAGTGAGTTCTTTTGAATTAATTTCTCTTATTTTCCTTGAAGAAATAACCCTGTAAGCTTACTCAATATTTTCCAGAAATGGATCTGTACCACTATTTAATTTTGTATAATTTTATTTGACATTTTTATTAAAAAATGTAGGCTAATTAAAGCAAAAGTATTAAATATAGTGAAATAGAAATTCAAGACTTGTAAATGCATATATTCAACACTCGTAATCTATTATATCCTCATATATTATTCTACTATTCATTATATTGAAGTTATTTGGATTAAAATGAAATTAATTGTATTAATATGAAGTTATTATAATTAATTTAATTACAATATGATTGAAACATTTATGTTTTGAGTGAGATAGTTAAGACATTCAGAATTCTTGTGTTCATTTAGAATTCAATGTCATGACATAATCATTAATTAAGTATTCTCTTTATTTATTTATGTATTTGTAATTTCTTACCTTACAAAAGTAATACCTATTTTAATTATAATTTAGTGTTCAGAATATACATTTGTTTGAGTAAGTTCAAACATTTTAATTAATTTATTAAGTAATTAAATCATTAATTAAGGCCAGTCTCACTCATTTGGATGAAATTGTCTTATTTGGAAAACAGCAGGAATCTTCAATTCATAGTATTTTCCAAGAAGAGCAGTCACTTGTCAGCATGGAAATTAACACAGTGAATACAAAATAGAAGATAATTGGAAGGACTGAGACTGAATCTTAAGAATAAAAGCCAAATCTAAGCGATGAAACAGCAATACTTGAGAAGAGTCGCAGCAAAAATCACATCAGACATGACCAGGAATATAGTCTTTTGGGCTAACTTGGGAGCGTTACCGTGTGGTAATTAAGGTTGAGATTGTTCATGAATAGAAGCTGACAGACTAGTAAGATGGAAGAGAGAACACTTGGTGCTATGGATTCAGAGTAGCGGTCAGGAGAAGAGGTATGGATTGTGAAAGTAATCCGGCTAGGAATAGAGACCTATGGATTAGGCTGGACAAGTATGACCCTCGCACTTTTGTCTGGTAGAGATGAAAAGGCTACCTATTAAGAAAAATATGCATTTAGGCTTTCAACAGCTTATGAATAACTAGGAACTATGTATCTTCATCGAAATTGATCAAACAATATATCTGGGAAGTTTTTTTATTTTAAAGTAAGTGTCAATTCTTTGGTTATTTGTGTGCTTTAACCAGGCCTGACATTTCATATTTTTGTAGTTCTGTAATGTTTGATGCTTAGTGTGACTTTTTTTATGTCACCATAAACTTTATCTTTGTTAGAAGTACTGATATAAAAAAATAATTCATGCCAAATATTTGTTGTCAAATTTATTTCCTGAATATTTATTGTGACTTAAATAAATGATTACTTTTTTTTTTTTTTTTTTTTTTTTTTTTTTAAATGATCTTTTGTGTAAGAAGGTGTAGTATACAAGATTCTGCATAATGGCCTGTTAAGTTTTCCATTTGCCAACTCCTGGAGTACTAAAGCATCAAAGAAACAAAGTACCCTTAACAATTTATGTAATTTGTAAGTAACTGTACAAGGATTAGTCTTCTGTAAACCTCAAACAGCCAAGAAAACGTTTATTGCATAAGTGTTACGGCCTTTGTCATGAGGCAAAAAGGATGTAGAGTGTAATACAATGGGGTTTTGAAAATACACATAACAATCAAAAACACATTTAGCATGTTATATATAAAAAAAGGTATGCTTTAATAAAAATAAACCTAACAATTGGATTGCAGGTACATATATATAATTATATATTAGAAAATGGGCTGAATTTTGGTTTCAGCTGAGCAGTATAATCAAATTCTGACTTCCTCACTGTCAGTCTTCTTTAGCCAGATTAGAAGAAATGGGGGAGGGTTAGAGAATGACTAGACATAATATGTATTATTAAACATTGTCTCCAAATGTATGGTTTTCTATATTATTACTGACCTGCGAGATGTAACAACTCAATTATAGACTTCAAAATTTGAGTCGTTATTTTAAACTGAAGGAAAATCAGTCCCATTATTTACATCTCTAACTTATTTCACTAACATTCTTCAATACATTATATACATATATCACAAGAAGAAAAAAATCATTTATTGAATGGTTGCTCCTTCTTCTTCGATTAGAATATCTTCTGTCTTCTCAGGAATATTCTCTTCAACTTGAGAGTTACACGATTCTGATCCACAATCAGTGGCTTCCACATTATCTGCGCATTGTCCAGATGGTTCTTCTGCCTCGACTTCCACAATTTCTTCCTCTACTGGCTGGGGAATTTCTTCATTTTCATTTACACTCCTTTTGCTTTTCTTATGTGCATTCTTTTCTGTTTTTATTTCTTTCTTTTCAATGACTTTATCTTTCTTTGATTCTTTGGGGATTTTTTCTTTCTTTGACTCTTTTGGGATTTTTTCTTTCCTTGACTCTTTTGGAGTTTTTTCTTTTTGTTTTTCACTTGTTTTAATGGTTGCTTCTGGTTTGCTCTTCTTTTGTTCCTCCTTTACTTTAATTTCCTTTTCAGCTTCAGGTTTTACATTTTTCTCAGCATTAGCATCCAATTTTTCATTGAAGTTTTTTTCAGTTTTCTTCTGTTTCCCATCTTTATTTTTCTTGTCTAATTTCTGTGCTTTCTCATTGTACTTATTCTTCTTTCCATCTTTATACTTATTTTTCTCATGGCTAGGCTTATTTCCCTCTGACCTGAAAAAAATATAAACAACAACATAAAAAACTTATAAGATTTATATATTCTTAAACATTTTATCCCAAAGATCTTAATTTCTAAAAATACTCTGAATTAGAATTTTGCAAAGTATTGTCTTAACTCTGAACTGGTAACATGCAAACTTTGAACGTTATAAGTAATATGCACCTGTGAGATGTGTGTTTGGTGATCATTTTATTGGGGCAAATATTTTGAATGAAACTGTAAATAATTAAGGTATAATTTATTTAAAAAAAAAAAAAAAAAAAAATCATTTTCATCGCTACATAAAAAAAGCAGGTCTAAAAACAAACAAAAATTCATCACTCTAAGAGCTCAAGTATTGCATACTTTTTTTGAACACTCTAGCCAAAATGGATTCGACATTTTATGTGTTTTTAAGCTTTTTGTTTTCTTTTTGAATATAGACTTTAGCGGTGTGTTTTCCTGATCACAAATTTCCTGAAGGTTGCTACATGTTTCTTCAGGTCATCTTGGATATTTAATAATTAACGAACGATGTCACCTGGTTTTTTTATCAAACTGTTTGTTAGTGAATTTATGTAATCATGTTTTCTCATTACAAGTGTCCCGTCATAACTAGCGGAAATGCCAGAATTTACAAGCGTGACAGCAAAGATATAGTAAAATATTGCCAGCATCCACCGACTTGATCTTCTCTTTGATAAATAATTGGCAATGATTTTATCTAAATTATCAATGCTTATTGTTGAGTTCTTACTCAATTAACTCAAATATACAGAATGCTTTTCTTAGTAGCAAACAATAGAAGCGTCATTTGTTTTTTAAGCATGAACTCAATATATTTTTTCATGTTGTAGAAATTTAGGTGGAATTTCCCTTTTATTGTTTCTTATAGTGCCAATGCGTCAAATTTATTTTCTTCAGTTCCTTTATTATTCAAGTAAAGAAAACTTATTGATAACAGTAACGTTGGAGAATGGAATGCACAATTGGTTTCCGAATAAAATAGAAATATAGAGAGCACAAATAATATGGGTTCGATTCCCACTAGGGATGATGGTTTTTCTTTCAAAAAAAGAAAAGGCATCATCCCTATCCTGGCTAGAAAAGGGTGGTAACCTATAGATAACTCTTCCTAGAATTCACTGTCAAAAATAAATGATTATTATAGTCAGGTTATTTAAAAAATAAATAAATAATAAATGAAAAATCGAATGCAGCTGCAGAAAATTCGGAATATTGTTTCAAAAGTGTTTAAAAATACAGGTTTGAGGACATTTTTCAATAGGCGCTGTATAAATAGATTTAATTACTTTTCATTTGCAGTTCATTATACAAATTAAAATTTCAAATATATATATATATATATATATATATATATATATATATATATATACATATATATATATATATATATATATATATATATATATATATATACATATATATATATATATATATATATATATATATATATATATATATTTTTATTTATTTCCTTCCCTAAGTAACCCTTAAGGAAGGGAGTATATTTTTATTTTCTACATGTGCCGTACATGACAAATGTACATAGCATGTAATTGATTACATATTAATATTTATATTCTTTATGATTACATTCTAAATGTAGAACATAAAGGAGAATAAATGAAACAAAATAAAAGAAAGAGAAAAAAAAAAAGGAATTAAAATACAAACAACAGAACTATATCGAAGGATAAAAAAAAGAAACACAAGGGATTTTTTTTTTTAATCACCTATAATGATTTTTCCAGTATCCCCTTTTTGTATAAATATGTTCAGCATATTTTAGTAAAGCCCTCTCACACCTAAGAAATATTATTTTTTCTGCAACAGGCCAATGTCCTATGTGTTTGGTCACGTATGTCTGTAATGTTTTTCTTTCTTCAGTTAGTAGTGTGCAGTCGTACAGTAAATGGTGATATGTCTGTGTTGTATTGAAGTCACAGTAACAGCTTTCATGTTGGCTTAGTCCAAATCTATAAAAGTATGAATTAACTGTCCCATGTCCTGTTAATAATTGTGTCATGTAAAAATTTGTTTTAGCATACGTTTTGTCAAAGTATTCTGTAATGTCTGTTATAAATGTCTTTAAGTGTTGTCCTTTTGTAGTTAAAGTCCAGTCTTCTTGCCATTGTCTTATTGTATCTGTCTTTTTAAATGTGTCTTTGTTATTTTTTTGTAGCATTCTGGAATTCTTAGATCTTTAGAGGCTGATTTAGCTGCTAGGTCAGCAATTTCATTTCCGAGAATACCAGAATGCCCTTTAATCCATATGAAGTGTACGTGAATGTTTCGTTGAGTAAGATTGTAAAGTATTTGTCGTATTTGTTCAGTAAGTGGGTCATGAATAGTGTAATTATTTAATGATTGAAGTGTGTTTTGACTGTCAGTGTAGGTGTTTACATGTCTAATTTGTTCTTGTCCCTGTATGTGTAGTAAACTCTGTAGTACCGCAAATTTTTCAGCCTGATTGTTAGTGCATAGTCGTCCTAGTCTGTACTTGTTAGTCTCTGTTAATTCTTGTCTCCTAAAAACCACAAAAGCACAGCCCACTTGCTCCCCTTCTTGGCTCCCGTCTGTGTAAATATCAATATGTGCATCGGCATTGTATTACATTGATACAGGCGGATACTCAGCAGGATGTATCCAGTCATTATGCCTCACAGGTCTTTCTATTTCCTCAGGGGTGTACATTGGGCTGCCTTGTGTGGTCTTCAAGAGAGAATACTCCATTACATACTGCTTTGCTATGAGATTAATAGGAATTATCTTAGCAAGTACACATGATGCTTCATAAGACACTGTTTTAAAACCCTTTATTACTTTTAAGGCCATTAATCTTTGTATTCTTTGTAATTTTTTCTGGTTGTGTAGTTTAGTTAGTCCATTGTACCAAATGTTAAGTCCGTAAGTCAGTGAAGGCAATATTGCTCCTTTGTACAGTATGTGTAGTGCTACATGTACAGTATGTGTACAGTTACATGAAGTCAGTGTGATGTCAATGTTGCTACTTCCTCTAGGTCCGTCAAACGTTGGCAAATTTTGGTTTTGATTAACAATATACAAATTATTTGATAATATAAAGTCTTCTAATGTTCGTCTTCGTTTCTTTGTCAGTACGTCGTGCCACAATTTTGATCTAGAGTTGCTATCTACTCCTAATATAATTTTATTTTGTTTGAAGTTATTTAAAATATTACTGAGGTTAATTAAATCCATGCCAATATCAGAAAGAATGTCCATATATAAACAGATAATAATAAATGATAAACCATTTATGTTAATTTCTACAACTGTTAAATCTCTACTGCAGAAGGCAGTTTGCATTACAGCATCAATATTTTTATTATTTATAATTATTTGTGTTCTAGGTGAAATATTATCTCCTTGAAATATTCTATAATTACAACAGGAAGTAATTTTGGTTCCAGTATAAGGTTCCTGTATTAAGGCTATATCTGTTCTATTTTTAGAGATGACATGTTTTAATAAATCTGTAGCCACTTTACAGTGTTTGGTATTTAATTGAAGGAAATTTATAATTACTTCTGGTTTTTTATTGTTGTCCATAATAAATTATTAGGTATGATAAATATTTTATCTTCATATATAAACAGGTAGAACAATAACCCTTCCAAGTCTATGAGAAACATATGTTCTAATGATAACAGAACAGATGTTAATATACATAGACTATTTGTTACTATTGAACCTGAAATAAGGTTATGTTTACTTCTTCTGATTAAACTCATAGAATAAAAATACACAAAAATATATTTTTATATATATATATATATATATATATATATATATATATATATATATATATATATATATATATGTATATATATAGTGTCTACGTACAAAAAAAAAGGATTTGTTAATTTACTGAAGTTTTTAATTTTTCATTAAAATACTCAAAACGCATGGGCGTATATAGAAAATAATTTCGGGAGGGGCTGGGAAAATTTCGGGGGGGGGGCTGAGTCCATTCCGGGGTATGGAATACTAAAAATTTAGAGCTTGGAATAGTTTTAGCCAACTAAAACGCTATTACACGTAAAATAAGATATTTTTTAAGAACTAAGTTATCTTATTTAATTTATTTTGAAGGGTTTTACGACATGTGTCAAAACGAGACATGCCCATGTCAAAACGAGACAACACACTGGTAGTAAATGATTTATCCTTGGATAAATTCAACTCAGGATTCAACTTAAAGTGAAAATATTTCACATGATTGGAGTAAAATTAGCATTTATAAATAGAATTAAGATTTTTTTTTTTTTAAAAAACATATCTAGAAAAAGCAAAAAAATCGGTGTACACGGAAGGAGACCATTTGCAAAATTATTTAATTTATTCTAATAGGAATCAGAGGGCAAATTTTAGTATGGCAAGCCCAGCTAATTAAAAAAAAAGGATCTAAATTATTGGGTTTCGTAATTTCCATATAAATAATGGTGACTTGTTCTACTATTTTTACTATGTCAATAATCTTTCAGTTACTTCATAACTACCAAAAGAAGATATTATGTTTACCCTTAACTTCTATTTCATAAACTCTTGGTTTTGAATTGTTATGACACCGTTAAAATGAAAATTGTATTTTCAGTTGTTTATTAAAATATGAATATAGGATCATTTCACCATTGAAGAGAAACATCCTTTGTTATCAAACTACAAATATAATCTAAATGACAAACTTGTTATATTTATGTACTTTCATAATACTTAAGTAAGCAATACCATTTACATAATATGATATTAAAAACTCATTTGTCTCATGTCGTATTCTCTCCAAAAATTCACTAATTATGTTATTAAATATTGTGATTATTTTTTTTTCAGCAATTCATTCATTGAATCTCTTTGCCACTTTAGTGATAAAATGTATAAATATGTTAAACGAGGCGATGACTTTCCATTGCGTCCATTTTGTCATCAATTTTTTTTCTTTTCTTCACAGCAAAAACGTTTTTTCTGGAAATTCATTAAATCTCATAAAAAATAAGTTAATGGATGTTAATGTGGCCTCATAAATATTAATTTCCTAAAGGAATTATACTAGTTTAGACGCTTTTTGTGTCCCCTGAATAGTTTTACTATTTGGACGTATCCTTTTTTTAGGGGGTTCCTCCCTCCCTCCATAGGGAGGAACCCCGCTTATAAGGTTGATCTCATGATGCAATCCAAAAGTGCCGACTAGAAAATTTTGCGTTTCAGAACCCCCAGAGACCGAAAATGATGGTGGTTCAAATTTGTATATATATAAATATATATACATATATATATATATGTCTGTAATACATATATATATATATATATATACGCATAGGTCAGCAAATAATGGGCCGATTTTGATGGAGATTTGGTACAAAAATCTTTTGTCTAATTTGAAAGGTCAAGTTCGTTAACCAGCAGAATTCAACCCCCCCCCCCCCCCCCCGGATCATGGTTTTGGAGCAAAATTCGCACAAAAAAAATTGTTGCGCTTACTTCATATGCTTGCAAGTACTCGTTTTATAGGCTTCTTGACATAAGAAAATGAATGAAACCATTTTCGAGAAAAGTGGAAAAATATTTGTTGATTAACGTTTTTGGTTTGGGTACTTAGAATTATGGGATTCAGTTGAAACATTTTCTGAATGTTCGAATGTTATCAAAACTAATATGTTGAAATTTTGGTTATGTTTATAGTAAAGGAAGGGTTAGAATAAATTATTTTATTAACAGACATGAAAAGTTTTGGAAACTTTGTATACTTTTGTTATTTTTTTTTTTTTTTTGTTATTTTTTTTTTTTTTTTATTTAATTGTAAGTGCATCGACTGCCGAGGCCAATAGCACTACTTTTGTTAATATCTCGAAAATGGTTGACAATCTTGGGAAGCGGAAGGTTACCTTTGGAAAGCTTACTAAATGCTCTACAATAAAGGTTCTGAAGAAAGTTTTAATTAGGCAATGTCAATCGGAGAAATAAGTGCTTAAAACTTTAAACTAATTGATTTTGTTTACTCGAACGGTTCTTTTTTTCTGTTTTATTCCTTGTTATTTTTTAATTGCTTATAGTTGGAAAATTTATTTGACAATAAAACAGGTTAAGTAAAATAACAAAAACAATTTATTGTTAGAAATATAGATTTCCATGATTCGAAGACCTTCCAGGTAAGATCATAAATCAAGACCTTTCAAGACTGGTGGAACCAAAATAATAACTGTTTCAATATTAATCTTTCCAAATTAGACTGGGGATAAGAACGGAACCGCGCTAAGATGATGCAGTTCCTGCGAGTAAGACTTTTTAAAGTTGACGCCTCAAATAGCCACATTATTGACAATTCTAAAAAAAAAAAATAGCAGGAGAAAATTAATAAAAACTACAGTAAAAAACAAAATCAAAAGGCTATTTTCTGTCATATTAATAGGTACATAAAATCCTTTATAGTCTGCCTAATATTAAGCCAGCTACTTTAAAATTCAATATGTCAATTTAAATCTGTTATGTAACGTCCTCAAGGTTCTAAGGTCAGGCATGTATTCAGCGCTCAATTGCCTTATTCTAGTAGTAATTAAATTAGTGATCTTAAAAATGAATATTACTTGGCTTTCAACAGAAAACTAAATAATTAAAGAAGTGCTTCATCAAACACAAAATACATTTGTATAATGATAAGAAAGAATTTTTTTTTCAATTAACTGAACCAATACATTTTTTTTCCATTAACTCGTGTACTGGAATTTTCCAATAAACTGAAAAAATTGAATGAAAGTATACAATTTCATACAACAAAACTTGTTCGAAATTAAAAAAAAAATAGAATTTTTTTAAATGTTTCCTTTAAATAATCAAATAATACTGTAATAATATTGTAAACAATTGCAAGGACTTTCTGAAGGAATGTAGCTATTGAGGTTGCACTCATAACAGAATTTTTGCAAATCTTCATTGATACTACCTACTTGATACCAAAACTGGCACTCATTAAAATGTGTATATGTCTATCAATCTATCTATCTATCTATCTATCTATCTATCTATCTATCTATCTATATATATATATATATATATATATATATATATATATATATATTTATATATATAAATATAGATATATATACATATTTATTTAAATTTTAAGGTCCATTATTATTAACTACGAATTTTGGGACGGGTTATCTATAGGTTACCACCCTTTTCTAGCCAGGATAGGGCTGATACCTTTTCTTTTTTCTAAAGAAAAGCGACCACCCCATAGTGGGAATTGAACCCACGACATTGGCTCGGAGTGTTAAGTCCTTTAGATTACACGTCTAAAACATCTGTTATTTATAAGTGGACGTAAGCATTTAAATAAAATAAACACATTCTTCAGCAATACATTGTTGTAAACTATCTATCTTGCAGCTTGTTTTAAGATGAAATAAATTACATTTTTATTATAAAATGTGGCATTTCATATTTTATGTCATAAATCAAAGCCTGCTTGAAATTCCACAACTCAAAACTTACTATTTAATAGCGTCAATTGAAAGACGTCAAGTTGAAGAATTTGCTTTAAATAGAATTTATTCTTTAAATTATATATATTTGTTCTATATACTAAAAGAATCATCATACTTACAGTTTTCCTTGTTTTTTTCCATCATACTTTTGACTTTGGCTCTTTTTAGCTTCTGCTGTATCAAGGATCAAAGCAACAGAAACTAGGAGGACAACTCCTAACACCAATTTTAGATGACTGTAAAAAATCATATCCATTTTTAAGTAAATGTACTTCCAATAATGTTGTATGTAAGGCAATGATTTAAAAGAATATGTTTGAAAAATAAAGAAATATCATAAATAATTATGAAAATGGGTTTTATTGTTTGCCGACGTTACGGCTTGAAATTTAAGCCTTCATCAGGGCTGTAAAACAAGCAGTACAGAGTTAATACTAACATTATATATAATATATATATATATACATATATATATATATATATATATATATATATATATATATATATATATATATATATAAACAAATTTTATTTTTGTATAATTGTATATATGATAGTATTAGCTGTCCTACTTGTTTTACTGCCCTGGTGAAGGCCTGAATCTGTATTTATCTTTTGTTTTTATTTTAAAAAAAAAATTGAGATGATGTTAAATGAACGAAATTTGAAAATATAATTTATTATTAATTAGTGGTTTGGCTGATTGATTTATCAAACTTCCAAGTCTTCGTGAAATGATCTGTAATCCTGCTATGGAAGGATTTAGTTCACCTCATCCAGTGCTAAAGGGATTGAGAGTTTCTGTAATGTTAAAAAGAGAAAGAAAATAAATTATTTCCTCTATTACAAACAGGAAATCTGTGCTTTCTTAATTGACCCAATGACAAAAAACTGTGGTTCGATCAAAAATATTCTCATTTTAATTTTTTTTTAATAAATTTTAGTTTAATATATATAGTTATATACATATAAAACAAATATATACATATATATAAACAAACAGTAAGTTTAATATAATTTAACCTTTCAGAACCTTAATCTTTTATAAAAGATAAATATGTATATCTTTAACATTTAAATTTTTTGATAACTATGCATATCTATATTTTGATAGGCTATTAAAAGATGATTTTGAGAGCTATTATATGCTAAATAAAATATGAATTTTCAAATAATAACTTATTTGAACTATTTTACGCACAGGCTAGAGAATTTAACGTATTTTAAACTTATTTTTTTCTTTGCAACTTTGCTTGCTAGATTAATATATATTTTTATTTTATTTATTTATTTTTTAAGGTGCATCAAAATCTATTACATTAGCGCTGATGAAGATAATTTTGCCAAATTTAAGGGTTGTTTTTTGTTTTTTTTTGGAATAATGTTAAATTCATTAATTGAAAAAAAATCATTTAAAACATTTTATTAACTTAAATTATTTTCAAATTTACATTTTTGAAACAGGATTAAAAAAAAAATTGCTAAATAATGTATTTTAAAATACATAAAATGTTATTGAAATTTCAAATGAATATTTTATCTCTAAGACATGACTAACTATCTGTTGGATTTTAAAATATTATTATTGCTGAGAAGGTTCATAGAGTTTTAGTGTTTCTATACTAATTAGTAAATTAAAATGAATAATTAAAGAGAAGAAAGAGAAGTGATCATGCAAATCTTACCTTGCCATGGAACTGTTGTAGGGAGCAAAGGTGTGATTACATCTGATGCTAGGCTTATCAAGGCCTACCTTTATGATTATTTCTTATCAGAAGGGGCATCCAATAGCTTCTCACCACATTAGTTTTTTTTAAAAAACAAACAATCTGACCAAAGCAATTAATACAATTATGAGAAAACATCTTTTAGAGTGTTTTCTTTGCTCTTGAAGCATTGACGATTTAAAATTTATGACGCACACATTACCAGTATTCTAGATGATTATTTATAAAAAAAAATGTTTCAAGTTATTTTTTAAAATGATTTATGTTATATTTGACATTTTTCTGAAGTTAGTACAACAAATAAAATTATATTCACGTTTATTTCTACTTTGAGAATATTTGGGACGTTCATAGAAGACTGAATTTTTACCTGTACCTTTTATGAGTTATGATTATTTGCTATACACCTATATCAATGAATATATTTTTATTTAAATAATATTAATGTATGCCACATTGTTAAAATGTTTAAATATCCTCAACAAATTAAATAAAAAGGATTTTAATTTGCTTGCAATATTACAATTAGGGATTGCTTGGCAGGTAAATGTTCATAATACTGGATAAGGGTGAAAAAAGTTCCCAGTATTTATCTTTTATTTTCAGTGTACTTTCGAAGTCACAACATTGTCTTAAGTGCCCTGTGAATACAATATAAAAGTAGTACAAAAATCCATCTAATAAAAATAGAACACCTATAGTATAAATTAAAAATTACATTTTAATAATTGTTAAAAACAAGATTAAGAATTGCAAAATAATTAAACTATAAATGCCAAACAAAGTTAAAATCCAATTAGTATTTTTATAATAAAATGTCTCCATGGTGGCAACATTTAAAATATATAAAATGTAGCAACAGGTTTGTGTGGCAATATATTTTAAAGCTGTGACTTTAGAGAAAGATTAATAAAAATTACAAATAGGATTTTAACTTTGCTTGATATTATTATCTTTAATTATTTTACACTATTCTTAATGTTGTTTTAGCATTTTCCTCCGAAGGAAAGTAGCTATTGAGGTTGCACTCATGACGGAATTTTTGAAAAATTTCTTCCAATCTTTATCGATCCTACCTAGTAGACACCGAAAATGACCCCAGTTAAAATTAATATATATGTATATATATATATATATATATATATATATATATATATATATATATATATATATGCATATATAGTCATATATGTGTCCGTTAACACGATACAGGCCAGAATTTTTGATTTTTCGCCACGAAACTTGGTACGTAGTATTCCCCCATCAAACGATTTAACGAGTTCGTTAAGCAAACAAAGTAGTTATTTGTCAATACCAGCCATAATTTTTGTTATATTTCAACGAAACTCGGTATTTTTTGTGGTCAACTGAAGAGAAAAAAATTGTTGTAAAAATAAACTAAATTGTAGATGGAGATAGTTAGCCGCTGTAGAGATACGAAGACAGGTATAGTTGGGATTCGGCTAGGAGAAAAACGTCAGACTTTCAAAAAGAAATCTGTATTTTGGACGTTTCGACTGCAACAATGGCAGCCTTCTTCAGCTAAAAAATATATACAACTTATAAGTAAACAAAATGTACAAGTAGTAAGTAAAAGACAGGCAGAAATGAGCGGAGTATATATATCAATACAATAAATTTTAACCAATCTTTTTTTTTAAAAAACAATGAGAATACGGTAGTTAGAAAGAAAACAGCATGTAGAACTTGCTAGTAAAAACAGTACAAAAAAAATATTAAACAGTAAAAACAACGCACATTTTTTATGTAGTGAAAAACAAAATCTATTTTTATAAGTGAATACAATTTATAACAATTAATATATAGATACATACCACTAGAGAATGCCTAGGGGGGGGGAGGGAGGAAGACCTCGAGGACAACTTAGGTAACCATGGTAGAAGTATGAACGACAGCAAATACACCGGTGGTCTTTATAGTTATGAAAAAGAGGTAGGGAGGGGGTAAATCGGTGCAGATGAAAGAGGTGCAATTGCTGGGTTGTAAAACAGGGTTGTAAAAGGAGGTTGTAAAAGGTGTTAAGAGCTTTGGGCCACACAAGTAGAGAAATTGTCTGGAGCCTGGGAACAAAGATAAAAAAGGAGGTCAGGACAATTTATGGAAGACGGAGGAGTAAGCAGGGGAGATGTTTTGTTTGTCGGTTTTGTAATTAATGTTATTAGGGTTTAAGTTAATGTGGACGCATTTGTACGATGTTTGAATTGAATTGAAACAGGTGTTATTTATGTTTTTATTTTATTTATCTATATAGGTTATTTTAAGCAAATTATTCCGGAATGCACTCGACACTACCCAATTCTGAGGAAAGTGCTTAGTTATGCAGCTCCTGCGTGACGAACTTTTTATTTTATTTATCTATATAGGTTATTTTAAGCACATTATTAAGCAATGCACTCGACCCTACCCAATTCTGAGGAAAGTGCTTAGTTATGCAGCTCCTGCGTGATGGACTTTTTTAATAATTGTTAGCTATTTGTAATTTTACATTTACTACTGTAAAACAACAATCAATTGTTAGGGGTCTTCCCGTGGTCTAGTGGCTAGCGCCTTAGATTCATAAGCGGGAGATGGTGCGTTCGAGTCCCACCTGCTACAGGAATTTTCTCATCTCACTGCTCTTTGAGAAAATTCCTCACTGCCAGGGATGTCAGCGCTAATGACCCAAAAGACGGTACACCCTAAATAATAATAATAATATGCCCTCCTCCAATGATGAGAATGTCCGGAAATCATATGCAGAGAAACTGCGCAAGTATCAGGAGTTGGCCATACAGCTGAAAGACTTGTATAAGTTGGACTCCGCAAGGATTACAGCCGTCATAATCTCGACCAACGGGCTCATTACAAAAACGACGATTGCCGCAAATACCTATTTGAAACTGCCGGAGGATCTAATTAAAAATGCCCAAAAAGCGGTACTGCTTGATACCGCCAGAACGGTTCGGAAATTTTTAAATGAACGCCCGTAAAAAAAACAACAATAAAATCAATAAAAACCAATTCTTTCGGTTGGCAACAGCCCCCGAAAGAATTTATCCCAGGAGACTGAGGAGAAAACCCCCAATAAAATAATAATAAATAAAGAAAATAAAAAAGTCCGACTTGCAGGAACTGCGTCATCTTAGCGCGGTTACGTACATCTCGAAGAAATGGACTAGATTAGCATCACAAATCACAGGAAACTGACAGTAGTCAACTTACACAGAAGCGGATAATTCTTAATCTGTATAAGTCAATACAATTATGTACTGAAAACGTACTTACTCTTCGACTACTGCTGAGAAGGCTCTATTCTAAACAACCAAAAATTCGTTGTCTTTTTAAGTATCTTGTTTTACTAGCAAATTCGTTTTACTGTTATAATCAACTGTAAATATGTGCTTCATGCCGAATAAAATTCCATTCTATCGTGGGTTAAATCTTTCTATAAAATAAGAAATAACGATAACTTCAGTTGGAGGCTATGAGGAAGTTATGTAGATAGAAGAATTCAAAACAAACTATGCATACGTCATTATGATTAGCCACAGCTATCTTGATTACCACAGCCACTCCAAACTTATTACCAATACCTTTCACCGTTTCTTAACTTATTTTACTACAATACTAATTTTACTGATAAATGCAATTTAAAGGGGAAAAAACAACCAATTAAAAAGTGAGATAAACAAAGAGAAAACTCCTTTCAACAGAACAAAACAAACACTTTTTAAGTTTTAAGCGCTTATATCTCTGATTGACGTTGCCTCATCGAATATTCCTTAAGAACCTTTTTTGTAGAGAATTTAGTAAGCATTCGAATGGTCACCTTCCACTTACCACGATTTCCCAACCGTTATCGAGATATTTACGAAAAGTCTATGAAGATCCGAAAACTTTTCATGTCAATTAATAAAATAATTTTTTTCGCATACTTCCTTAACTCCAAAAATAACCAAAATTTAAACATCTTAGTTAGGATTAATTTCCAAGATGTAGAAAATATTTCAATTGAATCCCACGATTCTATGTACCCACAAAAAAAATAATGACTTACAAAAACATTGATTCCACTTTTCTCAGAAACGGTTACAGATATCGCCTTAAAAATGGTCTCATTCGTTTTCCTATGTTAAGAAACCTATAAAACAAGTACCTGCAAGCATATGAACTCAAAAACGTAAGCGTTACGATTTTTTTTGCGCAAATGTCTCCCCAAACACTATTTTCCAGTGGGCGGATTCAGCTGGTTAACGAACTTGACCTTTCAAATTAGACGACAGATTTTTGTACCTAATTTCATCAAAATCGGACCATTTTTGAGCTTACTAGAGAGCGAACAGACAAGCATATATATATATATATATATATATATATATAGATATATATATATATATATATATATATATATATATATATATTCCAGAGGGTGAATCAAAATTCAGTCTTCCCACAAATTTTCTCTTTATTTTGCACTAGGCCTTTCAACACAAATGTGCCATCATCAGGTGCTGGCATGCATGTTCATTTATGTTGTTACAGCATAATGCTGTTCCGGCAGAAGCTCGACAAGCTGTATTCATTTTATTGATGTTTTCCGGTAGTGGGGTTGCTTAAATCCAGAGGGTGAATGAAAATTCAGTCTTCCCACAAATTTTCTCTTTATTTTGCACTAGGCCTTTCAACACAAATGTGCCATCATCAGGTGCTGGCGTGCATGTTCATTTATGTTGTTACAGCATAATGCTGTTCCGGCAGAAGCTCGACAAGCTGTATTCATTTTATTGATGAACCGGAAAACATCAATAAAATGAATACAGCTTGTCGAGCTTCTGCCGGAACAGCATTATGCTGTAACAACATAAATGAACATGCATGCCAGCACCTGATGATGGCACATTTGTGTTGAAAGGCCTAGTGCAAAATAAAGAGAAAATTTGTGGGAAGACTGAATTTTGATTCACCTTCTGGAATTAAGCAACCCCACTACCGGAAAACATCAATAAAATGAATACAGCTTGTCGAGCTTCTGCCGGAACAGCATTATGCTGTAACAACATAAATGAACATGCACGCCAGCACCTGATGATGGCACATTTGTGTTGAAAGGCCTAGTGCAAAATAAAGAGAAAATTTGTGGGAAGACTGAATTTTGATTCACCCTCTGGAATTAAGCAACCCCACTACCGGAAAACATCAATAAAAAAAAAATATATATATATATATATATATATATATATATATATATATTTGTCTGTTCGCGGATTTCTGGCCTCCCTAATAGTCCGATTTTGATGAAATTTGGTACAAAAATCTGTCGCCCGATTTGAAAGGTCAAGTTCGTTAACCAGCAAAATCCGCCCACTGGAAGATGGCGTTTGGGGCGAAATTCGCGCAAAAAAATCGTAACGCATACGTTTTTGAGTTCATAAGCTTGTAAGTGCTCGTTTTATAGGCTTCTTTGGCTAGCAAAACGAATGAAACCATTTCCAAGGCGATAGCTTTAACCGTTTTTGAGAAAATTGGAAAAATAGTTTTTGAATACCGTTTTTGGTTTGGGTACTTAGAATCATGGGATTCTGTTGAAACATTTTCTGCATGTTTTACTGTCATTAAAACTAATATGTTGAAATTTTGGTTACGTTTGGAGTTAAGGAAGGGTTAGAATAAAATATTTTATTAACAGACAAAAAGTTTTGGGAACTTTGTATATTTTTCTTAATATCTCGGAAAAGGTTGAGAATCTTGGGAAACAAAAGAATACCATTAGAAAGCTTACTAAATGCTCTACAAAAGGTTCTGGTGAAAGTTTTGATTAGGCGATGTCAATCGGAGAAATAAGTTCTTAAAACATTAAAGTAATTGATTTTGCTTATTCGAACGGTTCTTTTTGTCTGTTTTTATTCCTTGTTATTTTTTAATTGCTTATAGTTGGATAATGTATTTTACAATAAAACCGATTAGGCAAAATAAAAAAAACAATTCATTGTTAGAAATATAGCTTGCCAAGAGAAAAAGATTCGATGACGTCTTTTGAATATTTTCAATTGCCGTTATGCTGTTGGTTTTTTTATTTTATTTTTTAATTGATTTTATCTGTAGAATTATTACTATAGTAAAAGAACACAGGAATATGTGAAAATTTTTGATATTTTCCAATTCATTGAAACGTATGAAATGAAGTATCGGTAGAACAGGTTTCTAGGGTCTTGCGGACCCGAACCCAGGTATAGCCATAAAACCCTTTGAACAAAGGCCGAGGAAAATATTATCTGTTTCTATTCTATGCTTTTCAAATGAGAATAGGGATATGAACAGGAACCGGGGTCTCCCGTGGTCTAATGGCTAGCGCCTTGGATTCATAAGCGGGAGATGGTGGGTTCGATTCCCAACCTCCGGCAGGAATATTATCATCCCACGGCCTACTGGTACAATTCCTCGCTAAACCTTGGATGTCGGTGCTAATGACCTAGATGTAGATGAGCTGTAAAAAAAAAAATAAAAAAAAAAAAATAAAATAATAAAAAAAAAATAACTGGAACCGCGCTAAGATGACGCAGTTCCTGCGAGTCGGACGTTTTGAGTTCATAAGCTTATAAGTACTCGTTTTATAGGCATCTTGTCCTAGGAAAACGAATGAAACCATTTTCAAGGCGATAGCTTTAACCGTTTTCGAGAAAATTGGAAAAATAGTTTTTGAATACCGTTTTTGGTTTGGTAACTTAGAATCATGGGATTCAGTTGAAAAATTTTCTGGATGTTGGAATTTCATCAACACTAATATGTTGAAATTTTGTTTACGTTTATAGTAAAGGAAGGGTTAGAATAAAATATTTTATTAACAGACAAGAAAAGTTTTGGTAACTTTGTATACTTTCGTTAGTATCTCGAAAACCATTGACTATCTTGGGAAGCGGAAGGTTTCCATTCGAAAGCTTACTAAATGCTCTACACAAAAAGGCCGACTCGCAGGAACTGCATCATCTTAGCGCGGTTCCGTTCTTATCTCTAGACTCATTTAAAATGATTAAAATAGAAGATGTTATTATTTTGGGTCCACATTTCTAGAAAGCATGAAGATTAGATAGTTAGCCGTCGAGGTGATAAGTAAAGATGGAATGGTTGGGATTCGGCTAAAGAAACCTCAATACGATTTTTGTTAAGAAAATCTATATATTTAGGACGTTTTGGCTACTCATTGGTAGCCTTCGTCAGCAATGAAAGTGCCGGGAGGCAGAGGAGGACCAAAGTTGACAGTTCCATCTTTACTTTCAACAAAGGTCTTATTTACGAGCTTACCTGGGTGGGTCCCCGCCCTAGGAAGGACCCCGCTAGGCATTTGAAAAGCTATATCTTGGAAATCCATATCTCTAAGATTAAATTGTTTTTCTTATTTTTCTTAACCTGATTTATTATCAAATACATTATCCAACTTTATCAGTTAAAAAATAACAAAGAATAAAAACAGACAAAAAGAACTGTTCGAATAAGGGAAATCAATTACTTTAAAGTTTTAAGCACTTATTTCTCCTATTGACATCGTCTAATCAAAACTTTCATCAGAACCTTTTTTGTAGAGCATTTAGTAAGCTTCCGAATGGTAATCTTCCGCTTCACAAGATTGTCATCGGTTTTCGAGATACTAACGAAATTATACAAAGTTACCAAAACTTTTTTTGTCTGTTAATAAAATATTCTGTTCTAACCCTTTCTTTACTCTAAACGTAACAAAAATTTCAACATATTAGTGTTGATGAAACTCAAACATGCAGAAAATGTTTCAACTGTATCCCATAATTCTAAGTACCAAAATCAAAGACAAAGAACCCTCCCTAGGAAGGACGCTAGGCAGTTGAAAAGCTATATATCTTGGAAATCCATATCTCTAACATTAAATTGTTTTTCTTATTTTTCTTAATCTGTTTTATTTTCAAATACATTATCCAACAATAAGCAATTAAAAAATAACAAGGAATAAAAAACAGACAAAAAGAACAGTTCGAATATGCGAAATCAATTACTTTAAAGTTTTAAGCTCTTATTTCTCCGATTGACATCGCCTAATCAAAACTTTCATTACAACCTTTTTTTTAGAGCATTTAATAAGCTTTCTAATGGTATTCTTCCGTTTACCAGGATTTTCAACCTTTTTCGAGATATTAAGGAATGTGGGGTCTCCCGTGGTCTAATGGTTAGCAGCGCCTTGGATTCATAAGCGGGAGATGGTGGGTTCGATCCCCACCTCCGGCAGGAATTTTCTCATCTCAAGGCTCGTTGGGAAAGTTCCTCGTTGTACCCTGGATGTCGGCGCTAATGACCTAGAAGTAGATGCGCCGTAAAAAAAAATAAAAAAAAATAAAAAAAAAATTAAGGAATGTATACAAAGTTACCAAATTTTGTATGTCTGTTAATAAAATATTTTATTCTAACCCTTCCTTAACTCCAAACGAAACACAAATTTCAACATATTAGTTTTAATGAAAGTAGAACATGCAGAAAATGTTTCAACTGAATCCCATGATTCTAAGTGCCCATACCAAAAACGGTATTCAAAAACTATTTTTCCAATTTTCTCGAAAACGGTTAAAGCTATCGCCTTGAAAATGGGTTCATTCGTTTTCCTAGCCCAAGAAGCCTATAACACGAATGCTTACAAGCTTATGAACTCAAAAATGTAAGCGTTACGATTTTTTTGCGCGAATTTCGCCCCAAACGCCATCTTCCAGTGGACGGATTTTGCTGGTTAACGAACTTGACCTTTCAAATTGGACGACGGATTTTTGTACCAAATTTCATCAAAATCGGACCTTTCGTCTTCTACCTAGAGAGCGAACAGACATATAAATATATATATATATATATATATATATATATATATATATATATATATACAAATTTGAACCACCATCATTTTCGGTCTCTAGGGGTTCTGAAACGCAAAATTTTCTAGTCGGCACTTCCGGATTGTTTCATTGTATCAACCCCATAAGCGGGGTTCCTCCCTATGGGGGAGGGAGGAACCGCGCTAAAACCCAAAATATGGAGAAATTGACATTGGCCCTATATATATATATATATATATATATATATATATATATATATATATATATATATCCCTCGCTCGCCATCCCCTTCCAACCTCCCCCTTCCCCCGCCCCTCCCATCTACTCCATCTACTTTGGTAGATGAAAACAATGCAGTGGGAAATCTAATTCCCCCAAAATGTTTGGAAAAAGGCATTAGTGGACCGGTAACTACCCCCTCAATATCCGGCGCTGAGAGCGTCGAGGATGTTGGGGGTGATGGTGGTGGTCCCTTCACGCCTACTAAAAAGAAGAGAAAAGGTCGGCCCAAGGGTAAAGCAGGTGGGCCAATGAAACAGTGTGCTGAGTCGGAGCAATGAAGAATTACATATATCTACAGTATGGTCAAATTTAACACCTTCCTTCAGTGGAATATACGGGGATTCTCAGAACATAGTGATGAACTACGCTACTTAATACAAACGTACTCTCCACTGGTCCTGGCCCTTCAGGAAACTAAATTTCCTGAAGGTTGTGCCAGGCCTTTGGCAGGGTACAACTGTGTGCATAATGAGCCCATGGTTTTACTGGGTGGGCGAAGCCACGGGGGTGTGGCCCTATATACCATGGAGAACCTTGGAGCTCAGGCCCTATAATTAGTTACGCCCCTACAAGCAGTCGCTCTGAAACTGAAGACCCCGATAGCCGCGACTATATGTTCGTTGTATCTGCCGGATGGCAGAACATACGATGTCAGAGATGTAAAAAACATTATAGAACAACTACCCCCACCTGCAATAATACTTGGTGATTTTAACACGAACCACGTTGCCTGGGGATCCAGGAGGTCTACTCCTCAGGGTCGTTTGTTGTACGACATGCTTGAGGAGATGGACCTCTTGGTTCTTAATGATGGCTCCCCTACTCACTTTTGTGAATCTTCAGGGTCTCTAGATGCCATAGATTTAACACTAACAAGCACCTCTGTCGTAAGGCACCTTTCGTGGAATGCTCTGAGCGATCTACATCGATCAGATCATTTCCCCATATTGGTTACTCTTGCCGGCAGATACAACGAAAACAGAAGGCCTTCTAAGTGGAATGTTAAAAAAGCCAACTGGAATAAATTCAGAGAGTTGTTCATTGCTCCCGATTCAGCAGACACAGCCGAAGATTCACTGCAAATGCTTACAAAGGCGATTAATAACGCTGCGGAGAAAACAGTCCCCTTAACATCTCCTCGCTCATCATGGAGAATTCCAGTACCATGGTGGGATGAGGAATGTTGGGAGGCCAATAAAGCCAAAAAGAAGGCTTTTAATCGTTTTAAAAGATATCCAACGGAAGTAAATTTGATAGCGTTTAAAAAAGAAAGAGCAATCGAGTGGCGAATGAAGATAAATAAGAAAAGAGAGTCTTGGGAAACTTATGTAAGTACTTTAACAAAAGATTCGTCTCCATCCGAAGTCTGGAGAAAAATTAGAGCGATGGGGGGAAGGACCACTCAAAACCAAACACGCTCAAGCTGTCGCTAATGCATTTGCTGATCATTTCTTCTCAGCATTTAGTATGGCGCTCTACTCCGAAGATTTCAGGAATATCAAAGCTAACGAGGAGGCTATTTCTCTAGACTTCGGATCGACCGATGACACCTCACAAGACTATAATGCTCCCTTCAAAATTGATGAATTGAACAGGGCCCTCCAGGTCGCATCTCAGAAGACATCTTCTGGATGCGACGGAATGCCCTATGAAATGCTTCAAAATCTCCCATATGAAGGGAAAGAAATGATGCTCGAATTGTATAATCGGTTCTGGACCAATGGAGTGTTCCCCACTGCCTGGAAAGAATCAATTATCGTCCCAATCTTGAAACCCGGTAAGGACCCCATGAATCCAGGAAGCTATAGACCTATCTCACTTCTGTGTTGTATGGGAAAGCTCCTGGAGGCTATGGTAAATTATCGGGTTGTTCATGAATTGGAGAGAAGTAATCTTCTATCGAGATATCAGGCAGGTTTCAGAAAGGGATTTTCCACCCAAGACCAGCTAGCACTGTTGGAACATAATGCACAGAACGCATTCCTCTCTCGTCAGCATATGACAGCCATTTTTTTCGACATGAAGCAGGCGTATGACCGAGCTTGGAGATACGACATACTCCGACGCCTTCATGGTTGGGGGTTTAAGGGCAGATTGCCTCTGTTCCTGAAGAGCTTCCTCTCAGAAAGAGCCTTCAGAGTTCGTATTGGCAATGCTTTTTCCTCCATGAGGGTACAAGAAACCGGAGTCCCACAAGGATCGATACTCAGTGTTACCCTGTTTCTTGTCGCAATGAATGGCATAGCTGACAATATAAGTCCAGAAATTGGCAGATCTCTCTACGCAGACGATCTGGCCCTTTTTGAGACCCACCCAGCTGAGGTTGCTGAGGCCAACAGATTACAAGAAGCAGTTAGAATGGTATACCATGCTCCAGTAAGACGTGGATTCACGTTCTCTGTCGAAAAAACTGTGGCCCTACACTTCTGTAGTCTTCGGAGACCTCATAATCATCCACGACTAACTGTGGGTGATTGTGAGATCAACTTCAAAGAGTCACATAAATTTCTGGGTGTGATAATGGACAAGAAAATGCGATGGAAAACCCACATCAATTACATTATTCAGCGGTGTGAGTCCTCTCTAAAAATTTTAAAAACGTTTTCAAGATTGCAGTGGGGTGCTGAAAAATCCATTTTGTTAAAAATATTTGATGCTCTTATCAGGTCCAGAATCGATTATGGATGTGCTATATTCGGCTCGGCTCGCAAATCGTGGCTTAAGTAGCTTGATAGGCTGTACAATGCAGGGCTGCGGTTTGCGATCTGAGCTTTTCGCACCAGTCCGTTGGATGCTATTTATATAGAGGCAGGCCACCTACCTCCGACGCATAGGAAGAATCAGGTGATGCTGTCTTACACGTCATCATTACGAGCAAAAACTTCGCATTTTAAGCAGGATAAAATTGTATCGGATATATTCAGTTTTAGGCGTTCTGCAACCAGACCACTAGTAGTGAGATCAAAAGAAACTTTACAGTTTTACGGTGGAGCCTGGGATCATCTGATGGACATGCCAGCACATGATGTAAGTCCATGGATGCTTTCAGACCCACATATTGATCTCACTCTAGCTCAGTTGGGGAAAAAAGATACTGCACCTTCGATATACAGAATAATGTTTCAAGAAAGACTACAGCAGTATGAAGAACACGTTGTAATATTCACAGATGGCTCTAAAACAGAAACAGGAACTGGCTGTGGGATAGTAATTGACGATCAAACAGAATTAGCGGTCCCTTTAAATCAGTACACCAGCATCTTCCATGCGGAATTGCTAGCTATAAAAATAGCCCTGGAGAAATGTAGAAATCTAGGAAAGGAAAAATTCCTATTGTGTACAGATTCCCACAGTTCTCTGGTTGCAATGAAAAATAAATTTACAAGAGATCCACTTTTGATGGAGATATTAACATTATTGACTTGTATTAAGATTAGTGGAAGAATTTTCAAATATCTCTGGGTGCCAGGACATGCGAATATCGAAGGAAATGAAAAAGCGGATATGTTGGCAAGACAGGCATCGTCTGCTGCAGCCGATCCTGCCTCGCCATTACATATCGCCGACCAAAAACTATTTCTGAGAAACCTGGTTAAAAAGAAGTGGCAGGAAGAATATAGTTCAAAAGATACATTCCTAAAACACATCGAGGATTCTGTTACGACCGAGAGTATTACTGCCGGCATGCGCAGGCGTGACGACGTGGTATTAACCCGATTAAGGATCGGTCATACCCGTCTCACGCATGGGCATCATCTGGTAGGACGACACCGGCCTCAATGCGAGCATTGTGACAGCATCCTCGATGTTCGGCATATCCTAGTGGACTGCCCAGCATTCCAGGATGCCAGGGACCGACACCAACTCCCGACTACTCTTAAGGATCTGTTGTGTAAAAAAGAAGCCTCTGTGAATAGACTAATAGCATTCTTAAAAGACCTAAAACTGTATAATCTGATATAATAGCACATGTATTGTGTGTACATTTTAAATTGTAGTTTAATCTATTTTATTTGTGTATAATTTTGCATGTGTGAACGTATTTATTGTATGAGTGGGTTTGTATGTTTAGTGTGACAGTATTTATTATGTTTGTTTGTGAGTGTGTCCGTGTGTGTGTTTATTATCATAATGTAAATATGTAAATAAAATAGGATTAAATTTAGATGTAAGGATAGATCCGGTATATGTTAAAAGGATCTAAGAAAACTTGTAAATACATTAGTTTTAGTTCTAAATTAGTTTTAGATTAAATATGAGTTACATAATGTAATAAACCAAAATAATATCTTGGAATACCAGGATATTATTAAAAATGTTTCATCATATGTTAAAAATGAAACAATTTTTAACGGTTCTAATGACCCTAGCAGTAGAAGCACCCATAAGGAAACAAAACAAAAACAAACAATTTAATCTTAGAGATATGGATTTCCAAGATATAGCTTTTTAACTGCCTAGCGGGGTCCTTCCTAGGGCGGGTTGGCCTATCCAGGTAAGATCGTAAATAAGACCTTTCTTGAAAGTAAAGATGGAACTGTCAACTTTGGTCCTCCTCTGCCTCCCGGCACTTTCATTGCTGACGAAGGCTACCAATGAGTAGCTGAAACTTCCTAAATATAGATTTTTAAACAAAAATCGTATTGAGGTTTCTTTAGCCGAATCCCAACCATTCCATCTTTACTTATCACCTCGACGGCTAACAATCTAATCTTCATGCTTTCTAGAAATGTGGACCCAAAATAATAACACCTTCTATTTTAATCATGTTAAATGAGTCTAGAGATAAGAACGGAACCACGCTAAGATGATGCAGTTCCTGCGAGTCGGACTTTTTCTCTTTCTTTATCTCACTTTTTAATTTGTTGTTTCTAGTTATAAATTGCATTTATCAGTAAAATTAGTATTGTAGTAAAATAAGCTAAGAAACGGTGAAAGGTATTTATAATAAGTTTGGAGTGGCTGTAGTAATCATGATGGCAGTGGCTAATCATGATGACGTAGGTTGTGTTGAATTTTCCTATCTATATAACCTTCCTCATAGCTTCAAACTGAAGTTACCGTTATTTCTTATTTTATAGAAAGATTTAACCCTCGACAGAATGGAATTTAATTCGCCACGAAGCACATATTTACAGTTGATTATAACAGTAAAACGAATTTGCTAGTAAAACAAGATACCTAAAATGACAAGGAATTTTTGGTTGTTTAGAATAGAGCCTTCTCAGCAGTAGCCAAAGAGTAAGTACGTTTTCAGTACATAATTGTATTGACTTATACAGATTAAGAATTATCCGCTTCTGTGTAAGTTGACTACTGTCAGTTTCCTGTGATTTGTGATGCTAATCTATTCCATTTCTTCGAGATGTAACCGCGCTAAGATGACGCAGTTCCTGCGAGTCGGGCTTTTTAAAATGACAACGAATTTTTGGTTGTTTAGAATAGAGCCTTCTCAGCAGTAGCCAAAGAGTAAGTACGTTTTCAGTACATAATTGTATTGACTTATAAAGATTAAGAATTATCCGCTTCTGTGTAGGTTGACTGCTGTCAGTTTCCTGTGATTTGTGATGCTAATCTATTCCATTTCTTCGAGATGTACGTAACCGCGCTAAGATGACGCAGTTCCTGCGAGTCGGACTTTTTATTTTAAAAGATGATTTTGGACAGACAGAAAAGCAGCTGGAGGATGTAGTGCTCCACTACAAACTGTTATAGTCCTGTGTTCGTACTCCAAAGTGGAGGAGGGGCAGTTTTGTTGATATTTATATACAATCCAAAGAACTTACACCTTAGTGATATTATTAATTTAGTAGAACAAATTAAACAAAACTTTTTTTTTAATCTTGTTTTTTTTTTCTTATTTAACGTAATAAAATAAGATAGAATTGAAAATAAATTCTGTGTTCTGATATTCATATGCTTTTTAGGGCACATCGACATCTAGGCCATTAGGGGTTTATATGGGGATATATAGGGTCATTCTATCTTTTTTTCGTCTATATTTGATGGATTTTATTTCATTTTCTGAACATTTTTAATTTTTGACGTACAACAAGATACCAAGCTACCTTTGATTAAGTTATTAATTCAAATAACTTTGATCCCATTGAGATCTGGACTTGAAATTTACTCAAAACTGAGATAAAATATCAAAGAAAAATTACAAATTTTTTGAAAATTTTTAAACATACGTTTTACGAGAAATTTAAATTTTAAATTGTTGAGAGGAGATCGTTGACCGTTGATGATGCAAGGTAGGGATTGTCGGGGTTCGGTCACTGCTACTTAATAAAACTACATTTTATCATAAAAATGGTTTTATTGTGCCGACGTTTCGGCTTGAACTTCAAGCCTTCATCAGGGCTGTAAAAAACAAGTAGGACGGATTTTTAATTTTAACAAGTAGGGCAGACTTTAAATTTTAAAGTTTCAAAAATTACCTTAAAATTTCAATTTTCATAAATAACTCATGATATATATATAATTTTAATCAGCATTTAATACACTAGCAAATGCTTTTTACCACACCTCTCGAGCTCATTTCGTTTGGGAGTTATGGTACATTTTATGATCAAATGTCTGCCCTAAAATGTGCTTTCTTAAAACTCTTAAACTTTCGTAACTCGAAAACTAATAAAGATAAATTTCTAAAAATTTGGATTTTTAATTGTCGTATGGGGTACTATTGATGAGCCAAATTTTAAAAAAATCAAAAAATGTGAGGGAAAATTTTCCCTTTATATTGGATCACTTGATATGGAATGACCCCTATATAGGCTATCTAAGCATCCATGGTGCAGGAGGAATTTTTTTCAGTGAGCCCTGAAATGAAGAAACTCAACCTTTTGCAGGCGGGGCTCTAACTTCCATTGATCTGGACCACACAGGGAGACTGCGATGAATTATTATTTATGTTTGTACTAACCCTTAATTTTTCTTTATTTATTTAAATTTTAGCAGTAATGACACTACAATGATTATTTGGCAAAAGGACTTCGGTGCTTTCGCAGATCATGTAAAACAATGCTCCTTTTTTCGACCCACTCAAGGGACTGTCGAATTTTAATGGAAGAAGGTTATTCAAGAGTGGTAACTATCCACTGAATGTGACATCTCTAGATATAAAGGTAAAGGTTTATAGTCCGCCCGCAAAGAAAAGAACCAGAAGGGGCGTGGTTGCAGTGGAGCTAGGCCTCCCGCATGGGCTGGGAGCAGCGCATGCGCATTACCTGGTTCTTTTGTTTGCGGTCGGCCTATAGTTGAGTTTATTGATGTGACTACTGAATGAATTTAGTAGCGGTAATTTAAATATTTGTTGTAATGAAACTACATTAAAGGGGCGGGCTCAGGACGCGGTCTGTCGTTGCGGGCAGCGATATCTGACTGAAGGTGGCAGGCGATGTTCTTGTATTACACAGTATTGCACCAGCTACAACACAACATCTGTCGCAGCGAGGTAGTCGCATTGCCGGGCGAGGCAGTTGTACAAGATTACAATTTTGACGGGCGAGCTGTGAAATGAGAAGAATCTGAATTATTCATTGAAATGCGCGGAAATATGAGTAGGTATTTGTTTGATACTTCCCATTAATATTATAAAAATGGGTATAACTGAAGTTTCACGTCCTCTAAACCGATTTCTTTAAAATTTTTCAAACCAAGGTATTTTGATGCACTAAACACGAATCCGTTAAAAAAAAACTTCGCATTCAACTAGGAAAGAAGTTATTAAGCACTAAAGTTCACTGTTATGCGGTTTATGAGAGCTAATGTAAACAACTAAATTTGTCAACTTGCGCATGCGCGGGTATGGAAAAGTTCGTAATAAAATTTTTTTTTAAAAAAATCAGTCCCGTAACAGGCCACGAGGGCCCAGAAGGGCAGATAAAGGTATCTGATTCGTGACCATACGGCACACTAGGGAGATAGTGTGGTCAGTAATATGCTCCGGCCGCCTGATTTTCCCCTTGCTGCTTCGACTGCTAGAGTCGTTAGCACCAAGGTACCCATTATTAAATTAATTAAAGGCTGGGTTGGCCTAGGGACGGTCAGGGAGGCCGAATTCAACCGGTGAAAGAAGACACTAGAAGAAAAAGTTCGTAATAAAGAAGTTTAATTGAAATTTACCATAAATTATTTAAATTCATCAGCAGTTATTTATTCACAACCATTTTATAAAATAATGAAACACTCTTCACATTTCTTGTTTCGTTCATGAAATGTATTATATAACAGAAATCCCTTAATAATTAGCTAATGCCTTTATAATTATTAGTTCGTTCTAATTCGCGCCTGCTGAACTTTAATTGTCAACATACTCTTATTTTATAAAAAAAAAAGAATAGGTATGAAGTTGCACGAATTTATTATTCTTGTCCACAATAGAGAAGAATTACTCAAATTTTTATTTAGATGGATATTTAGCCGAATTTCTCTTCAAACGTGCTCATAAATATGAAGAGCGCTTAAAGGCATTTTTCGGTGCGATTGGGGATTTGTATCCACCGAACATCGCGTCTCAAGGAGAAGAAGAAAGCTAAGAGGGATGTCTAGGAAGATAAGAAGAATGTCTAGGACGACTTTAAGGTATACATGCTATGCGTTTCCGCTCGCTACGCTCGCTCAAGAAGATATAAAAACCCTAGTCAATCCAACTCGCTAAAATTAATAGAATTCTATTAATTTTAGCGAGTTGGATTGACTAGGGTTATGATATCTTCTTGAGCGAGCGGAAACGCATAGCACGTATGGCCTTAAGCGACAGGTGACGACGGGTGAGGATGCCCTTAAAATTGACAATATTTTTGAATAAATGGTTTATGAACATTTCAAATGAGAGTTCTCTGTTTCCCAATGTTACATATCTGCGCATGCGCGTATTTTCAAATACGCTGTTGAGGCCTAGTTTGATAACCTTCCTAACAGTGAACTTTAGTGCTTAATAACTTCTCTCCTTGTTGAATGCGATTTTATTTTTTTATTTTTTTTATTTTTTTTTTTTTATTTTTTTTTTTTTATTTTTCTTTTTTTAACGTATTCGTGTTTAGTGCATCAAAATACATTGTTGTGGAAATTTTTAAATAAATCGATTTAGAGGACGTGAAACTTCAGTTTTACCTAAAAATGTGGTAATAAAGTATTTGTACATTCTATTGTAAAGACACTATTTATTTAAATTTTATCGTCCATTATTATTAACAACGAATGTAAAGAGACTAAATTGTTTTCGAGAATTCGATTTATTAATATGAGAGAACATATGGACACTTAACCTCACTAGTTTGTTTATTACTAAGTCATGTTTTTGGTGAAGTTGTTATCCTTATCATCTTCAATCAGGAAATTCTCCACCCCATGCCAACTATATATAAAAGTAGCTGTTTTAGGATCGGCAGGAGGAATCGGACAACCACTTTCTATGCTGCTAAAGTTGTCTCCACACGTAACAGAGCTGCGCCTGTACGACATAAAGCACGCACTCGGAGTAGCAGCTGACATCGGCCACATAAATACACACTGTCAAGTAAAAGGGTTCGTCGGTACCGAATCTCTCCCTAGTGCACTGGAAGAGTCTGAAATCGTAGTGATGTCTGCAGGACTGGCAAGGAAACCCGGAATGTCTAGAGACGATTTGTTTAGCACAAACGCGAAATTGGTAGAAGATCTTATCGAAGCCTGCGCCAGTTGCTGTCCAGAAGCTCTTATCGCCATTATAACGAACCCCGTCAACAGTTTGGTCCCACTTGCAGCGGGAGTTTTGGAGAAGCACGGTGTATTCGATCCTTCGCGCCTCTTCGGAGTCACTACACTAGATCTTGTCCGTGCAAGTACTTTTGTCGCCAATCTGAAGTGCATCGACCCTCAGAAAGTGTCCGTTCATTGCATTGGAGGGCATTCAGCTCAAACAATAATCCCACTGCTTTCTCAGTGTTCTCCGAAACAGACCTTCAAAGACGACGAATTAGTAGCTTTAACAAAACGCATCCAGAATGCAGGCGCAGAAATAGTACTCGCCAAAGGTGGCGTAGGATCAGCGACACTATCCACGGCTTATGCAGCCCACAGTTTCGTGATGTCTCTTTGTCGAGGGATGATGAGCGATAGTAATGTGATCGAATGTGCTTATGTAAGCTCCACTTTAACAAAGGCTAAGTTCTTCGCTTCACCTTTTGTGCTGGGAAAACATGGTGTCGAGAGATTGATGCCTATTCCATCATTATCCAAGTACGAGAATCAACTTTTACAATCGGCTATTCCTCAAATTATTAATAACATTGAAAAAGGCGAAAACGTTCTTTGTAAATAAATAGTTACACTATTATCCTGAGTTTAATTATTTCTTTACCAGTTACCATAAAAATAAAGTTCTTGTTGCTCCTTTTTTCAGTGATCGATATGAAATATCACTTAGAAATATAACCATTATAATAAATTATTTAAGAATAATTAGGTTAAAAACGTGTTTTGATTACATTTTTCCTTACGGAAACATTTGTGTTGTAAAATTGGTTCCTTTTCAATATTAGATTAAAATGTTCGTCAAGCAGGACCTGCGTGTACGTGCTTATTTTATTTTTTCTTCGTTTATCAAAAGTTGTATATCGAATTTTGTTGGGAGAACAAGAAAGTGTCAGTCCTATACAAAATAAAATTTTATTTAGTTGTCCGGAAAGTTCGTAGAGATATCGAAAATAAGATTTTTTCTTAATTTGCTCATCTAATAATGAATAAAAATAATAAATATTAACACATTGAGGATTCCAGGCATATAAACAGAAATATACCTTGTATTCCTTATAAGTTGAAAGAATAAAGATAAACATTATTTTCAAAATCCACTTGTTTTCCAGACTACCTAAAAAAAATTATAGTAATTCAATATTTCAAATTTGTTGTAAATGTTATTATCTTTCATTTAAAAAAAAAAGCTCATTGAAATCGGTTAAGATTTAGAGGCTGTGGCCTTTTTTGAAACACGAAATGTCCTCTAGCCCCACTGTGCGGGGGTTCAGTGACTGAACTGTGAGATCCCAGATATGTGTGAATACACCGTCAGTCCCACTTCAGTAATTGAACCGTCATGGAAACATATTTTTTTGTGATTGGGGACATTTTAGGTATCCCGTAGGTAGGATCGATGACGATTTAAAGAAAAGTTTCAAACAATTCTTTCATGTGTGCAACCTCAATAGCCAGATTCCTGCGGAAAGTGTTAATAAAAAGCATTATTTTCTTCGCGGAGAAAACGAAATTAGAGTTATGTTTGAACTGTTAGAAATAAAAATAAATAGAAAGAAAGAACACTTTATTCAAATTTAAGTGGGGCTGCCAAAATTAATGGGATTGCTAAGCTATTATTTAAATTTTAACGTCCATTATCATTTACTAAGAATTTGAGGACGGGTTGATGCCTTTCCTTTGAAAGCAACATAGCTAGACAATCGATCCATGGATAAAAGTCTTGACCAGTTTTCTTGTTTTTACAGAGTGGGTTACGTCTGGGGATTTGTAAATTGTACACATTTCTTTTTTATTATCACTGTCCTGATGTGGTGATGTTCTATACGTTTTCATTTTAATGTTTTAACCATAAATATTTTGGTTGATGATCCTAAGGGAGTTACCAACATTTATTCCGCTAAGAGAATTCAGATTTCATTTGTTACATTCAGCTGATTATTGAGGTTTTTTTTGGAGTTGGTCGGAGAGTATTGAAGAAGAATCACTAAGTATGTAGTCCCTGCTCCGATCATCTGAAAATAATTTACATGGAATTATTTTTGCTATATGAAATGATACGTAAGTTGAAGGTGAGGGTGAGGACACACATATTTCTGACGTTTCGAACCTGAACAGATTCGAAACGTCGCAAATATAAGTTAATGTTTTAAACAATTTTGGGGAGCAACTCCTGCCAGTTACTTCAATAATGATATAACAGATTTTTGTTATTTTAAAATAGTTCATTGTTTCTATTAAATGTCATTGACCTTTAATTTAGAAAAGTCTAGTGACCTCCATTTTGTTTTTAATTGTTTTCTATATACACTCATTTCTTCTACCTCAGATTCCGGACACAATTCTTCTGCCCCATAGTGCATTGGGCTCTTTGAGAAAGTATCTATGTTTTGCCCAGGACATGTCACTGCATCACTTTATACCAAGACAAAGATGTTCCATGATGTTCTAGATCACCAAACGAAAGTAAACATCGTGAAACAAATGAGTCGAACGATTTTCATAAATACCTGAAAAGAGAAAGTCAGGCGGCCATATCATAGTACTGATCACAATTTGATCAGTACTATGTTATGTCTGATTCTTGACCATACGAAGCACAAGAGAGATTATTTAATGATCTCTCTTGTGCTTCGTATGGTCAAGAATCGGACACGTTTACTTACCGAGCATATGAGAGAGTTATCAAGGTTGAACAACCCAGAGGCACTGAACACCAATTTCCTTTGGGCTATCAGGTGAAAATTGATGGCCTCCTGTAATAGAAAAGTTCTATAATAAAATGTTTATGCCTTGATAACGTTTTGAGTGAGAGAAAGCTTATTGTTTGAGAAAGACAGGGGACTGGCTTCGTTCACTCCCCTACGTGCTGTTTCCTGGGTGAGAAGTGACGCCGGTAGACGCGGGAATAACTTATCGAATGATAATTGGTCAGTTATCGACCTTCGAGGGTTGAAAATTATTAATGTACTAATGTTGCTATTAAAAAATGTGGATTGGTGGTAGAAGGGTGAAAATTTAGAATTGTGTCTATTTTTTAATGCCAAATCATAAAAAAATAAACCATTTTGCTCCAAAATAATTTTTTGGTGGGCCTCCCTTATCACTTAGGGGTATGAAAAATAGTTTACATCCAATTCTTAGACGTACCGAACATACATAAAAATGTCATAAAAATCGGCCAATCCGTTTCGGGGGAGTTTTGTTACAAATACTGAGACACGAGAATTTTATATATTAGATATATGACTATTTACATAAATATATCAAAATTAGTAATACAATAAATATATTAAAAACAGAAACAAAAAAATGAAAATGGTTGTGTTATGCTTTTTGTCAGCTCTATGTAAGTTTAAAAATTATATTTTAAAACAGGAGCACATCTATAAGAGCCATTTTTCAGTTCGCTGTTGTCAAATTAAATCGTTTTTCTTATGCCATCTCCTGCTCCACCATCATTACATCTGGCAGAAAGTATTATACAATATATCTATCTATCTATCTATCTATATATATATATATATATATATATATATATATATATATATATATATATATATATATATATAATCACGTGTCTGTCTGTTTTTCTGTTTGTTTCTTTGTTCCTTATACAAATCCACACTGTTTGACCGATTTCGACCGTACTTCGCACATAGGTACGTCTTGACCCAGGAAATCTCGTAGGCTACCTCAAAATCGTCTAGGATTCACAGTTTGGAAGTAACACGTTCGAAACTGTCATACACAGAAGAGCTTATAGTCAGAAATCGGCATTTTCTTTCTAGTGTTGCCCCTTCTTGAATTTGTTATTGCGAAAAGTTTTTCTTTTGCGGAAAATAACTTTTTAGTTTTAACCTTTGTTTGTTTATCTAAATTATAAGTTTATATTCTCAGAGTTTGGAGAAATATCATATAAGATCATATCATACAAGATAATATTTTTTAAGATCAATTTTGTTAATATCAGATCAATTTTCTTCATATCAAATCAATTTTGATTTGATTGCCTAGGGCAACACTGCTCTAACCAGAATATAGACTAATATCGTATAAATAAGTATATCATAAAAATGTACTGTGTTTATCTAATCATAATTTGGACTAATATTATATTAGTAAGTATTCATGTTTCTATTCAGAACTATCACAAACGACTAATTGTTTTCCCAATTGTTATGATACAGCTCGTAATGTTATGATAAAACTCGTTTATATCCTGTATATCAGTCAACTTTAGTGCTTAATAAATACTGTTCTAGGCCTGACCGCGAGTGATTTTTAATTTTCTCTTCTTAATTAGGCCAAAATGAATAAGTATACGAAGTTTCATGAAGATCGGGCTCTGGGCAGCTCTCGCTCATAATTACCCTAAAGGAATCAACAGCATTGCAAATTGTATGTAGATTATGTTAAAAAAATAAAATTCAAATAACTGAAATGAAACATCAAGGTGACAGTTTTGGGTAAACTTCAAGTGTATTTAAGGCAGTAATGAATCAGTTTATCTGGACATGTTATAAATTTATAAAACTTGTATTGTAAAATGAATCATGTCCCTTTTGAAAACAATAGGAACAAGGCTAAAAGTATTTTGGAATTGTTGACACTGATGTATGGACCTTTTCTAACTATGAGTCTCAAAGGTAAAAACTATTTTGTTTCATTTATAGATGATTATTGTAAGATTGCTAGGATTTAAACTATTAAACCTAAAACAAAATTTTTTAATTCCTTTGTTCAATAAGTAAATGAGGTTGAAAACTTAAGAAATAATAGAATTGGTATTATGAGATGTGACATTGGTAAGGAATATTTAAATAGTAAGATTTATGACTAAAAAAAAAAGGGTACCAAAATTAATCCCTGCCCCACATATGTTGATGAATTAAAGGGAGTGATTTAATAGAACAATTATTAATATATCTCATTGTTTACTGGCAGAAGCTATTGTAGAAAAAAATGTTGGCCAGAAATTGTCTGTGCAGCAACTTATTTGAAAAATCGCTCTGTAGCTAACACTATTGAGAATAAAACACCCTATGAAATATTTTTTGGAAAGAAACCAGATGTTTCTTTCTTTAATTTATATGATAGTAAAGATTTTGTTAGGAAACCAGAACAAATAATAACTTCTAAATGGGATAAAAAGGTGAATATGTGCATTTTAATCGGTTATTGTGAAGTTGCATATAAAGTACTTTTGAATAATTAAATCATTGTCACTAGGCATGATGATGTTATCCAAGAAAACATAAGCTGTATTGGATTGGCTGAAGGTGAATCTGATAAATATCAAGCGATTGAGATTTTTGGGATAGAGAAATAGATAGTTTGAAACAAAATAATGCTTGATGTTTTGTTAAAAATTGAAGATATCAAATGGGTGTAAATGTTGAACAGATGGATGTAGAGACTACATACTTAAATGATCATTTAGAACAAAAATCCATCACAGGTTTTCTTATTAGGTTATTTGGTAATGTATTATACTGGAAATCGAGAAAGCAAAAAGATGATACAGAAGAGTCAAACATTTGCAGAGTATGTAGCTTTAAGTGAAGTTTAAAGTTCCAAGACTTTCCAAAAAGATAGAACTTTTTGTTTTAAACATAAAGATCTCCAAAAACATAAAGATTTTTTTAAACATTAAAAACTCCTTTGTGAACAATGTCATTTTGTAAGGGGCTTAAATTTATGAACTTTAAATTAATCCTCTTACATACATATGCAAATTGTTTTGTTTACTTAGTTTTGTATTCACATATAGATAGATGTACATAATAAATTACATAAATGTTTATAATCATACAAATGAATGTATATAAATTAATTAATTTTCACCACATTTTGAAACATTATTTTATTATTATTATTATTAATATTTCTTTTGCATGCTACTTTTTTTCTCTTTTTTTGCAGATAAATTAATGTAATAAAATATTATTTTTATAAGAAGAGGAAGTCACGTGAATTGTGGCATTCTAATAAATAAATAAGTAATTAAATTTTCCATACAATTTCTTATTAATTTAATATCTATTATATTCTGACATATGCTTTCTTTTGTCTGAGATATTTATATCCTCTGACTGTCACCATTTAGTCGGAGAGCTCGTAACACACGTTTCATGAAGTGTTTTATGCAGCTTGGAATTTTGCTGTATTGCATCTCGTGGGTAGGTAAGGCATATATGTGTTTCCTGGACATACCTTGGAACACCAGGTATGAACATAGGGGAAATGTGTTAAAAAAATATAGTACAAAAATAGTATTTTATTCAGAAGCCAACAATCTTTAATGTATAATTAAGGCAAGTTGCTTTATTTCTAATATTAAATGGTGTTTCATTCACAAAGTCATTTAAACCGGAACAGCTGTTCCAAGATCAAGAAACAATGAGAGCGCAGAGAACAACCACAACTGTCCTGTCCTGATGATTGGTGCTCTCACTCACTCTTATGGTTACACGCAGCGTATTTCAGTCTATCATAGACTGAATTTATTTTCATGTTTGCTGATTACTAAACTCACAAAAAGTGTCTGCCTTTTTTTAATTATTTTCAATTATGGTGTTGAAATAGCTGTGTGAAGAAAAAACTTCATTTAATATTAGAAAAAACCCACTTCGGTTTTCTTTTTTTTAAATGTTATCCCCCTTAAAAGTGTCTGCCTTACATATTATTCATTATAGAATTGCCTTAATTTTACTTTATAGAATTATGGCTTCTGAATAAAACACTATTTTTGGCCCATAGTTTACCATGCGCAGTACCTGGTGTTTCAAGGTATGTCCTGGAAACACATACTTACCTTTTTATCTACCCTAGAGACCCACTATAGCAAAATTTCAAGGCGCATAAAACACTTGAAAAGTGTGTTACCAGCTCTTGGACTAAGTGTTTAAATACGGTTGCAATTCTGGTAAAAATATTGTTGCTCGCCAAATCAATGTCCTTAAAATTCCCAAATACCTTTAATTCATTGTTGTCCATATCTTAAATTTGTTTTTCTTCTTAGATTCCCCTATTTCCTACGATAGAAGGACTATCCTTAAAGAAGAGCTCATGAACCATAAAATTTGAAACAGAAGCTTTAATAGAATGGAAAAAAAAAAGTGACCAAAAATATGTGAGAGTGTATTTGAAACAATATGTTTTTAAAACGTTCCATTTGGCATAAAAAACATAAACCCTGCACCACTTACCTACTTTTTCATTCATAAAAAAAACTCAGTTACAGATTATTACATGAACTGGTAAACAATATAAAATATTAATATTATATTTGTGCAAGGTTGAGGTTTTAGCTTTAGATGCGAAGCCCTTAAAATAAATAAATATTATATTAAAAAAAAAAATCAATGAAAATAAAGAATATAGTTTCAGATGTAGGTTATTACAACTTATAACTAATCATAACCTTAATTAAATGCCTCATTTGTATTGCTATTTTTTATGAATATTTATTTATGGACCACATATTTTTTTTTTCTTTAAAAAAATTAAACACAGGGAGTTTGGTTTGGATTTTCTTTAAAACGGTATTGCAATTAAATTATTTGGAATCATTTAACTGTAATACCATTTTAAAATAAGGATACTTTTTTAAATAAGTATACTTTTTAAAATAAGGGTACTTTTTAAAAAATAAGGATTAATTTATTTTCCACCCCACTTTCTCTAAAAAAATGGAAAATAATTTTTTCAGCCGAGCACTCAATTTATAATCTTATATTCTCATGATTTGGACAAATATCATATAATAATTAATTTTTTTTAATATATAATATAAAGTAGGCGTACCATGGAAGCTGGGTTACAACTATTTAATATGAAGCATGTGTAGCATGGCACGCCCGGCTACAGCTATTTAACATAAAGTAGGTGTAGCATTGCACTCCGGGTAACGGCTAGTCTTCTATAAGTTTCAGATATGTATAAAAATCATGTGTTTGTCTGTTTGTTCCTTATACAAATCCACACCGTTTGACCGATTTTGACCAAACTTGGCACACAGGTAGGTCTTGACTCCGGAAGTCTCGTAGGCAAGGTCAAAAAGTCTACCAGGTGTCTGTCTGTATGTTTGTTCCTTATACAAAGCCACACCGTTTGACTGTATTTGACCACACTTGGCACACATGTAGGTCTTGATCCGGGGAGTGTCTTAGGCTAGGTTAAAATCGTCTAGAACTAACAGTCCCGAGGTCATGGGTTCGAAACTGTGAACCCGAACAGTTACAGATTTGTGATAATAGATTTGAATATTACTTATTTGGTTTCTAATTTATTAGGGCTATTCTAGATGCAGAAAGTAGGTGAAGTATTGCACGCCGGGTAACAGCTAGTCTTCTATAAATTTCAGATATTCCAACTTACGTCATCTAGATGTCGAAGAACTCTTCCATAGATCTCTGCATTCATCATTTTTATCTGAAAACCAAATATATTATAACTTGTTTGAGCATAAATTATTTACCAATACACAGAGTCTCCGTTAGAGGTGGCATGGAGGACAATTGCCCGTGGTCTCAGGGGGGCCGGCATCATTTTGTGCTTGCATTATAATTTCAAATAACCAAGTGTACTTCACATAATTATTATTGAGTACAACCAATGGATAATTTTCCAAAACCTCATTTCTAATAAATAAACTACCTTTTAAATATCGTCAATCCAAACATTTGTAGCCCCAGGAAGTGCCAATGTACCTTAGACAATACGTAAATTTTCCACTACAAATGTATTTAATTTTGATCTCAGAGAAATGTCATTTTTAAATAATTCCATTAATAATTTTTGGTAATGTTCATCGAAAGGACGGGGGGTGTCAAGTGCCCGTGAAGTTATCCAACAAGCTGAACAAGCACTTAAATTATGATTTGCCATATGTCTATAATGTACCTAGATAGCCATAATTCTTTACAGAACATGGAAGGACCCTGCAATGTTTGACGCGATTGAAAATACAAATTGACAATAAATAGATATGGTATGGACCGGCTCAACATACATTTACCCACATCTTGTTTGTTTTCAGTATTAAAGAAAAACAGACTACAATGAATAAAATTGGTATTATTAAAAGGTAGTATTTGCCTGAACTACTAAATATTCAGCCCACGGGATGGACTCTTGGACTGAGTATGGAACTGGTGTTGCTGCAATTGTAGGAGGAAAGGTTTTGCAACAGAAACTAGCCACAGTCTCTAGTTCATATTCTACTGACCTTCAGGCAATGCTTTTAGCTTTGAGCAACATAAAGGAAACCGAAAAGAAAAAATTATTTTGTTTACAGATTATTTGAGCTCATTAAAAACATTACATAATACATACAACGCACACCCTTTGGCAACCAAAATTTTAAATTAAATTATTCGATTCCAAAATTTAAACAAACACAAATAAACTGCAAAAAAACAGTGTTCGAATGGCCATCCAGCAGAAGAGGTAGTGGAGATAAGAGGTAGTATTAACTCGACTCCGAATTAACCATTCTCTACTTACTCACGGACACCAACATGTAGACAATGTATGTAGACGAACTGCTAACCATAAGAAATAAACTTACAGAATGTCGAAGAAGAGGACAATTACACATACCCACTTTAGTCAGATATTTAAACACTTACAGACTTCACGTAGTATTAATAAAACAATTATGAAAATGTTTACACTTTCAAATTGTTGAAATTTATTATTTGTTTTTATATTTTTCATTTTTGTTATTAAAATTCCTTTTTCTGAAATTATATTTATTGTCTGTCTGTTCTGATTATCTATTCTAATCTATTCATTAATATAACCATTTTGTTCAAATTTGACGTTTCAATATAGACTTAATGTTTTGCCAATCGCATTCCTTGTGGACCAGCAATAAATAAAAATAAAATATTTTAACAACCCCATCGTAACATAATAAATGTATTTAATAACATAGTCATTGCAGGTAATATTCCAGATAAGGCAATGGAACATGCATTCATAAACTGTCCCTCATAGAGTTTTAATTGCGTTTCTTTTCTGCCTGTCCCCGTCAGATAGGCTTGACATATTTTTGAAGAGTTAATATGGGATGGGCATACCAGGGGGGGGGGAATAAAAACAGTACAAATTATAAGCAAAATGGTGAGTTTTAAGCCTAGCAAGTAACGGGAAGGGGGAATCCTGAACTGTTAGATGACATACCAGGATCGTCAAACCTTATCTAAGAAATATGTAACAGATAAATGGCAAGAATCCTGGTACAACACGACTGACAACAAGCTTCGAGAAATCAAGCACACTATACAGGAATGGTCATCCAGTAAAAGATCAAATACACGAGAAGTGGTTTTGTGCCGTCTAAGGATTGGCCATTCACGACCGACACACTCTTATATTATGACAAGACAGGACATACTGACATGTACCTACTGCTATACTCACCTGTCAATAAAGCACATACTGACAGAGTGTAGACGCAGGACAAATTTTTTATTACCCTACAATTTGACCGACTTACTTTCCGATGATAGCCAGTACATAGATGAACTCATTAAATATCTAATACATACACATTTATGCAACAATATTTAAAAAAGTAAAAATAACAACAGCCATTTGGAGAATTTGATTTTTTGGTAATTAATCCAAGAAAAAGTTCCCTTTTTGTTGGGTTAATGCAACAGAACATACACAACATTCAACAATGCACAAAATAATCGACAGACGGAATCTTTTGTAACATAACAGAATTTTATTTTTAAGGACTTAAGAAGACAGGAATTGTTTTATCACCAAACGGTGTAAAAATAAAAATAAATTTTAGTAAATCAAGGGATGAAAATGAGAAACTTATTGGTAATAGTGTTTCCTCGGGCGAGCGTTGAGAAGGGGGAGTAATTTCCACTTAACAGAATTGTTCTTGACTCAATTTTTCTATTGACCTCATTCATCCTGATTCAAACATTTGAATCTAATAAAAAAAAAAAAAAAAAAATTAAAAGGTCCTCGTATAAGGATGTTTTCTTTACATACTTATGTTTTGTGTTATTAGAAAGCTTAGAATAGAAATTCTTAGTATTTTGTATTCTGAGAGAAAGAAGTTATTTTTGCGAGATACTCATATTATTGATAATATTAGTCATATATCACAAGTAGAATTAATTTTTCTTACCTTTGATGACGTTATGTGGCAAGACAGAATTGCATCTAACATAAGGACCGACCAAGACAAACAAATAGAAATAGCAGGTAAGAAATTTTCCCCAAAAAACATGTATAAACAGCATAGAATTTGAAGAAAAAGAGAAAAATATATGAAAACTAGAATGGGTCCATAAAACGTAACCAGACTATTAAGTGCTGAAAAAATGTGCTCCTGGCATCTCAAAATGGCATTGGAATCTAAAAGTAGCATCACTTTTGGAATGACTGCTCGGATCTGGGACAAAATGCAGGAAAACGTTTTTATTCTTACTGTCATCACTAATTTTGATAAAATGTGCAGTGTGAAGGAAGTTACCGGAACATTGGCATTTAGAAGGATAACAGGAATATCAAGAAGAAAGGCGACGAGGATGGTATCATAAACTTGGCGTAGCTTTATTCGCCAACAGACGTTAGGGTTGTTACGTTTTATTTCTTGTTCGACATTCTCCAAATACCCTTTCATTTCCTTGAGGTAATGGACACCTAGGATCGACAGCAATAAACAGAAAGAATTCATAATTGGCCACGAAATGAAGATAAATGTGAAAATCAAATGAACGATTTCAAAAGCGAATGGATCAGGAATTGTGGTTCCGTAGAGAACGCTAAACAGCAAAGCAGTCGAAACTGCCCCCGATGTCAATAAGCTAAGAAAATTCAATTCAAAATCATAGTTAAAAGGTAAAAGTGCCAAAAGTCGTGGAAAAAATAAAATTGTTTTTAAACTTTTTGCAGTGTCTGAGATGTCCATCCAGGCTGCCTTGATCTTGACCACACCTGCATCCCCATGGAATGGAGGGAGCACCGTTCGTCTGTCTCGCAACATCTCGACCTGAAGGCTTTAATTCTTCTTGTGTTGAAGACACTATACACAACCTCTCAATTCCTCAAGGAACTAATATTTAATAAGAAAATATGTTTGTTAATGGATTGCTGTCCTATAAAATATTGATTAAATTATTCTTCATAATATTTCAGGCAAACCATGACTATTTTATTAGGGGATTCCTCCTATTCGATAATTAAAAAACTTGTGTAGAACTGTTTAATAGATTGTTTGACATGAGCATATATATCCAGCTTCGTGGACAGGGTTTCTAATAGTTCCAGTATTGGCATGAAGTATTCTTATTTATTTTTATTTTACTATATATTATTACACACTTTTAGAAGAAAATATGTTTGTTTTAAAAACCATTGAAATGGATTGCCCGCCGTCCTTTTAAATATTGATTGAAATTATTCGTCATCATATTTGAGAATAAACATTACTATTATTAGGTGATTCCACGTCTTCGAATATTAGATAACTTGTAAAACTGTTTAATAGATTGTTTGACACGAGCAAGTATATCCAGCTTCGTCTCTTATAATTCCAGTATTTGCATGAAGTTTTATTTTCTTTTTTTTAATATATATTATTACACTCTTTTTAGCACTTTCCTGCGAAGGAAAGTAGCTATTGAGGTTGCACTCATGACTGAATTTTTGAAAAATTTCTTCAAATCTTTGTCGATCCTACCGAGTAGACACCGAAAATGACCCCCGTTAAAATTTATATATATATATATATACATATATATATATATATATATATATATATATATATATATATATATATATATGTATATACATATATATGCATGCGTGTGTCTGTTAACACGATAGCGGCCAGAGTTTTTGTTTTTTCTTCACGAAATGTGGTATATAGCGTTCAATAAGCAAACGATTGAACGAGGTCGTTAACCACCAACATCGGTCCATCGGGTGGGGGGGGGGGTTACCCCGGACCCAAAACTCTAATTTGACCATGCCAGCCGTAGTTTTCGTTGTATTTCAACGAAACTCTGTATTCGTTGTTGTTGATCTAAAGAGAGAAATAAGTTGTAAAATTAAACTAAATCGGTTCATTAGGAGGAGGGGTTTACTCCGGACCACTACCAGCCGTAATTTTTGTTACATTTCAACGAAACTCGGTATTCGTGGTGGTAATCAACAAAGAAAAATGGGTTGTAAAAACAAACTAAATCGGGTTATTTGGAGGGGGGGGGGGTTTACTCCGGACCTAAAGTACTAATATACTTGTACCGGCCGTAATTTCTGCTGTATTGTAACGAAACGCTGTATACGTCATGGGTATCTCATGAGAAAGAAGTGTTGTAAAATTGAAGTAAATCGGTCAATTGGAAAGGTGGGTTTACTTTAAACTCTGTTTCATTAGAAATGTGAACCGCCAGACGTAGGTTCAGAAAGCCGCCGCGAGGAGCGTTATCTCCCACGGACTTTTTTTATCTTATAGATGTTATTTGCTTTGTTTATGTTGGTCAGGTATTAAAATCTCAATGTTTTGTAAAACTGTATTATGGATCGCGCTTCTGAACTTTAATGCGATTTAAATGTCGATTTTCCAAAAGAATTTGAAAAGTAGATGCAGAATAAAAGATTAGTGAATAAAGTGAGTGTGTTGTTTGAAATTTGACTGTCTTGGTTCCGGTAGAAACCAGTCTAAGAATTTCTGTTCCTCCTCTTTGAAAGGAGACAGGGCCTTATATAGGTAATCACTTCGGATGTAGGCTGAGAGCATTTGGGGTTATGGAATACTAACAACCTAGAACTTTGAATAGCTAGCCAACTAAAACGCTATTATACCCCCAAAACATTATTTGTTTCTTAACTAAGTAATCCTATTCAATTAATTTTTGAGGTTTTTATGACATATTTTCACCGATTAAATCAAACATAAAGAAATTGCTACCAATTGCTTTCATGGTCGTATGTAATACGCACATGATAGGAGCAGCTGTTGGAACAGTCATAAATTCCCAATAAATGAACCATTTAATTCATTAAATTAAATTTCCTGTTGAAAGCTAAGGATCCATAACGTAACCATTTTCTGCTCGCATGAGAAAAATGTATGTAAATGTGTGCGCAACGAAAACACATATCATCAATTCACCTAATCACCTTGACTTAAGAATAACTTCAATCAATATTTGATTGGACAGCGAGCAATACATTACCAAACTTATTTTCACATGAAACATTATACAGACAGACATACATATATGTATATTTCGATTGACATATAGATGTCAATTCTAGGTGTCCGTTACCTTAAGGAAATGAAAGGATATTTGGAGAATGTTGAGCAAGAAATAAAACGCAACAACCCGACCTTCAATTGGGGAATAAAGCTACACACAGTTTCTCATAGTTTATTCATTGCCCTGCTTCTTGATTTGCCTGTAATACTTCTCCCTGGAAATGCTCCAATTATTGGATTCGCAATGTACAATATACCAAAACTATTACTAACTCTAAGAATAAAACATTTTTCCTGTATTTTATACCTAATTCGGACAGTTATTCCAAAAGTGATGTTACTCTCAGATTCCAATGCCATTTTGAGATGTCAGGAATCCATCTTTTCTGCACTTCATAATCTAATTATGTTTTATGGAACGATTCTAGTTTCTGTTTATTTTTGTCTTTTTAGCGCGGTTCCTCCCTCCCTCCATAGGGAGGAACCCCGCTTATAAGGTTGACCTCATGACGCAATCCGGAAGTGCCGATTAGAAACTTTTGCGTTTCAAAACCCCGAGAGAACGAAAATAACGGTGGTTCAAATTTGTATATATATATATATATATATATATATATAGGGTAAGTGACCCAATAGTTGACACTTTAAGGAAGGGCTATTTTACTTAAAATAATTCTTCGCTTAGTTTTTAAAGATAATAAATTATGAATGTATCAAATTGTTCGTCAGCTCATTCTCTATGAAATTCATATAAACCAATTTTAGATACATTAAGTATTTCAAGTAAAATAAATCAATAAAGGCTGTGTTACTTTGGTCCTAATGTTGACACGTTTGACTTTTCTGTGCCTGAGGATGACAGTCAGGGAAAATAAAAATAATACAACTTTATTCTTTAAACAAACAACCAAATTGGATTGAAAACAGCTGGCACAATGAAAATGTAATGAATTCGAAAGAGATCCTTTTCGAAAAACAAACAATTAGGTGCAACAATCATTTTTAACTGAAAATCATAACTAGGAAGAATAACTATATGCCTCCGAATTTTTCCATGTAGAGTCAGTGGTTCTGGAAATTAATGTATTTTATGCAAATACTAGAGGATTGGTAAGTTTACCAGTATTTTGGCTAGTAGATATTGGAAAATCATGCCATTAGCGGGAAAAAACAGTTTTTATTCTATTCCTAGCAACAAGGGACAACTGCATTGGCGGAAATCCACCTCACCACTTGTCAAACATATTTCCCGTGCTGTTTTTCCTTCAACTTGAACTACACAATAATCACCACTTCTTATAATGTTGACTTTGTTTATAACATGCCTACTACAGCCATTTTCATCTTTCATCCCTTGGTCATTTCATTCTTTAACTTTTTGTGTAAACTTTGATCTGCATTCTTCTTATATTCGTTATTTAGGGGTTTATCTACCTGACTTGCCACAATTGTTGACATTGATGATGGTTTACTTACTCATGTTGATTCTACAAAGCTCATGTTAGTGACGTCCTTCCTTCTTCAGGCTGATTGGAGAAGTCACCATCTTCCTCAGTCACGGAGTTTCTCACTTTATTTTTCAGACGAGACGTATTTAAAATTTATTTCTTTTAAGGGATATTTCTTCTTTTTTATTCAATCTAGGCTTGGCTCATTCATTCTTGGCGATTTCAGCTGTGTTTTTTTTAATGCAGGATTTGCCATATGGTTGACGGTCCATTCATGAACTTTTAGCTTCCAACCGTTTTTAAAAGTTCGGCCCTGGAAAAAAGAAGAAAGCCACCACAAGCAAGACACCAAGGACCCGTAAAGATGATTCTCCCTTGATTGGAAACACGGTCAATCAGAAGGCTGCTCCTGACAAAACGGCGACTGCTGTTCATGGATATGTAAGTCCTACGCCAGGCGGAAATTTATTTAAGCAATATGATACTAGGAATGAGAAAACAAAGTCAGAGTTAAACAAATCAAACAAGAAGAAATAATGGCTTTGTCTTTTAATTTCTTATTAACATATGGGCTTTACTTATCTCGAAATTTAACAATATTATCTCATTCATTACGAATTCCAACCTTTCTTTTTGTCTTTACTTTCATTTCTTTATTTAAATATTCTATTCTATTAGCTTCTAAATCTATAATAATTTTTATTATGCTCTTTACTCCTATTATCTTCTTGTATATTTTGATCTTTTATTTTTTCTCTAATATCACGCATTACAAAGGTCCGGGTTCGATATCGATATTTATATTTGATATAACCTGCATTAGATTGCGAAACTACCAACTATATTTTCTTAAATTTTCATGTGTCTTGCGAACATGTATTGTGAAAGGTGATAGCAAACATTTAGGGAGTAAAATAATTATTATTAACAAAAGAATGATAATATGGTCTCCACTTCCTAAACGATCGAATACTAGGGCTTGTCAGTTATTCTTGAATATTTTGCCTTGGAGCACATCCGCATTTCACTATGGCGCACGTTAGCTCTATGTTATTGGAGTGGAATTTAAATGGAATGCAGAGGCATATAGATGACCTGAAGCACCTGGTCAGATCGAAACACTACAAAATCCTAGCACTCCAAGAGACTCCTACATCACCCGACAAAGATGTAGGACTGGTAGGATATTCCATTTATAGACGTGACTACACTCTGGGAGGAAGAGCTTCTGGCGGTGTCGCTTTGCTGGTTAAAGACAGCTTTTTTACCGAAGCAATTATAATCAGGACCACACTTCAAGCCATAGCTTGTACAGTGTACATTCCCATTAGAGTAACCATCTGCAATATCTATCTTCCACCAAGTGAACGGGTTGACCCTACAGACTTAGAGGACTTACTTTCACAACTTCCCCGACCTTTAATATTCCTTGGAGACCTAAACGCTCAAAAAACTCTTTGGAATTCAGATTACACAAACACCAAAGGACGAATCATTGAAAACATTCTAGAAATGAACGACTTGATCCCTCTTAATGACAACTCACGAACACACTTATGCCCACGCACTGGTACTTTTTCAAACATTGACGTTACAACTTGCTCACCAGATATATTTACTCGATTAACATGGACGGTGAATGACAACCTTTTTAATAGTGACCACTTTCCAATTGAAATAGACTTAAAAGACAGACGTGTACCGTTTGAAGTTCCGGTGTGGTACAACACAAAAAAAGCGAATTGGACGAAATATCAAGACTATATAAAAGACTTACTAAACAAATCAGGAATCACGACGATACAGGAGTTCAATGAACTAGTTCACAAGGCTGCTGAATTTTCTGTCCCCAAAACAAATACAGTACAGAAACACATTCTTGTCCCTTGGTGGAACGAAAAGTGCAAACGTGCAGTAAAAGAAAAGCGTAATGCTCTTAACAAGTTCAGGAAGTACCCATCCACTGAGTTTCTCGTAAAGCTTAAAAAAGCCAAAGCTGTATGCAGGCATGTTATTATTGAGAGTAAAAGACAAAGCTGGATTGACTTCCTAACTACAATGAACAGACATACAGAATCTAGTGTGATATGGAGTAACCTTAATAAAATTCTCCATAAAAAATATCGAACACCTGTATGTGGACTTAAAATACTCGACTCAGTACTGACTGACTACAAGGACGTAGCAAATGTACTGGCCAAACACTACAGTGACATGTCGCAATCTCCTGCAAATAATAATCCAGTACTCTACCCAGATATCAATTTACCTTTACGGACAATATCACAAGGACATAATAAGCTGAACGAACCATTTACACTGGACGAACTACATTGCGCACTATCATCTACTAAAGACAGCTCACCAGGACTTGATTGCATCACACATTCCATGATCAAACATCTACCCAGCATCTGCCTCTCTCAACTTCTACGGATAATAAACTCAGTATATGATACCGGGAACTTTCCTGAATCTTGGTCTAATAGCATAGTGATTCCTATACTGAAACCAAATAAAGATAAATCTGATGTAGCAAGTTATCGACCAGTCTCCCTCACCAGCTGTGTCTGCAAATTAGCTGAAAAAATGATAAATAAAAGGCTATTGTGGTTAATGGAGTATGAAAATCGTCTTTCACCATTTCAATGTGGTTTCAGGCAGAGACACTCAACTTTAGACCACTTAGTACGATTTGAATCGTCTATTATAGATGCGTTCCTCGTCAAAAAATCCACACTAGCTGTATCTTTTGACATAAATAAAGAATTTGACACGGTCTGGCAGGGGACGATTGTTTCTAAGCTTACTGAATGGGGTGTAGGACAAAAAGCTATTAATTTTATAATAGGTTTTCTCTCCAACAGAACATTCAGAGTTAGGAATGGTAACTGCTTCTCAGATGTCTTTAAACAAGAAATGGGAGTCCCTCAAGGGGGTGTACTTAGTACAACACTGTTTCTAATTGCAATGGACACTGTGCAAGATTTTATTCCCCCGGATGTTCAGTACTGTCTATATGTCAACGACTTATTGATATTCCATTCATCTGTGAGCATACAAGAAGCAGAGAACAAGATACAGGAAACAATAAACTCACTGGAACGTTGGACAGAAATTACCGGGCTGAAATTTTCCACACAAAAGACTAAATCAATACTTTTTACTAAGAAAAGACAAAACACAAACTACCAGCTACTTCTTAACAATACACCAGTTTCACAAACCAATATCATGAAATTCCTAGGACTCCACTTCGACAGACGACTCTCATGGGTGCCCCATCTTAAGGAACTTGTTAAGAGATGTAAAAAATCATTGCATCTTTTAAGAATTCTAAGTAATACAAAATGGGGCGCTGACAGAAAAGTAATGCTAACTGTCTATCGGTGTTTCACCAGGTCACTACTGGACTATGGCTGCGTAGCATACTCGTCTGCCAAGCCCAGTGTACTGAACATACTCAATCCCATACATAATACAGGACTTCGGTTGGCGCTAGGTGCGTTCAGGTCTAGCCCTGTGTATAGTCTGTATGCTGAAGCAAATGAACCACCACTGACCATTAGGAGAGCTATATTGTCAGCAAGTTATTTTTATAAAATGCTAACGCTATCATGTTCTGTAAATACAAAAGAAGCAACTAATGTAGATTTGTATGAAAAAAGGAGAAATCACGTCCGACCTTTTTCTGTGAGATTCAAAGAAATAAAAGAGCTATTCGGATTTTTACACTTGGACAGTAAACCTCACATACTCATATCGATACCACCTTGGACAGTAACAAACTTTGACATTAACCTAACATTCAAAACACACAAAAAGACGGAACCATCATCAACTCTTTTTTATGGCCGATATTTCAAAGAAATTGTAACAAAACACGAACACTATCTCAAAATTTACACTGATGGATCGAAAACAGATAATGGTGTAGGAGCTGCAGCGATTGTAGATGGCAATTCTATTTCTGAAAAATTACTTCCAAGTTGCAGCATATATGAAGCGGAATTACATGCCATACTCCTTGCACTAAAGAATATCCCATCAACACAACATTCACACATAATCCTTTTCACAGACTCACTGAGTTCACTCCAGTCACTACAAAACATGTACTCGTTTCACCCTACTTGATCTGAAATCAAAGAACACTTCCATTACTTACACTCACTAGGAAAACATATATCTTTATGGTGGCTCCCAGGACATGAAAACCTTGGACTGAGCACGACTGCTGACTTACATGCCAAACTTGCGACCCAGGAAGACACCTACCCACCTTATGAACTTTACTACAAAGACATAACAACAATTAACCGAAATACCATACATCAGAAGTGGCAACATGATTGGAATAATATGACTGAAAACAAATTGAGACAAATCAAACACATACTTACTGACTGGCCATCCGCTTACCGAAATTCCCGAAGGGAAGAAATAGTTCTAGCAAGGCTGCGAATAGACCACACACGCATTACTCACGAATACTTAATGACTAATACTGAACTACCAAAATGTCGGATTTGCAATACAGAACTAACAGTTAAACATATATTAATCGACTGCCTTCTTATAACAAACTTGGACATACCACGGGACATTACTGCCCTACTTACTGACTGTAGCCACCATATTGACGACATACTTACGCATTTAAAAACCGTAAACCTGTACGACAAAATATAAAAATCTGATAATTCTTTTATTTAAAAATTAAATAATTTTATCATTTATCTCATATTTCAATAGTTGAACTATTTTTTTTCCTATTTATTATATTTTTTTTTATTATTTTGTTTTAATATGTAAATAGTAATACAGTATACTTAACTGGCGTAGGATAACAACATATCAATGAACAGCATATAGCTACAAAGTTACTCGATGCAATTCACCTCAAAGTGGTGCATCGTTAAACAAAATAAAAAAAAAAAGTTCGGAAACCTGATAAATCCATAGATTGGATAATGTGAGGAGCATTTGGAGGTACCTCCACTAATAACCATTGTACCACAAATAGATTAAGAAGTTGTGTGACCATTTCAAATTGCATAAAACTAGTAAAGTTGTCTGTCAACATTAGGAACAGAATGTCAAATTTAGGAAAACATGTTGTCAACTTAAGGTTCCAGTCATATGAAATTAATAAAATCAGGCTACATGAATTTCTAATGAAAATCTCAACTAAATGTGCTAGTATGCATTAAAGACAACCGTTTTCCTAAAGTTGACATTAGTGTCAAGAAAAGGAGCCCTGGTCGTTTATTGTGTTCCCAATGTTGACACTACCATAATCTCAAGATTTTTTTATTTAACTTGAGTCAAACCTTTTACAGTCCATAATTTAAGTATAATAGAGTTCATAGAGCTCACAAAAAAACAATTTAATGCATGCATTACAAAACAAAATTCTTAAGAAATATTCTTAATCTCTTATCAAATCTTCGCTTAATCTCTTAAGCGAAGAGAGCAGTAGGAGTTGACTCGGATTTTTCATACTAAAATGGCGGCAGATGATATTAACGGAGTTGCATAGTTGATCGGATCAGTCAACATTATTCTTCAACAACTGTTCTTTCTATTGGATGCAAACTTATTGAATTCTCTTAAACCTAATTGTTATTTTTCAAATTTAAATTTGAAGTGTCAACTTAAGGAGATTCAGGTCTAAGTAGCCAAACTTCAGGAGGTGATTCTAGACATCATTTCCAACAAAAAACTTCATTTAAAGTATGGTCCGATCCCGAAAGGAAAAGGAGCTATGTCCAATTTTCTGTTTTTTTTAACGTAGTCATGTTTTTTAATGAATAAGAAAGGATTTCTCAAAAAATATTCAAGATAATTAAATTCTAATTATGCTATCATAAAATACACAAAATTTTCTTTAAAAAGACAGTAATTTAATTCACTAAAATCATTATTAAAAGATATTTTCTAAACGTCCAATAATGCACTTCTGTTTTTATCAATGAATCAGCCCCCTAACAAACTACAGACTCAATACTTACACGAAAACTTCTACATTTAAAAAGCATTAAATCCATGTAAATTAAGTGCCGGTTTATACCGGGATAAATTGTACGATTGGCTCCCTTTTGTCAAAAGATGTGGAATCTAGTTTTGTTACTTTCCAATACCAAATTAAAAATTATCCATTTTTTATTGGCCAAACTGTGGGAATTCATTGCCTCGTCCGGAAGCAATAAAATTAACTGAAAGAAACGATTGGAAAAAAATTTTATTTGAGAGATATGTCATATTTCTTGTTTTCCAATTTTCATTGATTTACCTTTTTCGAGATGTATTTGACACTCAGTTTTATTAGAAATTTTGAGGGGAGAATTCAAAAACATTTCAGGGTGTTTGAATAATCCAAAATTTACACATAATTAGAAATGTTTTCAAACAAAATTTGGAATAAAACTAAAATGTGTACAAAACATTGCGGGAGGAAAAATGATAATCCTCAGTTCGGCCGCAACATTTTGTGGACATACAAGGCCACGTTCACAAAGAATGGAATATTTAACAGCCCCAATTCGCATACTTGGTTTCATGTTAATCCCTATGCACTGTGAAGATCAAAGAGTCAGTATCAGCTCCAAGTTAACAAGTGGTGCAGAATTCAGGACGAATATCTTCTTCAGCCAATCCTGCTTCCTGACAGGATTGATTCAACATATTTTTTAACCTCCACACGATTTAAATACGACCGACCTATTGCATTGGAAGACAAGTTAGCACTTAGATTCATGGATCCACATGGATTGCTGTCCTGCACGTAGCAGCAGTGCTGTTAGACAGTGGATGGATCCACTGCTCAAGTTCATAAAGGTCTAATTCAAAATGTAGCAAATTTTCAAATATATTAGCAAATATTTTAGTGCCAAGAACATCATGTAAAAGATAAATCAATGAAAATTTGTTTAACGCAAAATGTAACAGATCTCCGAAATGAAAAACTTTTCCAATCATTTCTTTCAGTTACTTATTATTGCTTCAAAATTGGACAATGGATACCCACTGTTTGGCCATTAAAAAATGAATAATTTTTAATTTTTTCACACAAGGTATTTGAAAGTAACAAAACTAGATTCCATATTTTTTGACAAAAGGGAGCCAATCGTCCAATTTATCCCGGTATAAACCTGCACTTAATTTACATGGATTTAATGATTTTTAAATGTAGAAGTTTTCGTGTAAGTATTGAGTCTGTAGTCCGTTAGGGGGCTGAGGAAAAAAATCGCGAAAAAACTTTGATTCATTGATAAAAACAGAAGTGCATTATTGGACGTCTAGAAAGTATCTTTTAATAATGATAATAATACCAACAGGTGAAGATAACATTTTTCATCAAAATTTAATAATGATTTTAGTGAATTAAATTACTGTCTTTTTAAAGAAATTTTGTCTATTTTATGATAGCATAATTAGAATTTAATTATCTTGAATATTTTTTTGAGAAATCCTTTCTTATTCATTAAAAAACATGACTTCGTTAAAAAACAGAAAATTGGACATACCTCCTTTTCCTTTCGGAATCGGACCATACTTCAAATGAAGTTTTAGCGCGGTTCCTCGCTCCTCGATATTTTTGTTGGAAGTGATGTCTAGAATCACCTCCTGAAGTTTAGCTACTTAGACCTGAATCACCCTGTATATATATACAGGGTGTCCCAGCATATGTGTCCACCCCCTTTTCCTCCTAGAGTTGTTGGAATTTCGAAATGAAACTTGGTAGGTCATAGTTATGTTGCATGAGGTTTCTTTTGAAGGTTTAGTTGACTTTGTAACATTCTCTAGTTTTCCTCCAGCGGATCTAACTCTTGAGATTCCAATGGCAGCAGGTATTTTGTTTATGACGAATTCTGATAGAAAATTTAATTTTAAGACTAATTTATTCCGAGGCATCTTTTGATCCGACGCACCGTTTGCGCGTAAAACTGAAATTATCTCTTTCCATATGAAATTATTATATCATTAAACCCATCTCATCAATCGACCCAACATATGTTTTTATTCATAATATCCCGTTAAATATTCAACCTGCAACTTTCATCTTGGTATCATCTGAAAGGAAAATTAATAGGCTACAACGTTTGCTTCGAGGTGTTTTTACGTACAAGGATTGGTTTCAGTGATAAATAGGAATTTGTCTACAAAAGGGCGATATAGTCAGTTTTTCTGCGTTTTACGCGCAAACGGTGCGTCGGATCAAAAGATGTCTCGGAATAAATTAGTCTTAAAAGTAAATTTTCTTTCAGAATTCGTCATAAAAAATACCTGCTGCCATTGGAATCTCAAGAGTTAGATGCGCTGGAGAAAACTTGGAGAATGTTACAAACTCAACTAAACCTTCAAAAGAAACCTCATGCAACATAACTATGACCTACAAAGTTTCATTTCGAAATTCCAACAACTCTAGGAGGAAAAGGGGCTGGACACATATACTAGGACACCCTGTATATGTGTGTGTGTGTGTGTGTATATATATATATATATATATATATATATATATATATATAGGTGAACAAACTTGACCTTTCAAATTAGACGGAAGATTTTTGTACGAAATTTCATCAAAATCGGACCATTTTTGAACTGTCAGGGCCAATATATTTAAATATATATGTATATATATATATTTAAATATGTATATATATATATAAAATAACAGTTCAAAAATGGTCCGATTTTGATGAAATTTCGTACAAAAATCTTCCGTCTAGTTTGAAAGGTCAAGTTTGTTTACCATCAGAATCCGCCCACCGGAACATGGGTTTTGAAGCGAAATTGGCGCGAAAAAAATCGTTGCGCATACTTCATATGCTTGCAAGTACTCGTTTTAAGTTTTAAGCACTTATTTCTTCGATTGACATCACCTAATCAAAAATTGTTTCAAAATAAAAAGACTTATGGGTTGGCCGACCCATACAGGTAAGATCATAAATCAAGACCTTTCAAGACTGGTGGAACCAAAAAAGAAATAGAATCAGTTATTAACTGATTCTATTTTAATCTTTCCAAATTAGACTAGGGATAAGAACGGAACCGCGCTAAGATGATGCAGTTCCTGCGAGTCGGACTTTTTTGGTTTGGGTAATTAGAATCATGGGATTCAGTTGAAACATTTTCTGCATGTTCAACTTTCATCAAAACTAATATGTTGAAATTTTGGTTACGTTTGGAGTTAAGGAAGGGTTAGAATAAAATATTTTATTAACAGACATGAAAAGTTTTGGGAACTTCGTATACTTTCCTTAATATCTCTAAAACGGTTGGGAATATTGGTAAACGGAGGTTTACCATGCGAAAGCTTACTAAATTCTCTACAAAAAAGATTCTAAAGAAATTTTTGATTAGGCATTGTCAATCGGAGAAATAAGTGCTTAAAACTTCAAATGTGTTTGTTTTGTTCTTTTGACCGGGTTTTCGTAGTTGTTTAGCTCACATTTTAATGGGTTGTTGTTTTTTTAATTGCATTTATTGATAGAATTAGTATTACTGTAGAAGAAATCAAGAAAATTAGAAACATTTTGATATTTGTTTTGATATTTGAAATAACTATTTGTAGTAGTGGGGTTGGCCAACCAGTGGTGGGTGGATTGCAGGTATAAGGGTACGCTGCCCCTTGGTAACGGGCCCTTTGTTTACGGGGGAAAGGTTGAACTAAAATAATAACGGTTTCTATTTCAATCCAAATGACACTAGGGATAAAAATTGAACCGTTCTAAGATGACGCAGTTCCTGCGAGACGGACTTTATATAAATACACACACTCACACACACACACACACACACACACACACACACACACACACACACACACACACATACATATATATATATGTGTATATATATATATATATATATATATATATATATATATATATATATATATATATATATTCGCGCCTCTTCGGAGTCGCTACACACGATCTTGTCCGAGCAAGTACTTTCGTTGCCAATCTGAATGCGTTGGAGGGCATTCAGCTCAAACAATAATCCCACTGCTTTCTCAGTGTTCTCTGAAACAGACCTTCAAAGACGACGAATTAGTAGCTTTAACAAAACGCATCCAGCATGCAGGCGCAGAAATAGTACTCGCCAAAGGTGGCGTACGGCTTATGCAGCCCACAGTTTCGTGATGTCTCTATGTCGAGGGATGATGGGCGATAGTAATGTTATAGAATTTGCTTATGTAAGCTCCACTTTAACAAAGGCTAAGTTCTTCGCTTCACCTTTTGTGCTGGGAAAACATGGTGTCGAGAGATTGATGCCTATTCCATCATTATCCAAGTACGAGAATCAGCTTTTACAATCGGCTATTCCTCAAATTATTAATAACATTGAAAAAGGCGAAAACTTTCTTTTTAAATAAATAGTTACACTATTATCCTGAGTTTAATTATTTCTTTACCAGTTACCATAAAAATAAAGTTCTTCATGCTCCTTTTTTCAGTGATCGATATGAAATATCACTTAGAAATATGACCATTATAATATATTATTTAAAAATAATTAGGTTAAAACGTGTTTTGATTACATTTATCGTTACGGAATCATTTGTGTTGTAAAATTGGTTCCTATTCAATATTAGATTAAAATGTTCGTCAAGTAGGACCTGCGTTTACTGAGGAAGTTGGAGCTGTGAACGATATGAACCTATGTTATTTATTTTTTTATTTTATTTTAGGAGCTTCGCAACAAAGCGATTTTCTCCTTTAATTTCATTATTACAATGAACTATTTAATTGTATAATTTTGAAAATTACATAAAAATAAAATCATGAACATTAAAGAAATTAACGAAGAATAAGAAAATTAATTTCGCCATATTAAAGCAAAAATAACAAATTATTGACAACAAGTCGAACAGCTGTGCCTAGTACCTTAATAATAAGAACTTAAAAACGACTGTTTTTAGTACTTAAAAACTACTGTTTCTACTTTTTAAGTATTTTGTGTTCTTCTTCTTTGTTTTTGATTCTTGCATGAGTTCTTTCAGATTTCGGAGTGGTTCTTCCTTTCCTTCTTAATCCCTCTGCCTTCTTCACCTTTTTATCTTTTGGATTTCCTTTCGGAGCCCCTGCTTTCTTTGCTTCCGTGTTAACAGCTGCACATCCAGAGCTATTATCTTCTAGGGGAGGAGGATCTAAGTGAACATCACTATCTGTCGAAGGGGATTTTGAAGCTTCCAGTGATTCAATCAGTTGTAATCTCGCAGCACTTTTCTGCAATAACTTTGTCAATTTCAAGTCCAAGTCCATATCCGTAAGTTCATCGCTTCCTTCCGAAGGAGAAACATCGAGCGAATTCCGACGGACGGTGGTTCCTTCTTCTACGATAGGTTCATTTTCTTCGTTTATCTTGAATAGCTGCACATCAGGATCTGTTGGTTCAGGCTCATCACTCTTTGAATGGGCTCTGATGTTATTTGTCTCTTTAGTTATTTCAGTGAATTTTGTGCATCTTTTATATGCAATTTTTATTCTTCCATCGACGTTAATGTGATCAGGTTCACTGATTTCAATATTAACTTTATGTTGAACTGGACACGCGGCAGCTAAATGATTGCCTTTGCAAATAAAACAGCTGATGCTTTCTGTAGTCAAATATATTTTCCAAGACAATTCTTTCACTCTTATAACCAAAGAGGAAGGTAACATGTTGCTATGTTCAGGATTAATGAACAGCTGTCTCCTATGGCTAAGCACAAGGGCTAAGCGTGGGTCTTGAAGACTAGCTTTCAAACACTGGACAGGCGATACTATGCCAATACCTAACCTCTTCAAGGCATTTTCGATAGCTTCGTTCGGTATTACAGGGAAAACATTAGAAACAATAACCCTTTTTGGTGGCTCAAGAAGACGTTTTATTGGTATTTCATGATCACCAATAGACACAAAAGGAAGTTCGTCAATCAATCTATCAACTTCAATTTTATTGCTCAAGTGAACACAAAATCTACCTCTTGAAATATAGGAGACAAATTTAACAGATTTGGGTTCAACAATATCAAGCAACCTTTGCATATAATCGTCCTGTTTTAATCCTTTAACAGTTTTTATAACTATAGCATTCTCGCTAGGGCATAATGATTCCCCAATGATTGTTGTATTATCACTACAATGAGATTGAATAGAGACATTCTTGGTTATTGGGATTTCTACATTTGAGGTTAGCTTCAACTGTGGATTCATTATGTCAAATGAATACCCACTTTGGTGGGTTACTAAAATATAATTAGTTGAGTTCTGACTTACCACAGGTCATTTATTGCACTCTTGCACAAAAATCTAGGTAAATAAGTCTTCGTTATCTTAATTATATCAAGAAAACCGAAGACAACTTTTTTCCACTAACTTTCAAACAAACGCGCACAGCTGTTATCCGAACCTATGTTAATCTTAGCTTATTTTATTTTTTCTTCTTTTATCGAAAGTTTTATATCGAATTTTGTTTGGAGACCAAGAAAGTGTCAGTCCTATATAAAATGAAATTTAATTGAGTTGTCCGGAATGTTCGTAAAGATATTGAAAATAAGATTTTTTTCTTAATTTGTTCATCTAATAATGAATATAAATACTAACACATTGAGGATTCTAGGCATATAAACAGAAATACACCTTTGTATTCCTTACTAGCTGTTACCCGGTGTGCAATGCTACACCTACTTTATATTAAATATCTGTAGCCGGGCTTACCATGCTACACATGCTTCATATTAAATAGTTGTAACCCAGCTTCCATGGTACGCCTACTTTATATTATATATTTAAAAAAATGAATGATTATATTATATTGGTCCAAATTATGAGAATATAAGATAATAAATTGAGAGCTCGGCTGAAAAAGTTATTTTCCATTTTTTTTTAGAGAAAGTGGGGTGGAAATTAAATTGATCCTTATTTTTTTAAAAATACCCTTACTTTTAAAATGGTATTACAATTAAGTGATTCCAAATAATTTAATTGCAATACCGTTTTAAAGAAAATCCAAACCAAACTCCCTGTGTTTAATTTTTTTAAAGAAAAAAAAATATGTGGTCCATAAATAAATATTCATAAAAAATAGCAATACAAATGAGGCGTTTAATTAAGGTTATGATTAGTTATAAGTTGTCATAACCTACAACTGAAACTATATTCTTTATTTTCATTGATTTTTTTTTTAAATATAATATTTATTTATTTTAAGGGCTTCACATCTAAAGCTAAAACCTCAACCTTGCGCAAATATAATATTAATATGTTATATTGTTTACCTGTTCATGTAATAATCCGTAACTGAGTTTTTTTTATGAATGAAAAAGTAGGTAAGTCGTGCAGGGTTTATGTTATGTATGCCAAAAGGAAAGTTTTAAAAACATAGTTTGTTGTTTCAAATACACTTTCACATATTTTTGTTCACTTTTTTTTCCTTTCTATTAAAGCTTCTGTTTCAAATTTTATGGTTCATGCACTCTTCTATAAGGATAGTCCTTCTATCATAGGAAATAGGGGCCTCTAAGAATAAAAACAAATTTAAGATATTTTTCTTGCAGTTATGGACAACAATGAATTAAAGGTATTTGGGAATTTCAATAACGACATTGACTTGGCGAGCAACAATATTTTTACCAGAATTGCAACCGTATTTAAACATTTAGTCCAAGAGCTGGTAACACACTTTTCAAGTGTTTTATGTGCCTTGAAATTGTCGTATAGTGGGTCTCTAGTGTAGATAAAAAGTTAAGTATATGGTTGCTGGACATACCTTGAAACACCAGGTACTGCGCATGGTAATCAGTAACAAACTATGGGCCAAAAATAGTGTTTTATTCAGAAGCCATAAGTGTTCAATGTAAAATTATGGCAATTCTATAATGAATAATATATAAGGCAGACACTTTTAAGTGGGATACATATATATAAAAAAAAAAAAAAAAAACCGAAGTGGGTTTTTTGTAATATTAAATGAAGTCTCTTCTTCACACTGCTATTTAAACACCATAATTGAAAATAATTACAAAAGGGCAGACACTTTTTGTGAGGTTTAGTAATCAGCAAACATGAAAATAAATTCAGCCGATGATAGACTGCAATACACTGTGTGTAACCGTAAGAGTGAGTGAGAGCACCAATCATCTGGACAGGACAGTTGTGGCTATTCTAGAAATGAAGCAACTTGCCTTAATTATACATTAAAGATTGTTGGCTTCTGAATAAAATACCATTTTAGTGACATATTTTTTTAACGCCTTTCCCCTATGTGCAGTACCTGGTGTTCCAAGGTATGTCCAGGCTACACTTATATGCCTGACCTATCCACGACATGCAATACACCAAAATTCCAAGGTGCATAAAACACTTCATGAAATGTGCGTTACCAGCTCTCCGACTAAATGTTGACAGTCAGAGGATATAACTATCTCAGACAAAAGAAAGCATATGTCAGAATATAATGATTAAATTATTATGGATATTAAATTAATAAAAAATTGCATGTAAAATTTAATTACTTATTCATTTATTAGAACACCACAATTCACGTGACTTCCTCTTCTTATAAAAATAATATTTTAATACACTAATTTATCTGCAAAAAAAATAGCATGCATTAAGAATAACTTTATTAAAAAAAAATTAAAGTGAGGCTGCCCAAATTAATAGGGTTGCTAAACCATACAGCTCTTGTAACAATAAAATAATGTTTCAAAACGTGGTGAAAATTAATTCATTTATATACATTCATTTGTATGATTATAAACATTTATGTAATTTATTATGTACATCTATCTATATGCGAATAAAAAAATAAGTTAAATATAACCACATTTAATATAATATTTTAATAATATTTGCATATGTATGTGAGAGAATTAATTTAAAGTTCATAAATTTAAGTCCTTTACAAAATCCCATTTAGAAGTTATTATTTGTTCTGGTTTCCTAACAAAATTTTTACTACCATATAAATTAAAGTTAGAAACATCTGGTTTCTTTCCAAAACAGTTATCATAGGGTATTTTATTGTCAATGGTGTTAGCTAAAGAGAGATTTTTCAAATAAGTTTTCCATTGTGACCAAAGTTGACCATTTCTGGCCAACATTTTTTTCTACAATAGCTTCTGCCAGTAAACAATGAGATATATTCATAATTGTTCTAGTAAATCACACCATTTAATTCATGAACATATGAGGGACAGGGATTAATTATGATACCCTTTTTTTTTTTTGGTAGTCATAATTCTTACTATTTAAATATTCCTTACCAATGTCATATCTCACAATACCAATTCTCTTATTTCCTAAGTTTTCAACCTCATTTACTTATTGAACAAAGGAATGAAAAACTTCTGTTTTAGGTTTAATAGTTTAAATCCTAGCAATCTTACTATTTATTTGAGTGAGACCGCGACAAAGGGAATTCATCACTAAACACTTAAATAACAATAAACAATACTGAACAATTATGAAGAAATTAACATGAGAGCAATCTTACTATAATCATCTATAAATGAAACAAAATATTTTTCACCTTTGAGACTCATAGGTAAAAAAAGGTCCACATCAGTGTAAACAATTCCAAAATACTTTTAGCCTTGTTCTTATTGTTATTTATACACTTCATCAGTTTCAATAAAAAAGTTAAGTGTTTTTCCACATACTAAAACCCTCTCCATCAAATACCAGTACATATTAATTTATTCATTAAACAGAAAAGCGAGTGAGAGATTACTTCAACCGAATACTATAACCGACATTGCAACCTTCCTTTACTAAAGAGATAAAAAAACTCTCTCAACAAAAGTATTGAAATTATTAAAGTTCTGAATAGAAACATGAACACTTAATTATATTATATTAGTCCAAATTATGATTAGATAAACACAGAACATTTTTATGATATACTTATTTATACGATCTTAGTTTATATTCAGGTTAGAGCAGTGTTGCCCTAGGCAATCAAATCAAAATTGATTTAATATGAAGAAAACTGATCTGATATTAAGAAAATTAATCTTAAAAAATATGATATTTTATTATATGATATCTTATATGATATTTGTCCAAACTCTGAGAATATAAACCTACTATTTAGATAAACAAACAAAGGTTTTGTATTGCACTTCTTCTTAGAAGGAGGGGCAACACTGGAAAGAAAATGCCGATTTCTGACTATAAACTCTTCTGTATATGACAGTTTCGAACTCGTTACTTCCAAACTATGAATCCTAGAAGATTTTGAGCTAGACTACGAGATTTCCCGGATCAAGACGTATCTATGTGCGAAGTTTGGTCAATATCAGTCAAACGATGTGGATTTGTATAAGGAACAAACAAACAGAAAAACAGAAAAACAGAAAAACAGACACGTGATTTTTATATATATAGATAAGTTGAAAGAATAAAGATAAACATTATTTTCAAAATCCACTAATTTTCCGGACTACCTAAAATTAATTATAGTAATTCAATATTTCAAATCCTGATTAGACATGGAAATTAGACTTGGAAAAAATCAGACAGACATTTTCAAAACGTAAATTTATCTTAATTTAACATGATAAAATGTAAATCGCCACTAAATCCTGATCCTAATCCTAATATTAATTTAAAAATGAGACTAATTGAAATAATATAATTTTTGAATGATTTCAAGATAGATGTTTGATTTTTTCCAAGTCTAATCAGGATTTGAATGTTTAATTTCAACGATATCAGTGCTGATATTAAGTCAGATGAAAAATATAATATAATATATTATATAATTTTATGTTCAACTAGCTGTTACCGGGTGTGCAATGCTACACCTACTTTATATTAAATATCTGTAGCCGGGCTTACCATGCTACACGTGCTTCATATTAAATAATTGTAACCCAGCTTCCATGGTACGCCTACTTTATATTATATATTTAAAAAAATGAATGATTATATTATATTGGTCCAAATTATGAGAATATAAGATAATAAATTGAGAGCTCGGCTGAAAAATTTATTTTCCATTTTTTTTTTTTTTTTAGAGAAAGTGGGGTGGAAAATAAATTAATCCTTATTTTTTAAAAAGTACGCTTATTTTAAAAAGTATCCTTACTTTTAAAATGGTATTACAATTAAATGATTCCAAATAATTTAATTGCAATACCGTTTTAAAGAAAATCCAAACCAAACTCCCTGTGTTTAATTTTTTTAATGAAAAAAAAAATATGTGGTCCATAAATAAATATTCATAAAAAATAGCAATACAAATGAGGCATTTAATTAAGGTTATGATTAGTTATAAGTTGTAATAACCTACATCTGAAACTATATTCTTTATTTTCATTGATTTTTTTTTATAATATAATATTTATTTATTTTAAGGACTTCGCATCTAAAGCTAAAACCTCAACCTTGCGCAAATATAATATTAATATGTTATATTGTTTACCTGTTCTTGTAATAATCCGTAACTGAGTTTTTTTTTATGAATGAAAAAGTAGGTAAGTCGTGCAGGGTTTATGATATTTATGCCAAAAGGAAAGTTTTAAAAACATAGTTTGTTGTTTCAAATACACTTTCACATATTTTTGTCACTTTTTTTTTCCTTTCTATTAAAGCTTCTGTTTCAAATTTTAATGGTTCATGAGCTCTTCTATAAGGATAGTCCTTCTATCATAGGAAATAGGGGCCTCTCCGACTCGCAGGAACTGCGTCATCTTAGCGCGGTTCCAGTTCTTTTTTTTTTTTTTTTTTTTTTTTTTTTTTTTTTTTTTTTTTTTTTTTACGGCTCATCTACATCTAGGTCATTAGCGCCGACATCCAGGGTTTAGCGAGGAATTTTACCAGCGAGCCGTGGGATGATAAAATTCCTGCCGGAGGTTGGGAATCGAACCCACCATCTCCCGCTTAAGAATCCAAGGCGCTAGCCATTAGACCACGGGAGACCCCGGTTCCTGTTCATATCCCTATTCTCATTTGAAAAGCATATAATAGAAACAGATAATATTTTCCTCGGCCTTTGCTCAAAGGGTTTTATGGCTATACCTGGGGTCGGGTCCGCAAGACCCTAGAATCCTCTTCTACCGATACTTCATTTCATACGTTTCAATGAATTGGAAAATATCAAAAATTTTCACATATTCCTGTGTTCTTTTACTATAGTAATAATTCTACAGATAAAATCAATTAAAAAATAAAATAAAAAAAACCAACAGCATAAAGGCAATTGAAAATATTCAAAATACGTCATCGAATCTTTTTCTCTTGGCAAGCTATATTTCTAACAATGAATTGTTAGAAAGATTCTTATTTTGCCTAATCTGTTTTATTGTAAAATACATTATCCAACTATAAGCAATTAAAAAATAACAAGGAATAAAAACAGACATAAAGAACAGTTCGAATAAGCAAAATCAATTACTTTAATGTTTTAAGCACTTATTTCTCCGATTGACATCGCCTAATCAAAACTTTCATCAGAACCTTTTTTGTAGAGCATTTAGTAAGCTTTCTAATGACACTCTTTCGTTTACCAAGATTCTCAACCTTTTTCGAGATATTAAGGAAAATATACAAAGTTACCAAAACTTTTTATGTCTGTTAATAAAATATTTTATTCTAACCCTTCCTTAACTCCAAACGTAACACAAATTAAAACATATTAGTTTTAATGAAAGTAGAACATGCAGAAAATGTTTCAACTGAATCCCATGATTCTAAGTACCCAAACCAAAAACGGTATTTAAAAACTATTTTTTCAATTTTCTCAAAAACGGTTAAAGCTATCGCCTTGAAAATGGTTTCATTCGTTTTCCTAGCCAAAGAAGCCTATAAAAAGAGTACTCTCAAACGTAAGCGTTACGATTTTTTTTGCGCGAATTTCGCCCCAAACGCCATCTTCCAGTGAGCGGATTTTGCTGGTTAAAGAACTTGACCTTTCAAATCGGGCAACAGATTTTTGTACCAAATTTCATCAAAATCGGACCATTAGGGAGGCCATAAATCCGCGAACAGACAAATATATATATATATATATATATATATATATATATATATACAAATTTTAACCACCGTTATTTTCGGTCTCTAGGGGTTCTGAAACGCGAAATTTTCTAGTCGGCACTTCTGGATTGTTTCATTGTATCAACCTTATAAGCGGGGTTCCTCCCTATCGGGGAGGGAGGAACCGCGCTAAAACAAATTTAAGATATTTTTCTTGCAGTTATGGACAATAATGAATTAAAGGTATTTGGGAATTTCAATAACGACATTGACTTGGCGAGCAACAATATTTTTACCAGAATTGCAACAGTATTTAAACATTTAGTCCAAGAGCTGGTAACACACTTTTCAAGTGTTTTATGTGCCTTGAAATTGTGCTATAGTGGGTCTCTATTGTAGATGAAAAGTTAAGTATGTGGTTGCTGGACATACCTTGAAACACCAGGTACTGCACATGGTAATCAGTAACAAACTATGGGCCAAAAATAGTGTTTTAATCAGAAGCCATAAGTCTTTAATGTAAAATTAAGGCAATTCTATAATGAATAATATATAAGGTAGACACTTTTAAGTGGGATACATATAAAAAAAAACCGAAGTGGGTTTTTTGTAATATTAAATGAAGTCTCTTCTTCACACTGCTATTTAAACACCATAATTGAAAATAATTACAAAAGGGCAGACACTTTTTGTGAGGTTTAGTAATCAGCAAACATGAAAATAAATTCAGCCGATGATAGACTGCAATACACTGTGTGTAACCGTAAGAGTGAGTGAGAGCACCAATCATCTGGACAGGACAGTTTTGGCTGTTCTAGAAATAAAGCAACTTGCCTTAATTATACATTAAAGATTGTTGGCATCTGAATAAAATACCATTTTAGTGACATATTTTTTTAACACCTTTCCCCTATGTGCAGCACCTGGTGTTCCAATGTATGTCCAGGATACACATATATGGCTTACCTATCCACGACAAGCAATACACCAAAATTCCAAGGTGCATAAAACACTTCATGAAATGTGCGTTACCAGCTCTCCGACTAAATGGTGACAGTCAGAGGATATAACTTCTCAGACAAAAGAAAGCATATGCCAGAATATAATGATTAAATTATTATGGATATTAAATTAATAAAAAATTGCATGGAAAATTTAATTACTTATTCATTTATTAGAACACCACAATTCACGTGACTTCCTCTTCTTATAAAAATAATATTTTAATACATTAATTTATCTGCAAAAAAAAATAGCATGCAAAAGAAATATTATAAGAAGAATAACTTTATTAAAAAAAAAATTAAAGTGAGGCTGCCCAAATTAATAGGGTTGCTAAACCATACAGCTCTTATAATAATAAAATAATGTTTCAAAATGTGGTGAAAATTAATTCATTTATATACATTCATTTGCATGATTATAAACATTTATGTAATTTATTATGTACATCTATCTATATGCGAATAAAAAAATAAGTTAAATATAACAACATTTAATATAATATTTTAATAATATTTGCATATGTATGTGAGAGAATTAATTTCAAGTTCATAAATTTAAGTCCTTTACAAAATGACATTGTTCACAAAGGAGTTTTTAATGTTTAAAAAATCTTTATGTTTAAAACAAAAAGTTCTATATTTTTGGAAAGTCTTGGAACTTTACACTTCACTTAAAGCTACATATTCTGCATATGTAGACTCTTCTGTAACATCTTTTTTCTTTCTCGATTTCCAGTATAATACATTACCAAATAACCTAATAGAAAAACCAGTGGTGGATTTTCCTTCTAAATGATCATTTAAGAATATAGTCTCTACATCCATCTGTTCAACATTTAGACCCATTTGATATCTTCAACTTTCTTATTTCAACAAAATCTCAAGCATTATTTTGTTTCAAACTATCTATTTCTCTATCCCAAAAATCAAAATCGCTTGAACTTTATCAGATTCACCCTCAGCCAATCCAATACAGCTTATGTTTTCTTGGATAACATCAACATGCCTAGCGACAATGATTTTATTATTCAAAAGTACTTTATATCCCACTTCACTATAACCGATTAAAATGCACATATTCACCTTTTTATCCCATTTAGAAGTTATTATTTGTTCTGGTTTCCTAACAAAATGTTTACTACCATATAAATTAAAGTTAGAAACATCTGGTTTCTTTCCAAAACAGATTTCATAGGGTATTTTATTCTCAATGGTGTTAGCTAAAGAGAGATTTTTCAAATAAGTTGCTGCACAGACCATTTCTGGCCAACATTTTTTTCTACAATAGGTTCTGCCAGTAAACAATGAGATATATTCATAATTGTTCTAGTAAATCACACCGTTTAATTCATGAACATATGTGGGGCAGGGATTAATTTTGATACCCCCTTTTTTTTTTTGTAGTCATAATTCTTACTATTTAAATATTCCTTGCCAATGTCACATCTCATAATACCAATTCTCTTATTTCCTAAGTTTTCAACCTCATTTACTTATTGAACAAAGGGGTGAAAAACTTCTGTTTTAGGTTTAATAGTTTAAATCCTAGCAATCTTACTATTTATTTATTTATACATCAGTGAGACCGCGACAAAGGAAATTCATCACTAAACACTTAAATAACAATAAACAATACTGAACAATTATGAAGAAATTAACATGAGGGCAATCTTACTATAATCATCTATAAATGAAACAAAATATTTTTCACCTTTGAGACTCATAGTTAAAAAAAGTTCCACATCAGTGTAAACAATTCCAAAATAATTTTAGCCTTGTTCTTATTGTTTTCCAAAGGGACACCAACTTCTCCTTTGCCTTTTCAATGACATTTACACACTTCATCAGTTTCAAAAAAAAAGTTAAGTGTTTTTCTACATACTAAAACCCTCTCCATCAAACACCAGTACAAACATATTCATTTATTCATTTAACAGAAAAGCGAGTGAGAGATTACTTCAACGAATACTATAACCGACATTGCAACCTTCCTTTACTAAAGAGATAAAAACTATCTCTCAACAAAAGTATTGAAATTATTAAAGTTCTGAATAGAAACATGAACACTTAATTATATTATATTAGTCCAAATTATGATAAGATAAACACAGAACATTTTTATGATATACTTATTTACACGATATTAGTCTATATTCTGGTTAGAGCAGTGTTGCCCTAGGCAATCAAATCAAAATTGATTTGATATGAAGAAAACTGATCTGATATTAAGAAAATTAATCTTAAAAAATATGATATTTTATTATATGATATCTTATATGATATTTGTCCAAACTCTGAGAATATAAACCTACTATTTAGATAAACAAACAAATGTTTTGTATTGCACTTCTTCTTAGAAGGAGAGGCAACACTGGAAAGAAAATGCCGATTTCTGACTATAAACTCTTCTGTATATGACAGTTTCGAACTCGTTACTTCCAAACTATGAATCCTAGAAGATTTTGAGCTAGCCTACGAGATTTCCCATATCAAGACGTACATATGTGCGAAGTTTGGTCCAAATCGGTCAAACGGTGCAGATTTGTATAAAGAACAAACAGACATACAGACAAACAGACATACAGACAAACAGACACGAGATTTTTATATATATATAGATTGTAAAAGTTCGTGAATTATTTACACGTAATTGAATAAACAGGGAAAACAAAAAACAAAAAATCTAGCTAGACAAAGTTGTTGTAAATGTTATTAGCTTTGATTAATAAAAAAAAAAAAAAAAAAAAAAAAAAAAAAAATCTTTGAAATCGGTTAAGATTTAGTGGCTTTGGCGTTTTTTTGAAACGCGAAATGTCGTTTGACTCCATTGTGCGGCGGTTCAGTGACTGAACTGTGACATCCCAGATATGTGTGAATAGACTGCCAGTCCCACTTCAGTAACCGAACCGTCATGCAAACATATTTTTTGTGACTGGGGACATTTTAGATATCCCGTAGGTAGGATCGATGACGATTTGAAGAAAATTTTCAAAAAATTCTTTCATACGTACACATTTCTTTTTTATTATAACTGTCCTGCATGGTGATGTTCTAACGTTTTCATTTTAATGTTTTAACCATAAATATTTTGGTTGATGAACCTTAGGGAGTTACCAACATTTATTCCGCTAAGAGAATTCAGATTTCATTTGTTACATTCAGCTGATTATTGAGGTTGTTTTTGGAGTTGGACGGAGAGTATTGAAGAAGAATCACTAAGTATGTAGTCCCTGCTCCGATCATCTGAAAATAATTTACATGGAATTATTTTTGCTATATGAAATGATACGTAAGTTGAAGGTGAGGGTGAGGACACACATATTTCTGACGTTTCGAACCTGAAAGAATTCGAAACGTCGCAAATATAAGTTAATGTTTTAAACAATTTTGGGGAGCAACTCCTGCCAGTTACTTCAATAATGATATAACACATATTTGTTATTTTAAAATAGTCCATTGTTTCTATTAAATGGCATTGACCTTTAATTTAGAAAAGTCTAGTGACCTCCAATTTGTTTTTGTTTTCTATATACACTCATTTCTTTTATCTCAGATTCCGGACACAATTCTTATGCCCCATAGTGCATTGGGCTCTATGAGAACGTATCTATGTTTTGCCCAGGACATGTCACTGCATCACTTTATACCAAGACAAAGATGTCCCCTGATGCTCTAGATCACCAAACGAAAGTAAACATCGTGAAATAAATAAGTCGAACGATTTTCAGAAGTACCTGAAAAGAGGAAGGTCAGGCGGCCATATCATAGTACTGATCACAATTTGATCAGTACTATGTTAAGTCTGATTCTTGACCATACGAAGCACAAGAGAGATTATTTAATGATCTCTCTTGTGCTTCGTATGGTCAAGAATCGGACACTTTGCAGCAACTGCCCCTTTGTGCCCTCGTGACCTGTTAGGACCTGATGGTTCCAGGAATGAGTTCCTAACATTCAAAACAGAGTTCATCAATGGAGGAATTACGCCTCTTTAAGGATGCTCACAATTTAGGTTTAATGTGGGAAAACATTAATCGCCAACGTTATTATAATTCCAGCCGAAATTATTTTTATTTTTTTAAGGCGCTTAACGTCTAGGTTACCAGCGCCTGGATTCAAATTTTTTTTTTTTTTTTTTTTTTTTTTTTTTTGCTGAAATTATGGCTAAAAGCATATATCAAAAATATGATGAATAAAAATGAAACTTTTTATTTATATTTTATAGTGACCCAATCTTCTTCAATCCAATATTTTTCGGCGGAAGGTAAAATTTTGACCTTCTTCACGAAAAATATTGGAATGAATAAATAAAACTGTTTTCACCGATTCATTTATTTTTTTTTTAATTTAATTATTTATTTTAGCTAATTTGACTGGGCTATTAGTGACAATCAGTTTACTTACCGAGCATATGAGAGAGTTATCAAGGTTGAACAACCCCGAGGCACTGAAGACCAATTTCCTTTGGGCTATCAGGTGAAAATTGATGGCCTCCTGTAATAGAAAAGTTCTAGCATAAAATGTTTATGCCTTGATAACGTTTTGAGTGAGAGAAAGCTTATTGTTTGAGAAAGACAGGGGACTGGCTTCGTTCTCTCCCCTACGTGCTGTTTCCTGGATGAGAAGTGACGCCGGTAGACGCGGGAATAACTTATCGAATGATAATTGGTCAGTTATCGACCTTCGAGGGTTGAAAATTATTAATGTACTAATGTCGCTATTAAAAAATGTGGATTGGTGGTAGAAGGGTGAAAATTTAGAATTGTGTCTATTTTTTAATGCCAAATCATAAAAAATAAACCATTTTGCTCCAAAATAATTTTTTGGTGGGCCTCCCTTATCACTTAGGGGTATGAAAAATAGTTTACATCCAATTCTTAGACGTACCGAACATACACAAAAATGTCATAAAAATCAGCCAATCCGTTTCGGGGGAGTTTTGTTACAAATACTGAGACACGAGAATTTTATATAACTATTAGATATATAATTATATACATAAATATATAAAAATTATTAATATAATAAATATATTAAAAACAGAAACAAAAAAAAAGGAAAATGGTTGTTATGCTTTTTGTCAGGTCTATGTAAGTTTAAAAATTATATTTTAAAACAGGAGCACATCTATAAGGGCCATTTTTCAGTTTGCTGTTGTCAAATTAAATTGTTTTTCTTATGCCATCTCCTGCTCCACCATCATTACATCTGGCAGAAAGTATTATACAATATACCTTCTGTAAGTTTCAGATATTCCAACTTACGTCATCTAGATGTCGAAGAACTCTTCCATAGATCTCTGCATTCATCATTTTTATCTGAAAACCAAATATATTATAAATTGATTGAGCATAAATTATTTACCAATAAACAGGGCCCCCGTTAGAGGGGGCATGGCGGACAATTGGTCAAATTCCCGTGGTCTCAGGGGGCCGGCGTCATTTTGTGCTCGCATTATAATTTCAAATAACAAAATTATATACCCAAGAGTAGTTCACATAATTATTATTGAGTACAACCAATGGATAATTTTCCAAAACCTCATTTCAAATAAATAAACTACCTTTTAAATATCGTCAATCCAAACATTTGTAGCCCCAGGAAGTGCCAATGTACCTTAGACAATACGTAAATTTTCCACTACAAATGTATTTAATTTTGATTTCAGAGAAATGTCATTTTTAAATAATTCCATTAATAGTTTTTGGCAATGTTCATCGAAAGGGGGGGGGGTCAAGTGCCCGTGAAGTTATTCATCGAGCACTTAAATTATGATTCGCCATATTTCTATAATGCACCTGGATAGCCATAATTCCTTACAGAACATGGAAGGACCCTGCAATGTTTGACGCGATTTAAAATACAGATTGACATGGATATGTTATGGACATATATGTTATGGACCGGCTCAACATACATTGACCCACATCTTACGTTTGTTTTCAGTATTAAAGAAAAACAGACTACAATGAATTAAATTGGTATTATTAAAATAGCCGGAGAGCTGGTAACGCACTTTTCATGAAGTGTTTTATGCGCCTTGAAATTTTGCTATATTGTACCTCTGGGGTAGATAAGAAGATAAGTATGTGGTTCCTGGACATACCTTAGAACACTAGGAACTGCGCAAAGGTGAAAGGCGAAAAGGGAGAAGGGAAATAGTGTTTTATTCAGAAGCCAACTATCATTATTGTAAACTAATTGCAAATTAAGGCAGTTTATAATGAATAATAAATAAGGCAGACACTTTTAAGGGGGTTAAAATGAAAAAAAAAAATCAAAGTACTACATAGTTTTTATTTTGAATGTTAAATGAAGTGCTTTAATCACGCTGCGATTTAAACAGCTTCTTCAATAAAAATATATGAAAATAATTACAAAAGGGCAGACACTTTTTCGGGGTTTGATTATCAGGAAACATAAAAATAAATGTTGCCTATGATAGAGTGCAATACACTGCGCGTAACCGCAAGAAAATATGAGAGCACTGCGCAGTTGTGGTTGTTCCTGCGCTCTCATTGATTCTTGCTCACATGATCTTGTACAGATGTCCCGGTTTAAATGGCAGCGTTAAAACTCTCATTTAATATTAGAATAAAAACCATTATTATTTTTTTTTATTACATGTTATACCCCTTAAAAGTGTCTGCCTTATTTATTGTTCATTGTAAAATTGTCTTAATTTTACGTTAAAGATAGTTGGCTTCTGAATAAAACTCTATTTTTGGGAAATATATTTTTGCACCTTTTCCCTATGCGCAGTACCTGGTGTTCCACGTTAAGTCTATCCAACACTTCCTTATCTACCCAAGGGGTACATTATAGCAAAATTTCAAGGTGCATAAAATACTTCATGAAACGTGCGGGTATTGGCTCTCGGACTAAAGGTAGTATTTGCCTGAACTACTAAATATTCAGCTTACGGGATGGACTCTTGGACTGAGTATGGAACTGGTGTTGCTGCAATTGCAGGAGGAAAGGTTTTCCAACAGAAACTAGCCACAGTCTCTAGTTCATATTCTACTGATCTTCAGGCAGTGCTTTTAGCTTTGAGCAACATAAAGGAAACCGAAAAGAAAAAAAATTATTTTGTTTACAGACTATGTGAGCTCATTAAAAACATTACATAATACATACAATGCACACCCTTTGGCAACAAAAATTTTAAATGAAATTATTCGATTCCAAAATTTAAACAAGCACAAATAAACTGCAACGAACAGTGATCGCATGGCTATCAGCAGAAAAGGTAGTGGAGTATTAACTCGACTCCGAATTGACCATTCTCTACTTACTCACGGGCACAAACATATAGACAATGTAACCAACTGCTAACCATAAGAAATATACTTACAGAATGTCGCCAACGTTGAATGCACCGGTCCCCATAGATCACCGAAGTTAAGCAACGTCGGGCGTGGTCAGTACCTGAATGGGTGACCGACCACGTGCTGTTGGCATTAGAAAAGGGTGGCAACCTGTAGATAGCCCGGCGCTAATGACCAAGATGTAGATGCGCCGTTAAAAAAAAAAAACTTACAGAACCCCCCTGACCTTACAGTAGTTTTGACCGTAGTATTTATAAAACAATTATGAAAATGTTTACTCTTTCATATGTTGACATTATTTTATTTGTTTTTATATTTTTTATTTTTGTTATTTAAATTCATTTTTCACTTTTTCTGAAATTATATTTATTGTCTGTCTGTTCTGGATTATCTATTATAATCTATTCATTAATATAACCATTTTGTTCAAATTTGACGTTTCAATATAGACTTAATGTTTTGCCAATCGCATTCCTTGTGGTCCAGCAATAAATAAAAATTAAATATTTTAACAACCCCATCGTAACATAATAAATGTATTTAATATCATAGTCATTGCAGGTAATATTTCAGATAAGGCAATGGAACATGCATTCACAAGAAATGCATAAAAAGAAAAATAGAAAAAAAAAAAAAATTATCCATATTTTAAACTTATACAAATGTTGGTTTTATCTCTGTTTAACTCAATTTTTATTAGGTTGTTTTTTTTTTATTTTCAATTGCATTTAACAATAATATGAGTATTTTAGTAAAACAAAAGACGAACAGGCCAAACTAGCAACTCGACGACCAACACCAGACGAACTAAAGGTAGGCTAGGAAGGGTAGGAAGGATGTGTCGGGAGAAGGTAGCCAGGTAAGTACTGTGTCCCGGTGAGGGCGCTTCCTTGAACCTGGGGGGATACCGACAAGGTACTAGGCCTTAGCTGTTCCACTGAGTCGGGGAGAAGGTGTTCGGTACTGAGCCGTAGCCGTCCCTCGAAGCAGGAGTGAGAAGGGTAAGGAAGTAAATAAATAAGCCAGGTATTGACTAGAGTTGGGGGAAGTAGGAGTCGGGAGTGTAATGACTGGAGGCTGGCTTGACCACTGGGTACATCGAGACGGGGGCTTCGTGCTTCGTCCAGACAGAGAGAGGCAGAGCAGGTAGCTAGGTCCTTGATCCTGAGTGCATGGCTGGATGCTAGTCCTAAGAGAGTTTGAGTGTCCTGAGAGAGCTGGAGTGTCCTGGAGAGAGCGCCGGATCGGAATGTCTTCTGCCCAGCAGGAACGCCCCTAGTCATAGGCCAAGGTCGGGGCGCCTCGGTCGAAGTCGGGGAAACTCGGCTGAGCGCTCGTTCCTATTGGCTGTCCCTGGATGCTTCTCATTGGTCGCCAGTGGTCACCTGTCCAGTCATTACATCTCCACACCAGGATCGTCAAACCTTATCTAAGAAATATGTAACAGATAAATGGCAAGAATCCTGGTACAACACGACTGACAATAAGCTTCGAGAAATCGAGCACACTATACAGGAATGGTCATCCAGTAAAAGATCAAATAGACGAGAAGTGGTTTTATGCCGTCTAAGGATTGGCCATTCACGACTGACACGCTCTTATATTATGACAAGACAGGACATACTGACATGTACCTACTGCAATACTCGCCTGTCAATAAAGCACATACTGACAGAGTGTAGACTCAGGACAAATTTTATATTACCCTACAAATTGACCGACTTACTTTCCGATGATAGCCAGTACATTGATGAACTCATTAAATATCAAATACGTACACATTTATACAACAATATTTAAAAAAGTAAAAATAACAACAGCCATTTGGAGAATTTGATTTTTTGGTAATTAATCCAACAAAAAAATACTCTATTTTTGTTGGGTTAATGCAACAGAACATACACAACATTCAACAATGCACAAAATAATCGACAGAGGGTCATTTCATGTCAAAACGCCCAGTGCTATGTGCCGTCATGTCTCAGATATTTTTCAAAAATTTTTCATGAATAGAGATGTATGAGATAAAATCAAATTAATTTTTTCAGATTTTTTTATCAAAAATTGAACCAGGGGGAATTTTTTGAAGTTCTTGTTTTTTGCATGATTTTGGTTACTGCCTTTCTGATAACAGTTTTGAAAAACATTTGTGTTTTACTTTTTTTTCAACAAATCCGGCTGTTCTTGGTATCAAATTAAAGCTAAAGCTTTTCTCTATCTAAATAAGCTATAATAGTGATACTATTGGCAATAGTGTCATGCCACTAATCGCGCAAAGTTATTTTTTATACTTTTTCATTAGGTAGGTTCAGTAAGTCATACCTCAGAAATCACAATTACCACATGCATCATACTTTTTTTTCTAGAATTATCAAACAATGTACTAGTTATGTTTAAAAAAAACTGTTTTTTTGGCGGTTATGATTTTTTTCTTAGGAAAAAGTTCACTTAAAATGTCAACTTCGTAAAATGTAAATTTAAAGTTTTTCTGAGCTCAAAGTAACTCAACACATTTATTATAACCAATAAAACTATAACCTATTATATTACAAGGACATTTGACATTAATTTTAGATTATTCACTATTAGGTACCTAATTTTCATAGTGGAATGTCATATCGTAGTTTCTGTAAATTTCGGATTCATTTATATGCTGTGAAACACAAAAAGAATGTGTGGAAAGGTGTTAACACTGTTTCTCTTCCATTAAAAAAAAAAACAAAAAAAAAACAAAAAAAAAACAAAAAAAAAAAAAAAACATGCTAACAAAAGTTTGATATAGGTACGAAAATATGTGTTTCTTGTAGAAACGGAGTCTAAACACCAGAGTTTTTTTGTTTTTTCGTCACGAAACTTGGTATATAGTATTCCCCTAGCAAATGATTGAACGAGTTCGTTAACCAGCAAAATTGGTTTATCTCCTGACACAAAGTAGTTATTCGCCTATACCGAACACAATTATTGTTGGAATTATGTTGTAACGCAACTCGGAATTCGTTGTGGACATATTAATAGAAAAATATGTTATGAAAATAAAATAAATCGGTTCATTCTCCACGCGGACGAAGTCGCGGGCCAGCTAGATTGGAAAATAAAGCTGAACGAATTGCAAACAGATTCCAAAATATGTCAAGGAAAGCTACTTAAACATATTCCTGTTCCTTTATCAACATCTGAATCAGGAAAGACATACAAAATAGATGAAAAGGTTCACAATTAACTGAATTTGAAATTTACAGAAACTACGATATGACTTTCCACAATAAAAATTAGGTACCTAATAGTGAATAATCTAAAATTAATGTCAAATGTCCTTGTAATATAATAGGTTAATAATTGTAGTAATTGTTTTATTGGTTGTAATAAATGTGTTGAGTTACTTTGAGCTCAGATAAACTTTAAATTTACATTTTACGAAGTTGACATTTTAAGTGAACTTTTTCCTAAGAAAAAAAAAAAAAATTTCATAACCGCCATAAACACAATTTTTATTTTTTGAACATAACTAGTACATTGTTTGATAATTCTAGAAAAAAATTATGATGCATGTGGTAATTGTGATTTCTCAGGTATGACTTACTGAACCTACCTAATGAAAAAGTATAAAAAATAACTTTTCGCGATTAGTGGCATGGCACTATTGCCTATAGTATCACTATTATAGCTTATTTTGATAGAGAAAAGCATTAGCTTCAATCAGATACCAAGAACAGCCGGATTTGTTGAAAAAAAAGTAAAACAAAAGACGAACAGGCCAAACTAGCAACTCGTTCTTCAAAACTGTTATCAGAAAGGCAGTAACCAAAATCATGCAAAAAACAAGAATTTCAAAAAATTCCCTCTGGTTCAATTTTTGATAAAAAAAAACTGAAAAAAATTAATTTGAGATTATCATCTCTATTCATGAAAAAATTTCATTCAAAAAATATCTGAGATATGATGGCACGGACATATATCAAAATTGGGCGATTTGACGTGAATTGACCCCAGATGGATTCTTTTGTAACATAACAGAATTTTATTTTTAAGGAATTAAGAAGACAGAAGAAATAGTTTTATCACCAGACGGTGAAAAAATAAAATAAAAATAAATTTTAGTAAATCAAGGGACGAAAATGAGAAACTCATTGGTAATAGTGTTTCTTAGGGTGAACGTTGAGAAGGCGGAGGGAGTAATTTCCGCTTAAGAGAATTGTTCTTGGCTCAACTTTTTTGACCTCATTCATCCTGATTCAGACATTTAAATTTAATAAAAAAAAAATTCTTTGATAGAAATTCTTAGTATTTTGTATTCTGAGAGAAAGAAGTTATTTTTGCGAGATACTCATATTATTGATAATAGTATAGTCATATAACACAAGAAGAATTTATTTTTCTTACCTTTGATGACGTTATGTGGCAAGACAGAATTGCATCTAACATAAGGACCGAGCTAGCCAAACAAATAAAGATACCAGGTAAGACATTTTCCCCCAAAAACATGTATAAACAGCATAGAATTTGAAGAAAAAGAGAAAAATATATGAAAACTAGAATGGGTCCATAAAACGTAACCAGACTATTAAGTGCTGAAAAAATGTGCTCCTGGCATCTCAAAATGGCATTGGAATCTGAAAGTAGCATCACTTTTGGAATGACTGCTCGGATCTGGGACAAAATGCAGGAAAACGTTTTTATTCTTACTGTCATCACTAATTTTGATAAATTGTGCATTGTGAAGGAAGTTACCGGAACATTGACATTTAGAAGGATAACAGGAACATCAAGAAGAAAGGCGACGAGGATGGTATCATAAACTTGGCGTAGCTTTATTCGCCAACGGACGTTAGGGTAGTTACGTTTTATTTCTTGTTCGACATTCTCCAAATACCCTTTCATTTCCTTGAGGTAATGGACACCTAGGAACGACAACAATAAACAGAAAGAATTCATAATTGGCCACGAAATGAAGATAAATGTGAAAATCAAATGAACGGTTTCAGAAGCGAATGGATCAGGAATTGAGGTTCCGTAGAGAACAATAAACAATATAGCAGTCGAAACTGCCCCCGATGTCAATAAGCTAAGAAAATTCAATTCAAAATCATAGTTAAAAGGTAAAAGTGCCAAAAGTCGTGGAAAAAATAAAATTGTTTTTAAACTTTTTGCAGTGTCTGAGATGTCCATCCAGGCTGCCTTGATCTTGACCACACCTGCAGCCCCATGGAATGGAGGGAGCACCGTCTGTCTGTCTCGCAACATCTCGACCTAAAGGCTTTAATTCTTCTTGTGTGGAAGACACTATACACAACCTCTCAATTCCTCAAGGAACTAATATTTAATAAGAAAATATGTTTGTTAATGGATTGCTGTCCTATAAAATATTGATTAAATTATTCTTCATAATATTTCAGGCAAACCATATATTTACCCTAATACCCTAATATTTTATTAGGGTATTCCTCCTATTCGATAATTAGAAAACTTGTGTAGAACTGTTTAATAGATTGTTTGACACGAGCATACATCGTCGATACAAATGCAAAGTATCGAATGTGAAAATCACCACTTTCCAGAATGAAAAAACTTGTATTCATTACTTTGCTTTTGGACAGTCAAATAGCCGGCAGATTTGACCTTTTGACAGTGGTTACTTTGCCCTTTCACTGAGTAAACTTCGAATTGAGATTTTGCCATCCGTCAGTCCAACAGCAAACAGTATAGATTGAAAATGAAAAATGCGTTTTTCCAGATTCGATACTTTGCATTTGTATCGACGATATATCCAGCTTCGTGGAAAGGGTTTCTAATAGTTCTAGTATTGGAATGAAGTATTCTTATTTCTTTTTATTTTATTTTTTTTTATTTTACTATATATTATTACACTCTTTTCTATCGTATAGATGTTATTTTTACTATTTGGTTTGTAAAAATAACATGTTGGTAATGTTGATGAGGTATTAAAATCTCAATGTTTGGAAAAACTGTATTATGGTTCGCGCTTCTGAAATTTAAGCGATTTGTATGTCAAAAATACAAAATATAGCGCACTCTTTTCCTAAACAATCAACAAATAAATATTTCTGGTATTGTTAATTAATAAAAAACGAAGTCTCATCACCTTCAAGAAAGAATCTAATATCATTGACTGGTTTTATTGGTTTATCCATGGTTTTAGGGCTATTAGCCACTGTTTAATCATTGCATGATATTAATAAATCACATTTGTTGTGTTTTCTACAACTGTGTGTTTGAAGCGAAAGAAAAACAAAAAAGTCCGACTCGCAGGAACTGCATCATCTTAGCGCGGTTCCGTTCTTATCTCTAGACTCATTTAAAATGATTAAAATAGAAGCTGTTATTATTTTGGGTCCACATTTCTACAAAGCATGAAGATTAGATAGTTAGCCGTCGAGGTGATAAGTAAAGATGGAATGGTTGGGATTCGGCTAAAGAAACCTCAATACGAGTTTTGTTAAAAAATCGATATTTAGGACGTTTTGGCTACTCATTGGTAGCCTTCGTCAGCAATGAAAGTGCCGGGAGGCAGAGGAGGACCAAAGTTGACAGTTCCATCTTTACTTTCATGAAAGGTCTTATTTACGGTCTTACCTGGATGGGTCCCCGCCCTAGGAAGGACCCCGCTTGGCATTTGAAAAGCTATATCTTGGAAATCCATATCTCTAAGATTAAATTGTTTTTCTTATTTTTCTTAACCTGATTTATTATCAAACACATTATCCAACTATAAGCAGTCAAGCAATAACAAGGAATAAAAACAGACAAAAAGAACAGTTCGAATAAGCGAAATCAATTACTTTAAAGTTTTAAGCACTTATTTCTCCGATTGACATCGTCTAATCAAGACTTTCACTAGAACCTTTTTTGTAGAGCATTTAGTACGCTTTCTAATGGTATTCTTCCGTTTACCAAGATTCTCAACCTTTTTCGAGATATTAAGGAAAGTATACAAAGTACCAAAACTTTTTATGTCTGTTAATAAAATATTTTATTCTAACCCTTCCTTAGCTCCAAACGTAACCAAAATTTTAACATATTAGTGTTGATGAAATTCAAACATGCAGAAAATGTTTCAACTGATGTGTAACACAAATTAAAACATATTAGTTTTAATGAAAGTAGAACATGCAGAAAATGTTTCAACTGAATCCCATGATTCTAAGTACACAAAACAAAAACGGTATTCAAAAACTATTTTTCCAATTTTCTCGAAAACAGTTAAAGCTATCGCCTTGAAAATGGTTTCATTCGCTTTCCTAGCCCAAGAAGCCTATAAAACGAGTACTTACAAGCTTACGAACTTTTTTGGGCGAATTTCGCCCCAAACGCCATCTTCCAGTGGGCGGATTCTGCTTGTTAACTTGACCTTTCAAATCAAACAGACAAATATATATATATATATATATATATATATATATATATATACACAAATTTGAACCATCATCATTCTCGGTCTCTAGGGGTTCTGAAACGCAAAATTTTCTAGTCGGCACTTCGGGATTGCGTCATGAGATCAACCTTATAAGCGGGGTTCCTCTCTATGGGGAGGGAGGAACCGCCATAGAGAGAGAAGTTGTAGGGCTTTCTAAATATTTCAACCATTTAACATATTTACCACGCATGCGCGCTCGGCGCTAGATGAAATGTTAGGGTTTACAGATGACCCCCTAAAACCGACCACTGTAAGTACCTACAAAAGATCGTTTTAATTTAAAACAATAAAATTTGAATTGCATGAAACTCATTTGATTTTAAAGATATCGAAATGCGGTTTGCGGAAAAGTTTTTGTTTTTTAATTCCCTTTAAAATGATGTGCATAATAATAGGGGTCATCTGCAAACCCTAACATTTCATCTAGCGCCGAGCGCGTATGCGCGGTAAATATGTTAAATGGTTGACATATTTAGAAAGCTTAAGTCAAGCCCTACAACTTTTACCTCTCGCATTTTTTTTTTTCTCCGACCAACCATTTGGCCGCAAAATTAGTTTGAGCCATCTTCTTTGGGACACCCTGTATATGTAGGAAATTTTGTAACAGTAATAATAATAATGAACGTCATTTATGATTAAACATTGCTTTTCCTTTAAAATGCCTATACGAATGTGCTGGTCCATAACTCCATGTATAAATTGTAAGTTACCAGCTCCTGCAGCGAATTTCGCCCCAAACGCCATCTTCCAGTGGGCGGATTCTGCTGGTTAACGAACTTGACCTTTTAAATTGGACGACGGATTTTTGTACCCAATTTCATCACAATCGGACCATTAGGGAAGCCAGAAATGAGCGAACAGACAAATATATATATATATATATATATATATATATATATATATATATATATATACAAATTTGAACCACCGTTATTTCGGTCTCTAGGGGTTCTGAAACGCGAAATTTTCAAGTCGGCACTTCCGGATTGTTTCATTGTATCAACCTTATAAGCGGGGTTTCTCCCTATGGGGGAGGGAGGTACCGCGCTAACATTTCAATTTTTACAATCAAACCTTTTGAATTGCCAGCAGTTTGCCGCCGCTAGCTCTTCAATCGATTTAAGTCAGGTATGATAATTCCCTAAATTTCAGTTTTTACATATATTAAATTACACACAAGTCCACGCGTGCTTAATTAAACTATTCCGTTTATCTAAACGACCTATAGAATACCGCCATTATATCTATGATTTGTTTATTTATTCTTCCTAGAATATCAGAAAAACATGACTATCTCATACCTATTATAAGATGATGACACTATTTTTATAATATACTAGCTGTTACCCGGCGTGCCATGCTACACCTACTTTCTGCACATAGAAAAGCCTAAATAAATTAGAAACCCTGTATTATTAAGTATTATTAAAATCTAATAACACGAATCTGTAACTGTTTCGAACCCGTGACCTCCCAACTGTGAGTCCTAGACGACTTTGACCTAACCTATAAGTCCCCCCGTATCAAGACGGTCTAACGGTGTGGATTTTTATTTAAAAAACAAAAAACATACAGACAGCAGCTGGTAGACATTTTTGACCTGGCCTATGACAATTCCCTGATCAAGACCAACCTGTGTTCAAAGTTAGGTCAAAATCGGACGAACGGTGTGGATTTTTATAGGAAACAAACATACAGGCAGACAGCTGGTAGAGGTTTTCAACCTAGCCTACGGCACTCGCCAGATTAGGATCTACCTGTGTACCGAGTTTAGTCAAAATCGGACGAACGGTGAGGATTTTTATAGGGAACGAACATACTGACAGACAGCTGGTAGAGGTTTTTGGCCTAGCCTACGGCACTTTCCAGATTAGGATCTACCTGTGTACCGAATTTAGTCAAAATTGGACGAACGGTGTGGATTTTTATAGGGAACAAACATACAGACAGACAGCTGGTACAGGTTTTTGACATAGCCTACGGCACTCTCCAGATTAGGATCAACCTGTGTAACGAGTTTAGTCAAAATCGGACGAACGGTGTGGATTTGTATAAGGGACAAACATACAGACAGACAGCTATAAGATGTTTTTGACTTAGCCTACGGCACTCCTCAGCTTAAGATCCACATGTGTACCGAGTTTAGTCAAAATCGGACGAACGGTGTGGATTTGTATAAGGGACAAACATACAGACAGACAGCTGGTAGATTTTTTTGATCTAGCCTAGGAGATTTCTCGTATGAAGACCTACCATTATTCCAAGTTTGGTTAAAATCGGTCAAACGGTGTGGATTTGTATAAGGAACAAACAGACAGAAAAACATACAGACACGTGATTTATATATATATATATATATATATATATATATATATATATATATATATATAGATTCATTTGGGTCAGAATGTCAAAGTTCAAACAATACAACTTTCTTCACTACTCCTTTATTCTGCTCTACATGTTTCTCATCTTTATGACGCCTCTTCAGGAGCATTTAAAATAATATATACAGTAAACTTCCTTTAATCCGGCACGTTCGAGACTTGAAGCACCGTGGTAAACTGAAAGGGCAACAAGTAGGTACGTATTGGATCATAGAGAGGGTTTCCGGGAATTTCTCTACAATCCCGTCTGACCCAAGGGGTTGATGGGGTGGGGATTTCACGGAATTGAGTCCTAAGAACTGAAGAGATGCACTTTTCATGATTAGCCTTGACACCCTTGCCGTACCGGGCTATAGGATGCCGGATTAGAGGAAGTTTACTGTAATTAGAGCCTACTCCTCCGAGAACCTTCCTTAGGGCCGCCACACACTATGAGGTAGACGGGACAGGTTCACCCGTCAGGTGTTCCTGATAGTCTGTGGCAGAACTTAACTACCCCCTCTCTACCCTTTCCGGCGACCTGACACCTGATGAAAATTCGATCAGTTCTACCGGACAGGCGAGTAGACCTCATGTGTGTGTGTGGGGGTTGTCAGGTGTACCTGATCAGGTCTCAGTTTTACGCAACTCTGATTTGTGTTGATTTGTTTTACCGTTGTGGCCTTTTTATTTATTTATTTATGAAATCAGTTTAAAGTGTAAAATGTCTCATAAAATTAACGAAGTTCTTAGTGATTTCATCGAAATTTATAAAAATGAACCATGTTTATGGAAAATAAAAGACGATGATTTTCACAATAGAAATAAAAGGGATGCTGCATATCGCAAATTAGTATCCAAACTGCAGGAAGTACATATATCCAAATGCAAACGAGAGTATGGCAAAAACTAAAATTAACAATTTTTGATCTAATATTCGGAAGGAGCAGAGGAAAATTGACTCTTCAAAAAAATCCGGTGCATCAGCAGATTACGTGTACAAGCCATCCCTTTGGTACTACAAACTGAATTTATTTCTTCTCTGCAACCATTCCTTACACCATTGTTTGCGTTTTTTTTTTACGTGTCTCAAATATTACTGCAAATAGAGAGAGATAAAGTAGATCATGTCCTGGAGGTTCCATGTTGAAGACTGACAAACCTGTCAGGTACGCCTGAACAGTGTGGGTCACAGGTAGACCGAACAGGTACACCCGTCAGATGCACCGGTGTGTGGCCGGCCTTAAATAGGGCTATTTCTAGACTTATAGAATCAATCATGTCCCCTGCTTATCATATGTTTAAAATCGATAGTTTTAGGGTAAATGTCGATTTTCCAAAAGAAGTCGAAGCAGAATAAAAGAGTAGTGAATAAAGTGAGTGAATTGTTTGAAATTTAACTGTCTTTGCTCCAGTAGAAACCAGTCAAAGAATTTCTGTTCCTCCTCATTAAAAGGAGACAGGAGCTTATATAGGAAATCAGTTCGGGGGGGGGGGGAAGCTGAGAGCATTTGGGGTTATGGAATACTAACAACCTAGAACTATGAATAGTTAGCCAACTAAAACGCTATTATACCCCCAAAAAATTATTTTTTCTGAACTAAGTAATCTTATTCAATTTATTTTTGAGGTTTTTATGAGAAATTTGTACCGATTAAATCAAACTTTCCATAAGGAAATTGCTACCGATTGCTTTCATGGTTGTACATAATACGCCCATGATAGGAGAGTTAAATTCCAAATAGATAAACCATTTAATGGATTGTATAAAATTTCCTGTAGAAAGCTAAGGATCCATAACATAACCATATACAGCCCGCATTAGACAAATGTGTAACAAAAATACATTTCATCAATCTACCTAATCAGCTTGACATAAGAATGACTTCAATCAATATTTGATACAATTTGCGTGCAATACATTACCAAACTTATTTTCTCACGAAATATTGTTTCGAGAGTTGGGTTTATTGTCAAGAATGTTTCTACGGAATAAGTGTAACACGTTATAATTTTGCGCGCCTGAAAAATGGAGGGTCCACATCATGGTGAAGCAATCTTGATAAACGCAGCTTGGGTGGATCACGCAGAGATTACAAAAAGTTTAAAAAATATTTTTTTTTTGGCTCGATTTTTGGCACTTCTACCTTTCAACTGTGATTTCGAATTGACCTTTCTTACCTTATTCACATCGGGGGCTGTATCTACTGCTATTTTGCTTAGTGTTCTCGTTAATGCCACATTTCCTGATCCTTATACTGCAGATTTCCTTGAACTCTACATCGTATTTATATTTGTTTCGTGGTCAATAATGAATTCGTTCTGTTTATTGCTGTCAATTCTAGGTGTCCGTTACCTTAAGGAAATGAAAGGATATTTGGAGAATGTTGAGCAAGAAATAAAACGCAACAACCCGAACTTCAATTGGGGAATAAAGCTACACAAAGTTTATGATAGTTTATTTATTGTTCTGCTTCTTGATTTGCCTGTAATACTTCTCCCAGGGAATGCTCCAATTATTGCTTTTACGATGTACAATTTACCAAAGCTATTACTAACTGTAAGAATAAAACATTTTTCCTGCATTTTATACCTGATTCGGGCAGTTATTCCAAAAGTGATGTTACTCTCAGATTCCAATGCCATTTTGAGATGTCAGGAATCCATCATTTCTGCACTTCATAATCTGATTATGTTTTATGGGACGATTCTAGTTACTGTTTATTTTTGTCTTTTTATCCAATTGCTGTTCTTTTTATTCATATACATTCAAGGATATTTTATACCAAGTATTTCATTTTGTATGTCTTGCTCGATTTTGTTGCTTGAAGTTATTCTGGCGAGCCACAGAACGTCATCAAAGGTAACAACCAACAAATTCTACTTCTGTTATACTAAGTTAATGTATTCATATTTCCTTTTATGGATGGTATGAATCCACTTGAACGGTTATCCTGATAACCCAGTGCTAATTCACTGCCAAATGCATTATTTATTATTTTAAAATAGAATTTCCCACTAAGATGCGTGAACAAATTCTAAGGTTCTGTTGAAAATAGATATCGCTCTTGCCGCCCCAGTACCCAGGTGCATCACAAGAGGGCAGTTGTAAGAACTATAGCTGAAGAACCAAACACCAGTGCTTCTATTAGGAGGGTTCTAAAATATGTTGGGTATAATGAACGTAAGGCTAGATACAAGCCTTGTACCTGGTTACTGAGACTCCAGTTTGCTAAACAGCACTTACATTAGCCATTATCATTTTTGGGATCGTACTTTATTTACAGATGAAAGTAAGTTTAACATTCGTGAGACAGAGAATAAACCTAATTGGGATAGTAGCATAGAGGAGGTGGTGTCTTCCTCTGGATGTGCTGCAGGAGCTGGTAACTGCTGTCTGTATGTTTTTTGTTTCTTAAATAAAAATCCACACCGTTAGACCGTCTTGATACGGGGGGTGTTATAGGTTAGGTCAAAGTCGTCTAGGACTCACAGTTGGGAGGTCACGGGTTCGAAACAGTTACAGATTCGTGTTATTAGATTTTAATAATACTTAATAATACAGGGTTTCTAATTTATTTAGGATTTTCTGTGTGCAGAAAGTAGGTGTAGCATGGCACGCCGGGTAACAGCTAGTATATTATAAAAATAGTGTCATCATCTTATAATAGGTATGAGATAGTCATGTTTTTCTGATATTCTAGGAAGAATAAATAAACAAATCATAGATATAATGGCGGTATTCTATAGGTCGTTTAGATAAACGGATTAGTTTAATTAAGCACGCGTGGACTTGTGTGTAATTTAATATATGTAAAAACTGAAATTAAGGGAATTATCATACCTGACTTAAATCGATTGAAGAGCTAGCGGCGGCAAACTGCTGGCAATTCAAAAGGTTTGATTGTAAAAATTGAAATGTTAGCGCGGTACCTCCCTCCCCCATAGGGAGGAACCCCGCTTATAAGGTTGATACAATGAAACAATCCGGAAGTGCCGACTTGAAAATTTCGCGTTTCAGAACCCCTAGAGACCGAAATAACGGTGGTTCAAATTTGTATATATATATATATATATATATATATATATATATTTATATATATATATATATATATATATATATATATATATATATATATATATTATATATATATATATATATATATATATTTGTCTGTTCGCTCATTTCTGGCTTCCCTAATGGTCCGATTGTGATGAAATTGGGAACAAAAATCCGTCGTCCAATTTAAAAGGTCAAGTTCGTTAACCAGCAGAATCCGCCCACTGGAAGATGGTGTTTGGGGCGAAATTCACTGCAGGAGCTGGTAACTTACAATTTATACAGGAGTTATGGACCAGCACATTCGTATAGGCATTTTAAAGGAAAAGCAATGTTTAATCATAAATGACGTTCATTATTATTATTACTGTTACAAAATTTCCGAGGGGTCTCCCGTGGTCTAATGGCTAGCGCCTTGGATTCATAAGCGGGAGATGGTGGGTTCGATTCCCAACCTCCGGCAGGAATTTTATCATCCCACGGCTCGCTGGTAAAATTCCTCGCTGCACCCTGGATGTCGGCGCTAATGACCTAGATGTAGATGCGCCGTAAAAAAAAAAAAAAAAAAAAAAAAAATTTCCTACATATACAGGGTGTCCCAAAGAAGACGGCTCAAACTAATTTTGCGGCCAAATGGTTGGTCTGAGAAAAAAAAATGCGAGAGGTAAAAGTTGTAGGGCTTGACTTAAGCTTTCTAAATATGTCAACCATTTAACATATTTACCGCCCATACGCGCTCGGCGCTAGATGAAATGTTAGGGTTTGCAGATGACCCCTATTTTTATGCACATCATTTTAAAGGGAATTAAAAAACAAAAACTTTTCCGCAAACCGCATTTCGATATCTTTAAAATCAAATGAGTTTCATGCAATTCAAATTTTATTGTTTTAAATTAAAACGATCTTTTGTAGGTACTTACAGTGGTCGGTTATAGGGGGTCATCTGTAAACCCTAACATTTCATCTAGCGCCGAGCGCGCATGCGTGGTAAACATGTTAAATGGTTGAAATATTTAGAAAGCTTAAGTCAAGCCCTACAACTTCTCTCTCTAAGGCATTTTAGCGCGGTTCCTCCCTCCCCATAGGGAGGAACCCCGCTTATAAGGTTGATCTCATGACGCAATCCCTAAGTGCCGACTAGAAAATTTTGCGTTTCAGAACCCCTAGAGACCGAGAATGATGATGGTTCAAATTTGTATATATATATATATATATATATATATATATATATATATATATATATATATATCTTAATGCGTTTCGTTCTTTTAGGCTTAGGGTCGGGAAAAAGTAGTACTTCCTTGTGTCACACCACTTTATTTTTCCTGTCCAAAAATAAAGTGGTGTGACACAAGGAAGTACTACTTTTTCCCGACCCTAAGCCTAAAAGAACGAAACGCATTAAGAAATATTTTGGGTCATCCACAAGAATAATAATATATAAATATATATATTTGTCTGTTTGATTTGAAAGGTCAAGTTAACCAGCAGAATCCGCCCACTGGAAGATGGCGTTTGGGGCGAAATTCGCGCAAAAAAAAATCGTAACGCTTACGTTTTTGAGTTCGTAAGCTTGTAAGTACTCGTTTTATAGGCTTCTTTAAATCGTTTTATAGGGTGCCTTTCATTTAAACCGCTTTTTATCGACAGGAGAGTGTTTTTGGTATACAATTTCAAATTATTGTAATGTATAACCTAGTTCACGTATAAGCAGAAATTTTATAAAATAGAATAGAATCAATATTACAAAGACCCTCAAGGCATAACCATATAATACATGTATTCATTGTATTTACAATAGTGGTATTTATTACCAAAATGTTATTCTAAATCCTTTTACCCTTGATTCCGAAGTGTCCTCCTATCCTTATTCAGAGCAAAAAATGTGTGTACGTAGTGTGGGAACGGTTATGAAATTCACTGTTCATCCATTCCGTCACCACTCGTCCATTATCAGCTGGGCAACCATCCATTTGAAAGCAGAGTGAGTTGTTATTTGGTAGATGGGCTTGTGTAATAAACCTCATGTAGTTTGGGAAGGATAGGACATCACCATCATCGTGTGAAATTAAAGAATTTTTTAAGAATGGCTCGTTCACGCTGAAGCACATTTATTGGTTTTGACTTGAAAATCAGAAAAAAATAGATTGAAATAGATTTGTTTCTAAAACTACGAGGTACCATTTTGAAGCTTATTAAATAATGCAACTTTTGAGGCGGAGGCAAACCTCTAAGTGTAAAAATAGCTGATTAAGAAAATATTGAATAATTTAATAAAAAACTAATATTAAACGTTATCATCTGTATGCCTTTGAATATAGCTCTTAATTTGCATGGTAATATTTCAATAACGGGTGTTTCTTATTGGAAATTTAATTTAGATTCTAAAAATGTGGTTTTTATTTACGATGCATTGATCAGAAATTGCGAAAACCCAGTTTTTCTTTAGAAAAGCCTGTAGTTTTTAAAAAAGACAAAAGTTTGAGTCAGGGCCGCCACATCTCAGAGCCGGGCCCCCAATTCTCAGAGTTAGACTGAAAATTCTAGTACTTTGTACATGACTTTAGACATTTTAAAATTATTATCATCTTGAGTTTTGAGCAAAATGAGAATAAAAGCCGACAATCGGTGCAGCAAAGGTCGATTTCGGTACTTACCATTTTAATACGACTCCTAAAGAAATATAACATTCTGGGACTGCACTTGTTTTGTCGTTCACGTACATTAAAAAAAAATATAGATCCCATTCCAATAAATATAGGCTACGCTCGTTTATATTTCTAACCCCCATTCTTTTACAAGCTCATAACCTATTCATTTTTTCCAATTAGCGAGGCCCGGACCGGCGGCGCCCGGGCCCGGGAAAACTGTACCCGGTTGTCCCCCCCATGAGGCGGCCCTGGTTTGAGTAGTTCCTCTGCGTGTTGAGATAGAACGCTCATTTCTGCGTCCCTGAACTACGAATGAGATGTAGAATAAATCCCTAAAGTTATGACAACTCAATGTGGGACACCCTGTATATATATATATGAGGGAATGGAACCATTGGCCTGGTTTCAAACATATCTCTTTAATTCACTCATATTGGTCATACATATCTTGCTATTGCAGATCTGATAACATATTAGGTTTGTCTTTATTTATTATATGTGTAATTTCTTAATAAATTTTACTAGATAGGGTCATTCCATGTCAAATCAACAAGGGTCACAGCCCGACCTTCTTGGATTTTGATAAAATTTGGTAGGTTGGTTACTTTAACAAAAAATATCCAAAAACAATTTTTTATCTGTTTCCGTTTTTTAACTAATTGAGACATGTTGTATATTAAATTCTATTTCATCCATCTCCTCATTTTTAGCGCGGTTCCTCCCTCCCCCATAGGGAGGAACCCCGCTTATAAGGTTGATACAATGAAACAATCCGGAAGTGCCGACAAGAAAATTTCGCGTTTCAGAACCCCTAGAGACCGAAAATAACGGTGGTTCAAATTTGTATAAATATATATATATATATATATATATATATATATATATATATATATATATTTGTCTGTTCGCTCATTTCTGGCTTCCCTGATGGTCCGATTTTGATGAAATTTGGTACAAAAATCTGTCGTCCAATTTGAAAGGTCAAGTTCGTTATCCAGCAAAATCCGCCCACTGGAAGATGGCGTTTGGAGCGAAATTCGCGCAAAAAAAATCGTAACGCTTACGTTTTTGAGTTCATAAGCTTGTAAGTACTCTTTTTATAGGCTTCTTGGGCTAGGAAAACGAATGGAACTATTTTCAAGGCGATAGCTTTAACCGTTTTCGAGAAAACTGAAAAAATAATTTTTGAATGCCGTTTTTGGTTTGGGTACTTAGAATCATGGGATTCAGTTGAAACATTTACTGCATGTTCTACTTTCATTAAAACTAATATGTTGAAATTTTGATTGCGTTTGGCGTTAAGGAAGGGTTAGAATAAAATATTTTATTAACAGACATAAAACAGTTTTGGTAACTTTGTATACTTTCCTTTATATCTCGAAAAAAATTGAGAATTTGGGAAATGGAAGAATACCATTAGAAAGCTTACTAAATGTTCTACAAAAAAGGTTCTAATGAAAGTTTTGATTAGGCAATGTCAATCGGAGAAATAAGTGCTTAAAACTTTAAAGTAATTGATTTAGCTTATTCGAACTGTTCTTTTTGTCTTTGATTTTGATACTTAAAATTATGGGATTCAGTTGAAACATTTTCTGCATGTTTGAATTTCATCAACACTAATATTTTAAAATTTTGGTTACGTTTGGAGCTAAGGAAGGATTAGAATAAAATATTTTATTAACAGACATGAAATGTTTTGGGAACTTCGTATACATTCCCTAATATCTCGAAGACGGTTAGGAATATTGGTAAACGAAGGGTTACCATGCGAAAGCTTACTAAATGTTCTACAAAAAAGATTCTGAAACAATTTTTGATTAGGCTATGTCAATCGGAGGAATAAGTGCTTAAACTTTGAAGTAATTGATGTCGTTTATTCGAACAATTCTTTTTGTTTGTTTTTATTCCTTGTTATTTTTTAATTGCTTAAAGATGGATAATGTATTTGACAATAAAACAGATTAATTAAAATAAGAAAAACAATTCATTGTTAAAAATATATCAGGCTGTACCGTATGAAATGTCAGTTTTGGATTTGTCGATTTCCTTCAAATGTCTTGAAACTGTCGAGGCTCCTACTCCGAGTTCTTTGGTATATTCCCTAGTGTTTTTAATTGCTTATAGTAGTCAAATGTATTTGTCAATAAAACAGGATACGTATAATTAGTATCAATATTTTGTTTGTTAGAATTCGAAGATGCCGTATGGATATATAGATTACAGTACTGGTGTTGATTTCGTTCTTTAGAATTATTCTTGGTATTCCCTATTTTCATCTGTTACCCATAGTTTTTTATTGTTAGTAGGTTTTTCTTATTGATTATAGAATATAAATATATTTGGCTATAAAACAGGATACGTAAAATTAGTGACAATATTTCGGAGATTTCTGAGCGAAATACTTTTAAGATTCTCTACCACCACGAACGGCGTTTTTCCTCTATTTTTATCCACTAGATAGGCTTTATTTTGCATATTATTCTATATAAGTTTTATTCAGCAGGGGATTCTGATGAAATGTCGTGTTTTTGCTGTGGATTTTAAATACGATGCGTCTAAGATTGGATAACATTAGCGAGTCTACATAGTTAAGAACCGACGACGGAGGATTACTTCTTGCTATGATTTAGTCTACATATGTATATTAAGTCCTAAATCCAAAAAATACGTTGTGAAAACTTCACAACGGTTAGATACTATAAGCGAATATGGCGGTTCAATGCCCGTAGAAACAAGGGGGCCGCAGGAAATTTACCTGCTAAGAGTTAATCCTCAAGAGCTGTAAATATACCCCAGGTATCTGCCGACACAAATACAAAGCCTAGGCGGAGAGCACTCCAAAAACTCAGATCCAAACATAAGGTTATATACTAAATATTCATAAAGACTACTTAGTTGTAAACCGATTCATCAATTAGCAATCAAAAGTTTTCAACAAAGGATATATACTAAATATTGATAAAAAGTATTTAATTAGAAAAAAAAAACAATATTCCACAAGACTTGTTTTTGGTCCATTTGTGTCTACTCCATAGACTTAATTAGGTATATTATTCTATTGTAGTTGTGCAACTAAACTTTGTTTTATTTTGTTAAATAAAGTTTTTTTTCTTGACTTGCTATTCGTCAAGACTTTTATTTGTCCTTGTGTATTTACTAGATAGGTTTTATTCGGCATATTATTCTATACAGGCTATATTAGGCAGGGTATTCTACTCAATCTTGTGTACTTCTTCTTGATCCTTCTGTACATGGGCGTATATAAAAACAATTTCGGGGGGGCTGAGACCATTTCCAGGGTATGGAATACTAAATATTTAGAGCTTGGAATAGTTTTAGGCAACTAAAACGCTATTACACGTAAAATAAAATATGTTTTATGAACTAAGTGATCTTATTTAATTTATTTTTAAGGGTTTTACGAGAAGTTTTTATCATCAATTCAAAATTTCGGGAGGGGCTGCAGCCCCCTCAGCCCCCCCCCTCAGATACGCCCATGCTTCTGTATCCTCTAGAAAGGCTTTATTAGGCATATTTTGTATTGATTTATAGAGCTTTGCTTTAGAATGAGAGCCAGATTCTGTAATTTCCGCTTCTGTGTAAAAGTTAGCTACTGTCGGTGTCCCTGACGCCTTAATATCACTTTTATTCGAGATGTTCGAGAGGATTTTGACAATTTTCACGAGATATATAAAAAAAAAATAAGTTTATTTATTTTCTAAGCTTATCAAATGGCACTAGGGACATGAACGGAACCGCGCTAAGATGCTGCAGTTCCTGCGAGTCGGACTTTTTGTTGAGTTCACATGCCAGTCACCACTGGTCGTCATATTCACAGGCAGTAAAACTACCACATATTTTTCCATTGAAGGCTACTGGATCTGTGTCTAAATCAGTTACCAGTTTAACTTCACTTTTATTGAAGCTCGAGTGAAGTTTGGTCTTAATTTTTTTTTCTTAGTTAAAGGAATGAAAGGGTGCAATTTTTGGGTTCCGGTAATTTGTGCAACATCTTTCAAATCTCCCCTCTAATTTTAGTTCTGTCTGGAAAAAAAAAAATCAAGTTTTGATCAGGGATGCTTATACTGAACTTACAATACAAATATCCATCACTCACCCTATTTTTACCAACTACACAGTGACAATTATAAAGTCAAAAAATTTTGACTTTATAATAACATAATTTTATGTTATAAAATGATCCCGTTCCCATCCCATAATGAAACTAACAGCACATGTAGTCAATGAACTGAAGATTCAAATATATTTTTTCCAGAATTTTTAAAGTACAGTTTTTCAAAAACCGTTACGTACAATTTTTCAATTTTTTTTTAAAGTAAAATTTATAATAAGTTGGTCTTGTCGTATATCAAATAAAAGTCCTTTTAATTAGCTAAACAATGAGACTATGCTGAATGTTCTAGCTAGAATAGAACTTAATCTACCAAAGAATTAACATTTTCCAGTTGACCAAAAAAAGGCGGATTTTCAATAGTTTGAAAATTAATAGTAAAAAAACGGAAACAGATAAAAATTTTTAAAAAATTGTACCATTCAAGGATTTGTTAGAGCTATTAGGATTAAAAATTACAAAAAAATCTAAGAGGATCAGGTTGTAAACAGTGCTTTCATTGGTTGAATTGACATGGAATAGCCCGATAGGTAGTAGATGACACAGAAATCTCCATTTCCTAAAAAATGGTTCATTCATAATTTTTCTCTCTGGCTCTTCATATGTATTCATGCATTGTCAATTTACCAACTTGGGATCATTTGTATTTCGGCATGGGACATATAAGTATAATTTCCATCCCAAAAATCATTGTCATGTATAAGTGGACGTTAAAATTTAAATGATAAATAATACCTCGAATTTAGCCATAATAATTAAATAAACAAATTAAGAAAACATATTATAAGGATATTCCAATCTATTGAATTAAAAGTTTATTGAGTAGGGTTCATATTGATAAATATGACTTTTACCTTGCATCCAATCATGTGATGGACTCTTAGTATAGTCCGAGAATATTAAATTAAATTACTATTAGACTGTTAACGAAATGTTGATTTTATATTTGCTTTGGGTTGAATTGGCAATATTTAGTAATTTATTCTATGTCTGATCTATCAATAATAAATATGATGGTCAAAGTAGCCATATTCTTCCAGCGTGAAAATCTAATCAATTGAGGAATTACCACTTTTAACTCAGGCCCAGTGATGAAAATCAGAAACAATTTGCGGACTGAAACAGATAGTAGGAAACAAAAAAGAATCATGAAATCTGCATGGGTCAATCATAAAGACGTTAAGAAAAGTTTAAATTACATATTTTCATTTGTCAGGTTCCTTGGAATAGCTCCTTTTAATGAAAATTTTCACTATAAATGGCTAAATGTTTTCAAATCAGTAGTTTTATATTCAGCTTACTTTTTTATTTGTTTCCTTGACTTCTCTAAATATTTAAATCCTTCTGTTTCTCTGTTTGCATGGGTTTTATTATTTCTGTACATGACATGGCCAGGTTTGGCGTTTTTCCCATTTCTAAGATCACTAATAAGTTTGGATTACTTGAAAAACGTGAAACTAATATTAGATCAAGTTGAACAGGAATGCAGACGGCACGGAATCGAATGGGAATGGCATCGCAGAAAATTAGAAGCTTTTGACACTTTGTTGCTTCCGTTGGTTATTCTTTTACAGAGTAAAATAGATTTAAGACTTGTCCGCTACATTTTGTTCCATGTTATATTTCTTGGGTGGATGAAATCTTTCATATCCAACTTATCACTTGTTTGCTCATTAATTTCCAAGTTAATGAGTCTCTCTAATGTTGAAATAGTTTCAAAATTTCATGAATTAATTTTAACAGCTTTAGAGGACCTATGTATTATGGTCCCATTCTCATGATTCTTTGTTTTTCTATTTTTGTTTCAACAGTTTTCCATTTTTACATGGCGTTTAAAATAAATTATTACATTCATATTATTTGGGTGATTTTTAATTCCTTATGGACAATGGAATTGATTTTATCATGTAACACAACACTCATGAAGGTAACAAAGCAAAATTAGCCCTGTATATTTTTAATTAATTTCATTATTTACTTTTATTATTATATTTTATTTTTGTAGTTTTCGTATTCATAATTTGTTTCTTTAAATATTAGTATAGGTACTTTGTTCATTATTATTTATCTCACTTTCTATGTTATTTTCCTTGAAAAGTAAATAAAAAAAAAAAGGATAAATAAATCACATGCATGGTTCACCACGAAATTGGCGGTACAAGGAAAATTAATGCCTCCTTACTAGTTTTGGGAAATCTTGAAATAATGCTAAATAGGCAGTTATCGTTTGAAAGCCTAAAAAAAAACCTGCCATAAAGCCCTTTTCTAGCCAGGATATGGCTGATGCCTTTTATTTTTTCTCAAGAATAATTTTTAATAATTTAAATAAGCATTGTGTAATTGCCAAGGTCAAACTCAACATGAAGCAAAGACATAAATAGCTCAGTTTTTTTTAAAATTCTATTCTTATTTGTTTTTATTAAAACTTTTTTTCTTTTTTTCAGTTATATTATTTAAATAGAATGATTTACGGAAGGATGCTGTTGCAACCCAATGATGTAAGTTCTTCACTGAGAAGTTCTAATTTTAGCTACTTATATCCACCTGAGATATATCATTGGCTTACAGTAATTAGTATTACGAGAAAACTCATAAGTCATCAAGTTATCAAATCATCTCTTTATTAACTAATGTATTATGATCAAAGCACCTAAAAACAAATGTCTATCTATATGTATGTATATACATTGGTACAAAATGGCCACAGCTCCAAAATCACTAGTTTCCAGAGTTATGACCAGGAATGGATTCCTTAAATATCTCTCCATCAGTTTACAAACCTTTATGAAAGTAAGTCCTTAGTTTAGTCAGGCTGTAGTTGGAGTCGAGTCTTTTCATAGAATTAAATCTACTTACTCACGGTCATTGAACCCCCAAAATAATACATTATAGTGGGAGTGATATAACTTGTCACACAGGAAACCGTAGAGGGGGTTCGATGTTGCCAGTTCTAGAGCCCTTCCTGCCCCCGCTCTGTCTAGGCGCGGGAGTAGGAGAGGGAGGAGTGGCAACGCAGCAAGGCTGTCATTGGCTAAAGGTGCCTCCACCTTCCCTTAACCGTCCATAGCCGAGTGACAAGTTACATCTCTGCCACTATATAAAACTACCATGTTTAAACCAAAAAATGTTATATGGGTCAAAGGACTTTCAAGACAATTAGGAAATGAAGCAGTTGATGTATTATCCAAATTTGCTCCAAAAACATACCATGGAAGTACTAGAAATAAAATATTACATTACCAGGCATGAAAAGTTTTGGGATTTTCATATATTTTCTAAAATATCTCGAAAACGGTGGTAAGTGGAAGGTGACCTATCGAAAGCTTATTAAATTCTCTACAAAAAAGGTCCTGTTGTAATTTTTGATGGGGGAAACTTCAAAATTGTTAGTTTTGCTCTTTTGAACGGGATTTTGTATCTGTATATCTAACGTTTTAATTGGTCGTTGCTTATTTTAATTATATTTAACAGTATAGTGAGTATTTTACACAAACAAGGTAAGAAAATGTGAGAGTGTTGTAGTGTTTCCAAGATCAAACATTGAGAAGGGGGGGGGAGTCGCTTATAATACTCTCAGTTTCCTTTTGTGGCGCCTTAAATCTATTTTCTCTTCGAAATTTTATTTTATAGTTTTCACAAAAGATTCACCCCTAACAATAACTGGTACTATTCCTTTACTAATAGCACTAGAGATATGTACGGAACCGCGCTAAGATGACGTAGATCCTATGAGTCAGACTTTTTTTTCACATTCAGTCACTAGCTTTCAGATTATTGAAAAGCCAAGTAATATATTATCATTCTCCACAATATCTTCTCATGTTACAAATGTTTTCAGCAAATGAAGATTAGAATTCAAGTCTAGTTCATACAAAATTTATGATTTATTAAATGATCCTGTGAAAAGGCCTATCATTTGAATCTTGATGCATGTTATTTTATTTTTCATTTTCTTCCTCTCCCATTTGAGTTAATTCTGAACAACTAATAAAGTAAACCTTATATTTTTATAAGTAATCCTAAATATCAAATATTAAATTCCAATTTTTGTGAACTTTTTTTAAAATTAATTTATGTAAACTTTTGGAGTATTTTTATAATTTCTTGAATTGTTTTCTTCTGAATATTTATTTGGTATTGAACTTGTTTGTTATTATTGAACAAGTACTAATGTGACCAAAAATAAATAAATACCAGACCTCGTAAATAAATAAGTAGTACATCAAGAAATTTGATTTCATACCTTCATTACTTACAATAAATGAATAAACAAGCATGCTACTGGGTCAATCCATTAGAAATCACCCAGACCATGTTGCTCGATATTTTTGATTTTCCTAATTTTTTTACCAGTTATTCCCCTATACTAGGTGAGTTCAAACCTGCAGTAAAACATTTTTCTGGGTCATAGTTTTTTTTTTGCCGGCCATTTTAAGTTGGCATTTTAACTACTTTTTGTCCGAAAACAAGTTTTACGTAAATGTATCTAACTCTCTTAATTTCATAGATATCTAAACAGAATAAAGACTAAAATGGCCAGAGCGATGTGCTCTTGATTTTTGTTCCTGCATTGTGTTTTCTAAATAGTATAGAAATTGAAGAAAAAAAACACGAACATTGATTGAAATTGGGAGTTTTAGTGCTGCAAAATTATTAGAAGGAAGAAAGACTCATCTTCAATTTTTTTTTCTTGCATAGATTTATTATAGAACTACTTCTTGCAAAAGTTTCAAGCTTGAGAAATGTTTCCTTTTTTTTGTATAATTTTTCAAAGTTTGCCATAATCGTATTTTCCGCAATATTTGAAGTTCAATATCTCAAAAGGGCCTGAGTCTAAAATTATGAAATTTCTACAGCTAATACTTTTTTATGACATAAACAAAAGATATCAATTTGGTGACTTAGACTCAACTGGTTCCAGAGTTATAGTGCATCAAAGTTTGCCATAATCGTTTTTTTCTCAATATTTGAAGTTCAATATCTCAAAAGGGCCTAAGTCGAAAATTATGAAATTTATACAGATGACACTTTTTTTATGACATAAACAAATTATATCAATTTGGTGACTGAGGCTCAACTAGTTCCAGAGTTATAGTGCATCAAAGTTGGGCTAAAATTATGTTATACGCACACAACATTTAATGACAATTCATAGACAAATGGTATTTAAAATAATTTTAGCCCAACTTTGATGCACTATAACTCTGGAACTAGTTGAGCCTCAGTCACCAAATTGATATAATTTGTTTATGTCATAAAAAAAGTGTCATCTGTATAAATTTCATAATTTTCGACTTAGGCCCTTTTGAGATATTGAACTTCAAATATTGCGAAAAATACGATTATGGCAAACTTTGATGCACTATAACTCCGGAACCAGTCGAGTCTCAGTCACCAAATTGATATTATTTGTTTATGTCATAAAGAAGTGTCATCCCCCCCTTTTGAGATATTGAACTTCAAATATTGCGAAAAATACGATTATGGCAAACTTTGAAAAATCATATAAAAAAAAGGAAAAATTTCTCAAGCTTGAAACTTCTGCAGGAAGTAGTTCTATAATAAATCTATGCAAGAAAATAAAAATTGAAGATGAGTCTTTCTTCCTTCTAATAATTTTGCAGCACTAAAACTCCCATTTTAAGTTAAATTTCAATCAATTTTCGTGATTTTTTTTCTTCAATTTCTATACTATTTAGAAAACACAACGCAGGAACAAAAATCAAGAGCACATAGCTCTGGCCATTTTAGTCTTTATTCTGTTTAGATATCTATGAAATTAAGAGAGTTAGATACATTTACGTAAAACTTATTTTCGGACAAAAAGTAGTTAAAATGCCAACTTAAAATGGCCGGCAAAAAAAAACTATGACCCAGAAAAATGTTTTACTGCAGGTTTGAACTCACCTAGTATAGGGGAATAACTGGTAAAAAAATTAAGAAAATCAAAAATATCGAGCAACAAATTTTATGAAATTTGGGTGATTTCTAATGGATTGACCCTACTTTCATTGTGGTTCATAATAAATTTCATTGTGGTTAATAATAAATATTTTTTTAGGCAACACTTGATTTTCAACTTACTGCGAGACGTGAGTTTGTATTCAGTGCCTCCGGCTTCTTCAATCTCGACAACTCACACATATGTTCGGTAAGACGCCTAAAAGCATTATGTTTCTGATCTGTTCAAAGCCCGGTAAAATACCTTTGCTAAGTTCCACCAATATATTTTGAATTGAAAAAAAAAAGAAAAAAAAAAAAAAAAAAAAAAAAAGGCATTCAGAACTGGTGTAATCTGGCTCAAGACTGAGAGGAGGGCCAAGTCCTTCGAGGACTGTAGTGCTTAATGGTTAGAAAGTTATATACAAACATACACATGTCTGTTAACGTGACAGCCATAATTTTGGTTCTTTTGTCACAAAACGCAGCATACAACATTCCTATAACAAAAGATTCGAGACGTTTGTTAACCTGCAATATCATTTTACTAGTGGGGTTCTACCTGAGACTCACCTGTCCTCGACAGTTTATTCATGTATCCTTTGTGGGAATAATTTTTGTTTCTTTGCTATAAAACTCGCTTTTTTAACTCAATTATAGCATAGTAACACCAAGCAAATGGTGTTAATGGAAACCGGTCATATTTTTTTTTGTTAAAGTGAAAGTAATTCTTCTTTGCATAATTATATTAAATTAGTATATTTTGTTTCAGATGATTGGAGCTGGAACTACATACCTTGTTATCCTTCTTCAGTATTCCCCGAATTACTCAGTTAAGGACTTGCGTCATGAAATTAATGCAACAAATCTTACTTCAAGCTAGTTCGAATTTTGAAATATTTTTTTGTTTTGAATCAAATATAATTATATATTTGGAATTATTCTGCAAAATAAATGCATTTTTTTAACTTATTTGAGTATAAAAGTCTGAATCTGACGATGAGCCTTAACCTGGGCCCTCAAAAACAATAACAATGTAGTTTAATTCCATTAGCTTAACATCATTTCACTCAATAAATGTGTCACTGAATAAATGTATATTCATTTTTTTAATTTACTATTTACTTCAAATTCAGCCTTTCTCAATACAATATGCTTAAGTCAATATGAAACGTCATTGTTAAGTGGGTACTTACGTATTAGCGTCAAAGCAGGTTAAAGAGTCAGGTCTCAGAGAACTGGATCAAGGAGTCGAATCACTTTTTGCCAATATGGCGACGGGATTATCAACGTTTTGGGTTAACTAGAGTTTTTTTGTAACCTTTATCGAGCGAAAAGGCATAGCACTTATATTAATAGCATAATTGCTATGCGTTTCCGCTCGCTACGCTCGCTCAAGGTTATACCTAAACTCTAGTCAATCCAACTCGTTGATAATATCGATCAAGAATGGGTTTTCGCTGGATAATGGTCTGATATTCAATTTAGCATCGCTTCGAAACAGTCTCTTTCATTCTTGCTATTCTGCTATCGCCGTATAAACTCTGCTAAATATGAATCTAAATAATAAACAACAATTGCGTGGGTAAATAAAACACAAATGAATTGCGTTATAAAGACAAAGGGAACAAGATGGTTACTATAAACACAATAGCCAATGAAATCTCTGCTAGTGATTGACCAATAGAAATGCGTTATCCACGATCCAGGTGTCTGAACGTGACCCGCCTCTTTAACCTGCTTTGACGCTAATACGTAAGTACTGTTAATGCAATATATATGTATTTTATATATATATATTGCATTAATAGATTTTCTTATTGTTTATGTTTATATAATTATTAGTATATTATTTTTATTGTATACTATTACTTGATGGTGTGAACACTGTGATGAGATAACAACTGTAAGTTGGCGGATTTGTTTGCCCTTTTCTAGTCAGTGTGATTCGTATGATGTCACATCCATTTTTGTGTGCTGTCTCTAATTCAATATATGAAGTTGTATATAATGTTTTGGACTGACTTATGCCTTCAATCATTAAATTTAACAGTCATCACCCCTAATCTGTCTAGTAAAGGGTGGTAACCTGTAAATAACCCATCCCAAATATATGTTTAGTGTATAAGTGGAAGTTAAAATTTGTATATATTATATTGACTTGGAGCAGAAGTCATAGGCGAGTTTCCTTCCTAGGGAAAGAAAAGAGACGTTGTTGGATTACAATAAAATTTGTGTATATTTATATTGGCAACACTGTCTGTACTGACGCTTGTAAACAAACAAGCAAGCTCCTACGCCATTGCGGTTGTTGTATTCTCCCGTGTCGGTGATAGAATAAGTTTCCTTTGTATTACTTTATTTGTGATTTAATAAAGTGTGTTTATTAAGAACTGAAATAGTTCTCTGTTGCTTCCACTTTACCAAACAGACGTGCTAAAACTAGTTGAAAAAATTCAAGTTGAGGCCTTGTACCAGCAAAATACCATTGCAGCAAGGAACAGCAACAAATAAGCGAACTTCATTTATTATTTAAAACCATCCTATGTCCATACAAAATCTTACATATTCCCGTTACTTAAAGATAAATTAGCTGTTTTATTCTAGTTTATTAATGGAAATCAGTGATCATTTTCCCCAGTTCAAATATATATATATATATATATATATATATATATATATATATATATATATATATGTGTATACACACACACACACACAGCTCTATGGGAAATGTTTAATTTCTCATTGTGAATTCTTTTTGAATATTTGTGTTACTAATTGTTTTTTTATAATTATATCTAGTTCACTTTTGTTTATTGGAAAACTGACCTCAATTAATAATTTGCCAATACACTAATCCGTTAATGGATCTATATTTATGTTGGTGACAATGAGAGTGTAATAGCAAAATGAAGTTGCTTTTATTTTAATTTTAGTTGATGGGTTTTTGTTAGTGTTTTCTCATGACATAGTTATTTTCATTATAGAAACAATTGATTAAATGTATGGCCACTTTTAAATGTTTTGCCATTTTCTTTCACGTTAAGGCTGATTCATCACCATACATGAGGTTTCTAAAGGATATTAAGACAGACATGGAAGACAAAGAAAAAGGTTTCATCAAAAGAATGGATGTCATAAAATCAGCTTGGGTAAATCCCAAAGAAATTGATGCTGGACTAAAGGAAATATTTTTTATTTCCAAAATCAGCGGAGTGTTACCTCTCAATCTAACCTTTGATTTCACAATCTGTTCGATTACATTTTCCGCAATCACGTATACATTCTATTTAGCTGTATGTGTTTTAATGTATTTCTTATTGTACCAAGAAAAGGATCAACTCGAGCGAGCCATTATGGAATTGATGAACACAGGATTTCTGATCTGCAACTTTTTTGGGTTATTCTGGCTAGTGTGGAATGTTGACTCCATGAGAAGCCTGAAGAGAGAATTACAATGGGTAGAACGTATAATTCGGTGGAATGGTTTGGATTGGTACTGGCGACCAAACAAACTGGAGGTGTACAGCATGATGTCTGTCCCTATGGTCGTTGGTAGTATATACTGTTTGTCTCGAAGTAGCATTCTAGGGGCAGTAAAAGAAACATTATGGTTTCATATTGGAAATTTTATGATCTTCCTTAAGGTTAAAGACTTTGTTTCTATCCAAGGTCTGATACGTTCTCTAATATTAAAAATAATGTCACTTTCGGACTCTGAGGTCATCCTTCACTGTCAAGATACTATTTTTGTCATTGTTGATTTGCTAAATAACTCTTTTGGGCCTGTACATGTTGCGATTTTTATCTCATTGTTCCTTCCTCTATTGTATAATCTCTTTGCTTTCTTTCATGATGGGTACTATCTAAGTTTCCTGTGGGTAATCACTGGAGCAGTTCCTCTTCTGCACGCGGTCATTTCTTCTCATTTAACTAAGAACCAGGTATGAATTAATTTATTTAATTTTTAGTTGGTTAAATTACTGATTATTTTCACATTTAATCTCTAAAGAATTTAATCTCTAAGATCTTTTTAGAATGTTTCCTCTCTACATAGTTGGGCAAAAATTAGCGAGCGCTAAAAGCTGATACCTCTCCGCTAATTTAACGATACCGTAGAAACCCAGCGCTAATAATTAGCGCATGGCGACAGCAGGGCGCTAATCGCTAATTTATTTATGAAATGTTTAAATATCGTGATAGCTAATAGCTTTAGCTATAGTTACAACATTTTGTCATCTCAAAGTTCACTTCCGGTCTGCTCTGAGCAACTTCCAGGGGCATTCTACCTCACTCCTGTTTCACTTCAGCTTCAATCTAGATGATTTCTGATCACATCAACGACAATTTCGATTACTTCCGGTCGACTCGTGCCTATCGCTGGGTAACTCCTTTTCGACCTGGCTCACTTCCGGTCACTCACGGGCAATGGCGCACTATAACCCTTCTCAATTTAGGTTACTTGCGGTCTCTCAAAATTTCTCACTCAGACGTAACCGGGTGAATCCGAGCCAAATTAGGGTAATTCAAAATTAGGGTTGCTCAAAATGGCTTCCAGGTCACCAAAATTATCCCTGGACCGTTTCCGGATTGATCTAGGCAACTTTTGACCACTTCCGGGGTCACATCCGGGTTCTCAAAATGGCTCCCGGAAGGCCCAGGGATACTTCCGGAAATGACCCAGGGATGAATATAGTGACCCAGAACTAAATGGGAGAGACCAGAAGTAATCCAGGAGAGAATTTTGAATTACCCTAATTTGGCTCGGATCCACCCGGTTAAAAACTGAGACATACAGGGGAAAAAAATTCAAAAGAACAAAACTGACACTTTCAAATTTTAAGCAACGATTTCTCCAAATGAGATCATTCAATTGAAAATTTCATAAGAACCGTTTTTGTAGGAAATTTTATAAGTTTTGAACAGACGCCTTATGTTCAGAAGAATTGCCCTACTAGTCTCGAGATATTAAACTTTCAAGAGAAGTCTAGTTTTTTCCACTTTTCTCAAAAATGGTTATAGGTATGGAACCTTGAAAACGGTTTTAATTGATTCCCCATGTCCAATTACTTATAAAAAGTGTACTTGGAAGCATATAAGTGCAAAACTGTAATCAAAAGGATGTTTACGCACAATTTTTGGCGAATAAACGGTCTTCTGGTAAGTGGAATCTTCTGGTTAACTAGCTATACCTTCTACATCCTGTAATGTTTTTTTTTTTTTTTTTAAATTTGAACCACTGTTTTTTTTTTTTCGTGATCTAAAGACTTTGAAATGTGAATTTTTTTGGTCAGCACTTCCGGATTGCATCTTTGGGTCGGCGTGAGGTAAGAATAACCAATAAAGTGAAGGGTGAACCGAATTTCGGACCATATTGTTACGTCTTTCAGTTTTATTCCTTTTTATAACCTTCTCACACAAAAATATACCATTGATTTTCTTTTGTTATATTTACTTTTTTAGATGAATAGACTGAACAAAATTATCTATGGAAGGATACTCGCACAACCTGATAATGTAAGTTCCAAAAATAATTCAGAATTATCTTGTTCAGAGTAGAAGCAAACTGTATGTATGCTTGGAAATTGTATGTAACTGATATTTACAGTTAATGGCAGCATTTGAGAAAATTACAAGGCAATGTCAACGTTGTGGTATTATATATTTTTAATATATTTTTTTATGGAGTATCAGCTTCCAGGCCAATAGTGCTGGACTACACTTTATAATCATCCAAGGTGTACCAGGAGATTTTTTCAGCGAGCCCATCGCTGAAAGAAGTCAATCTTCCACATGTAGGACTCGAACCACAAGGAGACCCTATACATTTATATTTATAATGTTTGAACATGGGAATGGAAACTGCTGAGAAAAAATCAGATTATACCAACAGAACATAATAAAAAAATAAACTTATGAGATCTTTGTTTAAGCTGTCATTATTTCTGCAAAATATGGAAAGCTAGTTTCCCAGTTAAAAGGATATTTTATTTGATATATTTATTTTTGATCATGGCATTTTTCTCACTAGAGGTGGTTGGTCACCGCTAAAAAAGATTGGTAACCCGTCCTGAAACATCATTGTCTTTTATGAAGGGACATTAAAGTGAAAATAAAACAAGTTTTTTTCTAATAATAAATTATTTTTGATTTTAGGAACCCTTCGACTTTCAATTGACTGTACGGCGTGAGCTAGTTTTCAGTGCCTCCGGTTTCTTCAACCTTGATAATTCACTTATTTGTTCGGTAAGAGATAAATATTACAAGTACATGAGGAGGTGTTAGTTTTACAATGTTTTAATCATTACACTGCTCTACAGTAGTTTCTTGACAATAATGGTTTCATGGATTCCAAAAAAATAAAAAAATAAAAAAATATATTAAAACTGTAACTACCGAGAGTGAAGATTTATTTATTTTAATTTTAAATTCTCATTTTATTGATAAAATTATTTGGGATGGGTTATCTATAGATATATTTTCTCGCCAGGATTTGGGTGGTGTCTTTCTTTTTTTCTTTTTTTTCCTTGAAATTAAAGCTACCCAAAAAAATAACTCACTAACGGCTCATAGTTTGAGATCAATTATTGTATATATAGTTATTAATTTATTCATCAGGTGAATCAATTCAAGGATATTTATAATTATTGATTTTTGATTGTATATATTTTGTAGCCTGTGTATAGAACTACGTGTGTCCATGCAGGTAGTTATTTTATGTTGTGTATATTCTCTAGTGTAAGATAAATGTGATGCAAAAAGGTGTTAAAAGATGGTGGAAAAAAGAAGTTAAAAAAGTGATACTCTTCAGTTCGTTGGATGGTGGTGGTTCTCCTAATGAAGGGAAATATCAAAGTATCCACAAGGATTTACAAGCGGTTTTTTAGAGTGCATTTTCGAAGATCATATTTTCATCTTCAGTCTGTTGCAAACGAGTAATTTTTGCCAGGTATGCACTCCATGTAGCCTTTGACAGCATGCTCTTTATAGACGACAATTAAGCTGCCACATGGAGATGTACATTTATTTTACCTTTATTAGCTAGTTCATTTAATTTTCGTATCCTCCCCCCCCCTCCCCCCGACTGATGGGAAAGATTTTCCGGATTTTGAGATTCAATGTGTTAATCTCCTTAGCCAATTGAGGACATCTTAATATTCATATCTCCCTGTAATATGAATTGTACATATGAGGTTGTACCACCTCACACCCGATGAGGTGATGGTAAGCCCATAAAGCATTGAAGCCTAATTAAGTAGTAGATTATAACATAAGACGTGCACTACCTTTTTATTCCCACTTAACACAAAATTAAAGAACATCTAGAAACATTGAGTCAAAATAATTATAAAAATAATTTGTTTTGCTGAAATAAATGTAAATTTCAGATGATCGGAGCTGGAACTACATATCTTGTTATAATTCTGCAATATACTCCATCATCATCTGATGTTCACTTCATCCAACACCACAACAGTACATCCCAAGCCCTGTTGGTTAATGCAACTAACCAAACCATTGTGTAGTTATATATCTAGTTTGTTTCTTAAATCTGTAACATGAAAATAAATTTTACTCGTAGGATAGTATGTTATTTTTATGACTTGTCCTTTTATTTCTTATCCTATTTCTATATCTTCTCTGTTTATATATTTTTGAGGAGAAAAAAGTGATTTTTGGCCTTCGCTAAGGTTTCATTAAAAATTTTGTATCCAAAATAAGGGAAAAAAAAAGTTATTTTGAAAGAGAAATGTTGAGTATATTAATATCATTTTATAATTCTTTGACAATAAGGAATAATAGTTCAACAAAAAAGTACATTTTACAAATTTATTATTTTTTTTAGGTCACACCAACATTTTTAAGAAAGTCATTATTGTAGGGTCTGTATAAACTGAACCTTAACAAAAAAAAAAAAAAAATACAATTTATTTTTTTCCTTCATGCATCACCTGAGAGGTCATTAGCATCAAAAAAGAAAATACAATAAATATTTATTTATTTAAATTTTAACGTCCATTTATTATTAACTAGGCATTTTAGGACGGGTTATCTATAGGTTACCACCCTTTTCTAGCCAGGATAGGGCTGATGCCTTTTCTTTTTTCTAAAGAAAAGCCACCACCCCTAGTGGGAATCAAACCACAATAAATATAAAAAGTTTAGCTCTTTACATGTTTTATAACCAGCTGACTCAATAATCTATTTAAAAAATTGACTAAATACCTTCTTCCAATGCTTTTTCTGGTTTTTATAATAAAAAAACACATCCCCCAGGTACACACTAATATTTCAGTTAGGTGCGTTGTTCAATTAAATACTTATTCCTTATGCTCCAATTTTGCTTATTTTCGCTACACATTTCTCTCATTAGTTTCAAGTGATGCATAGCTAGTTTTGTTGAAAGAAAAGAAAATTATGGGCACTATATGCATATGAATCGAAGAAATCACATCATGTACTCTTAGAAACCTGATATAAACTAGGTGGTATTGATTCTAAGAAATTTATCTAGCAGGATGGATAGCTGCCCGCGAAGCTTAAAAACTGGCCCTGAGTTACAGGTCATAAATAATCATCACTATGGTACCTTTTACAACAAAATGAATATTGAAGGGGTTAGGTACACCTAGCCTTATAGACAATAAATTAACCCTCCGTCGACCACGTGGGAGAGAGTTACACCGTCGCCCATGTGGGGTCCACCAGGACCCCACTTACATTTATGGTGGTAACGTGCTAATAGTTCATAAGACTACCTTCAAAAAATATTCAATCAATTTTAAGGTGTCAGTGAAAATACCCTCCAAATATGGAGTCTCAGGTTCCAAAATTGTGGTTGTAGGATTTGAAATTGCATTACAGAAACACAATAACACAGGACATAAAATGGAATCCTTTCGTCAGATTGTAAAATTCGACGAATTCAATTTTATCTGGATACCAGATACTACCATGATACAAACTAAATAAATTGGTAAAATAAAATACAAGTAAATATAAAAAAAAAAACTTATCATGGAAGCCCACGTGGGGTCCACTCAGACTCCAAAGCCGTTTTTCAACAAAAAATAATCAATTTGAGGGGTGGAATATCCTTTATGAGCGATTTTACACTGCCGATCTTCGGAGCACTACTTAGTAGGAAGATATTCACAGAACAGGAAGGTAGTGAGACGGTTTCTATAAGGGAGGTGGGAAATAGTGTGCGTGGGATCCACCTAGACCCCACATGGGCGACAGAGGGTAAAATGTCTTCAAGAGATTGAAGTACTTAGAAGTTATGCTGCCCCCTAAGCTCTCCTGGAAGGAACATATCTGCAAAACTGCAAGGAACGCCACACAAACCCTGTGGGCCTGACGGAGAGTATTGAGAAACAACTGGGGCATAATCCCAATGCCATATGTTGGATTTACACAATGATTGTATGGCCTATTATCTCATAAGGATAAATATTTTGGTGGCACTACTGCAGCACTGTTAGCATTAGGAAGATTTTGTGCTCCCTGCACAATAGTTGGGATGCTCGATGATTACGAAAACAATGAGTTCTATTCTTACTGGAGCTTTGAAGATTCTACTCGACCTTAGACAAGTAGAGATATTCATCAAAGAAACAGCCAGTCACACGGCATACAGTATCATGATGATCTTTCAGTGTCATTGGGTGCCCATTGTGAGAAAATCTGTAGGATCCAATTCTCTGCATGCCATAAAACGTTCAGGGCTGGCACTCCTACACCTCAATCTTTGAAACTTTGATTAAATAGAGGGGAGGAGCACTGGAGTACAGGGCAACACCAAGCCGGGAGGATAAATATTGTTATACCGACAGATGACGGACAGACAATGATTTTTTTTGGTTTGAGCAATGCGCCTGTTTGAGGATGATTATTATTATTATATTTATTTATCAGCATCTTTGGCGAAGTGCATTTTTTCTCTACTTTTCAGTAGAGGGCGATGCAAAATAGGTTTAGACTAATATTTTCCTAAATCAGTTAATGTCCTTCAATAATATTTAAAAATTTTTAACCAGATATTTTGACTTGGTATTTACTTAATATTTTGTTTTATTTATTTAAATTTAAATTTTAACGTCCATTTATTATTAACTACGAATTTTAGGACGGGTTATCTATAGGTTACCACCCTTTTCTAGCCAGGATAGGGGTGATGCCTTTTCTTTTTTCGAAAGAAAAGCCACCACCCCTAGTGGGAACCCACAACCTTTGGCACGGAGTGTTAAGAGCTCACGCCTTAACCCTCACGGCTACCAGGTCTCCTATTTTGTTTTAGATGTTGTTATAAATGTCTATGTCCTTTAAATGTTTGAGTATTGTGTCAATGTGGTGGCTGTCATCTCCGAGGAGTTCTGTCAAGTCAATAGGTACATCAAGGTTCTGTCTTAAATGGCAGTCAGTCAGTATATGCTTGATTGTAAGTCCTGAGTTACACGTTCAGCACGTCCTTGTTAGTCATCAGGTACTCATGAGTCACACGACTGTGGCCGATACGTAGTCTGGCTAATATGACTTCTTCGCGATGTGATCTTCTGTATGACGAAGGCCATTCTTTTACCGTAAACTTCACTGTCCTCAGTTTGTTGTCTGTTGTATTAGTCCAGTCCAGTTGCTAGTAGTGTAAGATTGTTTGGTCAATGTAACATATTACGTCTTCATAGTACGATTCGAGTGGCTTGTAAGTTTGTGCTTCTGTTACAAGTTTGGCATGTTAAGAGTAGTGGGTTTAGCAGACGAGTACGCAACGCATCCATAATCCAGGATAGATCTGGTGAAACTACGATAGAAGGTTAGCATTACTTTCCTGCTTGCTCCCCATTTTGTGTTACCAAGAACTCTCAGAATATGTAATGCTTTTTTACATCTAATGACAAGTTCTTTTAGATGGGGGACCCATGTAAGGTGACGGTCAAAGTGTAAGCCAAGAAATTTAATTACATGTGTTTGAGTGACTAATTAGTTGTACATGTGTAATTGATAATTTATGTCTCATCGTTTTCTAGTAAATAGGATTGATTTTGTCTTGTCAGTAGAGAATTTGAGTCCAACTTTTGTCGTCCAGTGTTCAAGTGAATCGATCGTGTGTTATATTCTATTCTGTGCTTCTTTAATTAACTTTGCCAAATAAAATATAAATAGGTCGTCGACACATAGACAGTACTGTACATCGGGAGGAATAAAATCTCACATACATGAGGAACAGTGTTGTGCTTAATACACTCCCCTGTGGAACGCCTATTTCCTGTTTAAAGACATCTGAGGTGCAAGCTCCATTTCTAACTCGAAATTTCCTGTTCGAGAGAAACCCATTTATGAATTTAAGCACATTTCCCCGAACACCCCATTCGTAGAGCTTAGAAATAATTATTCTTTGCCATACTGTGTCAAATGCCTTTTGTATATCAAATGAGATCGCCATCGTTGATTTCTTGTTCAAGAAAGAGTCCACAATAGAAGATTCTAGTCTGACTAGATGGTCTGTAGTTGAGTGAGATTTTCTAAAACCACACTGATATGGGGACAGTAGGTCTTCTCTTTCCAGTATCCAAAGCAATCTTTTATTTAACATTTCTCCAAATAACTTGCAGACACAGCTGGTCTGAAGCTTGTAACAGCAGATTTGTCTTTATTTGGTTTGAGTATTGGAATAACGATGCTATTAGTCCAGCTTTCAGGGACTTTTCCTGGGGCATATATTGAGTTCATAACATGTAATAATGAGTGAGAGAGTTGTTGGGTAGGTGTTTGAGCATTGAGTATGTTATATTGTCGGGTCCTGGTGAGCTGTCTTTAGTGTGTTTGAGGATGAAATATGTTTAATAGTGCCTAGGTTTCAACTTGAAATAATCCTTTCAAGATTGATAGGAGAGAAGGACTCGACTCTTCTCAAGTGTAAGTAACTTTGTACTTTTAACATCTTTCATTTTTAATAATGTGTTGCTTTTTTACACTAATGAATGTTGTGTTTGTTTTCTTTTTGTTTAGGATATTGGTTCTGTCCAAAAAAAAAAAAAAAAAAAAAAAAAAAAAAAAAAAAAAAAAAAAAAAAAAAAAAAAAAAAAAATACTTTGGCTAAAATCAAAGGTCAAGTTCGTTATCCAGGAGATTCTGGCTACCTGAACAAGATTTTTTGGGCAAAACTCGCAGGGCTTGTGGTTTTGCGTTTATAGGCTTTTAGGTACACTTTTTATAGTTAATTTAATATGAGAAATTAAATGAGACCATGTTTTGGGTATTTTCTTAAATATCTCGTAAACGGTTCAAAAATTGTGATAAGTACAATGTAATTATTCGAAAGCTTACTAAATTCCCTACAAAAATGGATTTCAAATAATTTTTGATAAGATAGTCCCTGTCCCTAGAACATCATTGAAGCGCTATGATGACACAGTTCCAGGGAGTCGGACTTTTTAAACTTAATGTCAATGTGTATAAAACTCCTACTGTCCTGTGAATAGTGTTCTATTTCTCATTCATTTTCTTCATTGGCACCCTTTTATCCTAATAAATTCTATCAGTTTAATGACTTTAAGAGTAAACATTATTCTTAAATGATCAATACTGCTGAATATACAGACTTTAATATGTCAACAATGAGAACATCCTATCTATCCTTGAAGCATGGAACAAATACCTCGAATTAATAGAAACAATGCTATTCAGGTTTTTTACGAAGTATTCTATAGCTTCAGGTTGATAGGCATTTCACCATTAAGTTTTGCTCTTAATTATTATCGGCTAAGTGTTTTTGTTTTAGCATTGATTCTGCTTTCATTGTGGTCATTGCGTCTTGGATGGACGATTTATTATAATTTCCAAATTTTTCCAAGAAATGTTCTCTTTGTTCTTGAACACTGCCTAATTATTTTAATTATAATATTTTCTCTTATTAGAATAGTATTTCACAAAAGCATATTAATTAGCATCCAGAAAGAACTCTTTCGAATTGCACATGAGCTAGATCGGACCCCTATTATATGGAAATGGCTTCCGACATTTATTGAAAAGTATGGATTTATTATGTTTTTTATTTCTCTTCAATTCCTTTTTGCTTTACTACGACAAGAGACATTCTATTATGAGTACTGTGCATTCTTTGCAGTATGCTATTCCACTGTATTAGCTATAATAAACCAATTTCTACTTCTTCTTTCGATGATTAGGTCAATAATAGATTCCCTTGACGATAAATGTGACTCAAATAGAATTGTTTGGTGCCAAGGTGCATTCTTAGAGCTCTGTGAAAAGATTGAAGCCTTTTATGGGCCGATTATTTGTCTCGTTATCGGCACAATGTTCACTCGAATTATTAGCAATTTGATAAGTCTTTTTTCCTCCCCTGATGTTTATGTCTGGTTTCTTGTCGCAGTGTACCCAACCATCCATATTGCAGGAGCAGCAAATATAACATTGAACAGGGTATGAATAGTTAAATGATTTAATTATTTGTAGCTTTGTCTGTACTCATTCATTGGTTGTGGTAATGCATAATTGTCATTATGCAGAGTAAATAAAAACATTAATAATATATTTTAGAAAAATATAATTTAAAAGTAGTTAAAATAAGTGAAGAACTACAATTAAAGAGCTACTTTTTCTGTAACCTTAAATTTATAAATACCTTTTACCGTTAAGAAAATTTAAACACATGCTGGATTGAAATCTCCAACAAAAAGGCCAATGGAGGCCTGGTGGCCGTGAGTGTTTTGAGTACTTCATACCTAGGCTATTGGATTTAATTGTCAGGGGTACTGGATTTTCTTTTATAAAAAGAAAAAGCAACAGCCCTGTCCAAACTAAAAAAAAGAGTAGTTGCTGTAGATAACCCATCCTAAAAATCGGTTTTATGTGGATTATTAACTGGATGTCAAAATTTAAATAAATAAAACTGAAATGTCATAATACATGGAAAGCAGAAATAACCCTCTCCCTCTGTTTCTCAACTTCTATTATTGTCGATTTCTTGACAATGAGTTTTTTTTATGGTGCATCTATTTTATTCAATTTTGTATATATTATTTCAGATAAATAAATTGAAAAACATGCTTTATAGAAGAACAGTAGCCCAACCAGATGATGTAAGTTGCATAAAACATTATATCGATACTACCTTAGTCTATCAATGTAGTACCTATGCAATTCCAAACTTAAAATGTAACGTCTAAGAAAATTGTAATTTTTAGTCTAAAAATACAATTTTTAGACCAAATTTGTATTCGATTATTAAATGAATGAACATCAACAAATCAAAAGTAACTTGATCTGAAACTCATGTACTAAAAATCTGTTTCTGAAGTGCAGTATTGGTGTCTCTTTAGTTATAAAAGTTCTAAAATAATGATATTGTATTATAATAATAATAATAATATAGTAGGGGAAATTATAATCTGTCTAATCAACCACAAGTCCAAATCTAATAAAATTGATTTTCTTTCTTACTTACTTAATCCCTGGCTCTACAGGTCACGGCCCATGACAGCATTCCTCCAATTTTTGACGTCCAGCTTAGCAGCATCTCTTGCTACTTCGTCTTTCCAATGGCTTCTTGGCCTACCTCTTTTTCTCTTTTTCCCTAGGATTGCCATGTCCAGCATCTTCTTCTGCGATCTCTCTGCCTTCATTCTCACAAGCTGACCGGCCCAACGCAGCCTACCAGCTTTTATATAATTAACAATATCCTGATTTTTCAGTATGGCTGCGATTTCAGCATTACTCTTTATCTTCCATTTTCCAACTATCTTAACTGCACCATATATCCTTTTAATGATTCGTTTCATTTTTCTTTCAAAAAGTAAAAATATATCATTCTATTAAAATATAATTTAGAGTATATTTATAAATATAAATTTTGCTTAGGTTTGGACTTGAGGAAGTATTAGACAAGTTGTAATTATTTAGTGAAAAATTGGACTATTAAATACTATGTTGATACAGTCAATAGTGTGCATTGTGAACAGGTGTTTTACAACTCCATATTTTATTTCAGTTTAAGTTGTGTATTTCTTTTAATTATTATCTTAAATATTATGAATATTAGTATCTCAAATATTACGAATTTTACATAAACATGAGAGAGAAAAAAAAAAAAAAAAAAAAAAAAAAACGTGACCTCTACGTTAAATTGTGGCCCCAGCAATTCCATTGATATTAAGGATTTCTTTTTCTTTTGGAGGGGGAGGGGATTCAATTTACTTTATACATTTAAAACTATAATTTAACTTAGTTTCAAACGAATAAATGGTTATTTCTCTATATTATTATTAAGTTAAAAGGAGGATTAAGTGTTTTTCATTATTCACATTTGGGTTATAGCATTTTTCAAAACATTTAATATGTCCCCTAAATACATTCTTAGAGGAAAAATTCTTGTTTCACCCATAATCTCTCAATTATTATCAGGAGAAAGAAATCAAAGACATATTTCGCCTGATTGTGAATAAAATCCCTTTTAATTATAATGCCTCTATAATACTAAAGTTTATGTTAGCTTATCTTGTTTTTCCTAACTTTTGAGTTTTTTTTTTTTTATTTATTTTTTTTTATTACATCTGTACCAATTAAAGAAGTGTCTCATTAATGTCTTCTTCTAGATCCAGGAATAATTGGCAGTGCTTGCATTATTAAGCAACAGCCCAATATATCATTATTTTGTTTTTAGACTTGCTTCACTTCTGATTTAGCTTACCAAAAAAAATAAAAATAAATAAATAAATAAATAAAAAATAAATAAAAAATAAGTGAAAACTCCTCTTAAATTTTTTTTATTTTTATGCATTCCGGTTCTAAACATTTTCTAAATTTAAATTAAAAACACAGAGAACGTTTAATGATTGTGCCTGCATAATCCTTCCCAAAAGTAATAGTAAAAATAGATATAATATTATTAAACATAAAAATATTGCCCAATCTTTATTTTATAGAAAAATTAACTGACTAGGCAGGGATATGAACATAGACCCTCCCGTTTTATGCTTTGTTTTGCCGTGTTAATTAGACTGTAGGACTTCATATCAGAGCATGACGAGTTATTTCATCCAAAGGAGCATAAGCTTGAGACGAACGTTACAGCCTTATATTTATCTGATGTAAACAAATGTTATTCTCATATAAGGATCAGAGTAGAGGTACCCCTTCTAGAAATTAAATTAAAAAAAAAACAAAAAAAAACAGTGTATAATACACAGGGAGTTAACGTCATCAGTGCCTTTTGATATTAAAATCTTCTCTTTTTTTTTTTTCTTTTTTTTTATTTCTTATCGTAATATTCTTTCCATTTTTAGCCTTGCTTCCCAAAGAATTGTAATTGTGACAAAAAAACAAAAAAATGTCACTTTAAACCAAATTTTTATTTTATTTTATTAATTAAGCTTATCGCAACTCAGGCGACGAAACTGCAGCTTGAAAGAATTGAGGTAAGTAGAAGATAGTAGTCAATAGTATATTCAATGATAAATAGTAAAATAAATAAAAAGTACGAGTCGTAAGTAAAGTAGTAGTTAATAGCTGCGAGAGAAGTAACTTAATTCTGTGTTGATATTTCAGTGCCTCACTCAGTGATATTTACTAATAAAAAGGGGGGAAGGAAAACAAGAGGGGAGAAAAGGCAAAAATAAGACAAATAAATAGACAGATAAAAGAAGGAAGGAAAAGATAAATTTATACAATTTATACAAGGGGAGAGAAAAAAAAAAAAAAAAAGAAAAAAAAAAAAAAAAAAAAAAAAAAATGGCGTTGCTAGAGTTTATCCAGAGTTTTGATGTTGGAAAGGAATTGGAATATGTCTGAAATATGTTTGCTGTCATCTGAAAGTAATTCATGCATGTTTGATGGTAAGTCAGTGTTTAGCCTGAGTCTACAGTCTGTCAGTAAGTGTTTAACAGTAAGTGTTGTATTGCAGTACTGGCATATTGGTCTGTCTTGTCGTGTCATAAGGTATGAGTGAGTCAGTAGGGAATGGCCTATCCTCAGCCGGCAGAGGACGACTTCTTCTCGTCTGTTACTTCTGTTGCTTGAAGGCCATTCCCGAACTGTATACTTAATCTCCCTTAATTTATTATCTGTAACTTTAAACCAGGTATCCTGCCAAATTTGCATTATTCTCTCTTTACCCTCAGTGCGCAAGTCTTGGTACGTCAAACTGTCAATGTCCTGTTGTTCTTTTCGTCCTGCAAGTTTTGCTAGTAAGTCGACGTTGGTACTTGGTCCGATGTCTTCATGTCCTGGTAGCCAATACAGAGTGACTGTCTTGTTCAGTAATGATATTTTACAGTGTATCTCTTGTATTAAAGGATTAGTATTGTAAATGTCCTGTAATGTAAGAAGTGCGCTCAGTGAGTCAGTACAGATAGTAATGTTTCTGTGTTCAGTGTTAGGTATGTTGTCCAGTGCGAGTATAACTGCATGTAGTTCGGCTGAGTAGGAGCTTGTTATATTTGGTAGCTTAAGCAACTTGATTTCATCTCCAACTACAGCAGCCGCTCCTACACCATCAGCTGTTTTCGACCCGTCAGTGTAGATGAACAGTGTTCCAGTGTTTTCAGTCAGTCGTGAATAAAAAATATTTTTATATAGTTCTCTGGATGTAGGGTTAGTTTTTTTGAATTTTGTAAGTTCGAGGTCCATTTTTAAATTTCTTGTTGTCCACGGTATACAAGTCAAGTCTGGAGTTTGTAGAGGTATGCTATATTGTAGATCCGAGTTTTGTGTGTATGTTAAGTATCTCATGTGCAGGGGACGTTGTCTTTTCGTATGATATTGAAATAGTTCGAGGTATGTTTGTTCTAAGGAATTTGGAGTACATGGACTATTTAGGAACTTACTTTTCAGCACAAATTTTATACAGTTGAACATACGTCTGAGCTCCAATGGTGGTTCTCCGCTTTCAGCATAGAGACTTACGGCTGGGCTTGATCTGAAGGCACCAGTTGCAAGACGTAGACCTTTTGTATGTATTGGGTCCAGTATTTTCAGTGTGCTGGTTCTGGCAGACGAATACACTACACTCCCATAGTCCAGTAGAGACCTGGTATATGCTCGGTAGAATGTAAGCATTAGACGTCTGTCTGCTCCCCATTTAGTATTACTAAGAATCCTTAGTAGATGCAGAGATTTCTTACATCTATTAACGAGTTCCTTCAGATGGGGCACCCAAGTGAGTCGGGAATCAAATTGTAGTCCTAAAAATTTAAGAGTATTTGTGGAATTGATTAATTCATTAGATAAATATAAGTCGAGTTTTGGCATCTGTCTCTTTTTGGTAAAAATTATATAGTGTGTTTTTATTGTTGAAAAGTGTAGTCCGTTAGTAACGCTCCATTTTTCGAGACTTGCTATGTTTTGTTGTATCATATCCTTAGCATAGTCTATATTTCTTGCTTTAACATAAGTAAGCAAATCATCTACGTAAAGGCAATAACGCACATTAAAAACCAAATTAAATAAACCAAATTTAAAAGATTTGGAAATTATTTAGACTGGATTCCTGTATAATAAAAAATTAAATGATGTAATTATTTGTAATTTTTAAATTGTAAAAAGGGGCATTATATATAATATAGTATGGATGTATTTACAACGACCAAAGTTTATTTAATTACATTCCTTTTGGCTGTATTTCTAATCGTAATTTATTTATTCCTTCTTGTCTAGAAACATTTAAAATTTTTCATACATTAACAACAAATTTAGCATAAGACCTTGTTTTTTTTTACACTACTTATTAACTTTTTTCAAACTCAGTCGATGTCCCAAACTTTGTTATCTGCTAGAGCAGATGTATTTAATAAATAAATAAATACTTTAGAAAATAAAATGAAATATGATTTATTTAATAAACATATTGTGTTTCATCAACTGTTGTGTTTTGGTTTAGGAAACCCTCAACTTCCACCTGACAGCACAGCGTGAAATAGTCTTCGATGCTTCTGGATTCCTTAAGCTTGATAACTCATTAATTTGTTCGGTAATTATTCAACTTCATGCTTTTAATTAAGAATACTGAATTTTCATTTCAATTCTTCCAATAAATGCAACATTGAAGTATCTGATGATTCTCTTACTGTTAATACCTAGATTATTGTTTAGTATTCCTATCACGTATCAGGAATCACTCTCCTCAGCCTTGTATTAATTATATCAAAAGTTTGGAGGATTTTAGCAACCCAGAAGTTATTACAGAATTATGTGAAACTTATTATTTAATGAAAAATATTAAAAGTAATAATACCATGTATTTATTCAAATGTTTTGATTTAATTTCAGATGATTGGAGGAGTAACTACATATTTTGTAATTCTTCTCCAATATTCGGCATCTTCTGCTGACGCTAATGGTGACCAGCCCTTAAATATGACTAATATAACCCTCAGCTAATTTATTTTTGTTTAAAGGGAAAATCCAGTAAAAAAAAAAAAAAAAAAAAAAAAAAAAAAAAATCAAGAGCAATATGTTTCCATTGGTAATTGTCAGCCAAATGAATAAATATTGTACCTTCGGCCTACACTGATTGTGTCATTGTTTGATTTTGACAGTTGTAAAAAATTAGTCAGTTCTTCACTTAAAGGTACTTTAGGTAACTAACTAGATGCCTCATGTCATGCTAGCCAGTTCAAGAGCTCTGAAGATGTTCAAACAAAGAATTATTTTTGGAATCCTACCCTTATTTTTTTTGCAAAGCATCCTTCAGAAAATTTACTATAGTGACTCAATCCACCCTTGGCAGGATTCAAACCACTGCCTAAAAGGAAACAAACCAGCTCTCTACCTGGAAACATGAATCTCTCACCGCTAAACCATCCACATTTATTTACTACTATCTTGAATTTCATCCTTTTATTTTTTCTAGCCACTGCAGTTAATCTTTTTATGAGTTAATACAGCCTTTTACCTTTTACCTACAGCTTAAAGAGTTTATGAAATAGAATGGACTAACCTCAAAATTGCTGATTGCCTGTTTCTGAACTATTACCGAGAATTTAAATAAATTTTCATTGAATTTATTTATTTATTGAAAATTTTAACGTCCATTTATTATTAACAAAGAAATTTAGGATGGGTAATCTATAGGTAACCACCGTTTTCTAGCCAGGATAGGCCATGACCCCTAGTGGGAATCGAACCCACAACCTTATGCACAAAGTGCCATGCCTTAGCACTCACGGCTACCAGGCTTCCATTGAATTCAATTATTAAACTCCTTTTTTTTAAACTATATAAGAACATTCAATACATATAGTAACTTTTTATAAGTTCTTGAGTTATTCATTAAGATAGTTAGACTTAGAACTGATTTATATTTGTTGATATTTCATAAATTACGCATTATATTTATAAGCAAACCTGGATAGGAAAGAAAACCTTTTTTAAAGGACGCTATTGAAAAAGGAGTAGGAATAATTATCAATGAAGCTATGCCTTCTTCATCGTAGCTGCTGCACATATGAAAACAACTCTCCTGTTCTAATAACACAAGGAGTTGATGCACCCAAAAAAAAGTAATAAAAAGATAAATTTCCTGAAAAGGCTCATGAAAGGAATCAGGAATGGATACTTTATTTTTAATCATTTTGTTCCACTCATTCTTGATCCTTACTTGACCCAATTTTTTGTTGCATTACCATCTTATTAATTTTTAGATAGTAAGGATTAATTAAACCTTAACAATTATTGCAAATAAACTTTTTTTGTCATACTTTCTCCAACTGCCTATAGTTTTTTTTACGGCGCATCTACAACTTGGCCATTAGCGCCGGGCTATCTATAGTTGCCACCCTTTTATAATGCCAACAGCACGTGGTCGGTCACCCATTCAGGTACTGACAACGCCCGACGTTGCTTAACTTCGGTGATCTACGGGAACCGGTGTATTCAACGTGGCTATGGCCGTTGGCAACTGCCTATAGTTAAATCAGTATTCAAAAGGTGATTATAACACATATAACTCATTCAAAATTAAACTGTGATAGCCAAGCACTAAAGGTCTATTGTTCTTGCTGGTGAGTGGAAACACGATTAACGATCTTTCTTAAACTACAAATAATTATTATTATTATTACTATTAGGATAAGTCTTATTATGTAGTTAGTAATATAAGTCAGGATTTTTGTGACATTTTTCCTTTTATAAACAAGTGTTGACCTAAATCTTAAGTTCTGTAGTGTTTAATCTAGAAATAGTTTGTTTGTGTGGCATAGAGGTACACACGTGTTATTGTGTTTTTTTATACCAAATAAAGAAATTTAAAAAAAAAAAAGAAAAAAAAACCAAAAAAAAAAAAAAAAAACGATTGGATAAGAAAGCTGAAAACGCATCTGTTCCTTGCATAAAATTATGAGTCTAATGAGACACATTACACCGTAATCCGTCAAAACCTAAGGGAGAGTTTATTTATTTTTTGTAGGCACTGAATAACAAGGGAATGATCATTAATTTTAACTATTTGTGCAACAAAATATTTTAGTTTTGTACAGCGTTGTGGCAACAAATCAGGAGGTATGTTCATCCTATCAGCTTCGAATTCATAAACCATAAATTTGTTGGTTTTGCACATTGTAAATAAATTCTTTTGGTAAAATTGTCATCTAGTGGTTCTTAAGCCCACAATGAGAAATCAACTCTTTCAAGTCGATTATTATTTAAATCATTGCAATAAGAAAAAAGAAAGAATAAATCAAAGGACCTTAAAAAATACAAATTATACATTCTATTTATTCATATGAAATACATTATTACATGTTTAGTGTTTTCTTTTTAAAAAAATTCAAACTATTTATAGATACATAGAATGCTTAAATTAATGACTAGTAATAGAGTTCTCATTTTAATCTACATAGTTATTATAAATAAGTTACGATATATACATCTTTGGCATCAATGATTTCACAATATAAATTATATCACAGACAACTTTGTTAAACTTTTATAACACTTGCAATAACGAATCTGTACACATTGAATATTTTATAACTTCAATTTTAAGTATACATAGATTCCATCTACTTAGAAAACATTTACATTAAAAATACTGAAAGAAATAGCTCGTGAAGAAGTATACCGACAATATATTATTCAATAGTTATTCACTATTCATGAAGAAAAATTTATGACTTATAGCTTTTGCCTTTAGCATGCCATCTTATTTGATGCCTTGTTTTCCATAAGCGAACACTTCAGTAGGACCATTGTTAACGAAGACCAGAGATGGGCATAATTTTATTTATAAATAAAAATACGAATTTATTCGTACTTCATATATTTGTGAATACGAATATAAATAAATTCGTATTCATATGTGTGAATACGAATTTATTTTTATTCACATATATTAAATATAAAAATACAAATAAAATTTTATTCGCAAATTTTTCTGCGAATAAAAATAAATTCACAGAAAAAATTGTAAATAATCACAAAAAATGTGAATATTTACAAAAAATCAAGTGATTTAAAAAAAAATCACATTAAAATATATGAATAAAAATTTATTCATATTATAATTTGTGAATAAAAATTTATTCACAATAAAATTCGCAAATAAATCATGAATTTATTCGTATTAAGATGATATTACGAAAGTTATTGAAGGTGATTTTTTTTTTTTTTTTTTTTTTTTTTTAAGGCTTTTAACGTCTAGGTTATTAGCGCCTAGAATTTTTGTTTACCCCGAGTCCGCCGCGGGACCACCAGCCATGCTGCAGGGACACAGTTTGTCTGTACCTCCATAGAAAAAAAAAAAAAAAAAAAAAAAAAAAAAAAAAAAAAAAAAAAAAAAAAATTGAGAATAAAATTTTATTTGTATTTTTATATTTAATATATGTGAATAAAAATAAATTCGTATTCACACATATGAATACGAATTTATTTATATTCGTATTCACAAATATATGAAGTACGAATTTATTTATATTCGTATTCACAAATATATGAAGTACGAATAAATTCGTATTTTTATTTATAAATAAAATTATGCCCATCTCTGACGAAGACATAGGTAAATATGCTTCAGCAATACAAGATAATATAAAAATACTAATCCAGACAGAAAAGAAAGCCTAAATAGGCTTGAAATTTTCTACATTTAAGTTATATATTTTTTAATACAACACTCAACTAAGTATATACAGAAAATTGTAATTACCCCACTAAGAATATTAAATTACTAAGCTAAAAGATTATATATCAGTTAAATGCAATTCCCTCTAATTGCATTGCGAACTGAGAGATAATTTAAATGAGATAGAAGCTAATTTTTAATTTAAATCACGACCTTATAATTGAAAAAGCTTATTCAGGATTAGTATTAAAAAGTTAAGAATTGTTCAATGTTTTAATTTCTTAATTTCTTTTTTACATTTACGTATTTAAATTAATATCAACTTTGATATATAAAAAACGTTTTTATAGAATTTTATAACAATTAATTATGCAACTGAAATATCAATGTGAAATCCGTAATGATTCTGTAATGAGATTTTCAATGGTTGATTTTTATTGAAAAATAAATTTTTAGTCAACACCGTTTCAAATTTGGCATTGATAATAAACAAAGAGAAGAGTATTTATTTTTCACATCACAGATTATGAGGAAACTGAATGTAGAATGTTATGATTTATCAAGTAATATTTCCATGGAAACTACGTATTTTGTAGAAAACAGACTTTCCCCCACTTAATAGCTGCATGTGACATTTCAACTTGTAAATAGTGCAAACATCTAAAATAAGTCTTAGCTGTTAGGCTATTTATTTTATTAATATACTTACAAATGAGTTACGAAGTTCTGTCTAAAAAAAATAAAATAGAGAACTTTATCAATGCAGAATTAATCTGCAGTATTTCTGAGCCAATAAAGCTGTTTCTCATTTTCTGCTTTATGAGGTTTCAGTCACATAAATAAATAGCAACTCCTTTTCCTTTTGTACTACTTTATTGTTAAATATTATATTTTATATTTATTGCATTAATAGCTTTTCTTATTGTTTATATAATTATTGGCAGATTATTATTTGATAGTGTCAACACTGTGAGCATAGAACAGTTGTAGGTTGGCAAACTTGTTTGCCCTGTTCTAGTTTGTTTGTCTGTGTTTTCTTATAATGTCATGGGCGTATATAAGGGGGGCCGCAGCCCCCCCCCCCCCCCCCCAAAATTTTGATTTGATCGGTAAAAAAATCATAAAACCCTTAAAAATAAATTAAATGAGATCATTTAGTTCATAAAACATATTCTATTTTGGGTGTAATAGCGTTTAAGTTGGCTAAAACTCTTCCAAGATCTAAATTGTTAGTATTCCATACACCGGAAATGGTCTCAGCCCCCCCCCCCCCGATATTTTCCCAGCCCCCTCCGAAATTATTTTCTATATACGCCCATGTATAATGTATATAATATTCTATATTATAATATGTTTTCTTATGATGTACATAATATTTTGGACAGATTTATGCCTTTAATCATTAAATTTAACATTTATTTCATATTTGCCCGTCATGTTTTGTGGCCTCCTTGCTGCTTCTTTGGGTCCATAAGAACCCCACAAGTGGTCCACTCCCAACCATATTAGGATTGGGAATATGGATTGCAAGCACAACATATGCAGAGTTATGTCCCCTTAAGAGATGACTAGGAGCCCACGAGATATTTAGGACAAATATGAAATAAAGTGGTACAAAAAGTAAAAGGAGGTACCATTTATTTATGTGAACTACAACAGAAAAAATGTGAGGAAAATTTATTGAATACAAAATCATATTGAGCCTATTAGTCAATTGTTTTAAAGATTAGCAGCTTCTGATATCACTTTGATAATTTGCTTACCATCTCCAAATTAAAACTTGGTTTGTCTTTTACCATAACTTAATTATTGAAGTTGCTCTATTATTGAGCCCAAACTGAAAACAAACTATTATTTTTTTAATTAACCAAATACAAGGTAATTACGTCTAGTTCTCTCAATAGTCCACATGATGTTATTGAGTTTTTATACTATTAATTTAAATTAATAATGGATTTGTACTTAGTTTTTAAAAGAACATAGGTAGGTCCAAAACTGTCCTGCCTAGATTAGAAAAATGGGAAAAAATAAAATAAAACCATTTATGAATTTCTCAACAACTCTATATAAAGTTGAATTTTGTTAATTGTTCTTGACACCTTGATAAGACATAGCTTCGAAATAAATCAGAAGAAGAACTCTTAAGAATTTCAATCTCAACGGCTCTCTTCTCAATTAAATGTTATAACTATTTTTGGGAGAAAAGTGAAGTATTTTTGACTTATTTGCCAGCCTTTCATGTTTAAAAGAGTGAAATCCGTACAATTTCCTGGGAACGAACCACGAAAAGAAATATTTGGACCTACCTATAAATCTCTAATTGATATTATTTAAGAGTGAAACATTAATATGTAGTGCCTATTTTATTTTTCTTAAAAAAAGATTTCTCTTTTATAGAATTGAAAACATTATAGTTATTGTTCCATTTCAAAATTTAAATTTCATCAATTGTTGAGAGTATACAACTGTCTGACAGTGGGTAGCCTTGTTCTTAATTTTCAGGAGACTCTGGAGATTTTGCATGCCTGAAACAAATCATTTATGATTAATTATATTTTTATACGCATTCAATAACATATATTTTTGTAGATCTGGAAGAGCCTCCTTTGAAAACATAAACGCCTAACTCTCAGGAACTTACATACATACATACATACATATATATATATATATATATATATATATATATATATATATATATATATATAGAGAGAGAGAGAGAGAGAGAGAGAGAGTACATACACATGTAGGGAAAAAAACATACACAGGTAATTTGGCCTTACAATGATTGTAAATTCTTATAAAGTGATAAGTCTTGCAAAAATAAATGATAGATAATGTATATGAATAGAAGAGAAATCCAAACATAAATTTTAGCTTAAAAAATAAATAAAATTAAATTAAATGTATAAAATAATGAAATATTACAGCTTATTTTTTAAATTTGTCGGAGCCTATTGTACCAATTAATATATAGAATTATCAAGGTTAGATAAGAATCTCCCTCTTAGAAATTGTACAGTTCCCTCCTTGGCTATATACTTACAGTCTAACCTATGTAAGGATAGATTAGGTGAAAGATATGTTTTATATATAATATATTAATGTATTTCCTTACGAGTATGATTTCTCCATGAGATACATGTCCCCGAGAAGACGCTGTATTGGAATGTCACCAATGGTTTCCCTGAAGAACAGCCTCTCTATGGTTGCCCTCCGGACACTCCGCAGGCTGGGTATGATGAGGAGGAGTCTTCCGAATCTGGTAGGCTGTCTTGGGTAACGTCCTCGGACGTAGTCACCCAGTATACACTGGGCCTGGTCTTGAAGCATTTCTACTGGCTGCACGTCTACGAGGCCTGGAGTCTCTTCAAGAACAACAAGGTTTTATTAATTACATTTTTTGTTGTGCAGAAAGCTTATTTATTGTTATGTATCAAAACAGAAATTTACTAAACCGATACATTTGTATTCATCTAGATAGATATTTATTTATTTGCATAAGATACATCTTGTACAAATAATATCAATTTTAGACACTTTGTTTCTTTCCATTTTGAGTCTGGTAAATGCAATAATACTATTTCACAGCAAGTGACAATATAAATTTTGTGTATTTCTAAACTTAATATATAATAATAATTTACATCATTCATATATAATTTACATCATTCATATATTTATTTTATTACATATGTCATTTATATTAATCATACATTTATACTTTAACTTACTAAGATTATTTTTTTTTATAATGTTTTTTACAATTGTTAATATTACCTTAAATTTAACAGTATTGTCAAAATATGCCAATTAATGTGCGCTTCAAAATAGAACCAAAAAAAACAACAAAAATTAAAACTGAAACTAAAAGATGGAAACTTGTTCATATTGTGAACCTACTCATTCACATTAAGAGAGTGAAACTTGTTACAGATAGTCTCAATGAATTTATAAAGCCGATTCAATTCCTCTATGGTGGTTATATTCAACATATTTTGAATAGCCTGAAGGTCACAGGATGCAGAAGTGGATGGATTTAAAATATCTTCTCTGTTTTCTTCAAGTGCTGAACAGTGTAGGATGAGGTGGTATAGACTATTGTCATTTACGTACTGTTTGCAGGGTGGGCAGACATCATTTGCTTTAAGGGAAAAATGTTGACTTCCTTGCTATAGCTGTATACTTTCAGGGTTTCCTACCCTTAGCCGGCTAAAATTTTGAATGCCAAGTAGGTTTCTGGCTGAAAAGTATTAAAGCTACATAGAACTCTGTAAATGGGATTCCTACTTGAATTTAAAGTTCTATTGATGTCCCTTGAGAAATTGAGGTTGAGGATCTTTTCAAGGATATCATCCATATGCTGCAACATTTCATTAGGGTGTAAAGCATTCAACTCTTCAGAGCATCCATATTGTTGAGCTATCGTATGGACTTGTGAGACCCAGTTATACCCTAAGTCAGGACTCTCTGCATCAAGCAACCTTAGTTTATTAAAACATTGCTTAGGCAGCCTCTCCTTTGACATCAAGGACAACATAGTCCAGTAATTCATTATTCTCTTGATTGCCTTTACATTCAGAGAGCTTCTTCCCGTCTCAAGTCGAACTATATAGTTGGGAGTGTTCTTTGGCCAACCATACAAGTATTTCATGAACTTCATCTGAGCTGCTTCGATGGCATCGAGATTTGTATTTATCTACATCTTAATATATTTCATCTTGAATTGATAAAAAAAATTAAGAAAGCTTTTAATCTCTAAAGTATAAAAATAATACTGATAGATATTTAAATTTTAAAATATTTTTCTTTTGTGACTTAAATTGCTGAATAAAATACGTATTAAATGCTTAATCTCCTACAAAAACCCCTGTATTGAGTAGTGATTGAAATGACCTTTAAAGCTCTGATTGAGAACATTATTTTAAGAACGCATCGACGATCAAGAGTCAGCAAGATATATTGAAATTATTTTCTTTAAGCCGGACAACAAAACGGCACTAATTTTACCCCCGACGATTCAGTAAGGAGGCAACGATGATAATCAGAATGAATTAATAAATCTCGAGAAGCATCGAATCTACGAAAAGTGCGTATTCTATTATATGGAGGAATTCCATGATAGTTATGGACCCAGGCACAGGGCTGCCACTTGGGGGGGGGGGGGGGGCTGTCGGGTACAGTAGGCCTGGGCCTGGCCTCGCTAATTGGAAAAAAATGTATAGGTTTTGAGCTTGTAAAAAGAATGGGGTTTAGAAATACAGACGGGCGTAGCCTAAAAAAAAAAATTAAAGCTTAAAAAAGAAAAGTGTCATACCGACAGTGAAGCAAGGGGGTAGGCGTGAGATGGTATGGGGAGAAAGCCCTCAGCTGGAGTGGAGAATCTAGCTTCATAGAGAAAATTTTGGATAGATTTGACTACTTGGGCATGCTAAGACTTAATTTAAAATCAGGGTGTCAACGATTTAAATCAATTGATTTAAATCATGATTAAAATCATTTTATTTTTTTAAAAAAATCATTGATTTAAATCAATTTATTTCATGAAAAAAAAAATATTGATTTAAACCAATTTATTTTATTATTATATATTTTTTTTAACTTTAGTTTATTTTTTTAACTTAAATCTAACTAGTTCGTCCTATCTTTTTTTCAGCCATTTCAACATTTCATCTTTATTTTTGTCCCTAGGGCCTAACTCACTTGACCATTCTTATCTATTCAAAGTCTGTTTCTTTTATGACCCTTTCTTTGTTTTTAATTCTGCAAATAAATCTCCTTTTAAGCTTAAGATAAAAGAGATTGGCAAATAGTGGGCGAAGGGAATACTTTAAATTGGTGGAAGTCTTTGTCGGCCTTAAAATATTGTATTTCCTCAAAAGAACTGTTAATAATAGAGCAGCTTATGACAGGAAAGGCAACTTCTGCAGGGGTTGAAAGAATGTTTTCAACTCTTGTTTTTGTTCACAGTCAAATGAGAAACTACCTAATTAGATGTGAAAAGGCTGACAAACTGGGTTTTTTGTTCAAAGCTTTAAATAAATAATATTACTGTTAGTGTACGTGATTAATAGGGAACGGATGTTCATGTAACATAAAATTCAAAATATTTACATATATATTTAACTATTTATAATAAAAAAAGTAATAAAAAATTGAAAATATTTAGTAAACAAATACCTTAAACAGTATAAAATATTGAAAAGAAAAGCATAAATAATAAGTAGGAACTCTGTTATTATTAACGGAAAGAACAAAAGTATAGAAGAAAAGGACTAAAACTGTTTAAAATATTGAAAAATAAAGCACAAATACAAATTAGGAACTCATTATAAAAGGTGGAAAAGTTGAAAATTTTTAAAGATGAACATTATTTTGGAAGATTGTTTGCTACATCTTGAATTTTAAAATTTTCAAACATGAAATGATGCCGGTCTGATCTGAGTATACTTTTGAAGCGACTGAATTATCTTTCAACATCTACTAAAGCCTCTGGTGTCTATTCGAAGGCTACAATCAACTGCTCTGAAGAATGGGTTTCAACTCAACTGTTAATCGTTTTCCACTATGGATATCCCCAATAATGTGGATATTTTTCCATCCAGGGGTTTATTCTAGAATGTCTTTTCACTTTATTTTTAATTTATTCCCAGTAGTCCCTTCTAAAACCTGAATTTTCTCTATTACTCTCGTATGATTCTAATGCTATCCACTAACAAAATGCCTTTTGTACAGGGTATCTCAAAAATAATGGTCATCCGTTGGCCAGATGATTCTCCAATGCGAGATCGGAAAAAATAATCCCCATATTAACCCCCGCAAAATTTACCTTGAAATGTTATTCCAAGGTCAAATTTTTTTTATTGCATATTTCAAAACTGTGAGTCATGAGGAAGAAAAAAGTCAATGGCACCATAGGTCAGAAATGACTCCTTTTGGTCAAAATGACCATTAACAGCGTATACGTGGGCCATTCTATTACAATCGACAAGTGGTGGCCAATTTTTTTTTCTTTAGCATGTTCTAACATTGCCTTACAGAAAAATACCTCGTTTGATTTTTTTAAAAAAAGCATCTTACTTAAAGCATTTTTTTTTTTTTTTAATGTAAGTATATTGAACAACGGCCCTCATAGCAGCAATCATTGGAGGACCAGAACGCATATTTTACAATTGACAGAAATGCCTTCATGAGGTTATTCTCGAAGCTTATCAAGAGCTCCTGGCCATAAGCTTTCAACCAATCGCTGAAATTAATCATTAAGGATTTCACAGGCTGTGTATGAATTTCATGAACCAACCAGTCCTCGAGTCGTTCTTAGAATAGAGAATAATTGTCCTTGCCCGTGTGCTGAAAGAAAGTTTCTTCCTAAAAAAAATCAAAAAAAAAACTTAATAAGTAAGATTATCAATCCAGCGCCCATAGCAATTGTGCCCGTTCACCAGCTTAAATATTTCAGACTTCATTTCTGAGGCAAGCTGCCAGACTTTCTCCAAATTCTTTTAAATGCCCAAGTTATTCTCCTCCATTTGGCCTGCTGTGGACGGTAACGTTGGAAAAGAAACTTTCTTCCATCCATAATACCCGCTGGAGGACGTCTGGATGACTTTCCAACATGTCCAGCATCCACCTGCAAAACAATGATCTCTGCTCCTGATCCCTGGGCCTCAACTCCTGAACTTGCTGTAATCTGAAGGAAGGCGTTCTTCCCGAAGGAAGTTCTGGTCCTCCAATGATTGCCGCTGTCAGGGCCGTTGTTCAATATACTTACATTATTTTATAATGGAAGATGCTTTTTTAAAAAAATCAAACAAGGTATTTTTGTGTAAGGCAATCTTAGTAGAACATACTACAAAAAAAATTTATCAAAATTGGCCACCATTTGACGATTGTAATGGAATGGCCCACGTATATGCTGTTAATGGTCACTTTGACCATAAGGAGTCATTTCTGACCTATGGTGCCGTAGACTTTTTTCTTCCTCATGACTCGGAGTTTCGAAATATGCATTAAAAAAATTTGACCTTGAATAACATTTCAAGGTCAATTTTGCGGGGGTTACTATGGGGGTTATTTTTTCTGATCTCGCATTGGAGAATCATCTGGCCAACGGATGACCATTATTTTTGTGACACCCTGTACCTAGTATTGACATAGTACATATACAGCCACCTTCTTGGAATTAGAAAAATCAGAGTTACCTAGACTCAATGGGTAAAGTTTTATTTTCTTTCTCGGTTTTCCTTTATTTCTTCAATTACAAAAAAAAAAAAAAAAAAAAAAAAAAAAAAAAAAAAAAAAAAAAAAAAAAAAAAAAGAAAAGAATATTAAAATATGTAGCAAACATATGTATTTATGGCAGAATATGAAAAAATATGGAGTTTTGACAAAATATGTAAAATAAAACACTGTTTAAATACTTTTAAAACACTTAAAACGTGCAGAATTACATCAATACTTAGGATTTACGAATCAGAAAAGAATATGTAAATACAATTACATCTGTTCCCTAGTTATTAATATTTCTGTAAAGCTTCATTTCTAAAATTGTTGTTTTAAAATTTGAAAATTAAGTCATTATATATACAGGGGTCGAAATTGTCCTATATTTTGAGACCAGAGTTTCTATACATTTAAATTTAATCGCCGAAAATTAATGATTTTTTTTTATTTAGGTCTTTAAATTTACAGAAATTCTGGTTTCAAAATATAGGTCAACTTGAACCCCTGTATATATATATATATATATGATCCGTCAATTCTGCTATGCTCCCAAAATTATCCACTTAAGACCCACCACTTTAGAATAGTTATTTTATTATTTGCATTGTAAATAAACAAATATTTTAGTTACAGGTTTATATAATGAACAACTAGGTAATAACCAGCTCTCTACATAGACTATCTAGTCTGATTTCTTTTTTAAAGCCGGTTTTAGTAAAAAAATTCAATTTAAATAAAAAATATTCGGTGAAACTCAGACGTTCTTTTCTCGAAATATTTGGGGCACTCAATTAAAATATGTTTAATGGTTAGAAGTACAAGACAATGCGAACTTTTAGGTGGGGGGGGGGGGTCTTGTGACATTAGGTAGCCGTGAGTGAGTCTAGTGTGGCCTATTTGCAGACTTGTAAAAATAACCTGTTCTCGTCTATTTTTATAGGTGCATTTTCTGGGTTTACCGTTTTCTTGGTACTCTCTTAATTTATTATTTCCTGTAAAATATCATTAATTAATGGCTTATCAGTGTATGAGTCTCGAAGAGACAAAATTACTGATAGAAAGTCTGTAAATATTATAAACTTTTTAGATGTGGGAGTAAAAATGTATAGTGCCTTCATGAATGCTAGGAGTTCGGCTGAATATATGGAGCATACTGGAGACAAGGAAAACATGTAACATCTTTCATCACATATTATGGCACTTCCTACCCCATGCTGAGTTTTTTAACCATCCGTGAAAATCATCATTGCGTCTCTGTTGGAATCTATAATTTCTGAAAATTTTGTTTTAAAAATAATGGGTGAAGTTTCCTTTTTAATGTATTTGGTGTGGCTCAAGTTTATGCGAGGCGTTTTCCAAGTCCAAGGGGCTCTTAGGGGTACAGAATATTTCAGGATTGTCGGGAATTTAAATTTTAATAAGTCTAAAGTATTTCTCACCCTATTGGGGAATCCTAATCTTATTTTTATTCTATTCGGCGTTATGTTAGTTTTAGAATCTCAGATTAATTCATTTAGTGGGTTTGCTGGTGATGCTAAAAACTTGGTGTAATGACTTATTGTTAGGAGGTATCTTTGAAGATTTAGGACTAGCTCCCCGGCTTCTACGTAGAGACTCTCTTTAGGACTGGATCTAAATGCACCTAATGACAATCTAATCCCTAAGCAGAGTTGGGCAAACGTTAGCGCGCGCTAAAAGCTGATACCTCTCCGCTAATTTAGCGAAACTGTAGAAAGCCAGCGCTAATAATTAGCGGTTAGTGGCGGCAGTGCGCTAACCGCTAATCTATTTATGAAATATGGTAATTGCTGAAAGCTTAAGCTATAGTTACAACATTTTGTCATCTCAAAGCTCACTTCCGGTCTGCTCTGAGCACCCTCTCTCCTGTTCCACTTCCGCTTCAATCTACAGGATTTCCGATCACATGAATGTCAATTTCGGTTACTTCCGGTCGACTAATGCCTATCACTGGGTAACTCCTGTACGATCTGGCTCACTTCCGGTCACTCACAGACAATGGCACACTCTGACACTCCTTAAACTAGGTTACTTCCGGTCCTATATTCATCCCTGGGTAGTTTCCGGAAGTACCCCAGGGCCTTCCAGGCACTCATGATAGACCGGAGGTGAACCGGCAGTGACCAGGAAGTAATTGTAAGCAACCGGAAGTGGTCCGAAGTTGTCCAGATTCATCCGGAAACTATCCAGGAGTAATTTTTGTGACCCGGAAGCCATTTTAGGAGCCCGGAAGTGAAACCGGAAGTGGCCAAAAGTTGTCCGGGTTCTCAAAATGGCTTCCGGGTCACTATAATTACTCCTGGACCGTTTCCGGACGAATCTGGACAACTTTTGGTCACTTCCAGTTTCACTTCCGGTTTCTCAAAATGGCTTCCGGGTCACCAAAATTACTCCTGGACAGTTTCCGGATGAATCTGGACAAACTAGCTGTGCAAAATTTCAAGGCAATTGGAAAACTGCAAGGCGACCCGCAAACGGTTTGAAATTGATCATAGTATACACAGCGATTAATGCTGTTAAAAAGGGATATACTGTTCTATCTCAATCATTTTCTAAAAAAAAATTTACGTAGTTACATCAAGGCGACCCCAGAAATTGTTTAAAATCATTATGAATCAAAAATCGATTCTAAATTTTTTTGGAATAACATGAAAAAATATGAGAATTTTACTAATGCATTCTAGGGTGGCCTTTAGCTATAGGGATTTTTTTTAAGTAAAAATTTTGCTGCTCCCAACCCCCAATTCTGTTCCAATTAACAAAAAAAACTAGCTATGCGAAATTTTAGCGCAACTATTAGGCGACCTTCAAACGCCTTGAAATTGAAACATAGTACACGCAGCGATTAATTCCGCTAAAACAGGGAAATACAGTTCTCTTTCTCAATCCGTTTCTTATTGCAATTTATGTAGATACATCCAGTCTATCCAAGAAATTGTTTAAAATCATTCTGAATCATATATCTCAAAATTTAATTTTAAAAATTGCAGGGATAACATGAAAAAATAAAAAAATTTAATAATGCCCACAACTTGTATAAGACAACCACATTTTTATTTAAAACGAAAATTTCTGGAGAAACACGGCACAATGTGAACAATAAAAAAATACAAATAATGAATATTATGTTTTTTAAGGGAGGATTTAGTAGCAGTCCGGCATTTTTCCCGGTCCCCGGCAACGGTCTGCAAAACAATATGAAAAAAAATTTTCTGAAGAAAGAAAAATCATATTGGTAGAGAACGTACCTCTACAATTGATTTTATTCTTCTTCCTCTTCTTCAGGATTGTCTGCTTCCATCAAAACTTGAGCTATATTTGCCTTAACCGATAATGGAACGATGTCATCAAATAGGGATGGAGCATCAATTTTAGGAACTATATGCTAGAGAAGAAAGGCAAAAGGCCTTTTTTTTTTTTTTTTTTTTTTTTTTTTTTTTTTTTTTTTTTTTTTTTTTTTTTTTTTTTTTTTTTTTTTTTTTTTCTTTTTTTTTGCAGTTTCCTTACTGATTTTTGGAACACTATCCTGATAATGTATCAGTTGATGCATGAATAGAAAGTCATGATATGGTGCTTCAATTGGGTCTGATAATAGAAACCAGGCTCGCGCAAGAAAAATACATGTTCTTCTTAAAGAATTTTTCTCGCTTTGATATAACTGATATTCACTTTGAAACAGATACATTTTTAATGCATAAATCGCCTTTGGCATCCACCTAGCATGACTTACAGCTCCTGGTACTCGAAACGATATTCCGTTCTTCCCTTGCAAACGAGTGCGTCTTCAGGAAGCAGGAAAAAACTTGATTGTTTATCTTTTTATCCAACATTAACAAGAAAACGACTAATTTAATTTCCATTACTGGTGCTTACCTCCTCAAAAGTGATTAAAAAATAAAATAACTTAAAAAAAAAATTATCTGAAAAAATTACTTTCGGACAAAAATGTCAATATTTCAAGGTCATTGCGGGTCGCCTCGCAGTTGTTCGATTTAGCTAAAATTTTGCACAGATCGTTATTTTGTTGATTGGAACAAGATAGGGGGGTGGGAGGTAAACTTTTAGAAAGTCGAAAAATAAGGGCCACCCTACAGTGCATCCATAATCGAGTTTTGATCTTATTAATGCTCGATAGATCATCATCATAGAGTCTTTATCTGCTCCCCATGAAGTATTACTAACCGTTTTAAGAATATTCATTGTTCGGAGGGAATCACTTTTTATTTTAGTTATATGTGGCTTCTACGACAGGGAGTAGTCAAAGGTAACACCCACATAAACAACTTGATCTGTCGTTTTGGTTCTTGCTCCACTTATTGTTAGAGGAGGGACATTTATGTTTTTTTCTTTTCCTAAAAGTATATAATTTGTTTTTGTTGGGGAAATTTTGAAGCCGCATTCAGTTAGCCATCTTTGGACGTTATTTAAACTAATCTGCATAGTTTGCACTATTTCATCATGATCCCATTACCATTTTTAAGTTTCCTTATTCCCGATTGAATTATTTTCAGGTGTATATAGATTTTTGTTTCTTACTGTATATTTTAAAAATGATTTTTTTTTTCTCCTCAAACATGGACTATGATACCTGGCGTGAAGAGTATGACTGCCTTCATGCACCCGCACTCACTGCCGTCGGGAGAAAGCTGCCTGAACCTTGCCAGAATCTCCTGTATGGTGATGATCTCTTGAGACACTAGAGCATCGTCCTGACAGAGCCTCTCTCTAGCCTTCGGACCTCCCAGAAGAGGTCCCAGGTCCCATGGGATGGACCACTGGGCGAGGTGTACGAGGAACAGCTCTTTCCAGGAGTCTTGCAGCAGCAAAAGCTAAAGCATACAATATGGTATAGTTAATGTTTGGTTTTGATTAATTCATACACATACTATCTTGACTCACTGGTAAATTATGTCAGAATAGAAAATATCTAATTATAGGGGACTTCCGTGGTCTAGTGTGGTCTCGATCCCCACCGGCGACAGGAATTTTCTCATCCCACGGCTCGCTGAGAAAATTCCTGGATGTCGGCGCTAATGGGCAAGAACTGTCGATGCGCCGTAAAAAAAAAAAAAAAAAAAAAAAAAAAAAAAAAAAAAAAAAAAAAAAAAAAAAAAAAAAATCGAATTATAACCACTTTAATATAGACTTCTACAAAGCATATACGTACGGGCAGCACTCTTAGAACAAATCTTAAATTAATGCACAATCTGGCAGAATTATTTTCCGATGGTATGCAGTACATTGACATTTCGGATTATTAATATTATTTTCTGATCTCTTTCTACCTTCCTCGCTTTCATCCTAATTGCCATGTTTCTTTCACTAGCAGGGATCCTGGAAAATCAGAGTAAGCATATAAAGAAATGCTTATTATTATTACGACTAGAACCGTTGAAGCTAAATTATAAATCGACACCCGGAGAAGAAAGATGAATTTTTAACTAAACGTAATGTTCGGATGGATTACTACCGCAGAGAGATGCCGAGCCTTAAATTCTTTACACCAACATGTGCGATTTGCGAATCAGAAAAAATACAATAACATCCGTTCACTATTTATGACACGTAAACAATGTTTTTGTATTTATATATCTGTACCCCGGTGGTAAAGGACACCATGTTCATTTTTTTATTAAATTCGCTTAACATGTTCTTAATGTGAATTTTTCGATCCATATAATGGTACAAGGCACTATGTCCTGCTCCCATAAATAACGAAGATATGGCAGTGAAAAATAAAATCATGTCCGATTTCATTAGAGGTAAAAGGCACCATTTGGCGCACTTGGTTTTGTTTGACTATGATCAAAGCTTCCAATTACCTATCAATGCCAATAAAAATATGAACAATTTTCTTTAAACTGTTTCTATAAGTCACTAAGAAACAAATTTTAATAGTTCAATGTTATGGAAAATTAGCTCTCCTGAACAATTAGAAATATGTGACATGGTTACCTTTACCTCCGGGATACAAATTTACAAGTTGAATAAACTGATTACTATAGGGTAGGCAAGAAAGACCGATTTTTGATGATTTGTTTTGCCGGGTTTTTCCTAATCCTCCACATAGTCCTATAGTGTTTACTAATAAAGGGGTCTTAAAGAATTTTTCAGTACAGTATTATTTTTATTCCATGCTTGTTGTTAAAATAGCATTATATTATTATGAATGATTTGAAAATATATTAAGATTTTTTCCACGTCTAATCAGGATTTGAATATTTAATTTCAACGATATTAGTACTAACATTAGGTACGTTAGAAGAAAAATGAAATATTATTTTATATTCAATTGTGAAAGTTTGAGAATTATTTACACGTAATTTAATAAACTGGGGAAACAAAAAACCAAATTCTGGCTAGACAAAGTTGTTTTAAATTTTATTTGCTTACATTTTAAAAATATGCATTGAGATCGGTTAAGATTTAGAGGATGTAGCCTTTTTTGGAGCACGAAATGTCTTTTGGCCCCACCGTGCGGCGTGTCACTTGAAAGTGTGGTTCCCTATCCAGGAGACGCTGGTTATGTAAGCACAGGAGACGCTGGTTATGTAAGCACAGGAGACGCTGGTTATGTAAGCACAGGGGACGCTGGTTATGTAAGCACAGGGGACGCTGGTTATGTAAGCACAGGAGACGCTGGTTATGTAAGCACAGGAGACGCTGGTTATGTAAGCACAGGGGACGTTGGTTATGTAAGCACAGGAGACGCTGGTTATGTAAGCACAGGAGACGCTGGTTATGTAAGCACAGGAGACGTGCAGGTACTCAACAGTCTTACTCACTGGGTTTTGCAGCAGCGCTTACATGCATGCAATGTGCTTTTGCGTCTTTTTGCGAAGACCACATCCTGTTACTTTTCAAGTAGCAGTGGTGATTTTAATAGTGATTCAGCGCATGCGCATAACTCTTTTGCATTCCTATTGGAGGATTCCGATGAGCAATTCTATTAATTCTTGCTGGGAGTAAAGTAACCTTCAACAGTGAATAAGCGTTTGTTTGTGAAAAAGCTCTGTTTATGTTAGTGAGAAAAAAAATGGGTCTTTTACAATTAGTTCGCGATGTTCCTGACAAAGAAAAAGCGATTGGTTTCTTACACGCAAAAATTAATAGAATTCTATTAATTTTAGCGAGTTGGATTGATTAGAGTCGCTAAAATTAATAGAATTCTATTAATTTTAGTGAGTTGGATTGACTAGAGTTTTGATATCTTCTTGAGCGAGCGGAAACGCATAGCATGTATGCCCATAATGCTAAATAAATGTAAAATATCCGAAAAGAGAGAGAGAGAGAGAGAAAAAAGAATAAAATATGTTTGTTTCAAATATCATTGTTTATGTTATCCTTTATAACCTGCAAAACAGTTAACTTTAATGCTTAATAACTTTTTCGTAGTTGAGAGAATTGATTTTGATCATATTAACCTTTTTATTAATAAATATTGCTTGCCATTATCTAATATGGCTTATAACCGTAGATAACGAGTCAAGTAGTAATAGATCACCAGCAAAGAACCTGTAAGCTAATCAGTAAGCTTATCAGCGAGTACGAGTAGTAACTGTTACAAATCACTACTTGAAAAGTAACTGGACGTGGTCTTCGCAAAAAGACCCCTGCTTTTTTTTTGGGGGGGGGGGGGGGAAACTATCCGTTTTGAAAAGAGTGGTTACTACTACGGATTGTTTACAATAACGTAAAGCGCAGTAGATCGTGGGGAGTTGAAGATAGTCTCCTCCCAGCCTTCTGCAAAGATGGACTTCACCTGAAAAAAGGTTATATTACGTTCCTGTAAAGGCATTGTCTCCTATGAGCTTCCGCCGGAGGATGAAACCATTAACTCCATTAAATACTGCGATCAACTCGACTGGTTGAGCAAAAATTCCACACAGAACTTTTTCTCCTAGCCGAATCTTAATCATTCCTTGACTTGTTACTTTTTTATATATTTAAAATCAGTTTTTACAAAGAAAATGTCATAAATACATGAATACATGCTTTCTATGAGTACCTGGTCTCTCTTGGATAAAGTCTGGAAGGGTGCAAGACAGCGGACCCAGCGAACAGCCATGAAGAGGAGGCGGGCTGTAGTTTCCTGTGGACCAATCAAGTCATTTAGTCAGCAAGTCAGGTAGAGAATGCGCATGCGCTAGTCTAGGGGTGATACGCCCCTCACCCTCCTGGGCATGACTTACTGAAGAATAATATGGGCTAAGGATACAAACCAATGAGAGAAAATGTTGTACAGTATATTTTCTACTAAGAATTTTATTGTTAAGTAAAACTGTTCTTTACGCCGGAGTTGGGTAAACTAAGGGCGATCCTGAGCAAGATAGTGCGTTACTTAATCCTAACTGACCGTCTGAGGAAGTACGCAGAAGAAGGTGGATATCTTAGGCCAAATTGCTCAAGAATCTGCTTAAACTATAAATAGAAAACTATAAAAAGTCAAGCGGTTGATTAAATAATCTAATGTTTTTCTGTTAAAAAGGTTTTGTTGAGCTGGAATACAAAAGTACGTCCGACTGATAGGCACATATTTACAGTTCAGCTTGGTAGATTTTCACTCTTAGCGAAACGACTTTGTAATCTTCAAAACAAGTCATTCTCTTTAGTTTTTCTTATCAATTAACCAAATATTACGGCCAATAGGCTAATGATTGAAGTATTTGTGCTTCCATTTAAAATAAATCTCTTTCATAAGCTCTTAATATTACATAGGACGATTTTTTTTCAAGAATACCAAAATTACGCCCGCTATTGACATGGTCTAAATGGCCCATTATACTCCAGTCGATGACAGTCTCAACAACAAAGTATGGTAAAAGAAATTGTTCTCATGATTTATTATCTTAGGCCTCACTAATTGGGAAATATTCAGGAAAGAGTTTAAATTATAAATTTACATTTAGTCAAAGTTTCTTATTTCTGAATAATAGATCTCCGATTTATTCTAATCCTAAAATATCATCATGGTTACTAATTATTATAATCATTAAAATTATGCCTTTAATTTTTTATATATTTTAATTACCTATCAATTTTTTTTTAATTATTATTATTCATTTTACATGACGTGCAGCTTCTTTTCTAATTTTGTTACTGATCCTGGGCTTATAATTTATACATTTATTTCCTACATTTTTTTTTATTACATTACAGCAGTTCACCATTGCAGTGAAGTTAATAAGTAGTAATACATTTAAAACCGAAAGTTTGTGTTTGTATTATTTATTTTAATTGGTTACATTTTTAATATTTAGGTACTTTTAAATAATTTGGCATTCTCAAGTTTTTAAATGAACGGTTAGTTTCACTAATTAGCACATCGAAATTATTAAGTAGCAGACTTATAGAAATAAATGAATGATGTTTAGCTGCTATACTATTTTTATAACAATTTATTACAAGTTTTCCATCATTCCTGGCAAAAAAAGGAAAATATGGAAATTATGACTAATTAATTTATTTCATTAAAAAGACATAATCTGAATCACTACTTGTTGCCTATTTTAAAATATTTCTGTAATTATTATTATTATTTTATACTGGTATACTTGTAATTTTATAGTTAAAATTATTAAAACATAACAAAAAAAAAAAGAAAAGCATAAAGCCCAATATATAATTAATATGGTATATCTTTTGCAAGTAAGAAAATTATTATAAATGCGATAAATATTTTTGTATTGTTAATAACTAATTGTAGATAATATTGAACTATTTAAATACTCTTTCGTAACAAAAAAAAATACATATTTGAGAAAAATGTTAATCTTTCTTTATAAATATCTAGTATGAATTAATAACGTACAAAACGCATTAAACAGGCAATGAGCCAGTTTAAACATACTACTACGAACAGCTGGAAGACATTTCTATCTTCCAGGAAAAATATCCTCTTCCTATTGGAGCTTATCTTCCTATACGAGCTCCTATAAAACCATATATGGTTTTGAAAAAAAAAAAACAACTTTGTTCCACTTAGGAGCAAGGATAACATAATTTTGAGATTATTGGACTCGGAAATTCTTCTTGATTCACATTTATGTAGAATCAAATACAGTTATATCATTATAATTGAATTAAAGGATTTATAAGAACTAGGATATTTTTACATTTATATTATTATTTTCTTATATTACCTGTAGAACCTCCCAGCTAGGGCTGAGGGAGAGAGGTATAGTGGTTGAAGGGCTGCCTGGTGGTACGTTCAGGTTGTGGTCGGGCTTATTGTTCCAGATTACCTCCTGAAAAACGAAAACTTCTTAGAGCAATGGACGTGTGTGTATATATATACATATAAAGAACATTTTATTTAAATAAATTAATTAAAGTGAGACTGCCAAATGAATGGGGTTGCTAAGCGACACAGCTCATCAATCAGTCATGAGATAAATGTTTATATGAGTTATCTTTGGTTTAATCCAAAATGGTGGTTTACTTCTGTGGATCTCGGTTACTTATGGGCTTTCGGAAGATCTACTCATGATTACTTTGTAGGCGTGATTGTGCTTTACGGCGATCTGCCCTTATGGTTCTTCATTAGTTTGTTTTTAACTTTAAGCATGTTGGTTGATGATCCCAAGGGATTCTAGCTATATTTCTTCGGCTAAGAGCGGGGGGCTATTTATATCTAGAACGGAGTACCTGTAAGAACGCTTGTCTCCTTTGGTAGGGTTCCTCGAGCATCGAATTTTTGTTTTTTGTTTCCCTTGTTTATTAAATTAGGTACTTGTAAAGTAATTGAATTCACGAAGTTTTACAATTGAACATTAAAATAACATTTCATCTAAAATCATCATTAATATCGTTGAAATTAAACATTCAAATCCTGATTAGACTTCGGACTGAAAAATCTTCATAAAACGCAAATTCATCTTAATTCAACAATGAGATTAATTCAAACAATTTTGCATAAACAATAATTTCAATGAATTAAATAAGATGCTGAAATATTGTCACTATAAACTATTTTATAAATTATTCTTTAAGACAATTTTGTGCTTCCACGACTATCGGAGTTGGAATATGCTTCCATTTATTGCGAAGGCTACTTACATAGAGATTATAAAGTCTCGTGAATTTAACTTTTTACACCTAATTCAATAAACAAGAGAAACATAAAACAAACAATCTTACTAAACAAAGTTGGTCTAAATTTTATTAGCTTTCATTTGAGAAAAAAAAAACACATTGAAATCGGTTCAGATTTAGAGGCATTTTTTGAAACACGATTTGTCGTTCGGCCCGACTGTGCGGCGTGCCATACTATAGACAAATCAAACTAGTTTGTCACCACCTATGTTTTATTGTATCTTTTTATTTTCAACAGTTAATGAGAGTTCTTCAGAAATGTAAGAACATATCGTCCAATAAATAAATAAAATTTAAAGAAATTAAAAAAATATGGTTATAGATAAATTAATTAATCATCATTTCCATAATTTTTTATTATTATTATTTTTTTTGACATGATATAATGGAGAAATGGTGAACCTACATCGATTTAGCCCGGCTAGAAATTTTCATTTGAAAAATCGATTGATTATTTTAAAAATGTGTTTTAAAGTCTACGGCCGAATAACCATTATCTAATAATTCCGGTTTAAAGTAGTTGTTATAATCTTCTTTGGATTATATCAGCAGAGCCCTTTCCCTCGTGCCTCTATGGCAAAGTGGTAAGACGTCTACATGAACCAGGTGAGAATGATGCTGGAAACACGTGCGTGGGAACGATGTCAGCTGTTGCCTAGCCCTCAGAGCTTCTAATGACAGCTCCGAGCCAGCCTGAGGCACCCCTCTGACTCATCATCATCATCAACCCCTAACCGATAGCATGTTACGCCCCCGAGCACTGAACTATAACATATGCCTGAGAGGAGCGGAACAATCGCAGCTCATCTCCACTCAAAACATGAAGTGTGTCTAATCATCCGTAAATGGATTCTGATAGCCTTAATGTCACTATCATTATTTTTTTTCAGATGATTTAAATAGTCACATGGTAATGCTATTGCTATAAGAATTAATAATGAGCCTTATTTTATTTATTTTGAAGGAATAATTGATTTGGGTAGAGATAAGGGGAAACTGCTTAAAGATGCGCATCTGTAAAATCAGAGTTGAATGTTGAAGGGGGGGGGGGGAACAAATGAAATTATTTAGAAATTTGAAATATTTTGTTTTTTAAAAAGCTAAGCTTTCTAAAACATTTTACATATTGAAAATCGGCCTATTTTCAATCTGTAAAATGTCTCAGAGTCAAACGTTAGGAGACGACTGAGAGAGGCAGGCCCTAGCTGAAGAAGGTCTGTGAAAGAGCCCCCTCTTTCTGCAAAACATTGTAGACAGCGAATAAGGGAACGCCAACTTTGGACTGACGGAATGGAAAAATATCCTCTTCACTGATGAGACGAGAGTATGCCTTATCAGTCAAAATGGTCATAAAAGAGTGTGGAGATGACCTGGATAAACGTTCTATGATTTCTGTGCATCGGAAACTGTGGCATTTAGAGGAGGCTCTATTACGTTCGGGGCTGGAATTTCTTGGGAACCACGTACCGAGTTGGTGCCGACCGAAGGAGCGGCCTTGAATTTAGTGATGAGGAAATGATATAACAAGATCATGTAGTGCTTTATATGGATCTTATTGGCCCAGAGAATTGTTTATGCACGATAAGGCCCGGCCGCATAAGGCAGCTTGTGTTTTTAAGTAGGTACGTGAAAATTACAGGTATCCGTAACCTAGAGTGGCCTATGGTAAGTCTAGATCTTAATCCAATTGGACATGAGCGGAACAAATTTAAAAAGAAGGTTAGGTCACAGAATTCACCTCCTACTGCCCTTGCTAAAACATTCTGTATTTTAAGAGTGGGACAACACTCCACAATATTTCATTAAAAAGGTATTAATGAGTATGCCAAAAAAGATGGAAGTAGTTATTAAAGCAAGAGGAGGCAATACTTCTTATTAAGTGCCAATAAAGACAAGCAAATTTAAATTTGTTATTTTCTAGTTCTTTTATTTTTGTAAAGATTTATTTATTTTTTCATTAAAAACACATTAAGTTGTTTGATTTGAATTGTTTAGGGGTTTCGTAATTTTAAACTGCCGTTCTCCTAAAAATAAAATAAAACTAGATGCTGCGATTTTTTTTTTTTATTTTATTTTTTTTTTTTATTTTTTTTTTTTTTTATTTTTTTTTTTTTTGACGGGGAGTTAACATAAGTTCTTTTGTTTATATAAATTGAAATTCTTAATGTGAGAATATATAGATTTCTAGTAATGAAAGTTTTCGTTGTGTAAAAATCCTTTAATTTTCACTTTGTTATTCCTTTGTGTTAAGGTCAAAGATATGTTTTATAACTAACTAGCCGAATACCCGTGCTTCGACACGGCAGGTATGTAGTTATTTAATTGCGTTAAATAATGTATCAGCAAAATTAACGCTACTACATAATTTTTTGCAGTTTATTAAAGCACGGTTTCCGTCATACTATATTTGATACATCAATTGTTATTTGCCTAAAACTATTCGAAGTTCTAAACTGTTCGTATTCCATACCCCGGAAATGGTCCCAGCCCCCCCCCCAAAATTATTTCCGATATACGCTCATGGTCACCAGTAACAGCAGTGTCTGACTGGGGATGCTGATGGGTGAGGAGGGTGTGCAAGGGTTCGGGAAATTATTACCTCGGATGGACCATCACCAAGTATAGCGAAAACTCTATGGGGGACAAATTAAAATGAACCGCAATTAAAATGGTGATTTTGTCCCTCATAGCGTAAACTCTATGAGGGACAGTTTATTTCTAGCAAGGTCTGCCATCATAGTTAAAATTAAGCTCAATTAAAAAAAAGTCCGACTCGCAGGAACTGCATCATCTTAGCGCGGTTCCGTTCTTATCTCTAGACTCATTTAAAATGATTAAAATAGAAGATGTTATTATTTTGGGTCCACATTTCTAGAAAGCATGAAGATTAGATAGTTAGCCGTCGAGGTGATAAGTAAAGATGGAATGGTTGGGATTCGGCTAAATAAACCTCAATACGATTTTTGTTAAAAAATCTATATTTAGGACGTTTTGGCTAGTCAGTGGTAGCCTTCGTCAGCAATGAAAGTGCCGGGAGGTAGAGGAGGACCAAAGTTGACAGTTCCATCTTTACTCTCAAGAAAGGTGTTATTTACGATCTTACCTGGGTGGGTCCCCGCCCTAGGAAGGACCCCGCTAGGAATTTGAAAAGCTATATTATCTTGGAAATCCATATCTCTAAGATTAAATTGTTTTTCTTAGTTTTCTTAACCTGATTTGTTATCAAATACATTATCCAACTATAAGCAGTTAAAAAATAACAAGGAATAAAAACAGACAAAAAGAACAGTTCGAATAAGGGAAATCAATTACTTTAAAGTTTTAAGCACTTATTTCTCTGATTGACATCGTCTAATCAAAACTTTCAGCAGAACCTTTTTTGTAGAGCATTTAGTAAGCTTTTTAATGGTATTCTTCGGTTTCCCAAGATACTCAACCTTTTTCGAGATATTAAGGAAAGTATACAAAGTTACCAAAACTTTTTATTTCTGTTAATAAAATATTTTATTCTAACCCTTCCTTTACTCTAAACGTAACAAAAATGTCAACATATTAGTTTTGATGAAAGTAGAACATGCAGAAAATGTTTCAACTGAATCCCATGATTCTAAGTACCCAAACCAAAAACGGTATTCAAAAAATATTTTTCCAATTTTCTCGAAAACGGTTAAAGCTGTCGCCTTGAAAATGGTTTCATTCGTTTTCCTAGCCCAGGAATCATATAAAACGAGTACTTAGAAGCTTATGAACTCAAAAACGTAAGCGTTACGATTTTTTTTTGCGCGAATTTCGCCCCAAACGCCATCTTCCAGTAGGCGGATTTTGCTGGTTAACGAACTTGACCTTTCAAATTGGACGACGGATTTTTGTACGAAATTTCATCAAAATCGGACCATTCGTCTTCTATCAAGAGAGCGAACAGACCAATATATATATATATATATATATATATATAAATAAATATATACATATATATATATATATATATATATATATATATATATATATACAAATTTGAACCACCGTTATTTTCGGTCTCTAGGGGTTCTGAAACGCGAAATTTTCTTGTCGGCACTTCCGGATTGTTTCATTGTATCAACCCTATAAGCGGGGTTCCTCCCTATGGGGGAGGGAGGAACCGCGCTAATAATACTATGAAGTAGATAATGTACGGTAACAGCTGTTCTTTAACGTCCTAGCAACGCATGCTGCCTAGGCTTGCCTGCTCTAACCAACTAAAAGTTTAAACCCCTCTAAAAATACTTTCGTTGCGAGCGTCTACGTTCTACAGGGAGTGTTCATGCAAAATTTCAAATTTTTCTGTCGAGTGGTTTGGGCTGGGCGATGATAGGTCAGTGAGTGAGTGAGTGAGTCAGTTAGTGAGTGGTATTTGACAAATATATAGTAGATTTCGATAGAAACCTTTGAACGTTTTGCAGACGTAGGGCTTATATCTATACAAAAGTAACTAAGATATATATATTTCATATTTTATTCTACCAAAATCATTTTATACTCCAATCCCCCCCCCCGCCCGAAAATCTACTGCATATATAAATTTAGGATAAAAAGTAGTTGATTTTATGCCAGTACATTAATAAGGGGTTTCAAATACTTCCTCTGATCTAGTGACTTTTTAAACCATGCCGCGTCCCATTTAAGGGGAGCAGGCTGCCGATGAGAGAAAAGTCCGTCACGCAGGAGTTCCATAACTAAGCACTTTCCTCAGAATTTGGGTAGTGTAGACTGCTTTCCAGAACAATTTGCTTAAAATATCCTACATAAATAAAATAAAAACATGAATAGTTCTCTTTCAAATTTGTAATGAGTAACTGATCAATTATTAATTTGCTTCCAGAGTTATGTTTACACATGGTACCTACTACACTACGTAATAAATACAAAAAACCTCATATTATCGTATTTTGATCTAACGCAGGAACAGGATACAGTCATTCTAGTGGTAGAAAGCGCTCCTTGCGGCGGCTTTGTGAACCTACGTCTGGCGGGCTTTTCTATTGAAATATATTACAAATTAAACCCCCGCTTTCCGATTGACCGATTCAGCTCATTTTTACAACACTTCTTTCTCATGAGTTACCCACGACGTATACCGCGTTTCGTTACAATACAGCAGAAATTACGACCGGTATGAGTATATTAGGAATTTGGGTCCGGAGTAAACCCCCCCTTCTAATGAACCGATTTAGTTTATTTTTACAACACATATTTACCTGTAGATTACCACTACGAATACCGAGTTTCGTCGAAATATACCAAAAATCACGGCTGGTAGTGGCGAATTGGTATTGTGGGTCCGGAGTAAACCCCCCCTTCTAATGAACCGATTTAGTTCATTTTTATATCTCACGTTTCTCTCTATATTACCACTACGAATACCAAGTTTCGTTGAAATATAACAAATATTACGGCTGACATAGTCAAATTAGTGTTTTGGGTTCGGGGTAAACCCCCCCTTCCGGTGGACCGACTTTGGTGGTTAACGAACTCGTTCAATCGTTTGCTAATTGAATGCTATACACCAAGTTTCGTGACGAAAAAACAAAAACTCTGGCCGCTATCGTGTATATATATATATATATATATATATATATATATATATATATATATATATATATATAGATATATAGATATATATAAATTTTAACGGGGGTCATTTTCGGTGTCTACTAGGTAGGATCGATAAAGATTTGAAGAAATTTTTCAAAAATTCCGTCATAAGTCCAACCTCAATAGCTACTTTCCTTCGGAGGAAAGTGCTAAAATAAGTGCGCAGAGCTCTCTCATTCATTAACAATTTCTGAAAAATAATATACGATATTTTATATTTCTACAGATTTACCTGGCATTTCTCTGCCGACATTAGTATGTGGAAAAGCCCGGGAGAAGGTGGCTGATGTTGCATGAACACTGGATGATCCTGGTTAGGGTTGTTAGCTCCTGCCGGGTGCTGGAACTATAACCAAATTTCGAATGTTGTACTATTCTTGGAGGACAAAGCAATGTCATATTTCGTACTAAATGGAAAAATCAATGGGTTTACATACATACATTTTCCCTTCTCATTCATGACATTAAGGTAAATCCTGGATTTTATGTGCAATCGTGATGAAATTCACTAGAAAATCTTGATTCGCCTTATACACTGGCTCTAGTGTTAATTTTTTGAATGTTTTTGATACTTCCTAAAATTGTAAAGTTTGGGCAGTCGACTTTAGTGGCAACTAAACAGGCCTGTCATGATCTTCCTACTCCTCGAAGGCGACAAAATGATTAGAGCACTTATAGTTTGGCCAAATTAATGAAGACACATTTTATTCGTAGGCTAAGGAAAAAATAATTCGATGATAATAATAAGAAAGGGGTTAAGCTCAATATTTTAAATAAATAACATTTTCATTTCTTTCAGATATTTATAAATTGTATTCCATGGTTAAAATAGTTTGTAAATATTGGATAATTTATTAAAAGCTACTTGAAAAAAAAATTTACTGAATCTCAGTGAAACTATAATTTTAAGAGTATGTTTCAATTTTCTCTGAGCATGTTACAATTCTACATGTTCGATTTACAATCAAATAAAAAGAATGTAGCTATTGTATTATTTAAACCTCGGTCTTATATAACCAGCGATCTGGTTTTCCAGTGAAATTCCAATCCACGTCTCTTGCTTGTTGCTTCAGCATGCAAATTTTACTGCCATTGGCGGTCCGCATTTATTATTATTCTAATTGTAAAGGGTTTAAACTTGCAATTGTAATTACTCTTCATGGGTCAGAGACGTGCAAATAAACTGAAATCATTAGCTTATTAACTACTCTTTCGCGCACTAACAGAAATACTATCACATAAATTCCAGGTGCATTCATAGAAGTTAAGTTACCTATTTATTTCTATTGTTACCAAAAAGGTACATACACTGCACTTCTCTGCCGACATCAGTATGTGCACCAAACCTGGTGCTGGTGCTTGGTGAGGTATGAAGACAGGGTGTTCTGGGTTGGGCTTGATGGGTGCGGGTGGTGAGAAGGAGGTCTGCTTACCCACTTCTCCAGGGCTACTACCGGGGCTGTCACCGATTCGGGGCATTTTCGGTTTTCTTGGGCCTCGCTCGTGCTGTACCGCTGGAAGAGGAATTGTTAAACAGATTATTTCACTTACATTCTACAAAATGATAAATAAAAAATAGAAGAAAATGAGGAGCCATTGCAGAAATTTAGGTGAATCAATGATTGTTGTTGAATGTACCTAGATCAAAGTCTCAAAAATATAATCAGAATAATTTATTTTATTCAATGCTATTTATAAGTATTCGTAATTTTTTATTTGTGTGAGCTATTAAAATAGTCCATATGAGTTTTTGTTCCGAACAAAACAGCTTTGAGACATGATAGCTTTAAACTGGGATTTAGCGCTTCAAAATTTATAAGAAATATATATATTATCGGTATTCCTTTTCATAGCTGCAACGTATTGAAATTTGTACAGTTTCTCACAAATGTCGAAGGTTTTTTCGGGCCAAATGGTCATTGGACATAGATTCTGCGTATCGAATTCCATGAAGAACATACTCGATCAAGTCCTATAGCACTTTTATTTCACTTTTTATTAGGTTTTTGAAAATTATTTAAATTTTGTAGGGTTTCCGGACCCTAACACGCATTCCGATTCAGCTATCGCCCTTAATAAAAAAAAAAAACTTTTTATTTAAGGTCTGCATGCTTATTTGATGCAGACCTATAACATTTTTTCATCTTCATTATTGCAGTTTTTTCGTGCGTAAGATTTCTTGGATTCATTATATTATAACGATTTTATGATTGAACCATTATATTTGCGAATAGAAAATGAAGAATTGTTCACAATTTTCGAAAAAAAAATACTAGATTTTACCTTCTTCTTTCAAAATAATTTTAGTTTTTTGTTATAGATTAAGAATTGTCGCCTGCAGACTATCCCCCATGAAAAATAGAGGGTTTTCGTTCGCCAGGCATAGCGCTGCCATTTACCGAAGAATTAAAACGTTATGGATATTTTAACCCTTAATAATCTAGCGTACCCATATCGGTACGTCTGACTTGGTGACCGAAAGCAGGCTACAGCTTGTCTGTCATACCTTTTGGGGACTGCAAAACTCCCCTTCTAGTATCTAGCTCATAAAATTTTAAAATTATTTTTTACATGCTTCAGGAAGGCTAAACATATTAAAAAAAAACACTTATACACATTAATTTTTAACGAAAGGAAATTCAGGTTATTAAGGGTTAACGCCCCGTATAAAACTTATGATACAAAGAATTGAAAAAAAATTGGTCTATTTGTTATCCATAGAATTGGAGATAATGTCTTTGAGTTTGTTCACAGAAAGTAATATTACCCCTTAAAAAGGTAAAGAAAATATTAATTTTTATCTTAATAAAATAGATGATTAATTAATTAATTAATAATTAATGATTAATAAAAAACTCCCACTTATTCTATAAATAGTTCTATTAAGCCTAAGAGTTGGAAAATCCTTTCCAAGTTGCGGCCCTGCCAAGTCAAGCTGAGCGGGCCGAGATAGGACTTGAAGTCCTAATAAGTGAAAAGCAAGTCCCCAGGAGCCTGCGGTTAGGGAACTTGGAAAGCGGATCCTCTTAGTCAAAACTTCTTCCATTAGAATTTCCCTCGGCTCTCCCGAAGCTTGACTCAACGGCCTGTTTCAGTAACGATCCGCTCCTATCTAAATCTCCATAGCACCATAAGTCGTAACCAACTTGAGAAGTCCTACTTAACCATGAGTAACTTACAAATGGACAAAGCATTCAACCTTGAATGATCTCTTTGGCGATCAAGGAGTATTAAATATACTGAAGTATATTACAGAGCAATAACTGAGACGCAATCATGAATTAAAATTTACATCGTAATTGTAATTTTATTATATATGAGTATCAAACAAGACTATAATATACCGGACGCTCTATGCCGTAAGAGAATTATTATTCAAATCATTAATTATTTGGAAAAATATTTCTGTACCTTGGGATAAAAAGGGCCAATGTCCAAACCACTGAAATTTGAGTGAACTACACAAGTGACATCAGGATTGAATAAATGAAATTCTTAAAAGGACTATATATATATATATATATATATATATATATATATATATATATATATATATATATATATATCTGTTAACACGATACACGCCAGATTTTTGTTTGATTCTGTTAGCAAACGATTCAACGAGTCCGTTAACCACCAAAATCGGTCCACCCGGAGGGACCGGGATTTAGTCTAGAATCATACTAATAATTTGCCCATTCTGGCCGTAATTATGATGTATTGTCACGAAACTCGGTACTCGGTAAATTGGTCCAACTAAAAAGCATTCCGTCAGCAAACGACTAAACGAGTTCGTTAGCCACCAAAATCGAAAATCGGTCTACCTGTGGGGACCCGGGATTTACTCCAGACCTGTATGACTAATTTTCTCATACTTTTCGTAAAGTCTGTTGTACTGTAACGGAAATAGATATACTTGAGTCACCTACGGCAACAGCCACGTTGAATGCACCGGTTCCCGTTGATCACCGAAGTTAAGCAACGTCGGGTGTGGACAGTACCTGAATGGGTGACCGGTCACGTGCCGTTGTCATTATAAAAGGGTGTCAAACTGTAGATAGCCCGTCGTTAATAGCCCACATTTTGATACGCCGTTAAATGCACAAACACACACACAAAAAGTCGTTGGTACATACAAACAAAGAAAAACTAAATCGGATCGTTAGAAGTTGGTGTTCTGTATTACTTTAAAGTTAAATTAAGCCGTCAAACCGCCTCGGGCATGGGTTGTTATTTGTATCATTAGGAGCGCTGGACATGGGCGCTTTAACCAATATAAAAGAACAATATTATAATATAAGAATAATATTTATTTATTTAGGTTATTTTCAGCAAATCATTCTGGAATGCAGTGTACCTCTGAGGAATGTGCTTAGTTATGAAGCTCCTGTAAAGGTAGTTATTACAAAGAAAGCCTCCGCCTCTAGTGGGAATCGAACCCCCGAATTCAAGCACGGGAATGCTTACGCCACAGGAGCTGGAAATATTAACTCGTAAGGCTTGGATTTGAATCTAGATAGTAGTTCACGACTTTATCGTGAATGTTTTAAAAAGAGCTGCAACCATTGGTTTCGGATTATGTTATCGGTTTCACTTCATTAGTGGATGTTCCTTTCTATAGGGGGGAGGGTTATATGTTACAAAATCATTTGAAGTGTCTTATATTTGTTTCTTCATCATTCGAATGTTTTTATAATTTGCATTGAACTACTGTAAAGCTATTATGGGCTTAAAGCGAGATTAAATTCTTAATCAAGGTGGGTTACAATCCACCGAGGAGTAGAGGGAATGAATAATTCATCGATTCGGAGGTTGGAGTCAGAGAGACAGAAGGTGTTGAAGTTAAAGCTGTTTCCATTAGGGTTGGAATATGCCACTACCGCAGTACTAAGCTCCCTTTACACCTTAGCATACCTAATTCCCCTTAGATAGGAGTTAGTGGAAATCTGCCCTTTCCATACTGTTCATCAGCTTCCCATGTGGTGTACTGCAACCAGATCCACAGAGATTATCCTGCAAAGGGTTTTAGTCCTAACCAGATCATAATTCATGGAGAAAACCTTTTGGATATGTTGAACTATCGGAAGATTAATTTATTTTATAATTTAGCACTTCTCTTTCTTTTAGCTTGTTTCCTTCCTCTGTATAGGAAGAAAATCCCGCTTTTGAGATCGAACCGGAAGCTCTGACAAGAAATATTGACGAGTAACGTCGTGGTTGGTCGGAGAGCCTATCGGATTCCTACTGGTGGGGTTCCTGCACTTCATTATTTGAAAACACTAACTTGATCGCTAAGATGGGCTTTTTTGGAGGTTTTGTAAACGGATTTACTGTTTTTTCTGCTAAATTCACGCTAAAATTGTACCACCTACGATTTTTAAAACTTTTCGTCGCGGGGTCAAGATTCACATTTAAGCAAAATAAGATTATTTATATATATATATATATATATATATATATATATATATATATATATATATATATATACATTTTTGTCGTTTGGAAAAGAGGAGGGGGCGAGGTTAGCTCAGTTTTAGAACACGTCTAATAAACTGGAAGACCTGAGTTCAAAAATCCCGAGCAAAGCACTAAAGATTTGTATCTTATAGTGTCGTTGTTCATGGGATGGAATCGGCCTCCCTGACCGTCCTTAGGCCAACCCAGTCTTTAATTAATTTATTCATGGGTACTTGTAAAGGGGAAAATCAGGCGGTCCGAGTATAGTATTCCCTAGTGTGCCGTATGGTCCTGAGGGGCAGATACTATGTGTAATAAAATGTATTAATTTGATGTTGTTTTTTTGCAGTCCTAGTAGCAGAAAAAAGAAAGAATAAGAGATAACATTATCTAAAATCGAATTTAAAGCTAAGTTCCAAGGTGGGGATGGAGACGAGAGTTAGGAAAGATGTAGGTAATGGTGCAGATTAACCTCTTCGCAGCACAAAGCCGCCATTTTTCAGCACTCTCTCCCTCCAAACATTTTTCCACCCTAAGTCTCCCTGAAAGGGGCTGGGAGATCTGGCCCATCTAATATTTCCACAGAACTACCCCGACATCTCATTCCTCGCTCTTACCGTTCTGAACCGTTCCTTAGCCAAGAATATAGCTTCAAAATATTAATATAAATCATTCCTTCTTAGTATAATCTGTATTTGTTGCTATTAGTATTTATCTTTAGGGGGATTGTATATTTCTTTATTACAGTTATCGTTCGAGCTAAAAGAAGTGATAGCAAATGCTTCTAGGAATGAAGAGTTTTAAAAATATAATCTCTTCATTTTTTCTATAAAAAAAACCTTAATTAGGTACTTAAAAAAATACCCCTAATTATTTACATTGGAACACACACTAATATTGTTCTCCTTAGGCAACCAGCCTCAAAAACACATCCATCCATTTTCGTTTTGGCCAAAAAATTATTATATCCAAGTAGCTTGCTTTCTTTGATATGTAAATTCTCTGTTCGAATTTCCTAATTTTCATGATAATATTTGATCCTGATTCGTTAAAATCTTATTAAAGAGGCATAATTTCATAATGAACAAGATGCTTACTATGATATGTGAAGATTACAAGTCGAATTCTTTTAGCTTGTCTTGGAATGATTCAATTATTTTTTATTTGAAGCATGGCTTCGTATCTGGTTGGCAGAAAATCTACAACCTACAGAGTGCAACATTTTAACCTTTTACACGGAGATTTTATTTTCTTATTACTTTTGTAAGTTGGATAATTTCGACACCATACTAATTAAACTGTAGTGGAGTTAATGAGAAGTTTTGAATACTATTATTTAACTTCTTGGAATATCCTTTTTTTATTTTATTATTATTATTTTTTTTTGTATCCTTTTCATACTACATTTTTATGTATGTTTCATCGAGTTCTTTACTACTTACTGCAGCTTCCACTTAATTTTTTTACATATTATTTTCCTTAATTTTTTTGTGGAAAATATAATCTCATCGTTATTTAAAGATTATTATATTTTTCTTCAAAGTTAAATATAGAGGCTATTCATGTTTTTATTATTATATTGTAAATGTTATTTCAGAGGAAGTGGTAGTGGTATACTGTGGGACTATGTGTGCATGGGGACTACGTTTGTTACAATAAACTGTGGAGGTTAAGAGTGTGAAGTATGCCTACGCATAAGATGGGGAATTTCGTATTGTACAAGTTCATATATTTAGATACTTTAAAGAGGACATTGAAGAAACAGTGCGAAGAAAATTGCTTATAACGTCTCAGTTGACCAAAGTAATTTCTAAGCAACTAAAAACTAATTTAACATTTTCATTCGGCTAAGGTAAATTGTAAAATAATATTATAGATCGTATTATATCATAGAAATTTATTTATTGTTGAGAACAATTTTTAAATCCCTTATTCTGACATTCATAAGGAATATATAAAATTAAACCTGAAAAGCTGTTTTATTTATTTTGGTTTTTAAATCAGTCCGTTTTCTTGTGACTGTATTTGAAAATTTCTTTCCATTTGAAGTGAGATATATTTTTTCTCTTTTTTAATATTTTTTTTTTCTCAATTTTTAAATCCCTCTTCTGCCCGAAGGAAAAAAGACGATTTAAGATGATGTCTCAAAGCTTGAAGAAGTTTTTATAAAGCGAAGCTTCTCTCCAAAAGGACATATTTCTTTGAGAGGGAATGAATTTTTTTCTACTCTCCTTCTCCCTTCTGTCTTTTTATCGTATTAAGAGCCGGCCAGAAGAGAAGAGCGCCGCGTTCTCCGAGTAGGGATTATAAAAAGGGTTGCTCCGGTTCTGAAAGGGAAGTTGAAAGTCCCCTCTAGGTAAGCCGTAAGGGCTTAAGAAGGAGAAAAGAAGGTTATGAGAGAAGGTTATAATTGCCTGAGATATCTCTCTTTCTGGAACCCCTTTGGAGATTGTGAAGGCTTTTGTTTCCCGCCGAACCAAGATTAGCAGCGGTCCATTAATCAAGGAGGTCCTGGATTTACTAATGGCATTAGCGCCATCTCCCAGTTTTTCCTCAAGATTTTTTTCCCTTCTTAAATCCACCCTGCTTCTCTTTTCCCACTCTTGCCAACCTAATGACCCTCAGCGATAATCGTTTTCCTAATTAAGTTATCCGTTTTTCTAGAATTTTCAATGGTTCTCAAGAAGCGCTTTTTCTTACATATTTTCACTAATAAAAGTTAATTTTTTTTAATTAATCAAAAACTTTTAAATAAAAATCATTCATTATTATTAACGAGAAGGTGCTGCTAATCCTATTTATTTTCTTTCATCTTTAACAGGTTAGTAGTACAAAACGTCCGTCACACAGAAGCAGCATAACTAAGCACATTCGTCAGAATTGTACACTGCATTCCTGAATAATTTGCTTAAAATAACTTATAAAAAAAAAAAAAAAATCAAGGTGATATCATTAATAGTTTTCAAGAAAATTGGGGAAAATGACGTTAATAATAAATAATGCAGGCACTTTTAAGGGGCCTAGTTTTTATTTTTAATATTAAATGAAGAGCTTATTCACGCTGCGATTTAAACAGCGTCTTCAATAAACACATTTGAAAATAATTACAAAAGGGCAGACACTTTTTTGGGGTTTAATTATCAGGAAACATAAAAAGAGTGAATGAGAGCACCGCGCAGTTGTGGTTATTCTCTGCGCTCTCATTTGCCCCTGCTCACATGATCTTGTACAGCTGTTCCGGTTTAAATAGCAGCGCGAATAAGACTCTCATTTAATCTATATATATATATATATATATATATATATATATATATATATATATATATATATATATATATATATATATATATATAAATCACGTGTCTGTTTGTCCATCTGTTTGTCTGTTCGTTCCTTATACAAATCCACACCTCTTGACCGATTTTGACAAAACTTGGCACACAGGTAGGTCTGGATACGATAATGTCATACGCTAGGCCAAAACCGTCAACCTGCGGTCTGTCTGTCTTTTTTCCTTTTACAAATCCACACCTCTTGACCGATCTTGACCAAACTTGGCACAAAGGTAGGTCTTGATACGGAGAGTGTCATATTCTAGGTTAAAAACGTCTACCAGCTGCCTGTCTGTATGTTTGTTCCTTATACAAATCCATACAGTTCGACTGATTTTGATCAAACTTGGCACAAAGGTAGGTCTTGATCCGGGGAGTGTTATAGGCTTGGTAAAAATCGTTCGGACGTCACGGGTTCGTAACTATTAACCCAAATAGTTACAGATTTGCGTCCCCCTTTTATGACATTTTTTGTTTCATATTTCGTTAAGAATATTTATCATTATAAAATAAACATTAAAAGGTCATGGGGTCTCCCGTGGTCTAATGGCTGGTGCCTTGGATTCATAAGCGGGAGACTGTGGGTTCGATTCCCAACCTCCAGCAGGAATTTTATCATCCCACGGCTCGCTGGTAAAATTCTTCGCTGCACCCTGGATGTCGGCGCTAATGACCTAGAAGTAAATGCGCCGTAAAAAAAAAAAAAAAAAAAAAAAAAAAAAAAAAAAAAAAAAAAAAAAAAAAAAAAATTAAAAGGGCATTTTTTGGTAGTTCTTATCTTCCTTTATAAGACTATATTTTAAAATTATATTCTATACACTCTTTTTGATTTTTTTAAATTTGGGCTAAAGTAGCCCTTAGCTTGGGTAACTTTGTCACAAACCAAATATTCGTATAAAAAGGACTGTAATACACCCATGGGTTCAAGTAACCCGCTTGTTTTGAAGGGAAACTACTCACAGACATATGTAAATACACACTTTATTTTTTAAAAAAGGGAAAAGCTGGTACATAATTGACAAATCAATTTTTAAAACAAATTTTAAAAAAAAACGACTAATATTAGTCGTCATAAAAATGTTACTTTTTAAGAAAATTTATAGAAATAAAATAATAGGCTTAGAAACGTTTAAACGCTTGGCTGTACAATATTTACAGAAAATAATTCCTCTGTTTAGTAGTTTTGGAGGTTATATCACTTTTACAATGTAACACCAATTATAAAAGAGCATGTCCTTATCAGACGGCCATTTCCAACCCTGTATTTAGGTTCCATGCAATCCACAATAGCGCCGTTTTCAAAAATCATTTAGTGTATCTTCAGTCACCGCGGCACGAATCCTTTTATTGATTAAATCGAACACCTTTGTTAACTGTGGATGCCTTGTTAAAAAAAAACAAAACAATTATCTAATCAGGACCCGGTAATTTTGTCTTTAAAATGAATCACATTTGTCCCTTGTCTAGAAAGATAATTCATAATGGTATAAGGCAAATCGAGTACGTCTATCGGAAAGCCGTATTCACTCAGTTTTTCTGTGTTTCTAGCAAAAGCTATTTCTTCTTCTTGACTAAAAGTAGTAGGGTGCCCAGGTAAAGAGGTGTGCTTGTTCTTTAGCTTATTTTTTATAGTGCTTCGACTGATGTTAAAATGGATTTCAGCCTTTTTTGAGTCATTTCTTCTGACCTAATAGCTTTCAAACAGTCGTTAAGTTCAGCTTCCGAATAATCATGGTATTTTATACTTTCTGGTTTTCGTATGTAATTTGACAGCGTTTCTTAAAATTTAGAATGAAAATATTAGTATTCGTAAATTCGTAACTAATAGATATATTACGGAGAAAACAAGTTAAATATTATGTTAAAATATTTAATTTAGTTTTTCATAATATTTAAACTTGTTTTTAGTACCAGGGGCTACTTTGGGCCATTTTTTTGGGGGACAAAGTAACCCGATATTTTACAGTTACGAGTATCATATTTAAAATATATCTATACTCAAACTGCTAGTACATATCTAAAAGCAAATAGCAAAATTCTGGAACATATCCTGGTTAGGGATGATATTGGCTACAAAATTCATTACTTACCTCAGCTAAAACGTCTATTGTTCTCCTTGTACAAACGGAAGTTTCAGGAGAACGGAGACATGTATTTTACAATAGGCTGTGAACAACGTCTACTACGACCTAGCGGAAATCGTTGGAAGCATTAAACAGTTGGGCCTTCTAGCAGGTACTCGGGCCCAGCAGAATCGTGAGTTAGTACGTGAATCTGATAATATCAGCTGCTGGTAGACATGACGCAAACATTTTTTTGTTTTGGGACAAAGTTACACCCTAGAGCCAAAGTAACCCACTTTTACGGTACTTATTTAGCTGCAGTAAGTAGGTGTAGCATGGCACGCCGGGTAACAGCTAGAATTAGAATAAAAACAATTACGTTTTTTTTCTGTTTTTTTTTTTTTACGTGTTGTACCTCTTAAAAGTGTCTGCCATATTTATTATTAATTTTAAAATTGCCTTAATTTGCAATTTTTTTCATTAAGAATAGTTGGCTTCTGAATAAAACACTATTTTTGGGCAATATTGTTTTGCACTTTTCCCCTAGTACCTGGTGTTCCAAGGCATATCCAGGAAACACATTCTTACCTTCTTATCTACCCAACTGGTTTTTGTCTCTGTTTACCTAACTTTTTAAGTGGTTGTTGTTGTTTTTTTTTTAATTGAATTTAACCGTAAAATCAGTATTTAAGTAAAACAAGGTAAGAAAATGAGAAACAGTGTTATATTGTTTCCAAGAGTGAACATTGCAACAGAGGATGGAGTAGTTTCCGCTTAGAATACTATCAGTTCCCTTTAATGGCGTCTTAAATCTTCCTTATCTTTGAGATTTTATTTTGCATATTTTTTGAAAGATCAAAACCTACAAAAAACTGCTTCTATTCCTTAACTAATGGCACTAGAGATATGAATGGAACCACGCTAAGATGACGCAGTTCCTGCGATTCGGACTTTTATTACATCCTTAGGGTGTGATTAAAAGCTTTACTCCATGATGGCTTAATATTATTATATTTTATTACCTTAGGCTTCTCGACCACTGGAACCGAAAAGCTGCGAAATGAATTCGTCAGAATTCGCACGAACAATCCACGAACACACGAGGCTCCATCATGGACCGCGTCCACTGGGCCCGTATCGTTCATCCGTTTTCGTCCGAACTTTTGCGAAGTGCGAACCGATCCCATTCTGCTGGGATTTAGTTGCGAATGAGTGCGAAAAGTCATGGTTAAAAATGGACTGTGAGAATGGTCGATTGTTAATCGTCTCTCGACAATTACTGAATTTTTTTTGATTTTAGAATAATTGTTGTCGAGTATGTACCGAAATGTATCCTTTCTCATTCGAAAGTAGGAAAATTGGTGGTCATCGTCGATTTGAAGATCGTTCCAAAAATGAGAAAATTCACCGAACTCGTTTCTTTTGGCATTAATGTGATTCGCCCACTTTTCCCGCCTTTGTCGATGTCGTCTGAGCCGTAGATGAATCAAAGGTGATAATTCCAAAGCGAAACATTCTTCAACAAAATCATGAGAAAACCTTTCTGAAGAGCCATCTCGTCTACTGCGAATTCGGACGAATCCTGAGGCAATGGACGAGAGGCATTCGCACGATTTCGGACGATTGGCGTTCGCCCGAATTCGTTGCTTCGCAGTTCGCAGCTTTTCGGTTAAAGTGGACGAGAGGCCTTATGCAATTTACAATATTCTATTTATAAGTGTTTTTTATTTCCTTAAAATATAAGAAGCGATAACCTCAGTGATATTCACTAACCGCTGTTTAATACACAGGACCTAGAGCTGCTTTCCTTCTCATGCGGTACATATATAACAATATAATGACCATCTATTGTTAGGGTGCTGAATGAATATAGCTATTGATGTACGCGGCACAGAATGGCTGAAAGAGGTCCAGAGACCTACAACTGATCAACATAGAAAATCTCGAAGACCGCACCGAGTGTCGGAATAAAATCACAAATGTTTAGTTCGACGAAAGAGCATCGCGGCGACCTGGGAAAATATAGACAGATGAACGAAAGATGGAACATTCTGAGAGGATGGAGAGTTTTGGGGAGACAAACATCCATAAGAAATATAATAATAAATAATCCCTCTCTTTATGGCGAATAATCGCAAATAATATATATATGTTCTCCTTTAGGCTCCTTCGCTGGGGCATCGTCTTGATCTTGTCTCGGCTTCATTCTCCAGCGGTGCTCGTTGTCCGGCCGTTATATTTCGCCCAAATCCTATTGGGCTTCATCAGACGTATTCTTTCCACTTCGGGGTGTGCAGGAGCTATGCTTGGCTCGCGCTCCTGCCGGCTTTTTATCCTCGTTCCGCCATTCTTTCCGCTCCCTAGGCGGACCAATCAGCTGTCTTCTATGCTCATTGGTTTCCCTGGTCCGCCGTTCGGGGCGCATTCTACCGTCCGACCGGAGAAGTCTCAGAACCGGCCCGTAGACTGTAGGTAGCGCTAGGCCATCCTCGCCGTTCATCGCTACACTCTTATACTTCGAGATCTCTATAGCCTCCCTGATCAGCCTCCTCTCCAGTACATCTTCCTTCGCTAGCGTCCTGGCCTGGTCGATCAGCATCTGTCCGGAGCACTCCTCCCCATGTCTCGCGACAGCAGAAGTTTTCGTGCGTCTCAGACGGTAATCAGCGCAGTGCTGCCCAATTCTTGTGGCCACCTTCTTCCCGGTCTGCCCGACATAAACTGTCCCGCAATCGCATGGAAGAAGGTAAACACCCTTATCCTGCAGCTACTGCTTGACCTTTGCTGAACCCAGGCAGTCGCTCATCTTGTCTAGGGGTTTGTAAGCTACATCCACTCCGAGTCCCATAAACATCCTGCCAATCTTCTCGCTGACACCTCGCACGTAAGGCAACGTTGCCCTCTTCTCCACCGCCCTTTCCGGCTTTGCGCCTCCACCTTGTCGCTGCTGTCTCAGGACTCTGTTCATAGTCCGAGAGATTTCCTTAGATCCGTACCCGTTCCGTAGGAAATCCTCCTTGAGGTGAGCCAGTTCCGCGTCCTACTGCTGCACAGCCTAAGGGCTCTCAGGGTCTTGATCACACCATTCTTCTGGGCAGGATGGTGATGAGAATCGGCGTGTAAGTGCCTCACCGTAGCCGTCGGCTTCCGGTACACAGTATGTCCGAATCTCCCACGCGGTTCCTTGACTATAAGCAGGTCCAGAAACGGGACGGTTATCAGTCTCCTTTTCCATAGTGAACTTGATGGCCGGATGGTAGCTGTTCAGGAAGGCTAAAAAGCGCTCGAGTTTCTCATGTCCGTGCGGCCACACGGTGAAGACGTCGTCCACGTACCTCAGCCACAGCGTCGGTTTCTCCGGGGCCTTCTCCATGACTTGCAGCTCGTACTTCTCCATGAAGATATCGGCTACCACTGAGGAAAGGGGGCTGCCCATCGCTACACCGTCTCGCTGCTTGTAGATGACCTCCTCTTATTGGAAATAGCACGATGTGAGGACAACTTCCGCCAGCTCGAACATAGGTCCATCCAGGAACTTCTTCTTCTTGATGATATCCAACGACCGGAAGACTGGTGAACAGCGAGACGACGTCAAAGCTTACCAGGCATCAAATCTTCTTTCCTTCAGGATCTCCACCAGGTGGGCCGAGTTCTTCACGGAGGAGAACGAGCTCCCCACATAGCTCTTCAGGAGGCCCGCGAGGACTTTGCTTGCCCTGTACGTCGGTGCGCCTATCATGGAGACAATGGGCCGCAGGGGGATCTCTTCCTTGTGTATTTTCGGGAGGCCATATATCCTTGGTACCCTGGAGTCACCAGGAGCGGCTCTCATCGCTATAGTTAAAAACGCGGCTTACAATTCATAAATACAATATTTATTTGCATACATTTCAAATAGCATCAACATGATTCCGGTATTTGGAGGTATGAATGCGAAGTGGAACTTGCCAAAGAGGTAGAATGTTGGGAAAAGAGAGATACTGAGGTAGAATTGAGATAAAAGTGACGAGACCATGCCTAAAGTGAGATTCCGACCGTAAGAAGGGGTGGATCGTGCCTTTAGAAGTTGTAGGAATAATTTGTCCCATGCCCCCATGGGTAGCTCTCTCTTTTTAATTGGCATGCAAAGAACAAGCATGAAAGACAGCCCTTGGAGCTGGGCCAATATTTAACTTGCTTGATTACAACCCCTGACTTGGGCCTGTTCTAAGCCCAGTCTTTCTCATGCTCTTCAAGGGGATGGAGTATGTCGGCGGAGGTTATTCTACGCTTTCAAACAAAGCAAATTACTTTCTTTAGCACAAGTCTAGCTCATTAGCCTTAAAGAGTGTAGTCGCTTGACCACTTTTTGTTTAGTTTCATTTGGCTTACGGTCTTCAAGCCTCAAAAGTTGACAAGATGAAATTTCGATGGCCAAGCGGATTCCACTAAAAAGTTCAACATGGAGGAAGTGTTCTATTCTAGTTTCCATGTAATATATGTCTCTTGTGATTTGAAAAGCTTCGAATTAAATGAAACCGGCGCATCCTGTTTTTGGCAACTATTAGTGTATCCAATGGTTATTTTTCACTTACAAAGAATTCGCAACCATTTTGAAATATTTAATAAGATATTTAAAGTTCAGAGCTAGTAATGCCTGTTGATAATTTTTTAATATTATTTTGCAAAAAATCCGTTGCACTAAACGCAAGCGAAACATATTTGAAAAATTTAGAAGTCTGTGAGACGTTTTCGCATCGAAACAAGCCCCATGGGAGTTTTCCACTTTTCTGAAAGTCTGATAAAGTTGGGTGGAGGTTGCGATCTTAAATGGCAAACGTGTAACGGGAAGCCAATAGTTCAAATTCGTAAGCGCGATCGGTAGATTCTGCTGGTAAACGAAATTCACCTTTCGTATTAGTAAAAGAATTTTTTGTCAGATTTCATGACTTCGATTTCCCAACCGTTTTCCAGATATATGTCTATTAGTATTTTTTCCCCGAATATTTTCTTAAATCCGAATATCATAAAAAATTGATTATTTTAGTTTAGATGAATTTCAAGAATTTAGAAAATATTTCAATTGAATCCAACCATTCTAAGTACAAAAAAACGAAAATGGTTCCATTCGTTTTCCTACATTAGAAAACCTAAAAAAAAAATAATAATAATAAAATAAATAAATAAATAGCAACTGCAAGCATATTAACGCGAAAACTTAGAGACTACGATTTTGTTCACGCGAATTTCGCTCCAAAAACCGTGTTCCGATGGACGGTTCTGCTGTTTAACGAACTTGACCTTTCAAATTAGACGAAAACCTCCATTATTTTCGTGGTCTATGGGTTCTGAAACGTGAACATTTCTTGTCAGCACTCGTGGATTGCGTCATGGCATGGACCCCATGTGAGTTTCCTCCCCTATGTTTGGAGGGAGGAACCGCACTAAAAGCGTAGGAAATCTCCGTGGTCCAATGGCTAACGTCTTAAATTTTCTTGAAGAAGTTGCGGGTTCGATTACCGGTTGAGTTTTATTAATTTCAGAGCCCATTGAAGAGATTCCCTGCACCATCATGGATATTAGGAAGGGTAGCGACCAATTGCTCTGCGCCAAAGGTTTAGATGTAGAAGCACCGTAAAAAAAAAAAAAAAAAAAAAAAAAAAAAAAAAAAAAAAAAAAAAAAAAAAAAAAAAAAAAAAAAAAAAAAAAACTTTCGACTTGTTTTTTGGCTGTTTCTGAGTGAAAGGCGAAATGTTCGACTAATTTGATATATTTTTGATGCACTGATTATGAGTGAAACATTTTCTATCTATCCAGGCCTTTTCATTTTGTTTTAGTTTTTTAGAATAAATTCCTTAACGCATTCTTAGTTAAAAAAAAAAAAAAAAAAAAAAAAATGCCAACCAATAAATGAATGTAAAATCTTCGCCAATAAATAAATAAATATTATCTTGACTAATTATATATTATAGATTTATGTATTTACATGTACCTACTGGATATTAAAATATGAAATTCCTAAGTCTTATATAAGTCGAATTATTACCAATACTCTTAACATTGATGATTTTTCTTTCAAACAGCTTACACTTTTCAATCAATTATTCGCAAGTCTGGACTAATGGGCTTAATTTATTCAGCTTTAAACTCCGGGAGATTGAATAAAAAAAAAATTAAACTTTTCATCAAGTGGGCTTTTGTATCTTTAAAAGGTCCGTCCTCTCCTCGTGGCATCGGTGGATTATTCAAATACTGAGTAAATGGTAAATGAACGCTGAGCCGTTCCATTTGAACGACATGAAACTGATCGGCTTTCAGTCATTAAATATGAAAGCAGAGGTAGGGGAGGGTTTGCCCCCTGGAGTAGGGGTATCAGGAAAAAACTGCCCCAAGTCATTTGCTGCGGGCTGTCCCGGTTCTCACACCCCCTCCTCTCGCCCCTACCCTTCCAAAGAGGTATAATCCTAGCTCTCTCAGAGAGGACTGTTGATATGCCGGTTCACGGGAGGTGACGTGATAGTTTGCTTAATGGATAGCCAACTCAGGGGAATTCCTTTTGAACAATCCCCATTACATCTATTGTAGGCTATGTCTGTTTCTCAAAGCAGGTTTTACACAAATGTTTGTTATTTTAGGTTTATAGTATGTCAGGGTTGGGGCTTTTTTCATTTAATAAACGCATCTCTAATTTAACTTACTTACAATATTCTTTATAGTTAGATTAGATTAGATTAGAACACCAGGTGCCCGGCTAACCGAGGAACCGCACCGAGGCCTTCAAGACCTCGGTCGGAACTATTCTTTATAGTTAATTATTAATATTGTAATTACAGCTGACCTGTTATCGTCCTAGCAATGCATGCTGCCTAGGGGTGCATGCTCTATTTAAAACCTGCTAAAAATTCAAACCCCTCTAAAAATATTTAAACATGTGAATATCAAAAAAACCTATCTTAGCGAGTGTTTATATCCTAAAGAGAATGTCCATGAAAAATTTAAAATTTTTCTGTAAAGTAGTTTGGGTTGGGCGAAGATAGGTTAGTGACTGGTATTTGACAAATATATCGCACTAGTATTTCTAAAGTGACACCACTAAAAATAGTTCGCAACTGAAAATGTGTCACTCTTGCTTATGTAGGGGGCATTAAGAAAGGAAGTGTGACCCAAGTGCCCTCTGGTGTACAAGCTCTGAACTAGGTAAATGCAGTTTTGATAGTTAATAAAGATGTAATTACCATGTCTTTCATAGATATAACTGAAAAACACAGATTTTTGAGTTCCTTCACTTTAGAAATACTAGTGCGATATACTAGATCAAAACACTTGAATACAAAAAACTACTTGAAGTATTTATTACTTTGTATTTAAAGTCATAAATACATTATATAATGTTACTTGTTTCATTGCAATTCATGATTTACTTACCTGATACTTAAACAATATTGTTACTGAAATATTTAGGAGATGATAATTATACAGACGAATAAAATTCCATTCGATTTGTATCCTTCTTCAGTATTGAATACCTTTGTATTCCTTAAAAAAAAAACAATATCTTCGAGAAAATAATGACAATACTTCTCTAGATTTATGAAGCTATTAAAGGAGAATATCCGAACTTATAGGTCCTTCTGCCAACAAGGAAAGAAAACCAAGAAGCAATCAAAAAGGGTCAAGAAAAAACTTGGATCCCTTGGATAAGAAACGATATGCGCCTATTGTCACCCTATAATTGGCCCGTATTGTTGAAGTCCTCCTGAGATATTGGGAACGGGCCAGTTGGTTTTTATCGTCCTCTCTCAATGGCTACTGTCGCAATTCATCTAGAACCTATTACAGCTTCGGATCCTTCTCAATAAAACATTGTATTCCAAGGAGAACGTTATTTATTTCTCATTTTCTTTATTTCAGTCTATTCTATTGCTTTGGGTATGAATTAAACAATAAAGAATAAAAGTGAGGTTTATTTTGTAATAGTATTCATGGCGAAATATGAGGCCCTATTGGAAGTTAGTCTTCAAAATTAGTATTAAAACGTTATCTTATACCTACGCTCACCCGTTTTCGAATATTCATTCTATGGCTGCATTGCAAAGGGATAAGCCTTGGCTGCCCCAAAACAAGACATAATCACTTTTTATGCTTGATGTTTATTTTTCGTCGCTGGGATGATATTTTTGGATGGAACGGGTTTTTTCTCCAGCGGTGGTACTCCTCCTCACTTCTTCCTGGAATATTTCGATGGGTTCATCTCCATCTTCGTCAGCCAGGTCATTGTTGTTTCTTCCTCGGTGGTACATCCTACCTACTATTTTATCGAAGACTCAATGTTTTAAAGTATCCTCCATTAAAATCTAAAACACTATTGTTTCTGTTAATTTGTAATTCCCTGAATTTTACGTTTGTTTTGATGTTCATTCATTAAGTTTATTAGTTCTCTAAAAGGGTTATAATTTAACTTAACCTAATTTTTATAAATAATTTATAAATATAATGATCACTTACCGTCCTTATTCATGGCGGATTGGAAACACTTGTTGAGCCTGCAAGCCCTGCACTGGTTCCGATGAGTCTTGTCAATTGGACACCTTCCCTTGAGGTCGCCCTGTGCCTTACAGGTGTACACTCGGTTCCTGTGGATGCTCCTCTTGAAGAATCCCGAACAGCCTGCCTCATAGATCAAAGTCATGGTAATAATATGTCTTATCTAAAGGTATATTTTGTCCTTGCAGTGAAAAATTAAGAATATTATAAATAAATTCATAGAAATCACATTATTCAGTGGAGTTAAATGTGTAGCCTTAACTTAAGCCTACAAAAGAACAAGCAATTATCATCTTACATGGATCTGTGTGGTATATTTGATTGGTAAGTTTTCCACTACATTTCTTTTAGTTCATGAAAGGCAGCAGAGACCGCTCGCTTCAAGACAGCGTTCCGTTTTAGGCGAAAAATCATTAGCTTACCGAGAAAGTAAGAAATGTTCTGCAGAAATCAAATAATCCCACAAAATTTGAAGTGCAGCAACATCCCCCCCCCTCCCAATTATATTTTCTTGAAAGATGTATGCGAAAGAACAAAGGAGAGATGATTAAACCGACCTCTATGCATAAGGGCAGAACTACATGACCCCTGAAGATATATCTATCCCAGCTTAGTGAACGGTACTGTGCAAGACGAGGACAAGAATAATATTGCATCCGTAAACAAAACTACCGTAGTCTCATTTTGGAATGGTAGGAGCAGTGAAGAACATCAAAAGGAGAACCTTTGAAGATCCATTAAGCAGAGCGAGCAGACTTAGCTTGTTGTCCTCCTTTCAGTGAAAGGTGAGATACAACCGATGAAAATACTGCAACTTGAGAAGAGTGAAGAGAAGAACCAAAATAGATACGATCGGAATTGCCAACCCACGGTCTATCCTGGACCCGAGACCCAATACATTTGATTACACCGACTGAGAGGTTACGATTTGTTCTAAAGAATGTAAAAATACTGGCCTACAAGAGAAGACCCAAGATAATGATTGAGAAAGTCTTAAAGCGATAGGGTGAGAATGGCGTTCCTGAAAATCCATGTGGTTTGGGAAAATCGAAGAAATCTCGAACTGGATTGAGTGCAGAATCCTTCTTGCACTGATTTGCGGTAAAAGATAAGAAAATAAGAATTTTCAGATATTTTTTTTTTTAATATAATGCCAGCTTGCTCACCAATCCGTGCAGAATACTTCTCTTGAATTCTTTAAGCTGTTCATAAAAAATGTTTTGAAATATTTCTCAGTTTCCAACAAATTTTAGGAAGTTTAGGAAGTGAAATAATAGTACTTCTCTTCAACCTACAGCCTTATTTAGAACTGCGGTGGAATTTTGTTCCTAATGAAGTAGTTCGACAGGAAGCGCCTATAATTTAGAACTGGCTGTCACAATACAACATACCACACTCGAAAGCTCTTAAAACTTGTTGTAAGGGTTTTAATGTGAAAATATATATATTTAAGATATAAGAGTTAAGAACTTACCGTCACAGCTGTAAATGCCGTAGTGTTTCCCGGAACTCCTGTCCCCACAAACTTTGCAAGGAATATCCAGCAACCGGTCCCCTGCAAAACAAAACTTCGCTATACCACTCAATTCCTTGGTTAAGGTTCAAGGTAATTGCTGAGCACAAATCGACGCCAAAAAGATCTTGGACAGAAGTTTAGTAGCGCCCGAACTCCAAATAATGGAAGATTTCAAAAGGAGTGATTAAGAAATGAAACACTTTGTACACTTTAGGAGGGACACGATCATTGATTTTGGGCGATGATTCTACATCTGACCGAGAAATAGACAAAAAAAAAAAAAGAAGGATTTATGAGAATATTAGGAATCATGCTTAAAAGTAGAGGACACGGGGGCATTTTGAAGCATATCCGAGTGCCAGGTGGCTCGCCTCGATCATCTTATGCGGTATTTGTAATAACAATATATATATATATATATATATATATATATATATATACACAAAATATATTCGATAGAAGATACTTTCTGCACGTGCAATAACAAACTTATGTTTCTCTCCAGTAATCAGAGATTTCTTGCGATTTTTTTCGTCAGTCTTTAACGGACTACAGAAACACTTCTACATTTAATAAGAATTAAATCTTTCCTTGAGGCATGGGTTGAACTATTGACTCCCTTTTGTCCAAAATATAAAATGGAGTTTTGTTACTTTCAAATACCTAGTGTGAAGAAATTATGGATTACTCATTTTTTTATTGGCCAAACTGTGAGAGTCCATTGCCCAGTCCGGAAGCAATAAAAATTAACTGAAGGAAATCGTTGGAAAGGTTTTTTATTTGAGAGATATGTAATATTTTGTGTTTTACAAATTTGTTTTGATTTATCTTTTTCGTGGTGTAGTTGGCCCTCTTATTAATGTAATTAAAAATTTGAAATTTGCCGAAATTACAATTGGACTTTGTCAACTTGGACAGTGGATCCATCCATTGCTACCGTGTGTCGAATAGCGGGAGTGTGGGATGTGTGCAGGAATGTAGACGTAGTCCGATCTGTTAAGCTGGAATGATGCGGTTGCAATAACCCAAGAATTGCATCGTAAGAAAAGGATATGTAGACGTTGGAGGTGCAACGATGCACAGTGGTTCAAAATCGAAATCTAGCTGGACAAAACTGAAAAATGAAGGATTATTTATCTGGCTGGGAATACCTGCACAAACTGGATAATCTGTCACCTTATCCAGAGGGATTAAGATAATCTTGGATAAAACATTTTTCGCTGAACCAGTCCTGTCCAAACACGCATGTTCCCCCCGTTGTATTTTTCTACCCTTCCAGTTCATCCTGATTATACCGTTCAAGCCTCACTGTGAATTTTATATCAAAACCTATGGTTGTAAATGATCTATTCATCACGGCATAAAAATTCAAAGAAATAGTATATGATAATAATAATCAATTATCTTAATGTGCCAGATTAAGATTATTACCTTACAACTTACAGGAACTACTGACAGAGGGTAGCCCCTTCATTAACGATATATTAACATTTTTAAAACAATTCAACCTACACAAAAAATTTAATTCCAGGAAAAAAAATTAGTCTCAAGCCTTTAGAAATATCATGTCGATGGTATAATAAAAATCTGATTTCAATTAAGAACTAAATAATGTAATAATGTAAGTAGTTGGAGTCACCATATGTTATGTAAATATAGTAACTATAGTGTAAATAGCAATACTGTATGGCTCTTAATTCTGTACACAAACCTAGCAATTTTTTTTTTATGTTCTCTTAATACTTTTGTTGAATTTAGTTCTGTTTAGTTTGTATTTTTGTATAAATCTGTACCTATTTGTTGTATTTTAAAAAGAGCAAGTCACCGTCGTTGCGAAGCTCTTAAAATTAATTTAAAAAAAAAGAAAAGATAATAAGAAACGTATTGGTAATCGTGTTTTCCACCAGAGACCGTTGAGAACGAGGTTGGAGATATGTCCGCTAACAAAGCAGTAAGATTCCTTCTGTGGCGCCTAACAAATTCGTTCTCTTTGGGATAATCAAGAAGAAACAGCTTGGTCGTTCTTATGGCGTACTCTTCATATATATCTTGGCGAACCAAGATGCACACATCAAAGATTTATAGTGCGCATTTATTGACTACTGTTTATTCATACATTATGAAGGATGGCCATATATATATAAAGATATCCTTTCACCTGGATGTCTGTTTTGATTCATGGTCGAGAGAACAACTCGAACTTCTTCCTGTGTAAACGGGACATCTTCTTCTGATGAAATTTCCTCAATATCTACTGCCATTCTTCTTATAGTCCCGTGCATTTCATATTTCATCCACTGGAACAAAATAAGTCGTCAGTATTTCTCTTTATGCCGGTAGAAACCTTCTTGTCTCATACATATTTAATCTAAAACATTTCATCGCATAATGTTTCAGACATTTTTCAAATCAATACATTCCGGCAAATAGAACGGTTCGTTATCGCAACTTTTAAAGGACCAAATTTAGGGAGTTAAGAGTAGAAGATAAATGAAATATAGAATTAGATGTTATGCAGTTTTTTCCGTCTTGTGGGAAAGGATAAATTATTAAATATGGAGTGATGAAAGGATTACCAATTTGCCAATACAATATAAGGGTGAAAGATGACGTTGTAATAATACAATTCTTATTATCATATATGACACATAGCAGATCTTTGGGTCAGCATTAACAAATGACCATTTGTAAAGAAATTATCGAAATATTCATTTATTTGATAAATGCTTCAATTTACGTTTATAATGTACCACATTTAATTCGTCTTTATCTTTCAGTAACTTCTAAACATCTGCTCTGTTTGGACTATGTAGCTGTACAGTTTTCCAGCCTCACACTATTGTAATATTGTAATGTCTGAAATCCTTTTGCAGAAGGGTGTTGTTATCTTTGCGCTCTTATGTATATGCTCACTAATGTATGTATTCTGAAATAGAATAATGTGTATTCCATTATAAGTGATAACTTCTTTTGGCGGAGTAATTTTTTTTTTTTGGGGGGGGGGGGTTCTGGGAAACAAACTTTTGGGTAGCATACGTAAATGTTTTGATCTTCGAGGAATAGAAAATCTCGCCAGGGATTCAAATTCGATTTCTTTCTTAATTTTTACAAAGCATTAAATATATCATTGTTTTAGGGCGTATCAACTTCTAGGCTATTAGCTCTGGGGCCAACGGCCATAGTCACGTTGAATGGACCGGTTCCCGTAAATCACCGAAGTTAAGCAACGTCGGGCGTAGTCAGAACCTGAATGGGTGACCGACCACGTGCTGTTGGTAATTATGAAAGGGTGGCAACCTCTAGATAGTCCGGCGTTAATAGCCTAATTATTGATACGCCGTTAAACACCAAAAGAAAACAAAATTAGCTCTGGGCTATAATAATATTAATAACGCCAACAGCAACGGTTTCTTTGACGGTCACCCATCAAAGTAATAGCCAGGCCTTATGTTGCTGAAGTTTGTTTATATACGAGAACCGATGTATTCAACGTGGCTATGGCAGCTAGTTAAGAGAATCATTAAACGGAGTCTACAATACATTATTCTTTAGTATTTTCCCTTCTGAACACGGATCTGCCATTATTAATAAGGGTTCCTGCAAATAACTCTTGATTTAATCCCCCCCCCCGAAAGGTTTTTATCTACCCAACACATTTTTATATGACTTCAGAATATTTTTCAATATATCTGTACCTTGGAATAAAAAGGGCCAACGTCCAAACCCCTGAAATTTGAATGAACTGCGCGATTGCTTTATTAGCGGTCTACGCATAAACTCATGAAAACCTAAAATTGCAAAATGTTTTCGCGTTTTTCTAGATGAGAAATGGACTGTTGTTACTTCTTCATTTTTTGACTATGTATTTGTTGAGAATAAATCTGTACCCTGGAACAAAAAGGGCCAATGTCCAAACCCCTGAAGTTTGAGTGAACAGCAGGTATGATATCAGGGTGGGATAAACATTAAATGTTAAAAGGGCCAATGTCTTCCCATAGCTAGTTAATGAGAAAAAGAATATTTTCCATTAACGTTGACCCTTTTAAAAATTTTGGTTATCCCATCCCGATATCACTCGTGCAGCTCACGCAAATTTCGGGGGTTTGGGCATTGGCAATTTTTGATCCAAGGTACAGATATACTCTCATCAAACTTATAGCAAAGAAATGAAGAAGTAAGAATTACCCATTTCTCGTCTAGAAAAACGCGAAAACATTTTCAAATTTTGGGTTTTCAAGAGTTCATTCGTAGACAGATAATAAAGCAATCATCAACTGAAAAATATTTATGATTCACTAGTCCTCATAGGCATTAAGACTGATAATGAAATAATTTCTGATAAAACGCTTAAATCGAATCCGAACCTATTTGCTTTAAAAGTGCATAAATAGAATAAAATGTTATAAAGAACCCATTTCCTACAACCCTGTTTATAATTTGGACGTCGTTTTTCTCTGACGCTACCTGAGGATTTCGTTTGAGTGAAATCGGTTCCCTAAATAAGTTAGAACTGTTACTCTTTTCCTATAGGCGTCCTTGTCGGTGGTGGTGACATAATTTGTCGAGCCAAGAAATTTGAAATATCAATGATTTAAAAGGTATTTTTTAAGTGTTTTCGGATTTTCTTGATCAAATATTACTTTTAACTATTAATTTGTAATCAGAGGATTAAAAGAAAAAATTAACAATTTATCTGAATCACAACGAATACAACACACTAAACTAGGACTATCCTCCTGCAGGGAGGGACATATTGTGCTTCCCTTTGTTGTCTCTCTTCAGAATCCTACCACCTTCCAATAATCCAGAAGTCTCCTTATGGATACTTCCCTTGGGTCAAGGTTGGTATCCTTTGTATCACCAAAGTATATGATCCAGCCGTTCGCAATCCCGGATGAAATGTATCGGCGTCTCTTCTTCTCCTCCACACATACAGATGGGGGAGTTGGCCATCTTCATCATATAAAGCAGCTTGTTGAGATACAATGTCCCGCGATTATTCCGATAGCTTTTCAAAGTTCTGCTGTGTTTAGTATCTTCAGCTTCTCATAAAACCCATGAAAATATTCGTTGAGATATCATTAAGAGGTTTTTATGTAGAGAAAAATATATAATAATAACGTGGTCTATTAGTTAGTTATTTTCTCCCAGTCACTAAATTGAAGGTGACCTTTGATCCAAATCAACCCCTGACCCGATATAAATATCTAGATAAGAACACCCTATGCCCTACGAGTCATCCCTGTAGTTGTAGAGTGACTGAAGTAAGTCCTACAGCTTGCATGAGTGTGGGAGCCGAACCTTCTGACTATATCCCACACAATTCCTAATCCATTAGCTCATTGGCCCTTAGGCGCTTTAATCTTTCCATCTCCCGCCCTCTCACGAGGCTCTTCTCCTTTCTCTCGGCCTTTATTTATTACATATCGTCTTATTCGGATCCGCAATTTCTTCAATGTCAATTTCGCCCCTGCGGTCTACCCGAGATCCAGGTTCGACTCCCACCTGCTTCAGGTGGAGTTGTTTTCATTTCAGGACCTGTCGAAAAAAAATCCGAGCTGCACCATGGATGTTTAGAAATTATCGCAACCTATGTATGTAAAAGGGGCGAGGTTAGCTCAGTGGTAGAGCACTGGTCTAATAAGTTGGAGGACCTGAGTTCAAATCCCGAGCAAGCACTAAAGAGTTTTTCTTCTAGTGTCTTCGTTCATGGGTTATATTCGGCCTCCCTGACCGTCCCTAGGCCAACTCAGCCTTTAATACTTAATCAATGGGTACCTTTGGTGCTAATGACTCTAGCAGTCGAAGCAGCCAAGGGGAAAATCAGGCGGCCGGAGCATAGTACTGACCACACTATCTCCCTAGTGTGCCGTATGGTCATGAATCAGATACCTCTACAGTATCTGCCCCTCAAGGGCCTCGTGGCCTGTTATGGGTCTGATTTTGATATATGTAAAAAAAAGTCCGACACGCAGGAACTAAACCAACTACTTCAAAGTTTAAAAACTTATTTCTCGAAATGTAACTGTCACATCGAAAATTCTCTCTGAACATTTTTTGTAGAGAATTTAGTAAGCTTTCGAATATTAAGAGACATTAGGGAAAATATAAGAAGTACCCAAAACTTTTCATGTCTACTAATAAAATATTTTATTCTAATTCTTCCTTAACTTCAAGCGTATCCAAAAACGTCTTTCTTCATATGAAGAGCCCAGGAGAGCGCGAACAGACACATATATGTGTGTGTGTGTGTATATATATATATATATATATATATATATATATATATATATTTATATATATATATATATATATATATTTATATATATATATATATATATATATTTATATATATATATATATTTATATATATATATATATATATATATATATATAAAAATATATATATACATATAAAAATTTGAACCACCGTTATTTTCGTTTTCTAGGGGTTCTGAAAATTGTCTAGTCGGCTCTTCCGGATTGCGTTATGTGGTCAACCTTATAAGAAGGGTTCCTCTCTATGGTGGGCGGGAAGAACCGCGCTATAAATACAAATTTAGCGTTTCTTGTTGTGTATCTTGCACTTTAGTTCATGTTGAAAATATCATGCTATACTGTAACATAACTTTGATAAACGTAATAAAAAAAAATGGCTATCATCCTTGAACAGGCTAGGTCGACCTTTATAATTAAACCGCAAAAAAGAAAAAGAAAAAAAAAGTTCATTTACATACCGTAAATAGGATATATGCAATTGCTATATTTCTGGATGAATATTCAACTTTTGAAGCTTACTTTATTTAATTCAAAAAGATATTCCCTCTGTTTGAGCACAGAGGGTGAGTGAAACAGTCAAACAACAATTTCGAACTTGTTGATTGTGGCAGCGAGAGGGCAAATTCAAAGCCGTGATAATTCAGTAAAAATTCCCATCAGCCGTGGCAAGTCGAAATAACAAATATTTTTACATTCGTCCTCTCCCACCTGTGACGATCTGCTCCATGTTACTTGTTCAACAAACAGTGCGTACAAACAATGTCCCGGCTCTCTTAAAGGACGACAATCAGTTTGTATTTGGTCTCTAGCTTTACAGTCAAAGAGTAAACTGTGAAATACAACTGCTCTTTAGTTTAGCCCGCGTTTCCGTAGTTGTGACTGTTATATCCTTCGAATATTGATATTATTCCGGTTTCAGACGAAGGATTTCAAAATGCCAATACAAATTCTAAAACATTACCTATTTCAAAAGATTATACTAGGTATATTAAGAGATTAGTCAAAATAAATATCTGGGTGCTAAGCACTTTAAGACTGTTCATTTTCATGCTGATAATAAAAGTTGTTGGAGAGTCATCAACAAACTAAAAGGAGCGACTCTACCTCTTTTTCATAATTAGACATTTGGTGGCCGAGAAAATAATAGATGATTAAGTATACTAAGAAAATGTCCGTATGTAGATTTTTTTTTTTTTTTTTTTCATGAAATCACCAGAATGAGTGAAGTGGTAGCTCGAGACATAATCGTTTCTGATAAAGTTTTTAGCTAAGATTATTCCATTAGGGAAAAAATATTCATGGAAGTTACTATTGTCTTTATTTCTAAAGCATTGACAAGTGTTTCTGTTGATTATTTTGAAAAGATGTAAGTATGAATTTATTCTGTCTGTGGCAATATGTCCTATGACAAGTTGTGTTGTGTAAAAACAGTCATAGTTATATATAAATTTGTGAAAATCTCTAAAATATTAGTTATGTCTAAAACTTGAAAAAACAAAATATTCTATTACTAGTAAGAAACTAATTATGTCATATGAGTACACAGATGATGTACGGAAGACAATCACACGAGAAACATAAATGGTCTGAGGAAGTCCCCCTGTGGGACGCCCGAAAGTGTAGTTTCTAGATTGAAGGAATGGAAAAGAAAGTGGCGAAAAATGTGATTCCGAGGGAGGAAAGGACTAAGCCGGTGTATATTAGCTGTGGTGAGATAAATAAATCGATGGAGAGAGGGTGAGACCCCAACAACATTTTCCAGCCAGCCGCCTCCGTTCCCACAGCCTCCTGGTCAACACTTCCTACCTCTCGCGTACTGGCTCTCTTTCTCTATCTACCTCACTTTTATCTGACTAGACTTTTCTAGGAAGATTCAGGTCAGTGAAGTCTACAAATCGTATAATTCTACAATCACTGCGGAAATAGGTGAAGATAATTCCGTGTACATTTCACTTATTAACGTATCTTTCCCTACTAGTACAGGGTGCATCTGTAAAACTTAGCTACACTTGGATGTTCAAAGGTAGCAAGCCAATTTTAGCGGGAATATCATCGAAACAACTCATGTAACAATAATTGATGTATCCGTAAATCGAAAAAATCCTGGAACATATAGCGATTTCATATTTTTTTAATATGAAAAAAATACCTTTTATATTCTAATTTCTTTCGCTCCTAAGTCCGAAAGTATTCACACTTGAGATTTCCACAAAATGTGAAAAGATTTGTAATGAACTTATCTACAATGGCCCATTATTTTAATTTTTTTTTTTAATTTATTCGCTTCTTTACAAAACAAAAATCATTTTTTGCGGTGCTCAGGATGCATTTAGGACCTCCATATTTCATAAATAAATTGATAATTGTACAGTAAAACAACCTACCAAATTTCTTTTAAATGGGTTTGATAGCATTTTTCAATTTAGGTATGGGCAAAAAAAATTAACATTTTCACATTCTTCCAAAATTCTTTACATATTTGAAATATGCCCTGAAGTATAAATCCCTCCGTTTTATATAGCCAGGCTTCGAATAGGTAGTCTACTCCCTCTCGCTTAATGTAACTAAACACGGCTTTAACGTTTAATGTAAATAAGCACAAAAAGAAGAGAGACTCTGCACCATCATATTTGTTAATAGAAACAGTTATAGTCTTTAATAATAGATTTTTATTTCCTGAAAGAGATTAGTAACATATTATTAGTACCGGCATGAAAGTATATGTAGGCCAACAGAATGCCTTTACAGGGTTTTTAACAATTTCTTTCTCCCTTAATACATATATATATATATATATATATATATATATATATATATATATATATATATATATATATATATGTTTTGTTTTAGGTTTCTTCGCTGGGGTTGATATGAGGGAAGGAGGGAAATTCCGGGAAAAAATCATTCCCTTGACAACCACCGAGGACGACAGATAGCAGCCCGATGAAGTCGGAGATGAACCCGACGAAATATTGCACAAAGGAGAGGAAGAACACCGCTGGAGAGAGAAGCCGTCTCACAAATCAATCATATATGTATATATATATATATATATATATATATATATATATATATATATATATATATATAAAATCAGTCTCGTAACAGGCCACGAGGGCCCTGAGGGGCAGATACTATAGAGGTATCTGATTCCTGACCATACGGCATAGGGAGATAGTGTGATTAGTACTATGCTTCGGCCGCCTGATTTTCCCCTTGGCTGCTTCGACTGGTAGAATCATTAGCACCCAAGGTACCCATTATTAAATTAATTAAAGGCTGGGTCAGCCTAGGGACGGTCAGGGAGGCCGAATTCAACCAATGAACGAAGACACTAGAAGAAAAAATCTTTAGTGCTTGCTCGGGATTTGAACTCAGGCCTCCAGCTTATTAGTCCAGTGCTCTACCACTGAGCTAACCTCGCCCCCATATATATATATATATATATATATATATGCGCATTAATATAATCTATATAAAATAGAAGGCAAAGATATGAATAGAGCAAAAGCAATCTATTGCGACTGCGGCATGGGGGTTAACTAACTGTGGAACTGAAATAATGATTTGAACGTAGAAGAAGTAATTTTTGCTGCCTTATAGCAAACTTCGGTATACATCTAACAGAAAAAATAACTGTCCCGTAACAGGCCACAAGCGCACAGCGCGGTATCTGATTCTTGACCATACGGCACACTTGGAAGATAAAGTGGTCAGTATGGTCGATTGATTTTCTCCATTGCAGGTACTCATCAATCAAGGCTGGGTGGTCCCGAGGACGCTCTGGGACCCAAAATTCTATATTAGAAGATTAACTCTTTAGTTCACTCCCGTGTTTTGAACTCAGGTCCTCCATGACATAAGTCCAGTGTTCTACAACTGAGCTAACCTCACCCCATCACTTACATAAGTAACGATAAATAAGTATTGTAAAAGAATCATAGCTGCTCCAATGAGAGTGGAGAAGAAGACTCTGGAAAAAATATTAATTTAACTTTCGACTATAATTCGTGATTTGTTAAGCGATACATACCGAACAAAACTCAGTAAAAATCGTGTAAAAAAAGTAAAAAGTATAGCGAAAATTCCCAAATTAGGAGTCTGGGCTTATTCTGGCTAAAGTAAATTAGGATGCTGCCGTAACTGTTGTTTTCTGGCAACGAAACTCGCTACGTATCATTCAAAACTAATGAGAGAAACATATAGTGAAAATAACTAAAATCGACGCATTAGAAATTGAATCTAAATACAAACACTTACATTTACTTTCGTTCCGATGGGAAGAAGAATAAATGTAAGATATTATCATTTAATCAGAAACACTTTTTGAGTCAAAATCCAATTTCTAGTTCAGCGCCAAAATAAGCAACTAAAAAACATTGAGTGTGATACTTACATGGTAAATTGAAGGCCTATTTTTTTTTTTTTTTTTTTTTTTTTTTTTTTTTTTTTTTTTAAATATTGTACAAATTATTTTTTCGTTAGAATTTAAAATGTGAATCAGGGAAAAATAGCATATAACATAGGTACCACATTTAATAAATACATTAGGTATTGGGGAAAAAATATTTGATACTTTTTAGGCGGTGGACGGGTGATTTATATATATATATATATATATATATATATATATATATATATATATATATATATATATATACCTAGATAGATAGGTATGCGTACGTACAGCAATGTATCGTAATCGAAATACAAGCTGAGCTAGGATTATTATTATTTTAAGTTTTTTGGTAATAGTGGTACTTAAATTGTACTGATATGACGGCTATTTTAGTTGTTGGAAAAGTAGTGACAAGAATCGGGTACTAAATATATTTTGGAGTCTCTATGTTATCCATATTTTGTAATTTTACGAAGAACTCACTTATCCTTAATTTTCTAACACACTCTCTCTCTCTCTCTCTCTCTCTCTCTCTCTCTCTCTCTCTCTCTCTATATATATATATATATATCTCACATAGACATACACACACTCTCTCTTACTCTTTGTTCTAAAGCCTCCCTCATTCCCATACAATCACTAGTAAATTCAATAGCTGACCTGTTCCCATCCTCTGTACACCGACAGGGTCAGACCATTATGGGCTAACCATCACACTTGTGATGACTAGAACTTTATTCACCTGAAAAATAAAATTAAACATTTATTAAAACATTATGTTTTAAAACTAGTTAATATATTTTATTAGAGACGTATTCTTTATTCAAGATAACATTAAATGAATATCGAATAATTAGGTACGAAGTAAAGCACCATATCATATAACACCCAATCATAAGCCGCGCAATGTTCTATTCATACGTTAGATCCTGCTGGAAATAATGAGCAAATCTATTTTTACTTTTGATATATTAATAGAAAATTGTCTTTTTTTTTTCATTCAGCGAGAGTTTAGCATACACCAGTAAGAACCGTTCATATCATGGCGCATGATTATAATACTTGCAGTGAGACAAAATACTTTCTGTTAGCTATGTGCACTGCTGAATCTAATATTTCATTCTCACAGATTCATGAAGTAACGATTGTGTTTTATATTATTGTGGGTGCGCTTACATCTGATAGTTATTGCAGGATATTAATGTCAGACAGAAATTGTAACTAATGTAAACTGCAAACAATTTATGTCTGAGATATACATTTCTATCACGAGCAATAAGGGTGCGTTTACATCTGATAGTTATTGCAGGATATTTATGTCAGACAGAAATTGTAACTAATGTAAACTGCAAACAATTTATGTCTGAGATATATATTTCTATCACGAGCAATCAGGGTGCGTTTACATCTGATAGTTATTGCAGGATATTTATGTCAGACAGAAATTGTAACTAATGTAAACTGCAAACAATTTATGTCTGAGATATATATTTCTATCACGAGCAATAAGGGTGCGTTTACATCTGATAGTTATTGCAGGATATTTATGTCAGACAGAAATTGTAACTAATGTAAACTGCAAACCATTTATGTCTGAGATATATATTTCTATCACGAGCAATCAGGGTGCGTTTACATCTGATAGTTATTGCAGGATATTTATGTCAGACAGAAATTGTAACTAATGTAAACTGCAAACAATTTATGTCTGAGATATATATTTCTATCACGAGCAATCAGGGTGCGTTTATATCTGATAGTTATTGCAGGATATTTATGTCAGACAGAAATTGTAACTAACGTAAACTGCAAACAATTTATGTCTGAGATATATATTTCTATCACGAGCAATAAGGGTGCGTTTACATCTGACACTTCTCATATATCTCATATGTCAGGTATAATAATTATAATTATATTTCCTGCGAAAAGTGTCAGATATAAAAGCACCCTTAGAGTTCAATAAATACTTGAAAAATGAATTTTCTCTAATTGTCTTTGCTTAGCGAGCAGAGACAGCGCTTTGCAGGTAGTTCTAATTTTCCGAACCCTTGCACAGCCTCCTCACCCATTAGCATCTCCAGTCAGAACACTTCTAGTAATGCTCGCAAATATCATAGGTGTTTCCAAATGACATCTTGGAGACATAAACTTTTAAATTTTAACTTCCATTTATTATTGACAACAAATTTTAACCTATAGTGGTTCAACTCCTGTTACTGGTAACCTGTAGATAACGGGTTGTCTGTTTGTTGAGACTGGTCCGAAGCGCCCCAGAGTCAAGAAACATTATACTTTGAGAACTTATCAGTTGATGAATAACATATAATATGACGGGAACAGTGCTATAATAAACTGCATAAAATTATGTAGTAACGTTTATTTTAATGATACATTATTTAACGCAATAAAATAACTACTTATTTGCCGTGACGAAGCACGGTTTTCGGCTACTAATATAAATATAATTTCCTCATGATTGCTTGGTTGGCCAATGCTCTACGCGAGAAGTTTGCAGATCTTGGACTCGAACTGTCTGATAACTCACTCAGAACATACAAACTCATGTCTCCATAAGACTTCAATAATTACCTTATTGCCCTTTATAAATTATTTTGGCACGAAAAAGGAGATTGGATTAGGAAATTACTTGCATATTCATCAAGATTGAAACCCTTCTGTAAGAACGTTTTTGGGCCAAATTAAATCAATCACAAGTTTGCTACGTTCTCTAATTTACATAAAGTAGTTTTTGTTTAACCGTCAATCCAGCCAACGGCCGTAGCCACGTTGAATGCACCGGTTCTCTGTCTATTCGTTTTCACAGCCCTGATGAAGGCTTGAATCTCAATCCGAAACGTCGGCAAATATAACGCAGTTTTAATCGAAGAACTACGGATGTATTAACCTCACGACCGAACCCCGACAATAACCGCCATCCCAATCTCAACGTTAATCGATATCTTCTCAATAAATTACTTATAAGTATTGCAAAAACGTTGTCACTAGGTTATAGAAAAAGCTGGAAAGTCCTGATTTTGGAGCATGACAAAAATCTGGCAGAATTCTAACCATAATTTGTTTGTGTTGTGCCTATCACCAATTACAAGAAACTTGGTTTTTATTAGCATAAATGATAAGATTAATTTCCTTTGATAAGATGAGTTGGTATGTAAATTATGTTAGTCGTTCTTTCGGCCAGGGCTTCTGCTGGGGGGGGGGGGGTTATTTGGCAGAGGCCCATGGTCTCACGGGAGCCCGGGGTCATATTTTTTACTCGCATTACAATTGATATAACAAAGTTATAAAGCTTAATAATTACTTCTGATTTTTTTTTATTTAAATAATTCCATTAATAGTTATTGTATTGTTAACGGAGGGGGGGGGGTTAAGGGGCCCGTAAAGTTATTTGGATAGGGGCTCGTCAGGCTCGTCGGCCAGTTACTTATTTTAAATATTATTATACTTAATGTTATTTTAAATATAATCGCATGAAAATATTTTGCAAATATAGGATAATTTGAGTACAAGATATTATAAGAAAAGTAATTTATTAAATTTCGGGTCGGCTAAAACTTTAAGGGCTCCCTCGAAAACCTAGAACGTAAGATTATTTATTTATTAAATTTTAACGTCCATTTTTTATTAACTAGGAAAATATATAAGCCAACTCCTTTGCTAAGGAGAAATCCTGTATAGCAAATAAAATAAATTAAATTAAATTATTAACTACGAATTTTAGGACGGGTTATCTATATGTTACCAACCTTTTTTAGCCAGGATAGGGTCGATCCTTTTCTTTTTTCTAAAGAAAAGCCACCACCCCTAGTGGGAATCGAACCCACGACCCTTTGGCACGGAGTGTTGTGCTCACGGCCACCGGGCCTCCGAGAACGTAATATAAAAAATATTCAAGTTATTGTTGCCTTAGTAACGCGTTTAAATATCTATATATATATATATATATATATATATATATATATATATATATATATATATATATTCTGTACAAAGCACATAACTCTCATAAATGTGTGATTAATTGTTCGAATATGATAAAAACGCCGGGAATATCATGTAGAACAAGCTTTTTAAGTGGTAACGTATTAAAGCGTTAACACTCCGCTTTTTTTTTTTTTTTTTTTTTTTTTTTTTTTTTTTTTTTTTTTTTTTTTTTTTTTTTTTTTTTTATTTCTGGTGCTATTGGCCATTATCATCGGACTAAAGGTGGTGCCTTTTCTTTCGAAGAAGAGAGGCATCATCAGTATGCTGTCTAAAAAAGGGTAGTAACCTGACCCGAAATTTTCAGTTATTAATAAAGTGTTGTTAAAATAATAATCATAATAATATAACAAACATATCAGTACAGATTATAAATAAATAAAGCAATGTATAACACATTTTATGTTGTACGTTATGTATCCTAGTACTACATCGTGATCTGTTGTTTTGAAACGAAAAAATCTGTTAAGTCTGTTGCATGTTAATGTGAGTTTTTTTATGACATTTTTGTGATAATTGATTGCTCTTTGTGAAATACAAAGCAGTGCATCGTTTGTTCACTTTTGTCATATAGAAGGGGGGGGGGGGAGGCGAGGTTATCTCAGTGGTTGGGCACTTCACTAATAAGTTGGAGGACCTGAGTTCAAATCCCGGGCAAGCACTAAAGGTTTTTTCTTCTAGTGCCTTCGTTCATGGGTTGAATTCGGCCTCCCTGACCGTCCCTAGGCCAACCCAGCCTTTAATTAATTTAATAATGGGTACCGGGGTCTCCCGTGGCCTAGTGGTTTGCGCGCTAGATTCATAAGCGGGAGATGGTGGGTTCGATCCCCCACCGGCGCCAGAAATTTTCTCATCTCAGGGCTCGCTGAGAAAATTCCTGGCTGCACCCTGGACGTTGGCGCTATTATTGGCCACGATTTGTCGATGCGCCGTAAGAAAATAATAATGGGTACCTTGGTTGGTGCTAATGACTCTAGCAGTCGAAGCAGCCAAGGGGATAATCAGGCGGCCGGAGCATAGTACTGACCACACTATCTCCCTAGTGTGCCGTATGGTCATGAATCAGATACCTCTATAGAATCTGCTCCTCATGGCCTGTTACGGGACTGATTTTTTTTCATATAGAAGGGCATGTTTCTGCGTCCACTCTTCGCATCTATATTGAAGAATATTCCATACAAGGGGATGAAATTATTTCATCATAAAGAGAACAATCATCAATTTTCTATTGTTTGTATCCCCAACCAATCTAAAAATGCATTTCATTGAAGCGATTTATTTTAAAAATGCCCCCTTCGTATAATTCTATTTACCGTATGAATTATGTTCGAGATTTTTACAATTCTTTAAAAGAAAATCTTTGTTCTTTTTTTTTTGTTTTTTGTTTTTTTTGTTTTTTTTTTTTACTTTTTACATTACACCGGCTTTTAATTTCAATAGTGCAGGTTATCTAATGGTTACCAAAGTAGAGCCGTGTATTAGATTCATTGTTTGTCTAATACGTTCGCATAGTGATTCGTATGAAAATTAGTTTATCAACTACTACGAAATAAAACAACTTACATATATATCGATTAATTCAAAACAAATTTACCAAAATATTTTTTGAGTATTGTAATTATACGCCGTTATAATTATTCAGAAAGAAAGAAAACAACCTCTATTTTTTAAGGGTTTCTTAATTTTTCTGACTTCTTGTTTTCAATAATAAACAAAACGAAATACAACGCAAAGAGAAGATTGTCACAATACATAACTGTTCTCTCATTTAATAGAAAAGTTTAAAATCTTTAAGATATTTTTTAATAATTAATTGAACTACTAATCAATTTAAACTTAACGGGAGATTTTTATTTAGGTCCTTCTTTAGATAGAAATGTTTTTGTTAGTTTCTGTGCAATTGTTGATAATGCCCGTCTCTAAAAATATCAAAATATTTCCGGACGTTGGACTTAAGTATTAATATCATCAAATAATTGCTTAACCGTTTTTGGGCGGACTTGTAACAGCTAAGAAATTTAGAATCTACACCAGTTCCGGTTTTAGTTATTTTTATTTTGTTTTATATTATTTTTATTTCTTCAGAAAATAAACTCCACTCACAATCGTGAGAGGAAAGGCAATGAAATATAAGATCATATCATAAAATAAATAGTACTTTAAGTTTTCTAAGTAAAAAAACAAATAAGCTAGCATAATAACATTGATAGGTAAATACAGCAATAATTAGCTCAATCATAGAAGCTAAACAAAAATAAAATTAAAAAGAAGAGAAAAGAAAAGCAATTTTAAAACTAATATTTTAGCAAAACATCATATCATAATGAATGTGATTAATTTTGTATATTTGAATATAAGAAGTGTTTTTTAGTTTTCTTGAACAGCTAAAAGACTGGACAAGCATATTACGGATAATCTGGTTTTTGCAAGTTAGAGATCATTTAGTGAATAAATTACTATAAAAGTGTTTGATGTAAGATATACTTATGAGTATTTTGTCTCTAATACTTGACAGAACTTAAAACTTAAATAAAATAAAACTAAATTACTGTATTCATATAGAACCTCTTTTTGATTTTACTTTGAATTTGTCTTTAAACCTATCTATATTTATATATAACATTGTTAAAATGTGAATGACACAACTTATTACTTGTATAATATGAAGGATAAACTAAATTGTATATTGACAACTCACCGTCTGATAAGAATGATAATGAAGAACTCTAGATCAACAGGACTGCTGCTAGGGGATAGTGCGTCTGAGGGTTGAATGAGGCGCGCCCTGCATCAAACCCCTATATAAGGGTGGTAGGCGTGGCTTAAAGAAGGCGTGTCCCCTTCCAGCCAATAGGAAAAGGCCGACCTCCTGGCTTGCTACCCCATATTAGGGGGAGGGGGTGCCGGAGAGCCTTGTAATCAATTTAGCCTAGAGGTGGTAGCTAGGGGGCTGGTTCCTGTGAAATCCTGTCTCAGCCATCGGTGGCTCCAGGCGATAATGACTGGTAGACTTCTTTACGCCCACGGCAGTGATGGTAGGGTCGGGTCTGATTTGTGGGATCCACAAGCCATTTTGAAAGCATTCCATAATCTCTCTTCCTCCGCATTTATTCCATCGTAGCCTATGATTAATGGTATCAATTACCAGAAAATATCTGAAATAAAATTTATTGTTTCGTACATCAAAACATCAACTGCGTAAGCTGTAAGCTATGCACATTCGCAGCAAGGTGGTTACGCCACATAACAGAGGAATATCCTTTAACTATAAAATCTCTTTCTCTCTCTCGGAACTATCTTCTATCGAATATATTTGGTATATATATACATTTACATATATATATATATATATATATATATATATATATATATATATATATATATATATAGTTGACAATAACATTCAGTTCTTTTAAGCTGACCAAAAATCTGATAAATACCTACCTACATATATTAGTTTCGAATGCTACATTTGATGAACCGGAACAAAACTTACGTTCTACGTTTGATTATTTATATTTTGGGTTGGAGTATGAGGTTACTAGTTGCAGGTAAAAGCAAACTTCTAATGATAAAACTCGGGAAAGCAAAAATTATAGCTGGTAAATTGACAAGCAATAAAATTCCGGAGTAATTAAATTAAACTTCAACTGGTATCATATTTTTTGTATAACAAACCATGTAATCATTCGAAATGAGAATGTTGTATGTGTTTTAGGAAGAAAAAACAAAAAACAAAATTGTTCTGCTAGGAGATACATTTGAAATATATTTATTAATTTTAACACGGATAATTTTTTAGTGCAGTGCATAGAACTCAAAAAGATTTGAAGTCATTTTTAAAAAAAAAAAAAAAAAAAACTGTCATTAGTGTACTTGAATGGTGCTAAAACGTTTTACGTTTCTGTTCTGCATATGGTTTTTAGGGCTTTTTAGAACTCATTCGATTGGCGAAATTAATAAAACCAAAATGGTGTTTATGACATCAGTAGTCGCGAGGAATAAAAATGATCAAATATCGATTTTACAAACGCTAAATATTATCAGCGTATTTTGTTTCTATGTGCAAGTATATTGTATGCGACAAAAGCTACAAATATTTACACTAACGCTGAATAATTAACAGAATATTTCCAAAGGAAGCTGTTTGACGTCCCTAAAGCTCCTCTACAGAAAGGCATTTTTAATTAATTAATATTATCTTATTTAACGATGCTCCACTTCAGTGCTGACCTAATCTGCTCAACTAATAATTTATTTTAAAAAGTGGAGGCATGTAAATATTAAGCCATGTATATATTAAGCCAATCCTTTGCTCATAACATGTTAAGTTGCTCCTGAAGATGAGCCTATAGACCCTAAACGTTTTGAGCACAAAATTATTGATATTATGAGAATATAACGTGCTTAATATATATTTCCTTAATATAATAAATTATTGAGAAAAAGGTTCACAATTTTATTATATAAACTACTAAGATCATGGGCGTATAAGATATAAGGGGGGGGGGGCTGTAGGCCCCCCAGAAATTTTGATTTGATGGAAATACTTATCGAAAACCCTTAAAAATAAATTAAATAAGATCACTTAGTTCATAAAAAATATTTTATTTTACGTGTAAATAGCGTTTTAGTTGCCTAAAACTATTCCAAGCTCTAAATTTTTAGTATTCCATACCCCGAAAATGGTCTCAGCCCCCCGAAATTTTCCCAGCCCCTCCCGAAATTATTTTCTATATACGCCCATGACTAAGATTACATACAAAGCACATTAAAAATTGAAACGAATAAATAAATAACAGAATTTAAACCAAAATTAAATATATGGAACCTAGAAGAATAATAAGAATAAAGAAGAAAAGATATATATATATATATATATATATATATATATAAACAAATTAAATTATTCAACATTACAATTATATAACTATGAAATAAGCATATTTTTTATTTTATGTATTGTCTTACGTATTTGTATTACATAAGTACGGCGTGTAATAATACTGCACTGCAGAAGATTAATAGATTATTAACATGTAGTACTGAGTCATCTCATTTTATCGTAAATAAGCCAAATTCTCTGATCAGAATATCTTTAGCAAGCAAGCAGATTGATATACTTGTAAACCATGGTTTACAAATATTAAATTTTGTGGTGATAATAAATGCATTATTAACATTTTGTTCTTTTTAAATACTAGGTCAACTATTGAGTAATTTTAGCCCACCTTTGATGCATACCTATATAACTCTGGAACCAGTTGAGTCGCAGGCGCCAAATTACTAATCTATACAGATTTCATAGTTTTCGAGTTAGGCCGTTTTGAGATATTCTACTTTAAATATTGGGTAAATACCCAATTTGATAAATACCCGGGTATTTAACTAAACAGCGACTCAAAGTTATCGAATATTGTAAAATGTGAAGGAACGTGACAGTTTAGAGGAGTTGCAACACTGAGAAGCTATTAAAACAATAATAAATTATAAAATAAGACCACTGAGAGGCTAATAAATTCTTAGCTGGGAGTTTGCCATGGACCTTCCGACTACCAATAAAACAAGTTGGTCAAACGGGAGAGATTCAGTCCTTGTTTTTACCAAAAAATATTCAAGGAAGTTCTATCAAGCTCTAAAACTGAAAAGACCCACTTTTTGGGTATTTAACGTTCCTGTGGGTAAATACCCTATTTATATTTACCTACCCACTGGGTATTTACCCGCCCCACATCACTGGGATTGACCCATACAGGTGTACTTTTATATGATTGTTAATCATAATTATCCCTTTAATCATAAAATTTCTTTTAAACATAAGTATTCGCTAGTTTTATTAGAGCTATAACGCAGAACAGGTATAAATGTTGGCACTGGTTGTTGATCCGTCCATAGTTGACAGAGATGATTCGGAGGATACGGTAGTGTAGATTACTGTTTGCCCCTCAGCTCTTCTCCTACTGTTGATCTTACTGTCTCTAGACCCGAAGCTGACCCTGCAAACACCGCAAGCTGGGTTCTCTTCAATCTACAGTTATACGGTAAACAAGGTATTCCTTGTTGAGGGCAGCAGCTCCTGCACCTCCAATATCGCGTCTATCCAGTCCGTCTGAGACACAAAGATTTGCCAATAATATTGATTTTAGATGGAACGATATTTTTTCTCTCTTTTTAAGTCATTTGGGTTATTAATGCTTTGATAGAGCTATGGAGGATAAATATCTGTTGCCGACCACGGCAAGATTTGACCAGGTTTTTATTTACTTCCGAAATGGGTTTTACTTACTTTTGTGATGGTATTTATTCACTTATTATCAGTAGTGATATTAGAAAGATATAATTCACTTTCTTAAAAGAATAGATATTTTCGTTGTAGGAATTGCGGGATGGTGGTAATTGTTGTTCAGAATATTTCCATAGGTATTTTATTTTTTGCAGAAGGTTTTCAGGGACATAGTCCCATTTTCATTGCCGTGAAAAATTGGGCCAAGACGTCGTTCCAGCTACAGCCTGTCGATCTTCAATTATGATTCACGGCATTGAAAATGGGGCTAAGATCCTGAAGACGTTCTGCTATAAATAAAATTCCTGAGGAAAGTTGGACTTCATTATTCTGGAATAATTTCGTATTTAATTTCAGCTCTGGTGGTAGAGTGGATAATAAAAATGAGTGAAATATATGGATTAAATAGGAGATTTAAAAAAAAAAAAAACATTTCCGATAATCAGGTATTAAGACAATATACAGGATGTACCAGTCTTAAACCGACAGACTTCGATGAGGAATCGAAAAACTAAGTCAAAAAGTCCTTTGGCGATTTTGTCGTTTTCGCTTAGTTCACTATTTTTCCTTCTTTTTTTTTAGTGAAAAAGTGAACCGAGATTATTTTTTCCAGTTTTTGGTTTTCCAACGCGCAGACGGTTCGTTGGATTAAAAAAATTCTCTCTATGGAACAAAATTTCCATCCGAAGGGTTATTCAAACTCGATTATCTCGTAAAATATTCTAGCTAAGACGCTGAAATTGGTCTCATCGTGCCTTATTTATCTTAATCCCGATAATATTGTTGTCGTACGGAACTCCTACTTACTAGATAACCAATGTATAGTATACAAAACAGAACCCACAGAAGGAGAGTCTGTGTACAAATGCCAACCTTGTATGTTAATTTCGCCTCCCCCAAAAATTAAGATTTGAAAATACATATTATATTGAAATGATGAGATCCAATAAGAGCGATCGATTGAACAAGAAGGTCTGAGAGCGACCTCTGGGGTGATAACCACCCCCTATTTGCATAGAAGAGAGAGACATAAAAGCCTCAAGCTCCCATACAAACAATCCCCAATCTGGGTGCCCTCTAATATCGAACACAAAACCTATTACCGTGTAATAAATCAAAACAACTCAATTTTTTCCCTCCCTGCTCTGCTTTTTCGCTCTGTTTGCCTTCAGCTATGTTTATACTCATTAAACGGGCAATTGATGCTGAGCAGACTTCCATCGCCGGCTTTTTTAAGCTTTTCTTATACTTCTCCCCTTGCGAATCGTGAGAGCTTTTTCGTTGGTGGGGTGGGGGTTTGTTTTTTAAGCTTATTGTTTTACCAAAGTGAGTTTTAGAATTCAGGTGAAAGGAAAAATCCCCCGTTTTGTTTTTCAAACTTTATTTTAATTTTCGAAGAGAAATAAAAGCTCATAAAGAAATATCTCTACAGAAAGAATATCTTAATTTTTTTGGGGGGGGGGAACTAAAAGAAAACTTAATGAAACCTACATACTTAATAAATGAATAAACTGTCTTTTTAGGCACTTAATACAGAAATGCTATACTACCTAAATAAAAGTGCCTTCAATGTAAATATTTCAAATTTTATTAACACAAAATCCAGAATGTTAAGCCAGAAAATGTATTTCAAAATGGAACGTTTTCATTTTTTTAATTTCCTATGAAGCTTTGCTTTTAAAATTAATTTAGAGACGTCCAATATTGAAGCCTACAACAGTAATAATAATTCGACTCAGTTACTCAAAGAACTACACACATTTAGAAAATGGGTATAAAACGATTTCCGTTCCCTTCGTGACTAATATAAATCAGATAAATCCGCAATAATGATATTATTAGAAAGATTTATTGTAGGAACAAATAATAATAACTCATTACTTTCACGCCTCTAATGATGTGACATTAATTTTAACGTACATTAATTATTGACAACGAACTCCAAGACGGGTTATCTATTGGTTACCGCTTTATCAAAAATTTATTAAAGAGAAATAAAACAAAAATAATTATGTTTGATAGTTTAATCTATAACAATGGTAAAATTATGGTACTTTAGCCATGCCTCTCAGCAAAGACAAATTCCATTTATCATCACACATGTGGTACGGGACAAACTTAGTTTACGGTCAGGTAATTCGTCGAGTGTAAACAAACAAACTGAGGCGGGAAGGTACACCGATCGCCTCGGAAATAGCTTGTTCAAAGATAGAGCTGCGTGAGAGAACGAGCGGTTCACCCTCTGTAAGTATGTGCCGTGTAAACATGTGTGTAATAGCTGATCGTGTAAAGTGTAAAGTTTGCCTAAGGCAGATGAGTGTGAACTGGATCCTATTACCGTATACTAACCGGGCACGGTAATCTGGTCTGTACACAAAGTCCAATATACCACCTGTCTGTTGGTGGCTGTGTATTTGGCAAGTCTCATTTGTATCCATCAAAAATAAATTATTTACAGGTATCACTCATTATAAATAAAAAAATAATTATTGTATTTAAGATATGCTCGAATTCCCTGGCTACATGGACACAAAAATTATGGATACAAGGTGTGAGTCACCAAAACTCATACTTCTTATGATTCACCAAAAAACAAGACATGGTTAGGAATACAAATACTGAACTACAATTTCCACGTTAAAAAAATGTTTACAAATTTTAGTGTACAAAATTTTATGGTTTAATGTTACTTAAATGAATAAATCAACTTATCAGAAACTATCTCTCTGCATTATCGAAATGATATGAGCCTATAGCTATCCGCAAACAGGTATCAATACACTGGCATGCAAATTTACAATTATTACTTATTTTATAGCTTTGTAGTATTAATTGAACATTGGATATATTTACAATTTGATTACTAATTCAGCGGTAACCATTTTTTTTAGCCAGGATAGGGATGAAGCCATTCCTTTTTCTTTCTTTTTGTTTTGTTAAAAAAAGCCACCAACCTTATTGGGAATCGAACCCACGAACCGTGGCATGGAGAGTACATACGTTTCATTAAAATATGAGAAAATTGCCATATTTCATGCAACCTTTCTTCACTCGCACTCCCTTGGATGTATGTCTGAAACGAAAAATATTTTTTTAGACTTATTGAATTTTCAGGTATTTTTTTAAGGGCCCAAAGGGGGGGGGGTTTAAGCAATCTTAAACTACGTTTTCAATAAGTTACCACCTTTCTAGTCAGGGATGATGTGGTTTTTTTTTTTTTTTTTTTTTTTTTTTTTTTTTTTTTTTTTTTTCTCGAAATAAATACCTCTGTGCCCAGTGGAAATCGAATTCCACAGAATGAAGGGTTTAGGTCTCATCACTTCTAGCCACCATGAAGGATCTTTTTGTACTTTCGAAGGAGTTAATAATGCAACAACAATAAAACATCCTGTAATAGGGATGGAGCCAACGGCCGTAGCCACGTTGAATGCACCGGTTCCCATAGATCACCGAAGTTAAGCAACGTCGGGCGTGGTCAGTACCTGAATGGGTGACCGACCACGTGCTGTTGGCATTAGAAAAGGGTGGCAACCTGTAGATAGCCCGGCGCTAATGACCAAGATGTAGATGCGACGTTAAAAAAAAAAAAATAAAAAATAAAAAATAGGGATGGATTATTATAATTAACTAGCTGACCCGACAGACGTTTTCCTGTCTGAACTATGAATATTAAATTTGCATTGGGATAATTAATAAAAAATAATAATTACTAAAAAACAACGTGTGCTTTATGATACACAACATTGTTCGTTTTATTTTCTGATACATAGTTTTGTTGTTATTTCAAAACGGGAACAGGCTACTTACAACTGGCCATGTGAAAACCGTGGATTTTCAAGATTGATGCCACAAACGCTTAGCGAATGTCCTTGCGATTTATTTATCTACATTAGAAATGCTAGTCCTACTGCAAATTGTGCCCGTTTAATGTCGAATACTATGTCGTTCGAATCAAAGGAATCCATGAATTCAAAACGCCTTCGCCTTTATACTTAATTTTCAAAATTATAGCTTCTATGATGTTGTTCATAAATATTTTCACCGCAAGTCGGGTGCTACTACAAATACGTGGCTGGTTTATATTCCACAACATAATTGCTACCGATCCTATTTTCAATTGTAGATGATGAGGAGATAATCTGGGCATTTCCATAGAATTTAAGAATTGCGTTAGACATCATCTTGGTTAGTGACATCATCAATCGACGTGTATGTCTTATATTCGCCAGATATCTTACTTTGAATTTAAAAATTCATTTCATTGACATCGCTTTTTGCAGCCAATATAATTCGTTTGTTCAACCAAACATATTTTTTGTAATTTTGAACAATGTGAGGAAAACCTTCTCGGTGAGTTCGGTCTTTGATTCTGTAAAGTGACAAAGGTTGAGTCAACAGGTATTTTTCCATTACCAATATCCAGCAATCGTTTGGAAAATCTTAAACAGTTTCTACAAATTGGTCGTTCTGCAATTCGAATCTCATGTTCATATTTAATTAGGACGTGTTAACGTATTTCCATAAAATAGAAGTATCTAATCATTGCTTCAATTCGTTGGCTGACGTTGGTCGTGGTATTACTGTTAATGTTTGGCGGAAATCACCTGCCAATAAAATAATTTCACCATCAAACCGGTTTTGTTTTTTTTTCGTAAATCTTGCAACGTGCAGTATAATGTTGACGCGTGCCATCTTACACTCGTCCCAAATTTTTAATCCACTTTACTCCAAGACTTTGGACATTGCAGAATTTTTTGTGGACTGACTCCATATTAGTGTATTTACTACGAATAATTGCCAGTCACATCTATGGCTACTGAGAGCTTATCATCCATTCACACTGTTTCCTTATATACTTTAGGCCAAATATTCAATCCTGACAATTCCTTTTCTTCTATTACTATAGTCTTCACCATTCTCTATTACTTATTTCGAACTCCTAACATCATTCTTCAAGTTTCCCCTATTTCCGAATGGATGATAAACACGCTGTGTACCTAGCAACCCAATGTAATTGGGCAGCCCAGTTTATTTGTTTGTAATAAAGTTTTCTCTCTTTACCTAATTTTATTTTTAATATTTATTTATTTCTGTTAATATTAATGAAATTTCAGATAATTGTAGACTAATAATAATTTTGGAAAGTTTGTTATAAAATTATCATTTATAAAAATTATAACATCTATTTTCTATATGAACTTAAACATTTTTAAATATTAAAATTAAGATTAATCGTTTATTATTTAAAAATAAACAATAGTAATTAATTTATGACAATTATTCAAAGTTACTTATTTTTCTTTACATTTATAAGCCATAAGTTGCTTAGAATGAAATGAAAACCATCGCATATCACCTTAATTACATAAACAAAGTTAGGTACATAAAAATCGGTCTAGTTCTTTTATAAACACAAGCACAGCAGAATTTAGAATTTGGCTATTTAAGATAAAAATATTACATAGCCAAAAATAAATTGACACAAATGTATTTTTGCAAAATTGTTGAGATTCATATTTTCTCCTTCTCACTGATTCTGGAATGACAGAATTTTAATTGGTTAAATGGCGCAAATGGCCTGGATGATGCGCCGTAAAAATAATTTGGTTAAATAAACTGGTATTTAACTTTACTTTACTCCATTAAAAGTTTAACGTTCTTTCAACTTTCTGACGAGTTATGTTTAGGTGACCATCTTATTCTAGCTGTTATCGGGCTGATGACTTTTATTTTTTTCGAAAGACTTTAATCGAATTTTAATTGAACATATTTTTAGAAATATTTTATTGTACGTATATGAATATATAATACTTCTATTTAATAAAAACTATATTTTAGCAAAAATATGCTTTAGCGATGACTAAACTGAAAAAAAATGTTACATAAGACTTTACAAAAAAGTGTCAAAAAAAAGTGTCCGCTGGGGTTCGTGCATGCGCGGTGGCCATATACGACAAAGAAGACTGTATGTTATACAGTAAATTACATCGGTTTGTCGGGTCACTTAAAGCATATTTATGTTCCTGAATTTGAGCAGAAGGCTCTAAACGAAATTAATTTTTTCTTCGTCCTTTACCTCACAATAAATGTTTGTAGTCATGGTACACTTTCGGCAAGTAGCTGCAGATTCTACTTCTATTTGACAGGTTTTCGCATCAAGGGAAACAGTTTTTTTTTTTTTTTTCAAATTTTAATGTAATTGTAAAATGTTTTATAAAAAAGAAAAGTAACAATTATAAATAACTTTCACATATTTCCTCAGAAAAGATTTAACGTTTAAACAGATTCATGAGCCCGAGTATTGTAATGTTTGAAGACAATAGCCTTGCACATAATGAATTATAGAACCTAATATTATTGCATCATTGGTTTAGAGATTACAATGACTAGCTGTTATAAATAGACTACTTCCTTTGACTCGTATAGAAAGTGTCTGCATTCGGGCTGGACTTTATTGCAACTAAAATTTGTTGAAAAAAATATATTATACGCACACTTTAAAGGTTCTCATTCAACCTCCGAAACTAATCTTAAACTTTCTGGCAATACTATTAACACATTAGGACGGACGGTAGTTTTTGTGGTTAAACTCATGAAGGAATTTTTGAACTTATTTCTCCTACCTACTAGATATCGAAAATGATACATCGTTAACATTTATATATAGGAATATATACTAGGAAATATTGGGTACCCCTAAATGGTCTGTCCATAATTCAAAATTAACATCCTTTAGCTTCACAGAACAAATTGGTAATTGCTACGAATTGTTTTACGAAATTTTGCCGAACGGTAATCCTGAATATATTCACAGTGCGCGAGTGAATATTTCTAATGTTTTTAATAAATAAATTTATAATGTTACACACAGCGCTTTCTTATCCAATGGTCTGAAATAACTTACCCCGCAATGGGACAGGTTATCACAAAAAACTTGTACCTAACCATAAAATTCAGAAATGAAAACTTTTTATCTTTTTAGAAGTAAAAATCATTTCTTATAAACATCTTTAGGTAGTCATTAGTACGAAGAAATCTGTAAAATATCTTACGTAAACAATTATAAAAATAAAAAAACCTAAACTTGTAATAGCCTGCGCTTTTCTCCCCCATATATTCATAGACACACGAGTAGGTAAATAAATATATATAAAACTAATTTGATAGTTTCTTCTCTGGGTTTGCTGAAGAAGTATTTAAGTTTCACTTTTTCCAATTACTTTATTATTTTTTACACAACTCAAAACTTGTTTTGCGCCTTTCTTTATCACTTCTTATAATTATTTAAAAAACAAAACTTGAATGTTTGGTATTGCACTTAGTCCACGCTACGAGAAGAAGAGGTGCTACATGCAAAGACATGAACCATGTCGGGCAGTGTCAAATAAACGAAGAATCCTGTTATGTTTCTTAGCACTGTTAATATTGAAATGTGTTTAGTATAATGCATAAGTAATTGAAATTATCTTTGTTATGCTGTTATTACTTTCATCTTTAATTCTGTGTGATAATAAAATATGTTTAATTCAATAAACGAAATATAACCATTTACTTGGAAGGCAATAAACGAGCCATGTTATTTTTATGATATTTATAACAGAATCAAAGAAGAAATGATAACTTGAAACAGCCCCCTCAAAACAAGGGGGAAAATTAGCGATGAAGGTAAAAGGGAAATAATCTTACTTTTTAATTATGAATATAAATAATGGTGAAATGGCAAAGAGACATTACTGAAGGAGTAGAAGAGACATTAAGCCCAGGTATAATAAAATGTTTTCTTTTTGTTCAGCGGGGCTTGCCGCCATTATTGGAAGGCCTCAGGGTAAACCTCGAGGGACCGTTTGTTTTCTTACTCAAGCCGTCGACATTTCTAATTAACTCATTTTTACTGAGGTCTGACAGGTAACGCCCTCTTTTCGCGTCAGCTATAAAATATGCTTCAACCGCATGGTCTTTTTGTGTGAAATCCTCCAGGAGTCCCACCAAAAGCTTTTACTGCTTGATTCTTTAATTATTCTATTTCGGATTGTTTAACAATTGAACAGGTATTCACACACTTAAAAAATAGTGACAAACTAACGATCTAATTGTAGAAGATAATTTAATTTCTTAAAAATTTTCAGCATATTTGGAAGAAATACTATTTTGCACAGGGAAAAGACAGAGAATTATTTAAATTGTCTTTCCATTGCTTATTACATGTCTAAGCAATTCTGTACTCCTGTTTACTGATCAGAAAAGAGTTGAGTGTCTTGATGGAGTTCTCATATTTCAGAAGAATTTGGATATGCAGTTCCAAATTAAAGGGTAGCGTAACGTTATGTAGTATATAAACTAATTATATAAGCAGAAATTTATAAGTCTGCTTCAAATAGCTGAAACTTTCATCGGACCAATTCCTCAACATCTCCCTGTAAAGGTTTCATCACAAAATAATTCTTGTGGTCTTTTGTGTATATATTCCTTAAATGAAGGCCTGATCAAGGAGAGATCGGGAAGTCAAAACATGGCAACTGTCGCAAAATTTATAATTTCAAATAAGAAAGTATTAATTCAGGGTTATTCCGCCTTAAACCAATAAGTAATGACCTAATAAGGTAGGAATTACCCCAGAAGAGGTAGTAAACGGAGACTTTAAAACAATTTAGTTTGCATAAATCAACAAAGCAATTAGAATATGAAAAATCATGTTGATGGCCACTTTCTATTCATCGAAGAACATAAATACATGAAAATTTTTATGTTGATGGTTGTCGCTGCTTTACAGAGGAATGTGCTCCGTTAAGGCAGCTCCTGTGTCTATCGCGTTTCTTCTCCCCCTCTAAACTGAGATATTTAAAATTTTGGTTGCTTTGGAGTTAAGTATTAGAAAAAAAAATTGATTAGCAGACATGTAAAGTTTTGGGATCTTTATATATTTTTTTAAATATGTCGAAACTGTTCGGTAATCGTGGTAAGTGGAAGCTAACCTTTTGAAAGCTAAATTCTTTACCGAAAAGGTTCTGAAGCAATTTTCGATGGGGTGATGTAAAGCAGAGAAATAGGTGCTTAAAAATCGAAAACGTTAGTTTTGTTCTTTTGAACGGGTTTTCTCTGTTTACGTGACTTCGTTTTTTGTTTTTGTTTTTTTTTTTAAATTGTCTTTAACAATAAAATCACTATTTTAGTAAAAAAAAAAAGGTAATAAAGTGAGAAAAATATTGGTAGGCATGTTTTCCTAGAGTGATCGTTGAGAAAGAAGAATGACCTATTTTTGCTTAGAATACTGTAAGTTTCCTGTTGTTGCGCCTAAAAACTTTTTTCTCTTTGAGATTTCATTTTGTATTTTTCACTAAAGATGAAAGCCTACTGATTATTATAACTGATTCTATTTCTTTACGAGTCGTAATTTTTTCACGTTTTGTGGACATTTACCATTAAAATTATTTACTTTATACTGTAGGCTTGTAAACAGTACTATTATTGTACAATTATACCTTCAGGGGGTCTCCTTGTGAAGAGCACATCCCGTTACTTTGAAGTATCTGACGTGATTTTAAACAGTGAATTTGGTACTTACTGATTAGCTTACAGGTTCTTTGCAGGTTATCTATTCCTTCTTTATTATTAGATGTTACTTAAGGCTAGAAACGATATAATATAAATATAGTAATCGAAATTAAATATAGTAATGAAAAGTATTTAAAATCACAGCAATCACTACTAAAAGTAACTTTTTTTTTACTACTATATTTATAAAATATGGTTTACTATTTACTATCTTATCTAACCGTTAGATAACTTGTATTTGTAGGTAATACTTTTAGGCTTGTAAAGAATAAATGAAAATAAGCAGAATATATTTCAGCAAGCAATATTTATTAATAAAAAGGTTAATACGAAGATAGGTATAGTTGGGATTCGGCTAAGAGAAAAACGTCAGACTTTCCCGAATCCCAACTATACCTATCTTCGTATCTCTGCAGCGGCTAACTATCTCCATCTACACTAAAAAGGTTAATATTATAAAAATCAATGGTAATTGTGAAGTTAGGGGCCTCTCACCGATCTTTTTGTCCGGTGATTCTATAACATATTTTTATTTATTTCGCATTCTGGGCATACGTGCTATGTGTTTCCATACGCATATGTACTAACGCTCGCTCACGTTTTCATATGTAAGAAGATACATAGCAAAACCCTAGTCAAACCAACTTGCTAAAATTAATAGAATCCTATTAATTTTTGCCAGTTACTTAACTACCAGTAACTTCCAATAGCAATTGCCCATACGAATAGCCAACAGAAAAGCTAATGAGTTATGCGCGTGCGCTAAATCACTGTTATAATCACTACAGATACTTCACAAGTAACTGGATGTGGTCTTCGCAAACAGACCCCTTTTAGAAAATACCTAAAGGATACGGCCGTAGTAATGTTGAGGTATAAATTATTCGGCACCAAAATGTGAAGGATATTCATAAAAGCTGAAATAAAGAGAATTTAAAATTATTCAACTGGAAGGAAATATCTAGAAGGAATGTAAATAAAGATGGCATTGCGCGGAGACAGTGAGAAGTGTGAGCCGTTTCAGGGTGTAGAGTGGAGAAGTAGAGATATCAATTTGTGCTGTCTGGCTGAGATGTTGGAGGACAAAGAGGTAGAAGAGGCAGAGGTAATGGAAGTAGACGGTAGAAGTGACGGATAATCCGTGTGACCGGAGGATCCATCAGGCCACGATTAGGGCACACCACAATGTCTGCTAATGGAGTCGCCCGTTTCATTACAGCCCTATCTCCTCGACACCAACCACCAGCATTAATCTACCCCTTCCTCCTTCCTCGTCTCCTTGACGGATCCTTATTACTCCTTTCCTCCACTCCTTCCCACTCTACACCTCTCCTCACACTCTCTCGAGCTCTCCATCTCACACTCCCCAGCACTCCATCTCACTCTCTCTCCTTTCGCAATTCCACTCACCTACTCTACTTGCAGCTTCCCTCTAACTCTATCCATCTCTTTTTCTCACTCTCTCCACCTCTCCTTCTTACTCTCTCCACCTCTTATTCTCACTCTCTCCGCCAGTCCTTCTTACTCCCTCCAGCTCTCCATCTCACTCTCCTTCCTTTTGCAATTCCACTAGCCTGCCTCACCTGTTCTGCTCTTACTAGCAGCTTCTCTCTAACTCTATCCATCTCTTTTTCTCATTCTCTCCACCTCTCCTTCTTACTCTCTCCACCTCTCATTCCCACTCTCTCCACCACTCCTTCTTACTCCCTCCAGCTCTCCATCTCACTCTCCTTCTTTTTGCAATTCCATTCGCCTGCCTTACCTGTTCTGATCTTTCTTGCAGTTTCCCTATTACTGTATCCACCTCTTTTTCTCACTCTCTCCACCTCTCCTTCTCACTCTCTCCACCTTTCATTCTCACTCTCTCCAACACTCCTTCCTACTCCCTCCAGCTCTCCATCTCACTCTCCTTCCTTTTGCAATTCCACTCGCCTGTCTCACCTGTTCTGCTCTTACTTGCAGCTTCCCTCTAACTCTATCCATCTCTTTTTCTCACTCTCTCCATCACACTCTTTACGTCTCACCTCACTCTCACCGTCTCTCATTCTCACTCTCTCCGTTTTTCCTACTAACCCTCTCCATCTTTCCTTCTCACTCTGTCTGTATTTCCTACTCTCTCCTTCTTAATCTCTCTGCTTTCACAGTTCCACTCTCCTGCCTCACATAATCTATTCTTAGGGTGCTCGTCCACTCGAAGCGACAACGAGCGGCGCTGCACTACAAGCTACGGAAGCAGAGCCGCTCGTAAACGCTTCCAGTGGACAATGCCCCATATGGTTCAATGTAGTTGCATTTCTAGCGCTAAGCCGCTTGTTGTAGCTTGTAGCGTAGGGCCGATCGTATTCGCTTCCAATGCACGATGCCCTATATGACTCAATGTAGTTGCTACTCTAGCGCTTAGCCGGTTGTTGTAGCTTGTAGCGCAGGGCCCTCATAAAAGCTTCCAGTGGACGACCTCACTTACTTGCAGTCCCCCCCTTTCACTCCTTCCAGAATGGCGTAGGTCTGGAACAGAACGAAATAGGAACGTATGATTGCCTGCGTTAAACTACATGTTTGGTCCTTGAGAATTGACTTGTGATGCTACCTGTATAATAATTAGCACCGTCCAGGCCTTGGCGATCCGTGTGTTAATGATATTTACTATGTCCTTAAGTGAAAAGTTAAACAGTCGTTGTTTCCATGTGTGCTTATATTATATTTGAATGTCGGTTACAAATCATTGTGGGAGCTATCTCGCAGAAAATTGCCCTTGTTGAATACATCATTCACGGGCCAAACACTCATTTTCTTCGAGCTATTTATGATAACAAGTAACAAGTAAAATAATTTCGAAATTAATTTGTTTCTCGCTGTGACCTGTCGTTTTTATTGAAGGGTTCGGATAACTAAAAGGCCGGAAGAGGACTAAAGTCTTGTTCAAGAGGGCTTAATGGCCCAAAAAATAAAACCAAGATTTAGGCCTAGTTTCTGTGGTTCGGCTCTTTTATGCTTTTCACTGGCTTAGCTAAGTGACTTAACGTCTTGAGAAAATCATATACCTATCTCAAAAAATGAGGATTGGCATTAATTGATTTCCATTAGATTCTCTAGTTTGTTTGTCAGATTGATAATATCAATGTTATTGTCATTTGCATGAATTAGCGAATAGAGAACTCGGAGCCCTTTGTGCTGGACAGAAGGGATTTGAGAAGATCATGGCGGAAGAGGAGACTATAGAGCTTGCCTATAGGAATCGTGAGCTAGAGCGAGCAAGAGAGAGGGTGTTGAGAGAGAGAGAACTAATATTATTGTTTGTGAGAGATCCCCTAGACAGAAGCCTAATTAAGTGCTGAAGCCTGATAATCCTGTCTTGGTTCCCCTGATCCCCACCCTGACCACTCCAGCACGCCGTGTTTGTACTGACTCCTTAACCAACCGTCCTCCGATATACTGCGCTTTTTTTTTTCTTATATTGTTTTCATGAAGGACGGCGAACTTATTTTTAGTGTGGCTTATATGGAGCTTAGTCGCAGACATGAATCCCTTTGTACAATACAATTTTTATAATCAAATACCCTAACCTTAAACAGGCCCTAGTACTTAGTATTACCCGTTTAACCACAGTTATCAAAATCTTGAGACCCCTTTTCTTATGGGTAGTTTTTTTTTTTTTTTTTTTTTTTTTTTTTTTTTTTTTTTTTTTTTTTTTTTTTTTTTTTTTTTTACGGCGCATCGACATAAATCTTGGCCATTAGCACCGACGACCAGGGTGCAGCCAGGAATCTTCTCAGCGAGCCCTGAGATGAGAAAATTTCTGGCGCCGGTGGGGATCGAACCCACCACTAGACCACGGGAGACCCCACTCTTATGGGTAGTGTATGAAGGTTAGAAGAAAATGATCCCCTAACACTCAAGGCACTAGGTTTACCAACTCTTTGGACACCGTATGTTTGACAACTGTCTGTGAGGTTTCGGTTATGTCTCTGAAACCAGCTATAAAAACTTCCCTAATAAATCGCCGGCCTCTGCGCCTGAACATTTTGAAACCGGAAGACCGTTGAACCCATAAAAAAATGTTGTTGTTTTTTTAACATTCAGTGCATTTTTGCAAGATGAAAATATTTTGTTTTATTATTTTCGAATGCCAAGATGAGTTATATTAGAAAATAAAATTTAACGTCTCGTTGAGCTGATGTTTTGTTACGGCCCACCGACAACTGGGCCATTAGCGTCGAAATCCAAGCAAGGAACCTTCTCTACGGGCCCTGATATGAGAAAAATTCCTTTCGCCGCACACAGGCGCAAAATAGAAAAACCCTGGCGAAAACTAGAAATTTATTTCGTTATATATTTTCCATATAACATTTATTACCTTTAGTAAACATACTGGGGACTCAAAAGCAAACCATCCGACCTTTGGAATTGTATACTAATAAGAGATAGACACTAGATGAAACATGACGTTCTCCTCTTATTGTTATTCAAGTAATTAGACTAGCGATTACATTTGTTCAGTCAGTGCTCCTGAAACGGTTATGTTGAAACTTTGGCAACATCAATGGATTATGGGCACTCCTCAAAGAGGTATGTGATTATAATTTATTTTTTTCTACTCCGGAGTCTATTTTTTATATGATACGTAGAAAAAGTTTTGGAAAAATCATTAATAAAACAGTCAATAAAGAAACAAGCTAACTATTGAATCGCATTGAGCAGAATTATTTCTTCGGTTCATTAGGGCAACTAAGGAGCTACAATAATTTGTTAATAGATGTTTCTAATTTGGCAACAATCGACATTTTTTGGTAGAAAACAAGACTGATGAAATTACCGAATTTCCGCTTTTTGCAGGTCCAAGAAGGCAGCTTTGTGAGTGGATGTGGAAGTCTAATAGCAAGACAATGAAAAAATTCAATTTCTAATCGGGAAATTATCTATTATTATGTCTCTGGGCTCCAATACGAGTATGACGTCGCCTATTTACGGCCCAAACTAAGCTCGTTCCGTCTCGAGTAACAATCCAAAATGGCCAAAGCTCGTGGAAACAAGTCCTTTTTTAAACAAATAAATGAGTCGTGGCTTTGTGGAACCCTTCAGTTTCCAAATGCAAAGGTTCGCATGAAGTGGGCGACAAGCCGCAAATCAACTTCTACGCTGCTAGTGAGCGAAGTGGGCGACGAAAGACTAAGGATTTGAGATCATAAGCATCCAGCAAACAACTTGCTTATGCTGCACAGATGAGCCTTCGCGTCGAAGGGCAAAATAGTGCTGCATTTTTGGCCAGGGACATAGCTTTGACCTCCGTCGAAAGCCGACCGTTATCGAAAAGCGATGTTATTTTCTCTTATCACCATGTCCCCTGAACTAGCTCTGCTTTTGATTTCGTCGACTGGTATGAACAGGAACGCGGATCTGCTCTTGCGAAATACATCCAAATCCAAAGTGAACGGGTTGAACTATTTCCCATGATATAAGAAAGTAATAATCAAATATCAATAATGAATCAATAATAAAATACTTTCAATAGGGATATTAAATTTATATAATTTAAACATATTGAAGGACAAATTAATGCCTCGACTACAGATTTTATTTGGGTCCATTAAGAGCATACTGATTTTTTATAGTTATTTTATTGTGAAAATCGAATAAAAGGGATGCGAGTAATACCATTAACAGTTTTGGATAAATTTTAAAATGTGGGACAAATTGAAGATATTTTTATGTGCTTTTTATCTAACAAAGAAATGAGCCTCGAACATATTGACAATTGCCATCTTTCTTTTGAGGGACCGTCCTTATTTGAACCTGTGTGAACATTTTTCTTTTTGTTATAAGATGTTTTTATTATATATATTTTATGTACAGAATATTACAATCTACAATTCAATTGTATTATGCAATTTGATATTAGTTACTTGTACACGCCTCAGTTGTCCCCAGTTGTCAGAAGAATACTTCGTAGGAAGGATTCTAGGTTGACCTGGAGTTAACCTTAAGCCATCCAACCACACCCTACGACTAGCAGGGAGGGCTGGAGGCCAATGAGACGTGGCCATTGATATCGTGAGGGGAGAAAATATCCATCGATATCACTCTTAATTAATATAATTTCCCTGAATTGTATCACTCCACGACACTACACTACCTTTGTAGATCTCGGGGTCACTTTCTATTAAGACGTCTTGATGGAGAGGAAGGATGATTGGTGCTGGATAAGGATTGGGCTATAGGATTAGGATGATTGATTAATTTGCTATGGAAAGACGAGAAGCAGCTATGGATTATTTAAAAGATGTAAAACATTTTATGCTGTTATATTTGTTTCCTTCTTTTCTCTAGATTGAATTATTCAATAAATAAAACTATTCACCCAACACGACTAAAAATGTAGTATTTTAATTTTATTTTTCATAATATTATGGTGTTACGTTACTTATAACAGTTGAATTTTAATATCATAGGATGTGAAAAGGGTCAATTTATGATGTTTGTCCTTGGCAACCAAAATCCTCCCGAAGACGCTTTTAAAATTATTAATTCTCAGTCGCCAATGATATAATATTGTTGGCTAGTTGCTAAAATTATTCTATTTTTCTTTTCGTAGGACAGACAGAGTTTGAAGATTTTTTAAAAAAAGTTCTTTCTTGACTGCAACCTAAATGTTACATTTCTTCGGAAAACGTTAAAAAAAAACAGTCTATTGTAGTTATTGAAGAATAATAATTTACTGGCTCTCGAAAGATGTGCTTGAGGATGTCATATTTCTAGCGAGATGATCCCTAGCCCGCGTGGTGCCCCAGGTCGATATACTGTGGGGATTAGGTGTTGTCGGAAGGCGAGAGGGGCAAGTCAGTGGCCGTGTGAACACTGCCACCTGGTGGTCAGTCCCCAACATCTCGCATCATTTACCACCATCTCCCAACAACTCTCTGGACAACTCAACACCCTGTCCTCTTCTCGCTCTGTCTTCAGTTTGGTCATCTGTATCTAAATGGACATCTGTCTGCCTCCTCAAGCATCAGTATTCTCCTAAACGAATACATCCACTATAATATATTACACACATAGACATCCACTGTGATAAACTGCTATATATATATATATATATATATATATATATATATATATATATATATATATATAAAATCCTTAAGTATTCGTCACAGGGTAGTATTAGCGCGCTTCCTCCCTCCCTCCACAGAGAGAAAACCTTCTTATGAGGTCGATCTGAAGACGCAATCCAGGTACCAACGAAAAATGTGTTGACGTTTTGGGCACGATTTTGTTGAAATTTGTTGCAAGACATTTTTGCACAAACGAAAGTTCAAGTAGGTGCTTAAAGCCCAACGAAATCCGCAAACCGAAACACTGTTTTTTGAGGAAATCCGCGATAAAAAACACTCACGTCTTTGCGAACATTTGGATATTTAGTGAGGGGAATATTATGAAAATATTACAAAAATGTTTGGTTATTTTTGGACTTGTGAAAGATTTTTATTAGAAAATAGATATTTAATTAGCAGTCGTGGAAGGTTTTGAGAATTTCGTGGTAAATGGAAGCTAGCCATTTGAAAGTTAACTAAATGTACTACAATAACCGTTCTTTGGGGTCTCCCTTGGTCTAGTGGCTAGCGCCTTGGGCTCATAAGCGGGAGATGGTGGGTTCGATTTCCATCCGGCGGCAGGAATTTTCTCATCCCACGGCTCGTTGGGAAAATTCCTTGCTGCACCCTGGATGTCGTCGCTAATGGCCTAGATGTTGATGCGCCGTAAAAAATAAAAATAAAAAAAATAACCGTTTTTAAGTACTTTTCGATAGGGCGATCTGAGTCGGTGAAATCGGTGATTATTTATCGTTTATTGTGCATTCCACAACAGTGACAATTAATTCATTAGAACGGCAGAATCAAAGTCATTTCAGTTTCGGTATTAACAGTTGGTTCTAAAAAAAAATACAAGTAACGAAAAGCATAAAACAAAAGTATTATATAAAATAAATAAATAAAAAAAATACTTCTCAGTGCGATGAGGGCGCTGCCGACATCCAAGAACGGCCATCCAGTAATAGCAGAAATAAGGAAACATTTTGCAACGCAAAATAAAGAAATTGCTGTTTTATTGGTTCCTTCACACGTGGGTATTAAACTTAATGAGGAAGCGGGCAAAGAAGCCAATAATGCAAGACAAACGCAAAGTGATAACACGAAAATAGAACAGATGTGCGGACATGATTTAAAAATATTTATTAAAAAACAAATAATGGCAGTCTGGACTAACGAATTGTTCGAAACAAGAACGAAGCTAAGATACATTAAAGGAGACCTCAATGTATGGAAAACATCTGAAAGGCTGAACAGAAGAGAGGATGTGGTTTTGGCAAGAATGAGAATTGGCCATACCAAAATAACTCACAGTTATCTTTTAAAAGGACTCTACCCTCCTACCTGCAAACATTGTAATGAGCTACTAACGGTTCAACACTTTATAACAGAATGTACTAGATACAACCAGGCGAGAACCGTGAAAAATATTAAAGGAAGTCTTGCTGAAATCCTACAGGACGATGAAAGATCTGTGCATCAAATATTGACATATATCAAGGATGTATGCCTCTACAGAGAAATATAACACCACAGGACTGCCAATGACTCAAACGGGTAGAGGCAGTATAAAAATAAATAAATAAATACATAAAAAAGTACTTTCATTAAAAATACATAGATACATTTATATTTAGGATAAATTTTTGCATGTTCGAATGAATTGGCTACCGTCCGTCGGTAAGGCGTTGGTGATAAAAATTCGAAGGTGTTGGTTTCGTCCCTTTGAATGATATTTAATTGATTTTTGTTTATTTTTTTAATTACATACAGCAGTAAAATGAATAACTTACTAAATGAGTAAACATTTTTGTATAATTCCTATAAGAGCTTTCCTTAAAAATGAGAAGCAGAAATAGCAGAGTGAGAAATTACCGCTTAGAACCACCTACCATTGGAGTAGGATTTAAAATTTTTCTCGAAATATCCAAGAAAAATAATAGCTGTTTCTCTTCCTTGTTTTCTAAATGACACTTGTGATAAGACTTTTATGGAAACGCGCTATGATGCAGTTTCGGACGAACCGTGTTTCGGACTTATTCTTGTAACTGGAATTGTCTTGGGCGTCCTTCTCAAAAATATCCATTTTATATTTCAAAAAAATATATATTTATGTACATCAAAGTGGTTTGGAATTCAAACACAACAAGGAAATACAGAACATTCCCATGGAATATGCAAATAAGAGTCGCCCATAATCAAAAACAACACTTGACCCGTGAGAATTTACAGCCACAAACGAGGACTCCAGCAGGAAAAGGGTTTTCAAAACAAATAACCCCATCAAGCCACTTATCTCTGGGATCAAAAACTTTAAAATTTAACTCTCCCACGACAAGAGTGTTGGCAAGACAAAACGTAGGACAACAGTGTAGAATAATGGGGTGTGAAGGAGGAATCCTAGAAACAACAAGACTAGCCGTCGCCCCCAAGTGGCTACTGGTTCCTACTAGATCTCGAGGGCTCTAGGCATATGCTTGGTGTTTGTGTAAGGCAAGTGTCGGCCGGAGTGAGGACCATCAAATAGCCGTGTAAAATATTTCTGCTGAGGGGCGGTGTGTTGTAGCAGCTGTTCCAGGGGTCACGTGACCTGCATCATCACTGCATTAGCGAATAGAGACCGGACCGAATCGGATAACTGGTTCTATAATCGTTTCTTTCTAGTACAAGCTGCAGTTGGATTATAGATGGTAACTTAATTAGCGGTTTAGTTGCTCCGAAGAGAACAATAAAACGTTTTTGAGCGTTTCGTCCTTCCCGCAATAGGAACGAAACCCGCTTATGAGGTTGACCTCATGACACAATCTGGAAGTGCCGACTAGAAAATTTCATGTATCGGAACCTGCTTGTATGTATGTATATATATATATATATATATATATATATATATATATATATATACAGGGTGTCCCGTAAATGTCTAGTCATATTGTGAGGGGTGATATAGGACCCTTAGGGGAACAAAAAATGTTCTATGACGATTTCCCGAATTCTCGCCCCTAAGGGAGAAAACGTCGTTTTATTGTTTCTTCGAGACAAACGTGGTTTTTAGAAGAATAATCGTTGTAGCTCCGTCCCAGGTGGTTCTACTAGAAAGGAAGTGAAACCTATCGAAAGCTGAGTAAATTTACTATAAGACTAGTTGGGAGTAAACGTAAAAATGAATGAATGTAAGTATGTATATCTTACCAAAAGAAAGCTATTCTAAATTTTCTGACATTTTATTGATATTTCTTTCCAGCGTTACTCCTCAATGGGCGGGGTCTGTGATTTCCGGGTTTTAGAAAAACTTTCTCATTTAACCAGCTTTCCATTCATGTATCACAACCCTGTGTTATTGAAGTATTTGAACGGTTTAAGAACAAAAGCTTTAAAAAAAACATGGATCTGTGAAAAGAAAATTATATTTTTTTCTTCAGTTTATTCAAAAATCTGAAGAGAAATATTTATTTTTATAAATGTTTACATAAATATTAAGTAAATATTTACTTATAACAATAAAAAAAATTACTTCCACGAATATAACAAAAATTCCTAAAACAGTAAATAAATAAAATACACATTTATTTTGAATTTATTAATTCAGGTAACTAATACTGGGTCCAGGTGGCGGCCATTAAGGAACACCAACCATACATTAACCTCAAAAATTACTATTTTTACCTAGATCACGCATTTGAACACATTTTTACAGGTATTTATATTTTTTAAAAGAAATGCTTTACCTTGAATTAATGTTGGTAATTACAAATTCTATCCCTCATAAATAAGACATACATAGTCCTGTAAAAATGTGTTCAAATGCGTGATCTAGGTAAAAATAATAATTCTTGAGGTTAATGTATGGTTGGTGTTCCTTAATGGCCGCCACCTGGACCCAGTATTAGTTACCTGAATTAATAAATTCAAAATAAATGTGTATTTTATTTATTTACTGTTTTAGGAATTTTTTTTATAATCGTGGAAGTAATTTTTTTTATTGTTTTAAGTAAATATTTATTTATTATTATGTAAACATTTATAAAAATAAATATTTCTCTTCAGCTTTTTGAATAAACTGAAGAAAAAAATATAATTTTATTTTCACAGATCCATGTTTTTTAAAAAACTTTTGTTCTTAAACCGTTCAAATACTTCAATAACACAGGGTTGTGATACATGAATGGAAAGCTGGTTAAATGAGGAAGTTTTTCTAAAAGCCGGAAATCACAGATCCTGCCCATTGAGGAGTAACGCTGGAAAGAAATATCAACAAAATGTCACGAAATTTAGAATAGCTTTCTTTTGGTAAGATATGCATACTTACATTCATTCATTTTTACGTTTACTTTCAACTAGTCTTATAGTAAATTTACTCAGCTTTCGATAGGTTTCACCCCCTTTCTAGTAGTACCACCTAGGACGGAGCTACAACGATTATTCTTCTAAAAACCACGTTTGTCTCGAAAAAACAATAAAACGACGTTTTCTCCCTTATGGGCGAGAATTCGGGAAATCGTCATAGAACATTTTTTGTTCCCCTAAAGGTCCTCTATCACCCCTCACAATATGACTAGACATTTACGGGACACCCTGTATATATATACAGGGTGTCTCCAAAATAAACGACGAACTTCGGGAATCGATGCAGGATGAAAAAAGAAAGAAAAAAGGTCCTTTGGCATTTTAACAAATGTATTGCTCGTTAAATAGATCAAACGCTACGAAAGACAATATGCCTTCAATGCAATATGAGAATTGAGACATATCCGTTCAATGAGAACTATATAAGCTATTGACACTCTTGGTCAGTCAACAGTTTCTCTTGGGATTCCATCAGCTGTCGAGTTGCAAAACAGGTAAGTTGTTAACATTCACAAAATAGAAAAAATAAAAAGTAAATTAATCCACAACACTAAGTAACAATAAATATAAAAAACCTAAATCGAAGTTATCTCACACTGTAATTAAACTTTAAACATTTGAAGAAGCTCATTGTTCGAATATCCTGATACTTTATTGGTCTACAAAAGAAAGAAAAAATTAAATTTAATTAAAACAATCAAAATACAAATTATTAATAAAAACGAAATATATCAATTTATATAAAAACCAGTAAATGAATAACACCTAAGTCATCAAATAAAAGGTTAAATGCTGAATGGTCTTCCATAATGTTTTACCGCCTCATAATACAAAAATAGTTGACTTCAGCTCGCTGATCTATCCCCTAAAGAAGTCCGCATCATTTTGGATTTTTCGGAAGGATAATGCTTTCTGGATTGTCGGTTTCATAAAAATTACAAGTATAATAATTAAAATTTTATATTAAAATGCAAGAAATACAGCTTGAAGAGTATTCCTTATATACGTCTTACTAACTCACTATCTATCTATAATTTTATATAAATTTATATAAAAAACATAACTAGTACAGGCCCATGTGACTAGATGATTTTTTTTTTTTTTTTGTTCACTGCAGCATTGAACATTTACTCATTCAGAACAAAAAACGTTAGCTATTAAAAAAAAATAATACAAAAAAAAAATAAGAACATACAAAATTAAAAAAAAAAAAAGTTACAAAAACAAGATCAAACAGACACTACCGTAATGAACATCTTGCCAGGATAGGTGATGGGAGAATATGTATCAGTTCTGATTCGACTCAGAATAGGGCACTCGACTTATGGCGAAACAAGACTCACCTATCTGCCAATATTGCAATATAAACCTGACTATAAACTACTTACTAACGGAGTGCAGACTAAGACAAAACTTTGACATGCCTGACAACTTGACTGACTTACTCAGGGACGAGAGCCAATATATAGAAAACACATTAGACTTTTTGAAACAAACCAGATTATATGACAAACTCTAAATGAAATTAAACCCTCAATATAATCCCTAAAATAACTTATACTTATAAGAGACTGATTGGAAAACTAATATGTATATATGTTGAATTGCAATACCGTTTGTTAATTAAAGTATGTTGTCTAATTTAACAGTGTAAATAACTAAATTGTAAATATGAATCATAACCTTGCGTTAACATTGTAAATAGGTAAATTGTTAAGTTAATTATAAATATGAATTATAACCTTGCGTTAAAACTATATCAGATTTAAAGCTCTATACTGTGTATGTTAAAGTATATTTATAGTCTATTTCTGTAAAACCATTTAAGATGATCTATCAGGTATCAATGTAAATAATATCCATATTTAAAGCTCTTGTCGCCAAAGCTGCGAAGCGTCTCAATAAATAAAATAAAATGATTCGACTCAGTATTGGCTAGTCCTCTTAGATACATATATATATATATATATATATATATATATATATATATATATATGTATCTAAGAGGACTAGCCAATACTGAGTCGAATCATTTTATTTTATTTATTATATAATATATATATATATATATATATATATATATATATATATATATATATATCTATACATATATAGAGCCATGAAAAGATCAGACCCGTTTGTGAATATTGAAACATATACTGACAATGTCTAAAAGACGAAAAGTGATAAACTGCTAGTTAGTCTAAAGAACATTCAGAAATGCCTGCAGACTTCAACGAATCTCTAACAGATATTAACTATCCACCTTAAAACTATTAATTTATATTTCGTAATTCAATTTGCAAAATAGTTATGTGTTATTAGTATGTTCATTTAACCTTTAGTTATTTATTTTTTAACTTCCTCTATTTTATACTTATTCTACAAACATTTTATCTTTTTTTTTGTGGTTTAGATGATCTAAACTCTTTCCTCGAGAACTGTGAATACTGTTCTAAAATTTGTGTACAGTGTTCCATTTATTTGGAATTAGATTGAAACATACGAAAAGATAATATAAAAGTGCTTAAAAAGACATTTAATGTTTCTTTTGAAGAGCGCGAATTCCTATTTTTAAATTGTGACTACATCACTGATATATAAACTCATGACGCAACTAATTTTAAACAGTGTGAGAATTTCATTGAACCGTCACTATCACGCGGTTACCCGATCTGTCACGGGAATTATTATCGTGATTCAATATTAAACATAGTTTTGATAAATAGTTGCATTTTATCTTGGGAAGTGTAAATATCTACACCCTTCTAAAAGGAGTAGGTTATTTTTCATCAGATTTTTATACTTAGGAAAACATTCCTTATTTTAGTAATTTTATATCTGTGAAAAAATATTTAAATCATTCTCATTTCATGATTCCTTTAAGATAGAAATTGAATTTGTCTTCTTTCTAATAGTTCATTCAAGTAAACTTTTATTATATTTTCTCATTATGATGATATTTATTGATTTCGAGTTTGACGCGCATCTTTAAAGCAATATGAGCTTATAATATATTTCTATGAACTCGTGGAAACTGAACGAATAATGGAGCTATTGTTTATTAAATGTACAATTTAATTATTATATTTGACTTTAAGAAATATTTGTATAGTCCCAAATCTCCATCGAGGCATCTTTTTTTGCTTATTTGTTGTAGTTTTCGTTGGTTTAGATCTGTTTCTATTTTAATTCTTGTCCTATCTAACGCCATTTATTTTTATTTTTTTTACGCCTTTTCTTGATATTTTGGTTTGTTCTTATTGTTTTCTCTCAGATTATACATTTATTTTTTATTTTCGTTCTTAAAGCGGGTGGAGAAAACATTGTTCGATCCTATAATAATGATTTTTTGCTGGGTAGAAGGAAGTAATTTATGTTTTTCATTATTTTTACACTTTTATTTTATACAATTTCTAGATATGGCAATTACGGAAGAGTTGTCTGTTGGCGCAGCAGCAGGCGTAGAACCTCCAATTCTGGATGCTGCCGAAGAGAAGACAAAACAATTTAAATCGCAAATTGTATGGTTCAACTGTATAGGATTCGTGATAATGCATATATTCGCATTGTACGGCATACATTTAGCACTTACAGGAGCGGCTCTTTTGCCCACCGTTATATGGGGTAAGTAATAAATTTACTATGGTGATCGTGAGTTAAAATAAAGAAAAACATCGCCTTCTAAATTATTTGTGTCTCATAAAAAAATATATACAAACATATTTATCCCCATAAATATAATAACCCCAGTTTTTGGTAACATATACCATTTATGGATATGAATCCAGCCTGGGAGAGGTCAGGAAGGAAATTTCCGACATTAAGACGTACATTAAATAATTTTCATAAATATAAAAATGTATTTTATTATACTACTAGAAGAGTAGCATAACATAGTATATGTTACTATATTATGCGCCTCTCTTAACGAAATGTATTTCAAAATATTAGGACGGCAATCCCTAGTTTATTCTATCATTTATAATGCATATTTATATTTCTAATGTATTATTACTTCACTTCATCAGAGCATTATACAAACTATTTTAAGTGAATTAGCTTCAATCTCACATACATCGTTTTTAAGAAGAGACGGTTCATTTTACATCATTTTTATATTTATTTATTTAAATTTTAACGTCCATTTATTATTAACTAAGAATTTTAGGACGGGTTATCTATAGGTTACCACCCACATCATTTTTATAACTAAACATTTAAATTTTCAGCTTCTCTGGTTACATTCTTAGCTGGAGTTAGTGTTACCCTTGGAGCTCATAGATTGTGGACACATAAGAGTTACAAAGCCAAACTTCCACTCAGAATCCTTCTTCTTCTTGGACAAACCATTGCTGGGCAGGTAAGGCAAATAACACGTAACAGCTGGGTCTTGATAGTATTATCTTTATTTTAATGATATTAGACATATTAATAAAAATATACATGATTTATAATCACATTTATAATAAGACCTAAAATAAATAAGACAAATTTCACGTCAATACTAAAATCAAGTCAGTTATGGTAGCCACTTTAAGTACAGACATTTTCCCCGTAACGGTGAGGTAAATACAATAGTTATAACAAGGTTATTCCGTTAGTAACTTATTTTCTCAAGGATTTTTAGAAGTCCACAAATCTATTATATAAAAATGAATCGCTAAATGTGTTGGTAAGCGCAAATCTCGAGAACAACTGAACCGATTTCGCTAATTCTTTTTTTATAAGAAAGAATTAAAAAAAAAAGGCCTGAAAAAGTCTAAAAACAACACTTTTCGGGTCTTTTTCACTTCCTTAACGCAAATTCATTTTTAAATAAAAACATATGTTCTCAATTATAATATTTTTAACAGTTAACGAATGAGGTTATTTGTGTATAAGCAAAACAATTTAAATAAATAAGAACATGTAATCACTAGGTGACAATAGAATCACATGTTAATGATGCAATTTAAATTAATTTATATTTGCGTTAAAAAAGTAAAAAAGACCCCACTTTTCTATATTCTCATACAAAAGATTCGTGATAAAACTTAAAGGTCAATTTGAACTTTAATACCATACCATAAAGTTTAAGTGTTAGTGGAGGGGTTCTGGGAAAGCAAAACAATTGAGGTATATTAGTATCGTATAAATTACTCAAAAACAAACTGTCTATGGTAAAATGTCACCTGAAATTTAAAAATCTCTTTGCTGTGCATCTATAATATTACTAAATCTAAAAGCCACCAATTTTTATAAAATTACTAAAGTGTTGTGTGTTTGTGACTTACTAAATATGCCTCCTATAAGGCGGCAAACATATTTAGGCAGAAGAACCCGAAATGCAAACCGTACTCCCCAGGAAAGTGAAGATCTCAATGAACGTGAAAGAATTCGCTTAATTCAGACCCGTGAAGCGCGACATTCGACTAATAATGGTGTAAGTTTGAATCGAGCTGCTGTGAATTCATTACAGTGCCTGCACATGCGGTGCTATTAGACCTATGAACTCAGTTTGACTATAAACAAATCCCAAGGCAGTCATTAAGTGTTTGTGGTATTAATCTAGAAACCCCATTTTTCTCGCATGGTCAATTGTATGTTGCCTTGTTCCTGTGTTGGAAAACCATCTGCTCTGTTTATTTACGCGTCAGGTAATGAATCAAAAAATATCGTGTACCATTAAATACTACAATAAAAATGAAACTTAATTTAAAATAAGTAAAAATAAAATGAAATATAATAAGTAATAAGAAATCTGATATTGTAATTTTGATTGTGATTTTTTAGTGACTATTAAAAGAATTTTAAGTGTTTTATAATTTTTATTTTTGACATAATGTAATTGTCGACTTATTAAGTTTTTTTTCTTTTTTATTATCTTACTAGCTGTCAGGGTGTCCCAAATAGCATAATAAGTATTCAAAAAAAAAATTAAAGAATCGACTGTTAGGCGGTACGAAGTTCGCCGGGTCAGCTAGTATTATAATAATAATATTTTTCATAAAAGGCTTACTCGCTGGAGCTACGTTGCAAAAGTGGTGCCAAAACCCGGAACTTGTGAAGAAAAACTGTAGGTAATTGAATCATTCTGATTTCGGTATCATTTTTGGAGCATTTTTTTTTTTTTTTTTTTTTTTTTTCTTTTTTTTTTTTTTTTTTTTACTCAAGGGATGAAGAGATGTATAATTCCTAATGTATTTTTGAGTGATGAATCGGATGACCTATGTAATACTGTTCTCGACATGATCCTCTTTATTAAAATTTGTGCTTATAACGAATACATTTAACAGTTCCACAAGAATAGTAGATGGATTTCACTGGTAATGTGTTTTACTTGTTAGAACAAAAAGTTTGATAACTCTGATAAAGTCATTTTTCGTAAAATAATCCCATCCCTAATTGAAACCTTCATTTTATTCAAAATTCATTTTTTGGCTCTTCAAACCAAAATATGTACACACACACACACACACAAAACACACACTCACTCTCTTCACACTTTACTAAACGACCTGCTTTGCTTTCAGAACTGCCTGTGGGTTTGGGTCCGAGACCACAGACAGCACCACAAATACAGCGATACCGACGCTGACCCTCACAACTCTACAAGGGGTTTCTGGTTCTCCCACATCGGCTGGCTCATGATGAAGAAACACCCCGATGTCATCGCCAAAGGAAAGCTCATAGATATGTCTGACATTGAAGCAGATCCTCTCATCATGTTTCAGAAGAAGTATATCCACTTTTATTTGAACGTTTTTTACTCCTATACTGATTTCAAACAATTTTGTTCATTAATCTTAATCCACCATCATCCCCCCCAAAAATACCAGAAAACGACTAAATTATGTATTAGAAATCACTTTTACTAAAGGTACAAAATATTTATTCTTGGATTTTGGCTTGCTGTTTTCAATGACACTATTTACTAAATAAAAAATGTATTGAAAATAATCTTTCGCATTATTTAAGGTTCATGACATGTAAATGACCGAATTTTTTTGTCATGTCAGTTAATAAACGGTTGTGTACTGAACCCAGTGAATAAGGAACTTTTTCAAAATATACCTTCAATGAATCAATTTATTTGATTTAAAAGACTCCTGTTTGTAAACATATTTATTCACGCGTAAAAACTTAATTTAAAATAATAACGATTGCACATCATTGAGACGCATCATTGAGAAATAAAACGCATTTTCTTATCAAAAATACAGTTTAATTAAAATGCCAAGAATTAATTAATTTACAACATAATTCTTTTAAATTAAGTTTAACATTTAAAAGAGAAATCAGAATTTATTTGTGTTTCTGTCCAGATATAATGGGTTGCTATAATGGCAACAACCACCTTGGAGACTTTTGTTGAATAAGAAAAATTACATATTAAATATACCAAATATTCGACAGCCATCTTACATAATATGATAAAGTAAAATCATCGACCATGTTTCCATGTTATGGAATCTGAAGCTCACATTTTCTGTATGTTTTCTTCCTATGGCTTGTATTAATTTACCTTGATAATGACAATTTACGCTTGCTGAAAATGTGTTGATTAAAAATTCCCTATGATATTACAATAATGGACATGAGTGATCATGTCTGAGAAAGTTATGGCTGTCGTTGAAATAAATCCTATGGCACCGAAACACAGGACTCGTAACTTCATAATCTATTTTTCCGTATTTATAAAGGATTTTCCGTTTTACAATGGCCATAAATTATTCATATAAATAATTTTTTTTTCTGTATTATTTATTATTGAGGTTATTAGCCCGATATCATTTCATATTCAATTATTATTTTTTCTGCTTTTCTTATGAAATAATAAACCCTCAAATCCCTTCTATTTCAATGATTGGCACTGCAGTTCCGTGTTGGGATGATAAGGCAGTTAGAAAAAGACAAAAACGCTGAGCTTTGTTTGCTATAAAAAATTGTACGAAGCCAAAACATGTTTCTGACGGTTTCATTCGTCATTTTAATATTTTATCGAAAACAAAGATTATTATTGGTTTACTTTATGGATTCGTCATTTTCTTTTTAGGTATTACAAGCCCCTGTACTTCGTTTTCGCATTTTTGCTTCCTGGATTTTTGCCTTACTTATTTTGGGGAGAAACTCTGCACAACTGTCTTTTCGTCTGCTACTTCGGCAGGTACATGCTTGGAATCAATGGTACATGGAGTGTTAACAGCGTGGCCCATCTCTGGGGAACCCGACCATATACCAAGTAAGACACTAATTAACTAATTTAAAACTATTTTTGTATTCATGTGTTTATGTTTTATAGTTATTAGTATTGGAAACAACAATGTTTAAGTTTTCTTTAATAAATTGAGCGCTTTAAACTTATGATACCAAAGCATTCAAGTAAATTTCGGTTTCCTGAGAGAAATTTCTAAGGAACTGACTTATTACGTGTTAGCTTAACATTCTTTTTTTTTACAATACAATTAATCATTATTTTAGCGTAGCTTTCCTTTTAAATTGCGAATTACAATATGCATAATAAAATTTACATTTTAATAATGTTAAAGTGTATTTCAGAAGCATTTATTTAAGCACAGACAGAATGGGGCTAGTTATTTCACTCATTATCATAAAACTTCTAACGATTTCGGGATATATCGACTTCTATGACGCTTAGCCACATCAAAAACTATATGATAATAATAATATTAAGGATTAGCTTTAGGAATACAAATTGATTATTTATTTCTCGTTATTAGTCTGAAAATAATTTTGTGAAACGTTTCTTCGTTCACAGAATAAATTTTGTTTTGAATAAATAGCTACAACTTGTTTTATTTTTAAATTGTCTATATCTTAACTACAATTCTACACATTTCTCATTAATGTATTAACATTTTTGACTTAAAAATGAGTTACAACCTACACGGTAATTAATCTTAAGTACGAAATTTTTACTATTTTCAAAAATAAATATAATAACTAAAAACTATTTATCTTTCAGACATATTGCTCCAGTGGAAAGCAACTTCGTCTCGTTCGTCGCCGCTGGCGAAGGCTGGCATAACTACCACCACAGCTTCCCATGGGACTGCAATGCTTCTGAGTTCGGTAAGCATTTCAACGTCACCAGCAAGTGCTTGCACTTCTTCGAGAGGATAGGACAAGCTTACGATCTACGATACGCCTCACCAGGAGTCGTGCAACATAGGATTCTGAAGTACGGAGACGGTACGCATCCAATGCACCGATAGAATCTCTATCATTTGTCTATATATTGTAAAACATATCAATTATTGTATTTTGTATTTGGATTTATTAATGAGTAACTAAATGTAAAATTGTCCCTAAGAAAGACTGAACTTTGGTTTGAATATGATCCTAAATTTTAAGGGTGATTTTCCTAAGCCGTAGTTCCCGTCATATTCATGTCCAAACGGGAACATCTTTTGGAGATTTGTAAATCAATGGGTATTTGTTGGTCCTACGAATTAAAATGATAGACTTCATTAATAAAATATTTTTTAATCGTCCTTCTTCTTAAGTAGGTAAATCAAAATAAGAAGAATAAAATATTTTATAATATAAAAAAAATTAGATTTTATAAGTTACATTTTAAAAGAATACATTTTGTGATCATCTAAATCTTGGTAATCAATTAAACTTCTAATAAATAATTTAGGATTTGATAATTGTATAAGAAACATAAATGTCACTTTTGATATAGATGTATTTTCTCATTTCCAGAATAAATTATAAATAAAGATGTATATCAACTGATTTTCTGTTGTGTATTAAATAATCTCTTGTAAATATAGAATTTAATATAAATGATTATTTTTTGTTTACTTGAGTTTAAATAATATGAACGATTTTTTTCCTTTTTTGTGTGTGTGTGTGTGTGTCAATTGCATGCTTAGCATCATATGTTATTAAAATTTCAATTGACGGCTAATGTTCTATTGAAATACATGCTGAAAATAGCTATCTAGAATATATGTGTAGTTTAAGTTAGAATATAAATAACTCATAGATGTAACACGTATTGTAATAACAAAACTAAAATAAAAATATCATTAATGACTCTGTGCTCTTTCTTTCGAAATCAAAAGTAGATAAAATATCTGTATCATTCCTTCCAAATTAATAACTAATTAATCATTTTATTATAATAATTTTGATGTTCACAATACTAAAACTGAGAGAAATCCTTTCTTCAAATATTTTGATGCTCTAACTAGATAACGCCGATGATGTGGATTTGGTTTCTACACGAGGTGTGCTTCTTCTTTTGAAGGGTCATAATCAGTATATGTTTCAAACACACACAAAAAAATAAGCATTACATAATTTTCAATTTATAAAACCAGATAAAACGAACAAACAATATGGAAACATAAATTTCAATACTTAACTTTTTATTGTAGACGCTGCCTTGATGAGCAATGTGCATTTATTGGCTATTGTAGACGCTGCCTTGATGAGCAATGTGCATTTATTGGCTATTGTAGACGCTGCCTTGATGAGCAATGTGCATTTATTGGCTATTGTAGACGCTGCCTTGATGAGCAATGTGCATTTATTGGCTATTGTAGACGCTGCCTTGATGAGCAATGTGCATTTATTGGCTAATTGTTTTATACTTTCATTTACTATCACTAACGCTGATAAGGTATCTATCTGTAAAGTAAGTCTTTATATCATCTCGATGATTGCTTGCAATACCCAAAGTAAGTTCAACAAACGAAAATTCATTTCTCAAAATGCTAACTTTTCTATTTTTAATATATTTACAAAAGCCACAACTAAAGAACGTACAATGATTTATTAGAATACGAATAAAACGGATAATACATGTATACTACATATACTAGTTATTCTTTAAGAAATCAAAAAGTAGTGGAATTTAGTGTAACTATTTAATCAAACAATAGAAAAAATGAACATTTATTATTAAAAATAATTTTTTTTTTTACCATAAATGAAAATTTCAGCAGAACGTTACTGGGAGAAGACCGCCTTATTTGTAAACATATAAAGCAAAAATAATGTTTTGAAAAAATAAAATAAGCATTGAACTAATAAGCATTTTGCAACAAAAAAAAAATCAATACATTAAATATCATACTCATAGCTAGACGACCATGTATGGTCACGGGTTCGATGCCCAATAAAAGGAGAGGTGGCTTTACTTTCATAAAAGTAAATCGTATCACCAATATCCTGCCAAGAAAACGCTAGCGTATGTAAAAAATAATTTCGGGGGGTTGGGCTGAGAGCACGTAGGCATTTGGGGTATACTGAAAATTTTAAATATTTTAGTGTAAAATGGTGAGTTTTTTAAGGTCCTCTGGACACCTTGCAGACTAGGGTAAATGTAGAAGACATTTTTCGTTCTTGTAGGCTTTTATTACATGAAATATTCTCACCAAACCAAAATTTCGAGAGGGGGGCTACTGCTCACCTTAAATACGCCCAGAAAAAGTTGATAACCATTAGATAAACTCCACTGGAAAAATCATTTCCATAAATGAAGTGACGATAAAAACTTCAAATTGAAACTCAGAATATGTTTGTCTAAGATTCACCAAGCTGAAAGAAAAAGGAAATTAATTGGCCATGCATTGTGTAACAGTAATTGGTGCAATATCCGATATTTCTGAGCAGAGGCATTTTGGTGGGTCCACATTTGAATACAATAAGTTCGAATGAAGTGTGTCAATAATGTATTGAGTCAATTAAACTTGGCCTACATTTTTTTTTACCAAGGTTGGGATTAGCTCATAATAGTCAGTGAAAGTACATTTTTATGTAACCTGAGTTTTTATTACGAGCGTTTTGCCGTGAATATCAATCCTTCATCAGGGCTATAAACAAAAATGGGTTGGGTAAATACTAATATATATATATATATATATATATATATTTTAGTAAATATATACACACACACACACACACATACAGAGGCTGATTATCATGAAATAGGAAGACAGACGGTGAAACAATAGATAAGTACTGTACTCACTGGGTATATATATATATATATATATATATATATATATATATATATATATATATATACACATATACATATACATCAAAATATGAAATATATAACCCGTAGACTACGGGTGAACCGCCTGCAGTAAGGAACTGGCAGAACTGAGGGTGGAGCTATTGGCTCCGAAAGCTTGCTTTGAGAATATAATGAATTAATTGTGCTGAAGGCCTGGAGTTAGTTGGTTTTTCCTATTTTGATGCAGCCAACTCAATCTCAAGATATACACAGGGGTATTCAGGTCTAAGTAGCCAAACTCTAAGAGGTGATTCTAGACATCATTTCCAACAAAAACCTTCATTAGACGTATGGTCCGATTCTGAAGTGAAAAGTAGTTATGTCCAATTTTCTGTTTTATCGCGGTTCCTGCCTATCTCCATAGGAAGAACCCGCTTATGAGGTTGACCTCACGGCGCGATCTGGACGTGCCGACCAGAAACGTTTTCGTTTCAGACCCCATAGATCACGAAAATATAGGTGGTTCAAATTTGTATATATATATATATATATATATATATATATATATATATATATATATATATATATATATATACAGGGTGTCCTTTTTAGATGGCCCGGCTGAATTTCTCTTGAACGGATAACGTTATAATAAAACAAAAAAATACGTATTTCATAATTTTTAGTCTAGTTTAGGATTTTGACCTTTTTTTAGAAAATAAAAATTTTGGGGTACCCCAAACCCTATACAACTTTGAAATTTCAAATGGGATCCTATACTTTCCAATACATCATTTTAAAGGATTTTTTACACCAAAATCAATGGTGCAATCAGATTTCAATTTGGTCAATTAATAACAAAGTTATGACACAAAGTTCGAAACAAAATACATTTTGATTGTTTCGGTACTAATTACTTTAAACTGCTTTGCATTTCTTTTGTTACATGGGAAATAATTTGTAAATAAATAATTAACTTATTAGGTTTAATTCGTAATAAATGTTTCTTTTTAAGATGCAGAGAAGAAACAGAAATGAACCGAAGAGTGCAGATTTCCTGTGAGGAAAAAGTAGATATGTACCATTCTTTCATTGAAAGTGGTGGTATCGCTCGTTGTGCAGCTGTGTTGTACTCCCAGAAATTTCCCGCTCGTCCTCAAGTGAGCCACAAAACATTTATTCGTGTTGCACTCAATATGAGGAGATTTTGATCAGTTGCTGATCGACCAAGATATCGGCAGCGCAATTCCGACGAGGAACTGGATATTTTATTGTATGTTATGGAAAATCCAAATTCTTTTCTCCAAAATACCGGAAGGGTTTTAGGTTTTTCAAAGAACACAATTAGAGATGTACTACGGACTTATAATTTCAAGCCTTATCGCTCTCATCTTGTCCAGGGGCTCTGGGACGCTCATTACGACAGGTGTCTAACGTTCCTTGCACAAAGGTCGAGATTGGTAGTTGATGAAAACATGCTTTATTATATCCTATGGACTGACGAATCAAAATTCACCACTAACGGTATGTTAAATCGTTGGATTTTTCGAACGTGGGCACAGGAAAATCCCAGAATCTGCTATGCTTGTCATCACCAGGTGGTTCACAGTATCAACGTTTGGTGCGGACTTCTCGGATTTAAATTAATTGGTCCTTATTTCTACCGAAATAATTTAAATGGAGCTCAGTTTCTAAATTTCTTGAGAGAACAATTGCGGGCTTTACTAGAAGATGTTCCTCTTCAGCATCGTCAAAGAATAATACTACAGCCTGATGGGTGTCCCGCACACAATTCTCTGCAAGTGAGACATTACTTAAATCGGCACTACCGGGACCAGTGTATAGGACCTCACGGCCCCATCTATTGGCCTCCTCGGTCGCCCGATCTAACTCCGTTAGACTTTTTTTTTGTGGGGACATTTGATACATATCGTTTATGCTAATCATAATCCTGCAACATCAGTTGAAGAACTGCACCAAAGAGTGGAAAATGCTTGTCGATTGGTCTCTCCTCAGTCCATCGCACTGAGCACCAACGAAGAGTGGCTAAGAAGAGCGAATCTTTGGATCTTCAAAGAAGGCAGGCAGTTTGAACATGAGATGTAGGTTCGCCAACCTCTGCAGGTACGATGGAACTTTTTTAGTATTAAAAACAGTTAACAAAATTTATTGTCCTTTTTTCGACCTTTATGCCATAACTTTGTTATTAATTAACCAAATTGAAATCTGATTGCACCATTGATTTTGGTGTAAAAAATCCTTTAAAATGATGTATTGGAAAGTATAGGATCCCATTTGAAATTTCAAAGTTGTATAGGGTTTGGGGTACCCCGAAATTTTTGTTTTCTAAAAAAAGGTCAAAATCCTAAACTAGACTAAAAATTATGAAATACGTATTTTTTTGTTTTATCATAACGTTATACGTTCAAGATAAATTCAGCCGGGCCATCTAAAAAGGACACCCTGTATATATATGTATATATATAAATATATCTATATATATATATATATATATATATATATATATATTTTTTTTTTTTTTATTTAATGGTAGGAGGAAAATCCATCATGGACACCTGGCAAGGAGAAAACCAGATAGTGTCGGACTCCAACCGACTAAAAACCTCCCCCCCCCCTTGTTCTTCGCGATCATGATGGAAACCGCTTACGCATAACTTCATCATGATAGCTGTCTAATTAACCTTTATTGTAATTTCTTTCTCCTTCGTCTCAACAATTGTCCTGATCGCGATGTAGGAATAGTTCCATGCTTCCTCTGACGTTAGGTCTCTCATCATGTTTACAATATCAAATGTCTTGTTGGTGGCCATACTATAGTCATGCCTGATGCTTTTCCACGTCGGGCATTTAAAAAGGACATGCTCGACATCATCTACTTCTCCACAGTAGGTACATACTTCAGTACTTGCTCTTTTCCGATCATGTAAATACTTTCTAAAGCATCCATGGCCAGATAAAGCTTGAGTAAGGAAAAATCACACTTGAAATGATCTTCCTTTTAGAAGCCCTAGGCCCACCAATATTTGGCATAATACAAGACAGTGCGGATATAGTCTTTTCAACTTTCTGCGTCAGGTGTTTTACGTGTTCGGCGAATGTTAGTTTGGAGTCAAGCCATACTCCCAGGTATTTAATAGCCTTGGCTGGAACTATCTCTACATCGTCGATGAGGAAGCTTACACGGTTTACCTTTCTCTTCTTGGTGATAATAACAGCCTCAGTTTTTTCTGGCGCTAGGCTGAGGGATCGGCTATCCAACCAATTAGATATTAGCTGTAATCCAGTATTTACTTTATTTATTACGATCGTTTCGTGCTTGTCTATGGCCACTAACACTAGGTCATCTGCAAAACCAATAAGCGTGACTCCTTCTGGCATCTCTGTTTTTAGAAGATCATCGTATAGGACATTCCATAGCGTCGGTCCAAGTACAGAGCCCTGGGGTACCCCACTGCTTATGTCTTTTATTTTTGTTAGTCCTTCTGCCTCAATGACTAGCTTCCTGTCCGAGAGGTATGAAGCTATTACAGCTATCAGGCTCTCACTCACTCCCTTGTTTCTTAGGCTTTCGAGAATCATCTGCCACGAGGCGCTGTTGAAAGCATTTCTGACATCAAGTGTTATCACCGCGCAGAGCCTTCTGTGCATAGAGGAGAAATCTTCTGCTTCTCTTACACGCATGATTACCTCATTGATGGCATCAACTGTCTGCTTCCCTTCCCTGAACCCAAACTGCATTTCAGCTAAGCCGCCACACTCAACCAACTCACTTTTGAGGCGTATGAGTAGTAGCTGCTCAAAGAGTTTGCCTTCGCTGTCCAAGAGGCAAATAGGTCTATAGGATGAAGCATTCTCAATCGGTTTCTTGTCTTTCCTTAGGAGGACGAGTTTGGCTAGCTTCCATTCCCTTGGAAAATGACCCTTTTTAGCAAGGTCTTTGTAAATAGCTAAGAGGTACTGGGGTTTCCTTTCTGCCAGCTCTTTTAATATTTCTGCTGGGATATTTCCTGGACCCGGGGCTTTCCTATTCTTTAACTTAGCAGTTGCTATATGCAGCTCTTCAACGGTAAAGTCTAGAAACACTTCGTCTCTTTTACTGATGAACGTGACTGGGTCATGCTCAGGGAAGAGGTGTCTAACGACCTCGTCTGCTTTCTGCATTGTCAACTGCGGTTTAGGCGAGTGACCTTTTACCCGTTTCATTACAATTTTGTAACCATTTCCCCATATGTCGTGGTCTACGCTATCGCAAATTTCTTTCCACCGATTTTGTTTTGATGCCTTGATCTTATTTCTCAGTCGTTTCTTACATTCCTTGTAATGCTGTCTATGCTGCTCTGTTACTAATACAGATTCTCTTTTTTTACTTCTAGTGTATGCTCTCCTTGCACTTGTGCATTCCTTGCGTAGCTTTGCAATTTCCTCTGTCCACCAATAGGCAGCTGCCCTCCCAGGAAGTCCTCTCCTTCTAGGCATTGAGGAATTGCATAGTATTTCCAGGCTGTTCCGAAATTCCGTGGTGCTAGGAATACTTTCTTCATTCATCACTTCAATGCAGTGCTGCAACATTTCTCGGTCGAGATCTTTTATTCGCCAGCCAGAAACAATATCATTACCTGCTTGTGCCATTCGTGAGCTTCCTATCATCTCAAAAACGATATAATTGTGATCACTTAGCGATTCTTTCTCACTAACCTCCCACTGATTTAGTTCTACATCAGCTGTTGCTGAAAAACTTTGGTTTCTCTGAAAAGTGGGTTTCTTTCCCCTATTGCAGCAAATGAGATCATGTTCGGCCATCCACTCCATAACAATTTGACCCCTGGAGTCGACCTCCATACCCCACTGCGGTGATTTTGCATTAAAATCTCCTGCTATAATTGTTTTCCCCTTATGCAATCGGAGCAAGCTTCCTATTTCTTGTAATATTTTTGCTCTAGGTCTTCAATTTCTTTGTTTGGGGAAGCGTAGCAGCTGTATACTGTAAACGTGCTTGTTCGAACGTACGTAAATCCGTGTCCTGGTCCCTGACTAATAACACTAATCTGGCCGCATATTATAATAGCGGTGTCCAAGTTCTCGTCCTTAATCCAGTCGCTTCGATCCTTTATGACTTTTTTATTTGGCTCACAGATCAGTATTAAATCGGCACCTAACTCGCGAGCTGTGGCTACTGCCATGTCATGGGCAGGACGACTTCGGTTAATGTTTATTTGGAGAACTTTCATTGGACAAGCTACCTATTATATATATATATATATATATATATATATATATATATATATATATATATATGAATATATATATATGTATATATATATGTATATATATATATATATATATATATATATATATATATTTGTATATATATATATATATATATATATATATATATATATATATATATATATATATGCTTGCCTGTTAACGCTCTAGCAAGCTCAAAAATGGTCCGATTTTGTTGAAATTTGGTACAAAAATCTGTCTTCTTATTTGAAAGGTCAAGTTCGTTAGCCAGCAGAATCCGCTCAAAGGAAGATGGCGTTTGGGGCAAAATTCGCGCAAAAAATCGTAACGCTTACGTTTTAGCGCGGTTACTCCCTACCTCCATAGGGAGAACCCGTTTATGAGGTTGACCTCACGACGCAATCCGGAAGTGCCGACTAGAAACTTTCTTGTTTCAGACCCCATAGATCACGAAAATATAGGTGGTTCAAATTTGTATACATATACGTGTATATATATATATATATATATATATATATATATATATATATATATATGCTTGTCTGTTCGCGCTCCTGACGGCTCAAAAATTTTACACAAATCTGTCGTCTAAATTGAAAGGTCAAGTTCGTTAACCAGCAGAATCTGCCACTGGAAGATAGTGTTTGGGGCGAAATTCGCGCAAAAAAATCGTAACGCTTACGTTTTTAAGTTCATATACTTGCAGATACTGTTTTATCCTGTTCTTAGCATAGGAAAACGAATGAAACCATTTTTAAGGCTATATCTGTAACCGTTTCTGAGAAAAGTGGAATCAATGTTTTTGTAAGTCATTAGTTTTTGTTCGTACTTAGAATCGCGGGATTCAATTGAAATATTTTCTACATCTTGGAAATTAATCCTAACTAAGATGTTTAAATTTTGGTTATATTTGGAGTTAAGGAAGTATGCGAAAAAAATTATTTTATTAATAGACATGAAAAGTTTTCGGATCTTCGTACTTTTTTCGTAAATATCTCGAAAACGGTTGGGAAATCGTTGTAAGTGGCCATTCGAATGCCTACTAAATTCTCTACAAAAAAGGTTCTGAAGCAATATTCGATAGGGCAACGTCAATCAGAGGTATAAGCGCTTAAAACTTAAAAAGTGTTTGTTTTGTTGTTTTGAAAGGGGTTTTCTCTTTGTTTATCTCACTTTTTAATTTATTGTTTTTTGTTTTAAATTGCATTTATCAGTAAAATTAGTACTGTAGTAAAATAAGCTAAGAAACGGTGAAAGGTATTGGTAATAAGTTTGGAGTGGCAGTGGTAATGAAGATGGCTGTGGCTAACCATGATGGCGTATACATAGTTTGTTTTGAATTCTCCTTTCTATATAATCTTCCTCATAGCCTCCAACTGAAGTTATCGTTATTTCTTATTTTATAGAAAGATTTAACCACGACAGAATGGAATTTAATTCGCCTTGAAGCACATATTTACAGTTGATTATTACAGTGAAACGAATTTGCTAATAAAACAAGGAACTTAAAATGACAACGAATTTTCGGTTGTTTGGAATAGAGCCTGCTGAGCAGTATTCGTAGAGTGAGTACGTTTTTAGTACATAATTGTCTTGACTTATTCAGCCTTCCTCAAGAATGAGGATTAATAATTATCCGCTTCTGTGTATGTTGGCTACTATCAGTTTCCTGTTATTTGTGATGCCTGATCTACTCCACTTCTTCGAGATATACGGAGCCGCGCTAAGATGACGCAGTTCCTGCGAGTCGGACTTTTTTTTATCCTAGGCTTGTTTTTTATCGAATAAGAAAGGTTTGCTCAAAAACAGTTCAAGATAATTGAATTCTAATTACGCCATCATAAAATAGACAAAGTTCACTTTTAAAAACCAGTGAATTAATTCACTAAATCTATTGATATAAGATACTTCCTGACGTCCAATAACGTGCTTCTGTTTTTCTCGATGAATCAGAAGTTTCTTGCGAATTTTTTCCTCAGCCCCCTAACTGACTACACACTCAATACTTTCAGGAAAACTTCTACATTTAGCAAGCATTAAATCTATGCAAATGAAGTGGAGGTTTATTGTGGGATAAATTAAACAATGGGCCCCCTTTTGTCAAAAAAAAAAAAAAAAAAAAATTGTGGAACGTAGTTTTGTTACTTACAAATATCTTGTGTGAAGAAATTATTCATTATTAGTGTCCAAACTTTGGGAATCCCTTATTCAATGAACCTTCGGGTCATTTTTGACCCATAATACCAGTAGAAGGTTATACAAAATAAATTTAATTATTTGGTATAATTAACAGAGCAACAGAGAAGCAATTTGCTCTTTTCTATAGTTCATATTTTGTAAATGTTGGGATTTTTTCAATTATGAAGTCGTGTATTTCGTTTGGCATGTCTCTCTTGTTGCTGTCTGTATGTTCTTCTTACAATATCACCACTTGAGAAAGAAGCCGTTCAGAAACACTAAATCAACCGAACCAAACAATCGATCATAAGAGGATCTACTGAAGCATATCAGAAGGATAAGTTGAGCATATTGTAGGGTGGAAATTTTGGACAAATATATTGGATATAAGCCGGCGAGTGGATTGGAAAGAGACAGGTGTTACATCGAAACCCCGAGTGGGGTGCACCTTAGAGATGTTTCCCCATGGAAGTGGGGTTCAGCTGGCGTGATGATCTCTGTATTCCTGGGCCTTCATCTTCTTCTATCGGCTTTACATCCCCCAGCAAACCCTCATCACTTGTCACGCTACACATGGGAAGAGAGTATTTCCTGCTTCAATGACCTATGCCCGGCAAGAGAACGGACAGTCAGTTATACAAAGGCTCTGATATAAGTATGTTGTCAGCTACTGTCAATCCACAATGTTTATGTTTGGGCACTTTCAAGGAATAATATATATTTTTATATTTTACGTCTTTAAAGAAACTCATTTTTTTCGCCTGGATCTCAAAAACATACGCCTAAAGTATACTATTGCCATCAAATTCATACTGAAGCTATGCGAAACATATGACATATTTTGGAATAATCACCATACATTTGTACTTATGAATTTCTACTTCTCTGTTTTGCCAACACAAACATAAGCTGACAGAATTTATACATAATACGTCTAGGCTATTTATACAGAGTGACAATAGGCTGAGAAGGCATGGTTGCCTGGGAGTTTGCTTTGAAAAGCCATAACCCATATCCACAATCAGCTGATGAAGTAAATAACTGCAATCCATCTCACTGGTTTTAGAGAATATTCAGTGATCAGTGGTAGAGCACTGGACTAAAATGCATAAGATTTTTATCTTCTAGTGTCTTCGTCCATGGGTTGCTTTCGGCCTCCCTGGCCGTCCCTACGCCAACCCAGCCTTTAATTAATTTATTAATGGGTACCTTGGTCCTAATGACCCTAGCACTTATTATTTAATTTTCTTTTGTATTCGTCTTTAGGAAATGTTGTTTATATTTTAACTGAACTGGCAATCTAGTTGGCCCCTTACGACGACTCATGTATCTTCAAAAAGTAAATTTATCTTAATTCAACAATGACATTAATTCAAATAATGTGATTTTTGAATGATTTGAAAATATATTTTCGTTTTTCCAAGTCTAATCAGGATTTGAATGTTTAATTGAACGATATCAGTGCTGATATAAGTTACATGAAAAATAAAATATTAATTTATGTTCAATTGTAAACGTTCGTGAATTATTTACGCGTAATTTAATAAACAGTGGAAACAAAAAACGAAAATCGGGCTAGACGAAGTTGTTCTAAATTTTATTATCTTTCATTTAAGAAAAAAAAAAAAAAAAAAAAAAAAAAAAAAAAAATAGGCGTTGAAGTCGGTTATGATTTATAGGCTGTAGCCTTTTTTGGAAACACGAAATGTCATTTGGCCCACTGCGGCAGGCTGTTGCTGTAGGTCGTCTGAAAGAGACCTAACATATGAGGCAAACTTCCCACAAATGATTCAAGTTTACAGTAGGTTTTATACCTTGGGAAAACACCTTGAACATCATTGGGGGTCTGGGGAGAAATAGTTTCTTCGGGCGGCTAAGACAATACTCATAGCGTTTAATGCGTTGCGATTAACTGCCTGAAGTTTTGTTTGCTTTCTCAGTCTCTCTGAATATGGCGAAAGCCCAGGAGACAAAACTTTGGGAGACACCAAGCGGCTCTGCAATATCAATTTGCCAGTGACATTGTTTGGTAATTTTTTTTTATAATTTAGCGAACATAAGATTCAAAATGCTGTCTTTCCATGGTTAGTGAAAGTACGACTGTATTAAAGTAGGATAACGACGAGAAAGGTTGCTTGTATACAAAATGACTAAACAATTATTTTGTTACTAAACAATTTTTTTTTTTTTTTTTGGTTTGCATTTTCTATTCTGTTTGAGCCGACCAAAATTAAATATATTGGTTACTTTAATTAAAATTAACATGTAAAGAATACATCATAAATATCCCTATTCATTTTTGAGCAGTTTATGATGTGGTAAATAGGTGTCTAAGGAAAATTATATCAATGTAATAGATAGGTATGTTCTAAGAGATGTACGAATAAAGAGAATATTAGCTCTAGTTATAATCGTTGAAAATATGTACGAAAGTGCTTGAACAATATTATTAAAGTGGCAAAGAAAAAACCGACTACTTGGAGAAACCCCAAATACATTCTTCATCCCACCTCCCTTTGAGGAGCGTGTTTCAGAGTGAAACATTGGTGAAGTACTAAGTAAGTAAAGGGGAGGTCGGGGATATAACGGAGGCGATGAAACGAAAAATTAATTCCCCCTTGGCTGTGAAGGAGGCGGTGATGGTTTTACAAATAATCTGATTAAAGGCTACTATAATTGCTAATTTGTGAAGTGGGGTTGGTTCGTGAGGGCCGGCTTTTCAGCGCCTCCCAGCGCTCTACACCCTACCGACCCCCTCCAACCCATTCAGCGGTGTTCCTAACCCTTCATCTATAGAAAGCTGCCTTTATGGTGGAGTACGTTATAAATAACTTATTTTTCATATGTTTTTCTAAGGTATTTAATATGTCATTATCTAATCATGACTAACATTATTTTTTTAACATTGAAGAAACCAATGGTGTAAAGGATGAAACTTTCTTTATGTTGGGATTTTTTTAAAAATAAGAAACAAACAAACTTTACTGATAAAGGTTATCTTATCAAGCGTGGGAGCATACTTATGGGATAGCCTGGCTCAACTTTGATCTCAGCAATTCACTTTTCAAAAATATATTAGTCCGATTTTGACTACACAAAGACACATAAATTCGGCGGATACGAATAATTGTTCTTGGTAACCATTCAGAAGCCTCAAAGAGTCACTATCCACAGCGGTGTTCTTCTATATAATTTCCATCGGGGAAACTGTGGATGAAGTTTTTTTCTTTTTTTTTTTTTTTTGTTATATAATTGAAAGCGACATATTTTTCGCGAAAATAGCGAGTTTTTATTCTAAGTTTTCCAAATCACACTAGATACGTAATATATGTTATCATGTTAAGATAATTCAGTTTCAGTGAATTAAAATTTGTAATTTTAGCATGGTTCCTCCCTCCCTCCGATATTTCATCTCAATATTTTAGCAGGGAAAAAATTTTAAATCTTTGGACTAAAGTGCCCAAAAAATTAAATTATATTTTAAATGGAATGTAAACCGCTAAAATATAGATTGTGAAAATTCAGATCTCGATGGTGTTATAGTAAAAACTTCAGTTCTCATAAAAGTAAAGAACCTTCCGTGAACACCATGAATTGATTTTAACGTTTACTTTCAAAGCAAAATTGCCACTTTGAGGTCATTGTATTTCCATAAACAGAAGTTGAGGACATTTAATATTATGTGTCTTCAGAAATAAGTTTGATGACCAACCTCTATTGTAGTCCGACCTATTATTGTCAATAACATGGAGGTCTAGAATACAGGGTAGCCAGTATGAATGGTATTCCGCATCGGCTGCTTTCCGCTCTCTGTCTGTTGGCAGCATTGTCTAAACACATAAGGGATCCGGGAGTTTGACGACGGACAATAGCTCGCGAATAGGAGGTGCTGCTTGGAACGTGCAGAGAGCGCCAGCTACAAGAGAGGTTATGCGAGGGCAGGTTAAAGTGCTATGACAGCCGAACTACAACCCTTATAATCCTTTCATTGTGCGGCGTGCGGGCCCGCTCAAAAGGTTACTCTCCCTCTGCAGCGGGATTAGCACACACCTGTTCCATCCCATGACCCCACCGCTTTGACGGCCGGGTGATAAGTTCCCGAGGATTTGAGTCTGTGTGACGGACATTGACACTGGAACGTACCGTACATCATGTGGAAGTGTTATGAAATTTGGATGCAGATATCCATGCTGTAATCCCCTGTCCTGTTATGCATTTATCAGTTCGATTGATAGTACAGCAACAACGCGGAGAGGATACTCAATATGTAATCCCAAGCATTGAAGAGACTTTTTCCACACAAACAATTGTGCAGAATTCTATCAGAGCTTTTCCAACAAAGACGAATCTTAAAATAAATAATATCAGGATGTTTGAACTATACATCCTGATATTATTTATTTGTTTGAGCCATAAACACTCTTAAAGAAATGTTTTCGGACTCCGCATGTGTGGTCCGGTCACCACCCATATTAAGAAGGTGGCTAGCTAATCAGCTCGTCGAGAAGATTAGAAATCAGCTCATTCCGAAAGATTCTATGACATTTACATTTTTTTTGACCAAATAAATATTTTATTTTATTTTATTTTTTTTGTGTCCCGCTTCAATGGCGACAACACAAAGAACAGTATCCTCCGAACTTAGCTATCCCAGGAAATCAGCATGGTTATTGGTGTTGGAAGTGTGTGTGGTCATGTAATGGTTTAGACTTATGGTTCACCTATAAATAGAGCTTAGTATCAATGGAAATATAATATCTTATAAGCCAACATTGCAGACGTTCATCAAATAAGGTTGTATAGTCCTGTATTCTTGAGGTAGGTCAGTATAGTGTTGATATACTGGCTATCATTGCCTAGGAGTTCATGCATATCATACGGGATGTTGTAATTGCCCCTTCTCTGGCAGTCAGTCAGTAAATGTTTAATCGTAAGTTCTGTGTTACATATGTTGCATATTGGTTTGTGGCGTCTTGTCATAAGAAATTCGTGGGTGAGTCGAGTATGTCCAATTCGTAAACCAGCGAGAACAACTTCTTCTCGTTTATTGTCGCGAAGACTGGATGGCCATTCCTCAACTGTATTTTTTATGGTCCGAAGTTTATTGTAAGTTAGTTGTGTCCATAAGTATTGCCGATGACGGTTTATGGTCGATTTTGTAGCTGTTGTTAAGTCTCTGGCAGTTATTTGTGGTACGTCATAAGTCACAAGTCTGACAGCATTTTTTGCGTGATAATCGGCAATTGAACTTTTTCCGAGTTCTTCATGTCCAGGTAGCCAGTACATTGTTGTGTTTCTGTTTAGGGTTTGTGTCTTATTCAAAATTTCTGTCAGTAGTGGATGGGTTGTATATCTGTCTGTAAGTGCTTTCAGTGCGCTTAAAGAGTCAGTAAATAGTATTATGTCTCTGTAGTCAGTTTCGGGTATGTTGTACAGACCGATGAGGATGCCATGGAGTTCAGCTGTAAAGATACAGAGTTATCGTTAATCTTCTTGGATATAATTTGATTATCTATTACAGCTGCAGCTCCCACACCTTCATCTGATTTAGAACCATCAGTATAGATAAAGAGTTTTCCGGCATTTTCAATAATGAAAGCTTCATAATTCTTTTTATAGATTAATTTTGATGTTGGATCACTCTTATTATATGTTGCTAATGTTGTGTCAATAAATATATTTTTTAAAAGCCAGGGAGGTTTTTGTAGTGTGCCGCATGTTAGTATTTCAGAATTTAAATAACTTGAAATATGTTGTATTTCTCTGTATCTAATACTGAATGGTCTTTGTGCCTGTGGTCGTCTCGAGTAAATTTCTGAAAGTGGGTTGTCAATACTTATTTGATGACACGGAGAGTAGCCTAGTGCTTTGTATTTATGCATCAGGGAAGTTACAAGGATATCTCTACGGATATGTAAAGGAGGTTCACCTGTTTCTGCATACAAACTAACACTAGGACTACTCCTGAAAGCTCCTATTGAGAGACGAAGACCTGTGTTGTGTATCCTGTCTAGGATTTTCAAAGCACCACTTCTTGCTGATCCATAAGCCACACATCCATAATCTAGTACAGATCTTATAAAGGAGCGATAAAACATAAGCATAGTTTTCCTGTCTGCTCCCCATTTTGTGGTACTTATTATTTTTAGGATGTTTAGTGACTTCTTACATTTATCTGCCGTTGCTTTTATGTGTGGTAGCCAAGTCAGTTTTTGGTCAAATATGACGCCAAGAAATTTTAGTGTTGTAGTGTTAGGTATTATCGTTTGGTTAAGTGTAATTTGGGGTATTGGTTGTTGACTTCTCCTAGTAAATACTATGGATGTTGTCTTTTAATAGAGAACGTTTGACCATTAGCTCTACTCCAATTTTCCAAGGAATGTATTGTGTGTTGTATTGTATTTTCAGCGATATGGAAGATTGTTGATTTGTGGTAAATGAGGAGGTCGTCGACAAACAGACAGTAAGACACATTATGTACATAATCTTTAAGGTTATCTATTCCTATTTTAAATAAAGTAGTGCTCAGTACACATCCCTGTGGGACACCGTTTTCTTGAAATAACGGTGGTTCAAATTTGTATATATATATATACGTATATATTTATATATATATATATATATATATATATATATATATATATATATATATATTTGTCTGTTCGCTCTCTAGCTAGAAGACGAATGGTCCGATTTTGATGAAATTTGGTACAAAAATCCTTCGTCCAATTTGAAAGGTCAAGTTCGTTAACCAGCAAAATCCGCCTACTGGAAGATAGCGTTTGGGGCGAAATTCGCGCAAAAAAAATCGTAACGCTTACGTTTTTGAGTTCATAAGCTTCTAAGTACTCGTTTTATATGATTCCTGGGCTAGGAAAACGAATGAAACCATTTTCAAGGCGATAGCTTTAACCGTTTTCGAGAAAATTGGAAAAATATTTTTTGAATACCGTTTTTGGTTTGGGTACTTAGAATCATGGGATTCAGTTGAAACATTTTCTGCATGTTCTACTTTCATCAAAACTAATATGTTGAAATTTTGGTTACGTTTGGAGTTAAGGAAGGGTTAGAATAAAATATTTTATTAACAGACTTAAAAAGTTTTGGTAACTTTGTATATTTTCCTTAATATCTCGAAAAAGGTTGAGAATCTTGGTAAACAAAAGAATACCATTAGAAAGCTTACTAAATGCTCTACAAAAAAGGTTCTGATGAAAGTTTTGATTAGGCGATGTCAATCGGAGAAATAAGTGCTTAAAACATTAAAGTAATTGATTTTGCTTATTCGAACTGTTCTTTTTGTCTGTTTTTATTCCTTGTTATTTTTTAATTGCTTATAGTTGGATAATGTATTTTACAATAAAACAGAATAGGCAAAATAAGAAAAACAATTCATTGTTAGAAATATAGCTTGCCAAGAGAAAAAGATTCGTTGACGTCTTTTGAATATTTTCAATTGCCTTTATGCTGTTGGTTTTTTTATTTTATTTTTTAATTGATTTTATCTGTAGAATTATTACTATAGTAAAAGAACACAGGAATGTGTGAAAATATTTGATATTTTCCAATCCATTGAAACGTATGAAATGAAGTATCGGCAGAAGAGGATTCTATGGTAGGGTCTTGCGGACCTGACCCCAGGTATAGCCATAAAACCCTTTGAACAAAGGCCGAGGAAAATATTATCTGTTTCTATTCTATGCTTTTCAAATGAGAATAGGGATATGAACAGGAACCGGGGTCTCCCGTGGTCTAATGGCTAGCGCCTTGGATTCATAAGCGGGAGATGGTTGGTTCGATTCCCAACCTCCGGCAGGAATTTTATCATCCCACGGCTCGCTGGTGAAATTCCTCGCTGGATGTCGGCGCTAATGACCTAGATGTAGATGTGCCGTAAAAAAAAAAAAAAAAAAAAAAAAAAAAAAAAAAAAAAAAAAAAAAAAAAAAAAAAAAAAAACAAAGGTTGTAGTACCCGAAGGATGTTAGGAATGCCTGTCGAGCTGTATGATTTACTCATTATAATATCTCTATTGAACGTTATCGATTTTACATTTGATGCAAGAACTCAATTGGTTCACAAAATTTACTTTAATGAAGGTATTTCCCAGGGTGTAAATCATTTCTAGATTGGGGGTGGTTCGCGCTAAGATGACGCAGTTCCTGCGAGTCGGACTTTTTAATGTCGAATGAAACTGCTAGCAGGTATTCTTTGTTAATGTAAGCATTCAGTATCTCACTCTCCAGATTCAATATGTGATCTAAAGTGGAGTGATTTTTTTGAATCCACATTGAAATCCCGAGAGTAAGTTATTCTTATCAATGAACCATACTAGTCGTTTATTTAACATCCGTTCGAATATTTTCGATACGCAGCTGGTTAAGGCAATCGGCCTGTAGCTTTCAGGTGCAGTCTTATCCTTATGGGGTTTTAATATTGGGATAATAATTGATTCTTTCCAGCTGTTTGGAATGGAGCCACTATCAAATATTTTATTTATTACATCTAAGAGTCTTTGAACACCAGAATTAGGAAGATTTTTTAACATCTCATAAACGATTCCATCGGGTCCTGGTGAGGTGTTTTTTGTTAGTTATAGAACATTAGTAAGTTCGTACAGAGTGAAAGGTTCGTTTAGTGGGTGATAGTGGTTAGAGTCAATGTGTAATGGAGTTCGTTCTATGTGGTATTTGTACATTAAAAAGTTTCTGTCATTGTAGGATAAGTTTGATGTTGATTTAAAATGCTTAGCTAAAGTGGTGACTATTTGTTGTTGGTCAGTTGTGAGGGTATCGTTTGATTTAAGACTAGTTATAGGAGATCTGTATTTCTTGCTTTGGATCTTTTGTATGTTTTGCCAAATAAGTTGTGTTGGTGTGTTTCTATTAAGAGATGTTAAAAATTCTAACCAGCATCTTTTTTTTAGAGTCACTTATTACTCTCCGAGATATTGCTTTTGCTTTCTTATAATAAATAAAATTCTGATTAGATGGGCTTCGGGAGAATATTCTGAATGCTCTACGTCGTTCCCTAATGGCTGTTTTGCAATGGTCATTCCACCAAGGAACGGGAGGATTCTGAGGAAATCTAGAACTAGTGGGAATGGATATTGCTGAGGCAGATTGAATAAGATTGGTAAACTCTTCTATTGTTAAAGCAGAAGAGATATTTTTCTCAATATATGAATTCTATTTAGTCCAATCTGCTTTTTTCATATTGTATTTTGGTAAATTTTGAAAAATAGTTGGTTGTACATGAAATGAAATATGGAGGGGAAAATGATCGCTATTAAAACTGTCAATATTCACACTTAGATGAAGATTCATATAAATATCAGGGGTGCAACTAGCAATATCAATATTAGTAATATTACCAAATAAATAAAATGATCATAAAATATATTGTTTATTCCTACTACATGAAAAATGTCTATGGTGACATTTCGCTTTCAGATAACGAACACGCATCATGTACCACCTGTGGAAGCCGGCAATCATGCCGGGGAAAATTTGTGGTTTAAGAAACCGCACCGCTGGAGATACATGCCGGCATGTAGGAGGAGATGAAGTAACCAGCGACGAAGGTTAAGAGAGAATAATGTTTTGACGATGTAATATATTGAAAAATGGTCTTATTCGATACTTTATTTAAGACATTAAAGGCTATTCTATTTTATTTTATATTTTTGAACAAAGATCAACCAATAACTGCTTCTATTCCTTTGCTAATAGCACTATGGATATGAACGGAACCGCGCTAAGAGGACCTGCTAGTTCGATTTTTTTAGACAGAAATAGCTGGTTAGAAAAAATAATATGAATACAAATATCATAATCATCTATTATTTAGTTTTAGCACATTCCGCAGCAATGTACGTGACCTAAACAACCAACATTCTGATGAATGATCTAACTCAATCAGCTCCTACGTCACAGACATTTTTAGTTAGAACATATGAGTACAGAGTATTATTTCAATGTCAAATTTACTTAGAAATCTTAGTGCGGCTTGGAATAACAAATTCAAGGCCGAGCCACAATTTCTACAAAAACTGAGATATTTCTTAGCAAGGCAGTGACTGTATAAATCATAAAATATTTTCTGTCAATATATATCGTCCATATCATGTCAAACCATCGAATATGCAAATCAGAGCAAACTAAAGATCGAACATGTTGTATCTATTGACAAAGTAATATATTGAAAATGGTCTTATTCGATACTTTATTTAATGTATTAAAGGCTATTCTACAGCGGTTAGAGTTGTGACAATTTGCGACAAGCCGTATCGTCCACAATCCAAGAGCAAAGCCCCACATCTAAAAACGAGATTTTTCATATTCGATAGTAGACAGTCGGAAAAAACGTTTCTTGAAGAATCGTCCTATTGGTGGTGAAATATACTGATTTCCTTGTTTAAGCCTTCAAAATCTTACCTGATATAAGCATTTTAATGGAAATACGCTAAGAAATTAAACAATATTGATAAGTTAATCATGAATATATAATATTGATTAACTAACAATTAACACTATGGATAAGGCCTAGGTATTGGATGACAAGTCGGTTTGGGTCATGTTGTCTCAGCTAACATACCATTAAGATTTGATTGTTAAAGGCTTTGGCAAGCCGATCCTCGCCTTCCATCTCCGGCCCTTGTCTCTAATTAATTGAACGCTCCTGTCAAAACAAATTTGCATAGTTAAACAGTGAATGCTGTGATATTTGAATTAGACCACCGAGCCCGGGAGCAATCAAATGATACCAAACACAACTCAAATTGAAGAGATTATTAATGGCCCAAATTTGCATTGTACGCTAATGCCTTTGCTTACAACTCAAAGTGACATAATTGTTTGTGGCATTAATTGTTATATATTTTACAGGAAAATAATTGATTAAAAACCTTTTTTTAATGTATTTATTTAATTATGTTTGTGGCTATAAAACAGTTAGGGGAAAACGTTTCATGAGAAAAAAAGAAAGTTAACTTATTTAGCTTAGTTCTTTGTGTTATAATTGTTAGTTTAGGTCACATGTGGGCAACAACCGTCCCGCGGGCCGGATCCAGCCCTCTGTAAGATTTGATCCCGCCCGTGGGACATTTTGAAACCCCCAATAAAAAAATAATAATATTACACTACTTACATTCACTCCAAAGAATATGGAGCGAGATGGGGTTTGTCGCTTGCTTCTGCGGAATCAAGTGAGCGGGCAAGCCGAATGTCTCATTGATTTCGTGTCACTATTTAACTTTTGTAGTTTGTAATAATTCCATATTTCACGATTTAATTTTAATATTGTATCTATTAATTTTTATTTTTGTCATTTTAATAAATTGTGTAACAATAACATTGTGTTACTATTTTTTGCCTGCTGTCAATCGCTAAAAATTATGAACACTACTTAAAAATCCGATGTTATTTTAATTCTAACCTTTTAAAACTATTAAATAAAGATGTCTTAGTGGGAAACTATTGTCAATAGATTACCAAAAATGTAATATTTGCAAAATACCAATTACATTCCAAGACAATGCCTTTTGCAGGTACATCGTCTGGATGTCATATCGATCGTACAGAGGGCTGTGGCTCCCGGAAGAGAGGAAGCAAGTGGGGGTTTATGCGAGCTCGTAAAGGACAAGAAGGGCCAAGGGCTGGAAGAAATATATTATTGAGGGGGTAAGGCAGCTCATTGGTAATAACAAATCGTAGCCGTAAGTCAGGCTCTGGGACCGAGGCCAGCTGTTCTTCCTCCTGTAATATGCACGAACTTATACTTCTTACACTGCCTCCTATATAGTGCTGCCCTTTAGTTCGAATGATTGTAGCTATTTAGGTAGCACTCGATGAAGCATTTTTGACATTTTTATGCAAATCTTCATCGTAAAGAAACCAACAATGACCCCCGGAAAAATATATTTATATTTCTACAAACACATATGACAGCGGTCACAATTTATTTTTTCACTACGAACCTGCAAGATGGGGAGGGGGGTGAATACAAATATGCCCAAAAATCCTTCGTCTAAGGAACATGGTTTTTGGAGCGAAATCTGCGAGAAAAAAGTCATAAAGCCAATTCAAGGCCGAGCCGCAACGTCTACAAAAGCTGAAACATTTCTTAGCAAGGCAGTGACTGTACGAAACATAAAATATTTTGTGGACAACAGATATGTAGAGGTTTAGCAAAAAAAAATAACTAATTATGGCCGAAAGGTGCACAAGAATAATTGTTCTGTACTTCTAGATAAGGTACTATGTAAGCCCCCACTTTACATTAAAATATTTAAAATTTCCCTACACCCCAAATGTCTAGGTGTTCCCAGCCCACCGAAATTATTTTCTATATACGCTAGTGTGAAGCTTCTTAAAGGAGTCCGACCTTAATGTCGACATACCTTGAGAATGTTCTAAAACTACAGAAGATATGATAGACACAAGGAGCTCTAGGGATAAGGAGATTCTAGGGGTGGACAGTAAGCTGGTTTAGAGCCTGTTGCTATGCCAACAAGTGTTCCTACGGATAATCCTACTAGCTACTGGTCATCCTCTCCTCCCCTACTGACTCCATCTTTATCCCTCTTTTTGGCAAAACAGCAAAAAAGTAATTGCGCTTGAGCACGTTTTAAGCCAATTGATGTTTTGTAAACTCAAACATTATTTTATCAAAGCTTGATCTACATCTGGCAAACAAACTCAAATAATCCAAATTGGTCTGCGTAATCATCCAAAAATAATACAAATCATATTTGAAGTTACAGGGGTGTGTTCAACAAACCCATGAGTGGCGCGAGTTGAACACTCCTAAATAAGGAAACGACTGTAATAAACATAAATCTTTTGGTTGGCAAATTATGCACATTTGTGAGGCTTTAGTTGTAAGGTTTTGGATCACGCCATCCCGAATAACATCACACCACACACTGGCCATGCATTGATTACAATCAAATTTTGTCTCTTACAGTACTTAATCCAACATTCGCTTCCATGTATAATGCACCTAACAGTAGGTTTAAAATTCATTACTCTTACATGAAAGTCAGTCACGCAGGAGCTGCATAACTAAGCAAATTCTTCAGAAGGTGGGAAGTGTACGCTGTATTCCTGAATAATTTGTTAGATACAAATTGAGAAAAGTTGACAACATTATTATAGGTATTATTAATCAATTTTGTTACGGAGTGTTGAATGTGCGAGGTACTACACTATTTAAAACTGTACACTTCTAGTGAGCCGACTTTATTTTGTTTTTAAAACACGTGTCCCTCATTGGTGGGGCTTCTTGTCTACTTATTTTCGTTGCAAGGAAGTAGAACTAGTGGCCGGTACGGACAATTTATTAATTTAATTCCGGAGTACCCCCCCCCCCCCCATTCTAATGATTTCCTTTATTTATACAATACATGTTTTTCTTAGTGACTGCCACATTATCCCGTATATCGTTGCAATATAACAAACATTGCCACATTTATGGGCAAATTAGTAATATATTATTTTAAGTAATTTAGGACAAGGGGTTGAATAATGTATGTTAATGATGCATTTAAAGGGTATATGATATGTTTTAGGCGTCGTTCACACTGAAGCGATATACGATACACGATATATCATAAGCGATAGACGATACGCGACACGCACAGACAAAATAGTTAAAATTTAATGGGTGGCGATAACAAAGGCTCACAGCAGCGCGATGGTACAACATGTCGCAAGCGACATATCTCTCGAAGTGCCGCATGTCGGGCTCTTGAAAGCGATTAGTTTCGTACGATATTCTGAGCTGCGAGCATGTCAGGAAGACGAGAAGACAGTTCTGTGATTTATTTCATTAATTTAGCGAAAGCTCATGAGTGCTTTGAAGTTTTTCAGCACAGTAGTGGTAATTGTGTCCCCACCATATTTTTATCCCACAAATTGCGGCGATATATCGCCAGGTGTCTGAACCTGCAACAATAAATCGCCGCACCATGTCGCTTATGATATATCGTGTATCGTACATCGCTCCAGCGTGAACGACGCCTAACTCTTCAATTTTCTTCTAGATTAAAAAAGGCCAAATAGTCGAGACGTATAATGTAAAGAAGGAGACAACAAATAAAAAGGTTTGCAAACCTTTTTATTTGTTGTCTCCTTCTTTTTAATAGATCTTGACACCATGGTGTAAAGATCTATTAAAAATGTGTGTTCAGTAATAATTAACTTTTAATTTTTGTAGTTGAAAAACTTAAATAAGAATAATGAAGTTTGTTATCATTTGTCAAGTTTCCCCAGTAATTTTGCCATTTGGTTAGGATTCAATAAGTAGCTTGTAGATCTTAGTCAAAAATCCAATGCCATGATATATTGTTACAACTATGCCTGAAAGTTGTGTATTATGAATGTATTACTTGATTTTCATAGCTGTAGGATATTGAGAGTAGATGATCTGCAATAAAGCTATCTAACGACCTGATATACAATACCTACAAAAATCAAGGTACAACAAAGGTCATCCGAATGATTGCAAAGACTATTTAAAAGAAAATATACAGCAGTCTCCAAGTTATGTATCAATTAGTTCAATACATATTAAAAATTAATTCCAGTCAGATAAAAAACATTAAAATTCATAGAATTCTTCTATTCCAATTCAGAAATGCCCCTGACTAAACAGACATTAATGCCAAATTGCACAGGCGTTTGGTAGGTTAGGCTATTCAGAAAATGTAGGCGTAACATTAAAAGACCGGATATCAAACAAATGAAAGATTTCCCGACCGACAGTCAAAATGATGCAAGATATTTACTTTTAAAAAAAATATATTTAATACCATCCCACAATTTATTCTGAAAAATCTTTGTTTACAAAAATACAGTAGGATCATCAGGCTAGACCATACAATACTTAAAAATTTATTTGAGATCAAATCATAAGATTAAACAAAAACTTTATAAATTAATATACATTTCTAAGGTCACAGTGAAAATTATGCAAAATGAAAAATGTCCAAAAATTCAAAAATATTTTAAATTTTAGTACTTTTTAGGTAATCCTTTATTATTATTTATCACCTTTAAACAATTTGGCATGAATTGGACAAGCTTTTCTGTGCAAGATAGACATATCTTCTCCCATTCTTCTTGACACGTCTTTATGAGATATTGTTGGTTGGATATTTTACATTTCCTCACTTCTGTTTCTAATTAACTTCATAAATTCTCTCTGACGTTGAGGTCTAGTGATTAGAGGGGTGATTTTATAGTTTTGGAGATATTATGCGAACCCATTCTCTTGCGAGATAAGAAGACTACTTGGGATCATTATGTCTATAAACATTTAATAAAAGTCCGACTCGCAGGAACTGCATCATCTTAGCGCGGTTCCGTTCTTATCCCCAAACTCATTTAGAATAATTAAAATTGAAGCTGTTATTATTTTGGGTCCACATTTCTAAAAAAGTCTTGATTTACGATCTTACCTGGATGGGTCGGCCAACCCTCCCTAGGAAGAACCCCGCTAGGCAGTTGAAAAACTATATCTTGGAAATCCATATCTCTAACATTAAATTGTTTTTCTTAGCCCGTTTTATTTTCAAATAAATTATCCAACTATAAGACATTAAAAAATAACAAGGAATAAAAACAGACAAAAAAAAACAGTTCGAATAAGCGAAATCAATTACTTTAAAGTTTTAAGCACTTATTTCTCCGATTGACATCGCCTAATCAAAACTTTCATCAGAACCTTTTTTGTAGAGCATTTAGTAAGCTTTCTAATGGTATTCTTCCGATTACCAAGATTCTCAACCTTTTTCGAGATATTAAGGAAAGTATACAAAGTTACCAAAACTTTTTATGTCTGTTAATAAACTATTTTATTCTAACCCTTCTATAACTCCAAACGTAACAAAAAGTTCAACATATTAGTTTTAATGAAAGTAGAACATGCAGAAAATGTTTCACCTGAATCCCATGATTCTAAGTACCCAAACCAAAAGTCCGTCACGCAGGAGCTGCATAACTAAGCACTTTCCTCAGAATTTGGGTAGTGTAGACTGCTTTCCAGAACAATTTGCTTAAAATATCCTACATAAATAAAAACCCCCACTTTCCGATTGACCGATTCAGCTCATTTTTACAACACTCCTTTCTCATGAGTTACCCACGACGTATACCGCGTTTCGTCACAATACAGCAGAAATTACGACCGGTATGAGTATTTTAGGAATTTGGGTCCGGAGTAAACCCCCCCCCCTTCTAATGAACCGATTTAGTTTATTTTTACAACACATATTTACCTGTAGATTACCACTACGAATACCGAGTTTCGTCGAAATATACCAAAAATCACGGCTGTTAGTGGCGAATTGGTATTGTGGGTCCGGAGTAAACCCCCCCCCCCCTCCTAATGAACCGATTTAGTTTATTTTTACAACACATATTTACCTGTGGATTACCACTACGAATACCGAGTTTCGTCGAAATACACCAAAAATCACGGCTGGTAGTGGCGAATTGGTATTGTGGGTCCGGAGTAAACCCCCCCCCCCCCCCTCCCTTCTAATGAACCGATTTAGTTCATTTTTATATCTCACTTTTCTCTCTATATTACCACTACGAATACCAAGTTTCGTTGAAATATAACAAATATTACGGCTGACATTGTCAAATTAGTGTTTTGGGTTCGGGGTAAACCCCCCCCCCCTTCCGGTGGACCGACTTTGGTGGTTAACGAACTCGTTCAATCGTTTGCTAATTGAATGCTATATACTAAGTTTCGTGACGAAAAAACAAAAACTCTGGCCGCTATCGTGTTAACAGGCACATATATATAGATATATATATATACATTTTAACGGGGGTCATTTTCGGTGTCTACTAGGTAGGATCGATAAAGATTTGAAGAAATTTTTCAAAAATTCCGTCATGAGTCCAACCTCAATAGCTACTTTCCTTCGGAGGAAAGTGCTAAAAAGTCCGACTCGCAGGAACTGCGTCATCTTAGCGCGGTTCCAGTTTTTTTTTTTTTTTCTTTTTTTTTTTTTTTTTTCTTTTTTTTTTTTTTTTTTTTTACGGCACATCTACATCTAGGTCATTAGCGCCGACATCCAGGGTGTAGCGAGGAATTTCACCAGCGAGCCGTGGGATGATAAAATTCCTGCCGGAGGTTGGGAATCGAACCCACCATCTCCCGCTTATGAATCCAAGGCGCTAGCCATTAGACCACGGGAGACCCCGGTTCCTGTTCATATCCCTATTCTCATTTGAAAAGCATAGAATAGAAACAGATAATATTTTCCTCGGCCTTTGTTCAAAGGGTTTTATGGCTGGCTATACCTGGGGTCAGGTCTGCAAGACCCTAGAATCCTCTTCTACCGATACTTCATTTCATACGTTTCAATGAATTGGAAAATATCAAATATTTTCACACATTCCTGTGTTCTTTTACTATAGTAATAATTCTACAGATAAAATCAATTAAAAAATAAAATAAAAAAACCAACAGCATAAAGGCAATTGAAAATATTCAAAAGACGTCAACGAATCTTTTTCTCTTGGCAAGCTATATTTCTAACAATGAATTGTTTTTCTTATTTTGCCTAATCTGTTTTATTGTAAAATACATTATCCAACTATAAGCAATTAAAAAATAACAAGGAATAAAAACAGACAAAAAGAACAGTTCGAATAAGCAAAATCAATTACTTTAATGTTTTAAGCACTTATTTCTCCGATTGACATCGCCTAATCAAAACTTTCATCAGAACCTTTTTTGTAGAGCATTTAGTAAGCTTTCTAATGGTATTCTTTCGTTTACCAAATTCTTAACCTTTATCGAGATATTAAGGAAAATATACAAAGTTACCAAAACTTTTTATGTCTGTTAATAAAATATTTTATTCTAACCCTTCCTTAACTCCAAACGTAACCAAAATTTCAACATATTAGTTTTAATGAATGTAGAACACGCAGAAAATGTTTCAACTGAATCCCATGATTCTAAGTACCCAAATTAAAAACGGTATTCAAAACCTATTTTTCCAATTTTCTCGAAAACGGTTAAAGCTATCGCCTTGAAAATGGTTTCATTCGTTTTCCTAGCCCAAGAAGCCTATAAAAAGAGTACTTACAAGCTTATGAACTCAAAAACGTAAGCGTTACGATTTTTTCTGCTTGAATTTCGCCCCAAACTCCATCTTCCAGTGGGCGGATTTTGCTGGTTAACGAACTTGACCTTTCATTTTGACGACTGATTTTTGTACCAAATTTCATCAAAATCGGACCATTCGTCTTCGAGCTAGAGAGCGAACAGACAAATATATATATATATATATATATATAAATATATACATATATATATACAAATTTGAACCACCGTTATTTTCGGTCTCTAGGGGTTCTGAAACGCGAAATTTTCTTGTCGGCACTTCCGGATTGTTTCATTGTATCAACCTTATAAGCGGGGTTCCTCCCTATGGGGGAGGGAGGAACCGCGCTAAAACGGTATTCAAAAACTATTTTTCCAGTTTTCTCGAAAACGGTTGAAGCTATCGCCTTGAAAATGGTTTCATTCGTTTTTCTAGCTTAAGAAGCCTATAAAACGAGTACTTACAAGCTTATGAACTCAAAAACGTAAGCGTTACGATATTTTTTTGCACGAATTTCGCCCCAAACGCCATCTTCCAGTGGGCGGATTCTGCTGGTTAACGAACTTGACCTTTCAAATTAGACGAACGATTTTTGTACCACATTTCATCAGAATCGGACCATTAGGGAAGCCGGAAATGAGCGAACAGACAAACATATATATATATATATATATATATATATATATATATATATATACAAATTTGAACCACCGTTATTTTCGGTCTCTAAGGGTTCTGAAACAATACAAATGTTTATCCATTTTTTCCTCAATAAAATGATGATATCCTACCGCCGAGGCAGCCATACGCCCCCAAACCATAACATGATCACCGCAATGTTTGATGTTCAGGCGAAGATTATTCCCATGGAGCTCTTGATCTGCCTTTTTCCAGTCGAAATTTGTTCTATCGGGGCCAAAAAGTGAATTTTGACTTATCCAAAAACAAAACAGTTCTCCATCTCTTCTTTAAATAATTCTTGGGAGAATTAATTTGCATCTTTTAGCGCGGTTCCTCCCTCCCTTCATAGGGAGGAACCCCGCTTATAATGTTGATCTCATGAAACAATCCGGAAGTGCGGACTAGAAAATTTTGCATTTCAGAACCCCTAGAGACCGAAAATAAGGGTGGTTCAAATTTGTATGTATATATATATATATATATATATATATATATATACATATATATATAAATATATATATATATACATATATATATAAATATATATATATATACATATATATATAAATATATATATATATATATATTTGTCTGTTCGCTCATTTCCGGCTTCCCTAATGGTCCGATTTTGATGAAATTTGGTACAAAAATCCGTCGTCCAACTTGAAAGGTCAAGTTCGTTAACCAGCAAAATCCGCCCACTGGAAGATGGCGTTTGGGGCGAAATTCGCCTAAAAAAATCGTAACGCTTACGTTTTTGAGTTCATATGCTTGTAAGTACTCGTTTTATAGGCTTCTTGGCAAAGGAAAACGAATGAAACCATTTTCAAGACTATAGCTTTTACCGTTTTCGAGAAAAATAGTTGTTGAATACCGTTTTTGGTTTGGGTACTTAGAATCATGGGATTCAGTTGAAACATTTTCTGCATGTTCAACTTTCATCAAAACTAATATGTTGAAATTTTGGTTACGTTTAGAGTTAAGGAAGGGTTAGAATAAAATATTTTATTAACAGACATGAAAAGGTTTAGTAACTTTGTAAATTTTCGTTAATATCTCTAAAACGGTTGAGAATCTTGGGAAGCGGAAGTTTACCATTCGAAAGCTTACTAAATTCTCTACAAAAAAGATTCTAAAGAAATTTTTGATTAGGCATTGTCAATCGGAGAAATAAGTGCTTAAATCTTCAAATGTGTTTGTTTTGTTCTTTTGACCGGGTTTTCGTAGTTGTTTAGCTTACATTTTAATGGGTTGTTGTTTTTTTTTAATTGCATTTATTTATAGAAGTACTATTACTGCAGAAGTAATCAAGAAAATTAGAAACATTTTGATATTTGAAATAACTATTTGTAGCAGTTGGGCTGGCCAATCAGTGGTGGGTGCCATTCCAGGTATAACGGTACGCTGCCCCTTGGTAACGGACCCTTTGTTTACGGTGAAAGGTGGAACCAAAATAATAACGGTTTCTATTTCAATCTTCCCAAATGACACTAGGGATAAAAACTGAACCGCGCTAAGATGACGCAGTTCCTGCGAGTCGGACTTTTTTATAATTTTCGTTGATGTAAGAATTTTTCCTTGGAACTCTATCATTGTATTGCCTTCATTTTTTTAAATTCTTTGAATGGTTTCAGCACACACCGTTTTTTTAAAACGTTTTTTAACTAGTGTAGCCTAGTTTGCAGCACTTAATTTTGAATTATTTTTTATTTGGCACATAATCCACCGTTTGTCATTGCCAGTAAAACGTTTCTTTGTAATGACTCTAGATTTTCTTATTATTCTGTTTTCTTTTTTAAAACGTTCAATAATATTTTGATTTGTCGCATAAATCCTATTGATAATAGAGGTGATTTCATGTTGTTTTGCCCATTTTAAATTTGTTAATCACTATTTCTCGTTCAGGAATAGTTGTACGCGTAACAAATTTACGCAAATGCTCGAACAAGACGGATTACTTGTATTAATATTGTTTATTTTCGGGTTTAATAAAAGAATGAAAAGTAATTAAAATATTAGTTAACTCATGTCCCCAAAAATTGAAGAATATTTATTTTCTAAGCGGAACTAAACTTTGCTTCATTTTCACGGTGACCTTCAATTCCTATGAGTTTTAATGAAGATTTTTTTTTCTATTTGTATAAATGTTGTAGAGTTGATTTGATTACCTAAATTCAATGCATGAAATATATCATTATGCCCTAGTGTGCATTGGCATTTAAATTGAGAACAAATAGCAATAAAAATAGAAATCTTGGTTTGCATCATTTTGACTGTGAGCCACTGTACATACTTTGTATGAATTTAAAGGTCAAAGGAAAATGATTTCTAGGGCGAAGTTTGTGCTTAAAAAAAAAATCATACGCGGACGTTTTTGCGTTTCTATTACGGCGATATCTGTAACCGTTTTCAAAAAAAGTTAATAAAACTAATTTTCTTAATTAATTTTCAGTTCCGGTACTTAGAAACGATGGCTTCATTTGAAACTTTTAGTTGATGTTTGACATTTACACAAAACTAAGATATTTAAATTTTGGTTACGTTTGGAATTGAGGAAGTGGTAGAAAGAAAGTATTTTATTAACAGACATGTGTATTTTTTTGGATTTTTGTATATCATCTTAAAAATCTCGAAAACTATGTGGAAATCATGGTAAGTGGATAGTGACCATTCAAAAGCTTACTAAATTTTCTACTAAGAACTAAGACTCCGGTTGCTTGAAATCTCGAATCTAGGCGCATCGGCATCTAGGCCATTAGTGCAGTTTTATTGCTGTTTTTATAATTGATTATAGCCGTAAAATAAATCTACTAGTAAAACAGTTTAATTAAAATTAGAAGGAATTTTTGGTTGTTTGCAATAGAGCCTTCCGAGCAAAAGTTGAAGAGGTCGAGTGAATAATTTAAGTACGTTTTCAGTACATAATGGCGCCTTAATCTCATTTTTCTTCAAGGTTTTCTGAGAGCAGGTGTCTAACGATTTTACAATATATTAAGTACACAGGGGTCTCCCGTGGACTAGTGGCTAGCGCCTAAGATTCATAAGCAGGAGATGGTGGGTTCGATCCTTACCGGCGATAGGAATTTTCTCATCCCACGGCTTGTTGGGGAAATTTCTCGCTGCACCCTGGATGTTGGTGCTAATGGCTTAGTTGTCGAAAAGCCGTAAAAAAAAAAAAAAAAAAAAAAAAAAAAAAAAAAAAAAAAAAAAAAAAAAAAAAACACATATTCCAAGCTCTTTAAATAACACCAGGTATAAGAGGTTATGAAACCCCGCTAAGATGACGCAGTTCCTACGGGTCCGACTTTTATTTATCTAAAATCCAGTCTTCTAACGCTAGGGGCTTTCGTTATATATATATATATATATATATATATATATATATATATATATATATATATATAGAGAGAGAGAGAGAGAGAGAGATACAAAAGCAGCTTCGATTATTGGCGTTGGGACCTTGTTCCCGAAAATAAAACCGCTATTCACCTCGCCCAATTTTCTCCACCCAAATAAGCTCTCAACAAAACCATCTGAATAAAACCATGTGGGATGTAGTAATAATAGGGCTGGAGCTGCAGAGGTTGCCTCGGGCGAAAAACCATCCCATTAGCACGGAACTCCAAATGCGATTTACCTGTAGCCTGTGCTTGTAATCCTGACCAGTCCATCAGTCCAGGCTCTGTCCTCCCCTACCCTTACTCTCCGTTAGAGCTAAAATAAAATTAAATAGAATAAAAAAAAATACAGGTGAAAGGATGAACAAAATTATAAAAATCCTTTTTACACTTGTAAATCAAATACACTAGCTGAATACCCGTACTTCGTCACGGCAGATAAGTAGTTACTTTATTGCGCTAAATAATGTATCATCAAAATTATATTTATATATAAATATAATTTAGTGCAGTTTATTATAGCACGGTTCCCGTGAGTGAATGGTATTTGACAAATATATAATAGAATAAGCAGGCACACGTTCCGTTTGGGGGGGGGGACACCAGCTGATTGGAATTATTGTACAATATTTATCATTATAAATTCATCACAATAAAAGCGAATACCACTTCTATTTGTCAAAAAACGCTCGCTTTCATTAACTGATAAAAATATAATATACAAAGAAGTAAGGGGTAAAAAGGTTAGAAAAATGTGCCTTGCGTGTAAATTGAATTAGAAACGCATGAATAAGAAAGAAATTGATTTTAAAATGATGGTTTAATGGTCAGGCATACAGAACGCGATCTGTCGCGGCGGGCAGCAATATCTGAACAAGGGCGGCAGGTTATCTACTTGTATTACACTTTTTTTGCAAGGAATTTAGTAAGCCTTCGAATGTTCACCTTCCACTTACCACGACTTTCTAACCGTTTTCGAGATATTTTAGAAAATATACTAAAATCCCAAAACTTTTCATGCCTGTTAATGAAATGAAACATGTATAGGTATATACAGAAATGAACAGACAAGTATATATATATATATATATATATATATATATATATATATATACACTCACACAAAAATTGAAACCACGGTTATTTTCTAGATCTATGGATTCTGATACGTAAATTTGCTCGTCTGCACTTTCGGGGGTTCCTTCCAATGGAGGGAGAAACGAAAAACGGTTAAATGCATGAATGGTTCTGGATCAGTGACCCTCTTTGACGACATCCCGATAGATAGGAGGAGCCCGCTGTGGGGTGAGTAAGGTAAGATGTTGGTTATGTCGAGGTGGGGATAATGTCAGAGGGTGCCCTCCCTATAGGTGGGGAGGTCTTGGAGGGGGTAAGCTCCTTCTCCGGCATTGATCCACTATCAAAGGCCAAATAAACTGTGTGAATCGGCTTACCCCCTCCAGGGGCATTCAGCCATCCTTGGAGAAGATTTTATGGGGAGAGGGGGGTTTCTTTACCCTTTTACGTCGATAGTCGGTAACCTAAGCCATTTATAACGGACGTCTTCTAGTCCTTTCTGGCCAGCCTTTATATAAAGGGAAACTAAATACCTCCGAAGGAGCTAAACCACCATGAATCGCATGACGGGAAAACATCTTTAACAGAGAACCATTTCAAAGTTACTTCTTCCCTGTAAAATTCACTATGATCTTGAACGACCTGCGCAAACTATTCACTTCGGCAGGATAGTGACTAAAGGAAAATAAAGCGTTGTTTTTTTTTTTTTTTTTTTTTGTTTTTTTTAGAGGATCGATGGGCGTAAATCATAAGGCGTGAATATTCAATCAACGCGCATGGAAACTACCTCTAAAAACTAATGAGAAACGTATATTCTCAAAAACAGATAAATCAGCTAATGTGGTTGTAAGTGCACTCAGCAGCAGAAAACTTGACATTTTTAATATATTTTAGTTCGCTTGCCGATTGTGAGTGATGTTTTCGTTTTTTGGGTAATCTGTCTAGTGCAAAGTAGGAAGGGACTAACTTCACTGAAATGACCCTTTAGTATTAATAGGATAGAAGAGATGAGGCTCGGGATAGCCATTGGTCTCGAGGATGGGTCTTCAATGCCTGACAGGGTTAGGAGACAAGAGGGAGCAATACTCCATTTTAAGAAGTCATACGGTGTTGAAAATGTTGATAACAGGAATCATGTATACGTACTTTGGCCACAAAAGATTCTCATCTTGCTAATAACTTGTTCCAAAAAATCGTTGTAATTTATAAAGGGAAGTTAAAATTATTTATTTTATTTTAACTTTAACGCCCTTTATTAATAAAAACACAAATAATAGTTTAAACAAATCAATAATTATTTCTATATTTCAGTTTTTCGCAACAACGGAAATTAAACTGATTTAGTTTCTGATTTAGTAAAATATAAACAATAATAGGTTTCTGATCTTTGAGATTAGGATCATTAGATTACTGTCACGAAGAAAAATGGCAATCGTAGGTATTTCAACATCCCATTCCATAGTGATTCTTCCTCCAAGGGAGACAACAAATTTTTGATTAAATCATACAATTTCAAATTTTTATGATGTTGAAATAGGTCCATTTTTTGTCAAGTGTGAGTTGTTTTTTCGTATTTTTCTGTTGGATAGTGTTTTGAGTGTGAGCGATCCGTCATCATAGTTCTAAAAGTTAGAGACATTATACAATACTGTCTCGTCTTGGAGTATGAATGAATGAGTCGAAAATGGCCGGCATATCCTCAGACGGCAAAGAAACATTTCTCGTATTTTGCCTATTCTGCTGCGCATTTTCATCCAGGTCGTTAGCGCCGGGCTATCTACAGGTTGCCACCCTTCCTGGACATCCATGGTGGAGGCTTTACTTGAACACGCATCTCCCCCGTGAGAATCCAAGGCGTTAGCCACAAGACTTCCTGAACTTTTAATGTCTCTTAATTTATTATTCCGTCTTCTGTAATATGTTTCCCGCCACCTTTTCATTCTTATGGCCTCTGCCATAAGACTGACGTCATGTCGTCCTTTGTCGTTTCGTAATACGTAAGTTTTGCTTGTAGTTTTTGTGTCATGGTCCGGTAACTACTGCTTCATTCTGTACAATTACTTTAACATAATGTGTTGTTTTTATGCAGTGTTAACCAACATTTATTTTTATTTATTTTTTTGAGTCCGGCAACTTTGGCGATGTTCTCTTTTAACAGTTTTATGATATTAAAAATCAGTTACAGTCCGAAAACAAATATACTTAAAAAAAGAATAATAATAATATTAAATAATTAATATTTATAAAAAAAATTAGTACTTCGAAATATTTAATATAAATAGAGAAGGTGGTGTTATGAGCCCCCAATTTGTTTTTCTCTTTTTTTTTGTAATTGCCTATGAAGTTTTTTTTACAATATTCGTTCATAGCGTTAACTACAATATTTTGTGGATGTACTTATAAAATAAGAACTTTTTTCGGTAGCTTTAAGTATATGAAAAAAAAAAAGAAATTTGACGAATGTCAATTTGTTAGTAAATCTTTTCGTACAGGTAATATGGGCCCCCTAAGAAAGATAAATGAAATGACTTATGTATGACATTTTCATTTATTACAAAATCTTGAAAATGCATTAAAAAGTAGAACATAATTTATAAAGTAACTTGGAAAGCGTTATTAAGGAACCATTTAATTGTTTTATGACTTTTCCGTCTATTTGCAAAAATCACAAACGTAAACATCCAACGCAGTCACTTTGTGCCCACATTTCGCAGTTAGGGTATTGTACCCACCGCTCTCCGAAGTTATCTGGTAAAAATAGGCCCATGTTATTCCGGGAAAAAATCAAGGACGGAGGTACAAAGGTCCTTTCCTCCCAATCCAATGGTTCGCGGGATTTTACTTTGAACGACTGATATTCCAGTCTCATCCACATTAAACACCCTATCAGCTGGACAGTTGTGTTTGGCGTACTCGGCTTCCTGGATATCAAAGAAATTGTCGACTGTTTCTTTGTTAAATCCATTAGCTCTTGGGAAAGATGTTGCAGCTGGTTTCAAAAAAGACAAAACATTCTAGTGGCGATTCATGAAGTGGTCGAACCAAGCTCTTCCAACTAACCCATCTCCTGTGAATGGGTGCTCAATTCAATTTCTTTCTCACAGTTGGTAAGCCACTCGGTGATCATTACAGAACCCTTAAGTTGGGGTCTTATATTGCAACCCTCGCCATGTTGGGATTCGAAAACGCTAAACGATTGATTGTTACATGAAAAACTACATTGTATCTACACAGAAATAATCTCTGAAATGTCCTTTACGCTATTCAATAAGGTACTAGATGGATTTTGAATGGACATATACTGTAATTATAAGCAAATTAATTAACTCTCAAAGTTTTTCAGATCAAGAAAGCAAATAAAACATTTTTACGCACAAACTATCAGCTGCAACTGTGCGAGAAGGCTCCAGTAGTGAGAGCCTTTAATGAACTATCATTTCAAATTATCACCGCCAAAGTGAGCCCGCTGTATTGCTAGATATTGAGGGGGCTCATAATACATGCAGAGCTCATAATACCACCTTTACCTCTACTATTTTCACTTTTGTTCTGGACAAATGCCAATTTAAAGGTTGATTATTTGTATATAATTTTAATTAAGACTCCGTTATATTTAAACTTTAGAGGCTTTATTAAATTTTATAGTATATGTTATTTGTCTTTAAATGTTTGATTATAGTGTAGATGTAAGCGCTATCTGGTCATAATAAATTAAGTAAGTTATGTGGTATTTGCAAGTTGTTTTTGAGTATTAAATTAAATTTCCTGTAACTTTAGTAATCTGCTTTGGGAATAACATTTTTAAGTAATATTATAATGTGAATAAGTAGTTATTCCTTACCAATCATCAAACCCACACTTTCACCATATTCGTGCACTAATAATTTTTTCGAAGTACATAATATCATAGCAGAAAAGTAAAACTAGCAGTAAAATCCTTCCAAAGAATTGCGATATACGAAATAGAATAAAAGCAGCTACAACGATACTGGCGTTGCCCCAAAACAATAAATTCAAAATGCAATAAAACTCAGAGAGGAAAATAAACTTTGAACGGTTCAAATTAATTCCACTTGTATATGGGGACCTACATATAAAATAGCGGCGTATGTTTGCTGAGTCAACATTCGGTCAAAAGCAATAGAAGTTGTTTCCTCAGTATTTATATAGAACAAACGGAATTTAAAGGGAGGTGTGGGGGGTTTATAACCTCTGTCGTGAAATTACATGCTTTAGGGCCGGGATTGGCCAACGAGGTTAAAACTATATATCGAACAAATAGAAATAATATTTGTCCTGTTATAATTACAAATGTGCTCTCGGAGGCGTGAAGTGGAAAGAGAAGGATTGCAAACAGGGGAGGGTTCGGCTGTCTTCTGTTTGATGTTTTCTCAGAGTTAGCTATGTTGTTGTCTGCTCACACTCTAGGAATAAATAACAGGTCATTATTTAGCCCGCTTTTCAACCCTTCGTTTCGAGCTGTTTTACACAGCGAACAGTCGAAAGGGTTTCCTGTTATCGCAGATACTAACAAAGGCTTAATTTAATTAAACCACGCGAAACCGCAAACAAAGAGAAAATTTTCTTTTTACAACATTGCGTTTTCCCTCTCGTTCTCTCACATCGGTCCGTGCAGTGCTTTTCGAATTTACTTCTTTTTTTTCCGTTTGTATTTTTTCCCGGGCGACCTTTGAACAAAGAGATGTGGTGAAGGTTGAACAACAAGAAGGAATTTCTAGTAAATTGCTGTGTACTCTTCTTCAAAGGGAAGGCATTAATCATGGAATCCTCAAAAGGAAGGACGTAGTTAGTGTAAAAAAATAGAAAAAAAACTATTAGAAAATAAAACCCGCAAGTACCCGCTTCCTGTCGCCTAGCAATTAAATATACTTAAAAGTTGTTTGACAATTATCCTTTGATTTTAAAGAAAAAACTAAGAAACCCTTTTTTTTAATTGGACAAAAACATAATACTTTTTCTCTCTGGTTCTGAGCATTTATCATTATTATAAGAGCATTTGTATTGATCGTTCTACCAATATAAAGTAAATTTCATGGCTTCGATTTGGCCTGGTGGTAGTGGCTGAGCATATTACAGATACAATGATTTTATTAAAAATCATGAAGAATGTCAGGCTTGACACTGATTATGGTTACTTTGGAATCATGGGCGTATATATGAAATGATTTCGGAGGGGGCTGGGAAAATTTCGAGGGGGGCTGAGACCATTTCCGGTGTATGGAATACTAACTATTTAGATCTTGGAAGAGTTTTAGCCAACTAAAACCCTATTACACTCAAAATAGAATATTTTTTATGAACTAAATGATATTATTTAATTTATTTTTAAGGGTTTTATAAAAGTTTTACCGATCAAATTAAAATTTCGGGGGGAGGGCTGCAGCCCCCCCCCCTTATATCCGCCCATGTTTGGAATTCGCTTAGTTATGCAGCTCTTGCGCCAAGGACTTTTATTTTAATAGATAATAGCGAAATATAGTTAAAAGAGTAAAATTTTCCATTTGTTTTCGTATCTTTACAAGTGTCATATTCTAAAGTGCCTTTTGTTTAATAATTTGGTCATTAGTGTGGTATGTAAGATCTTCTAAAACTGTTACAAATTTATTGTAATTTATTTTCAATAAAATGTTGTGTCTTTGGCCTATTTTAGTCAGTTTATGAATTCACAATTTTTCTTTAAAATTAATTTTTCTTCGGGATCCGAAATTTTTGGAAATTTTAATACTTGAGCTGGAGCGCCGCTCTCCGTGAGCGTTAATGCTTGCCTAGGCAAAGTGAGTTTCTTTTGATGAATGAATAGTCGTCAGCCCTATCCTGGCAAGAAAAGGGAGGTAAACTATATATAATCCTTCCCAAAAAGCTGAACATAAAATTAAAATAAATGCACTTTAAAATTTAAATAAATCATATTTGGGGCAGCTCTTTATTAAAAATATATAAAAAAAATACTTATTTTTATTTTATACTAGCTGTTACCCGGCGTGCCATGCTACACCTACTTTCTGCACATAGAAAAGCCTAAATAAATTAGAAACCCTGTATTATTAAGTATTATTAAAACCTAATAACACGAATCTGTAACTGTTTCGAACCCGTGACCTCCCAGCTGTGAGTCCTAGACGACTTTGACCTAACCTATAACACCCCCCGTATCAAGACGGTCTAACGGTGTGGATTTTTATTTAAAAAACAAAAAACATACAGACAGCAGCTGGTAGACAATTCCCTGATCAAGACCAACCTGTGTTCAAAGTTAGGTCAAAATCGGACGAACGGTGTGGATTTTTATAGGAAACAAACATACAGGCAGACAGCTGGTAGAGGTTTTTGACCTAACCTACGGCACTCGCCAGATTAGGATCTACCTGTGTACCGAGTTTAGTCAAAATCGGACGAACGGTGTGGATTTTTATAGGGAACGAAAATACTGACAGACAGCTGGTAGAGGTTTTTGGCCTAGCCTACGGCACTTTCCAGATTAGGATCTACCTGTGTACCGAGTTTAATCAAAATTGGACGAACGGTGTGGATTTTTATAGGGAACAAACATACAGACAGACAGCTGGTAGAGGTTTTTGACATAGCCTTCGGCACTCTCTAGATTAGGATCAACCTGTGTAACGAGTTTAGTCAAAATCAGACGAACGGTGTGGATTTGTATAAGGGACAAACATACAGACAGACAGCTGGTAGATTTTTTTGATCTAGCCTAGGAGATTTCTCGTATGAAGACCTACCATTATTCCAAGTTTGGTTAAAATTGGTCAAACGGTGTGGATTTGTATAAGGAACAAACAGACAGAAAAACATACAGACACGTGATTTTTATATATATACTAGCTGTTACCCGGTGTGTTCCTACTTTATATTAAATAGGTGTTACCGGGTGTGGCATGCTACACATGTTTCATATTAAATACCTGTTACCCAGCATGTCATGGTACTCCTACTTTATATTATATATTAAAATGAATGATTATATGACACTTGTTCAAATTATGAGAAAGTAAGTTTATAAGTTGAGAGCTCAGTTAAAAAAATTATTTTTCAAATTTTCACTGAATGTGGGGTGGAAAATAAATTAACCCTTATTTTAAAAAGTATACTGGAATCATGTAATTGTAGTACCACTTTAAAGAAAATCCTAACCAAACTACCTGTGTATAATTTTTTAAAGAAAATAATGTGTGGTCCATATATAAATATATATTAAAAAATAGCAACAAAATGAAGCATTTAATTAAGGTTATACTTACTTAGTTATAAGTTTTAATCTAGTATAACTGAAACTATTCTTTATTTGTATTGTTTTTGTTTTTTTAAATATAATATTAATATGTTATGTTCTATACCTTTTCATGTAATAATCTGTAACTAAGGTTTTTCTTTCTATGATTGAAAAAGTAATTGATGCAGGATTTATGTTAATTGAGCCAAAAGGAAAGTATTAAAAACTTTTTGTTCCAAATAAACTTTCACATTTTGTTGTTGACATTTTCCGTTATATTAAAGCTTCTCTTTCAATTCTTAAGGTTTATGAGCTCTTCTTTAAGGATAGCCCTTTTGTCATAGGAAATAGGGGTATCTAAGAAAAACAAATTTAGATATTTTTGTTGCAGCTATAGACAACAATGAATTAAAGCTATTTGGGAATTTCAATAAGGACTTATACTAAATAAATTAATGGGGGATTAATTTGATTTGGCGAGGGGTCGAGGTTAGCTTAGTGGTAGAGCACTGGACTAATAGACTGGAGCACCTGAGATCGAATCTCGAGCAAACAATAAAGATTTTTTCTTCTAATGTCTTCGTTCTTGGGTTGAATTTGGCTTCGCTGGCAGTCCCTAGGCCAACCCAGCCTTTAATAAATTTACCAATGGATACCCTGGGTGCTAATGGCTTGAGGTGTCGAAGCAGCCTAGGGGAAAATCAGGCGGTTGGAGCATAGTACTCACCACACTATCTCCCTAGTGTGCTGTACAGTCATGAATCCGATTCCTCTATAGTATCAGCCACTTAGGGTCCTCGTGGCCTTTTTTTTTTTTTTTTTTTTTTTTTTTTTTTTTTTTTTTTTTGATTTTGCAACAATATTGTGCTCAAATTGCAAGCGTATTTAAATAATGGAGTAGTCAGAGGATATAAATATCTCAGACAAAAGAAAGCAGATATAAAAATATAATAAAACTGCTGGGTGTAAATAAGTCAATAATAAAGAGGCTTGGTATATTTAGATTAATAGAAAATTGCATGGAAAATTCAATTCACCTGGGGGGGGGGATAAATGAAAGAATTCATTTTAATAAGAAGGAAATGGTTTAAAGACAATTCCATAACAGCAAATTAAAATGATATAAACTTAAATATTAAAAGTGAAATTAAGTTAGGCTTGCGATGGACAAAACGTTATGAAACAATAAAAATGATATAAAACTTTATATTATACAGGGTGTCCCGTAAATGTCTAGTCATATTGTGAGGGGTGATAGAGGACCGTTAGGGGAACAAAAAATGTTCTATGACGATTTCCCGAATTCTCGCCCATAAGGGAGAAAACGTCGTTTTATTGTTTTTTCGAGACAAACATGGTTTTTAGAAGAATAATCGTTGTAGCTCCGTCCCAGGTGGTTCTACTAGAAAGGAAGTGAAACCAATCGAAAGCTGAGTAAATTTACTATAAGACTAGTTGGGAGTAAACACAAAAATGAATGGATTTAAGTATGTCTATCTTACCAAAAGAAAGCTATTGTAAATTTCCTGACATTTTCTTGATATTTCTTACTCGCGTTACTCCTCAATGGGCAGGATCTGAGATTTCCGGGTTTCAAAAAAACATCCTCATTTAACCAGCTTTCCATTCATGTATCACAACCCTGTGTTATTGAAGTATTTGAACGATTTAAGAACAAAAGTTTTTAAAAAAACATGGATCTGTGAAAAGAAAATTATATTTTTTTCTTCAGTTTATTCAAAAAGCTGAAGAGAAATATTTTTTTTTTATAAATGTTTACATAAATATTAAGTAAATATTTACTTAAAACAATAAAAAAAAATTACTTCCACAAATATAAAAAAATATCCTAAAACAGTAAATAAATAAAAAACACATATATTTTGAATTTGTTAATTACAATAACTATTACTGGGTCCAGGAGGCAGCCATTAAGGAACCCCAACCATACAATAACCTCAAAAATTACTATTTTTACCTAGATCACGCATTTGAATACATTTGACCTGGTACTTATATTTAGAAAACAAATTCTTTATCTTGAATTGATACTGATGGCTACGCTTGTGAAACTCACTGGGATTCTCGTGAGCCCATGCGTTTTTGTTGTGGTAATTAAAAATTATATCCCTCATAAATAAGATGTACATAGTCTTGTAAAAATGTATTCAAATGCGTGATATAGGTAAAAATAATAATTTTTTAGGTTAATGTATAGTTGGGGTTCCTTAATGGCCGCCTCCTGGACCCAGTTTTAGTTACCTGAATTAATAAATTCAAAATAAATGTGTATTTTATTTATTTACTGTTTTAGGATTTTTTTTTATATTCGTGGAAGTAATTTTTTTATTGTTTTAAGTAAATATTTACTTAATATTTATGTAAACATTTATCAAAATAAATATTTATCTTCAGCTTTTTGAATAAACTGAAGAAAAAAATATAATTTTCTTTTCACAGATCCATGTTTTTTTTTAAACATTTGTTCTTAAACCGTTCAAATACTTCAATAACACAGGGTTGTGATACATGAATGGAAAGCTGGTTAAATGAGGTAGTTTTTTTGAAACCCGGAAATCTCAGATCCTGCCCATTGAGGAGTAACGCTGGTAAGAAATATCAAGAAAATGTCAGGAAATTTAGAATAGCTATCTTTTGGTAAGATATACATACTTACATTCATTCATTTTTACGTTTACTCCCAACTAGTCTTATAGTACATTTACTCAGCTTTCGATTGGTTTCACTTCCTTTCTAGTAGAACCACCTGGGACGGAGCTACAACGATTATCCTTCTAAAAACCACGTTTGTCTCGAAAAAACAATAAAACGACGATTTCTCCCTTACGGGCGAGAATTCGGGAAATCGTCATAGAACATTTTTTGTTCCCCTAACGGTCCTCTATCACCCCTCACAATATGACTAGACATTTACGGGACACCCTGTATATTAAAATGAATGATTATATGACACGTGTTCAAATTATGAGAAAGTAAGTTTATAAGTTGAGAGCTCAGTTAAAAAATTGTTTTTTCAAATTTTCACTGAATGTGGGGTGGAAAATAAATTAACCCTTATTTTAAAAAGTATACTGGAATCATGTAATTGTAGTACCACTTTAAAGAAAATCCTAACCAAACTACGTGTTTATAATTTTTTAAAGAAAATAATGTGTGGTCCATATATAAATATATATTAAAAAACAGCAACAAAATGAAGCATTTAATTAAGGTCATTCTTACTTAGTTATAGGTTTTAATCTAGTATAACTGAAACTATTCTTTATTTGTATTGTTTTTGTTTTTTTAAATATAATATTAATAATGATGATTAGATAGTTAGCCGTCGAGGTGATAAGCAAAGATGGAATGGTTGGGATTCGGCTAAATAAGCCTCAATATGATTTTGTTTTAAAAAATCTATATTTCGGACGTTTTGTCTACTGATTGGTAGCCTTCGTCAGCTAAAATGACAAAAAAAGAAATTAATACAGAAACCAAAAAAAGTTTATAATTGTGATAGGCAACAGAACTAAAAATACAATTAACTTATAAAAGAACATATCGTCTTAAATTCTTAGAATGAAAAAGTAAATAGGTACAATAATTGATTTTAATAGTAATTAGTAACATTAATTGATTTTACAAAGAAATATGAAACTACATACCAATGACAAATATAGTAGCTAGGTTAGTATCTTATTTCTTTGTAAAATTAATTAATGTTACTATTAGCTACTATATTTGTCATTGGTATGTAGTTTCATATTTCTTTGTAAAATCAATTAATGTTACTAATTACTATTAAAATCAATTATTGTACCTATTTACTTTTTCATTCTACTCATTCTAAGAATTTAAGATGTTGGATTGTTCTTATGAAAAAAATGTTCGCTACTAATATTCGATAGTTCCACTGAAAATGAATCGCAATCTATTCGAAGGAAAGAATAAACGAGTAAACATTGAAATACTAGAAATAAAGAAGAAAATTCAGAATTTCATCGAGAAAAAAAATTAATAAAATAAAATACATAACATGAAAGCAACTGATGGCTTAAAAATAGGCTGGAAGATTATGTTCATTCCAAGGAGAATAAATTGTCTAAGAAAAAAAAAGATTTTTGGAATGATTAGAAAGCTGTTGCCGAATACGGTCACGCATTAGTTGGACATGACTGTTTCATTTATTCGACCAAAGTTTGTATAATGTAATTAGCTTCATATAGAAAAGGAACTTGTACATATGTAATTCCTACAGAACCTTGAGAAGTTTATGGCACATTATTCCTACATCTCACAGGATCCTGGAATAGATAATTATGTGTTTTTATTACTGGAGCTATTAATTTAGCATAGCTAACTGTTAGAAAGTATTGAATGAATCATGAACAACATAAGGAAGTAGATATTTCTCAGGGAGGTCAGTAACCAGTTCTCCTAACTGCTAATTATCATCTGCATACATCTTCAGCAGGTAACATGGAGATTTCTCCCTTAGCTTATTTACTGGTTGATTAGTTCATTTTGAAAACTTTTTCAAAATTTTACCTTTTCGTTATATTGTTTTACCGAAGGTCATACTTTTGTACTTATTTTATTTAAATTACACGGTATTGAATTCGACGTGAAATCAAACAAAGGAGCAAATGATGCTAGAATTAATCAAATGAATAACATCATAAAATAAACATAATTTCCTTTCAGAAAACAGTGATTTAATTCACTAAAACTATTGATTAAAGATAATTTCAGGACGTCCAATAACGATCTTCTGTTTTTCTCGATGAATCAGAGGTTTTTCGCGATTTTTTTCCTCAGCCCTCTAACGGACTACAGATTCACTACTTACAGGAAAACCTCTACACTTAGTAAACTGAATGTGAATCCTCAGTTCAGCCTTAACATTTTGTGGACATACAAGGCCAGATTCATGCAGAATGGAATATTTAATAGTCGCAATGTGTATACCTACTTGGTCTCACACAATCAGTATCAATTCAAAGTTAACGTATGGTGCGGAATTTTGGACAAATATCTTCTTCTGATCCGATAGGTTTGATTAAACTAAATTTTTAAACCTCCTTCAACACGATCGTCTTATCGCATTAGAAGACATTCCGCTTGTTGTTAGACAGTGGACGGGTCCACTGTCCAAGTTGACAAATGTTCAATTGCAATTTCAGAAAATGTCAAACTTTTAATTATACAGCAATGTTTTTAGTTTACACTAAAGAGTGCCAACTACATCAAGCTAAAGATAAATAAATGAAAATTTTAAAAACACAAAATGTGACATATTTCTTAAATAAAAAACGCTTCCAGCTATTTCATTCAGTTAATTTTTATTGATTCCCGACTGAACTACGGATTCCCACAGTTTGGCGGTTAAAAAAATGAGTAATCCATAATTTTTTGAAACAAGGAAACTCAAAGTAGCCAAACTACATTCCTCATTTTTTAACAAAACTTACCACTAAATATTGCAAAACGTTGTCACAGCGGTGTCTTTCAGTCCCGAAACGAAACATGGGCCTTGTGTTTTCCATTGACTATTTGATAATTTGTTTAACTTTATGGAATGGCATATCTTCCCTAATTGCTTTTCTCGCCAAGCTCCTAATTTACTCGTTTTGATATATTCTACAAAGCCTGGAAGTTCATACAAAATTCATATTTATTATAGTTGTGATAGATACTTCAATATGTAGTTCTATGGAATCTTATTTCCGTACTCACTTATAAGCGGTAGTAAATGAAATATAGATATATCATTTTTACTGTTTTAATAATATAATTTATAGTTTTTCATATTTTTAAACTACTTTGATTCTGATTAAGACGCCGTGGTGGTTTTTATATTTCATTATGAAATTCTTAGAAATGGCTGCCTAAGAATGGGATAAAAACCGCATAAGAATCGGAGAAAATGTCCGATTGCGCTTCTGTGCCTCATAAACAAACCAGGCTACCTCGTGTAATTTTCTGATAACGTTTTCAGTTTGGTTTTACGCAGGTTATTATTAATGGGTATTTTCAAGTAGCAACTTCCTCGTAGATAAACATATCGAATCTACCTAATCTCCTATTTTTTATTTTTTTATTTTTTTTTACTTCAACGTTAATAAATTTATTGAATCAATTTATAGAAGAGCTCATGGATAAAATGAAATTTTATAGCTTTGCTTGCTTTGGCCTAATTTCGAAATCTTCATTGTTAATGATAAGGAGCTGGAAAATCCAAAAGCCTTTTCGGAGTTTTTAATCAACTCACTGAACTACTGAACTGCTCAATAGACCATAGTTTCAACAACAGTGATACTTAAGAAGATAAAATACATATATATTAGTATGTAGTACATACTATGTACATTGTAAATTAATTAATTATATTTTGTAGTTTATAACAAATCAATTTACATTTTTTTTCTTCCAGGCCTCAATTAATTTATTGTTTTTTTGTTTATTGGTAACGTGTATAAGACATTGGCTTATTAATGTAATATGAATTCCTTTACCAAATTCATGAAACTTAATTACATGACCTTCTGATTATGGCTTTAAAAAGTAGAATGTATTATTACCAATGAAATTGATCAAAATATTAGAATAATCTTATAGACCAAGGAATTATGTTCTTATGCATTGCCTTTTAAAATGTTATTTCTTTAAAAAAATCTAAGAAAGAAACTTTAAATTCAAATTGAGCGCCATTCTTATCAGTTTTAACATGAGTAATATTGGCATGTAATGTTTTAGTATTTCTTTAATCAGAATGTTTCATTGAAATACAGAGAGTTTTATAGAATACACAAACGACTTTATTTTATTTTTTTATATGAGATAAATGAAATGTAGAGGTATTTTTTCATCCAAAGGAGATCATACGTTCAGTAAGTGTATGAGTGTGTACATGGCCGAAAATGCCACAGTTGTACTTATGTTTTGTTATGATATCATCAGGGTAGGGCCCAAATGTCATTCATAGATTATCGTATTTAATATACTGATGTGTTGTTTAAATATCTCCACGTTTTCTATGATTACCACAAGTGATCTCATGGCGAAAGTATGGGTATGTTATGTCTTTTGAGTAAACTAGGTTATTATCCATTATTCAAGTTCATGCATTTTGGCACATTACTTCTTCATATTTACAATATTTCTCCTATATATTTGAATATTTTTAGCTGAAGCACTAGTAGAATATGATTATAAAGCACAAGAATTGGATGAGCTTACAATAAAGAAAGGTGATATAATTACTAATATATCATTTAAACCAGGAGGATGGTGGGAAGGAACTTTACTGAATGGTGGAAAAAGAGGAATGTTTCCAGATAATTTTGTAAAAGTAAGACAACAAAGAGTATAAGTCGCTTTTTATTGCATGTTTCTGTCACAATCTAACCTTTTGTTCTCTGTATTCTTGTTTCTCTGAAATGAATCACTTTTATTGCTAAATAATGAACTATTCTTGTTTCTTATACGCCATAGTTCTTTGTTTTCTTTTATATGTGAAGCTATAAGATCACTTCCCCATGTCACTATCCCTTATCCCCTTATCACATGATATCTCAAGTGCTATTTTAATACAGATATTTTAGTATGTACTGTTTCTCCATTGCTTATTCAGCTAAGTTATGCTTAGAAGAATCAAAAGTTTTGGCAGAAGGATAACTCATCGCCACAGCCGTGTTATCAAGTCTAATTCTGTTGACACTGTAATACTTCTTAATTGATATCCTATATTCATAATTTTTCACTTATTATAGATCAGATTTGAAGCATAACTCTTAATATATTTTCTTGTTTTATAATTTCGTTATTTTATATATAAATTATTATTTCAGCTGATCAAACCTGTTGAAGATGGTGATTCTCCAACTGCAGCATGTAAGTAGTTTAATGTTTTTCTTGGATGATGTCATTGTCTAAACACTGATGTTACATTCCTTGGATAAGTTTTTCAAGCTTGATCATTGGCAATCATGTCTTGCTAATAATCTACCAGATATCATATCTTTCATGATAAAATCCCCTCCTGCATTCTTATATTATTGGGCCCTTTTTTTCATTAAAGTAGTGTTATTTACTTTGTTTGGAATGAAATTCATTCTTTAATAAGTCTCATAGCATGTGTAAGAATCATGTCTTTTTTTTTGTGTGTGTTTTTATTCTTTCTTATATGTGAAGTGACCGCAAACCTTTCTGTTCAGTGTAATAAAAAAATACTCTAGTTTTTCAAGTAATTTTATTAGTTCTACTTGCTTATTCTTTCTGTACCAACTTGGTTTATTGTATGCAGGATCTGATGATGGCGTAATTTAAAAATTAAAAACTGAAATATTGGCTCAATTTAAACAAATTAAGAACAACATTATGATGCCTCTGACTCAAAGATTATGATGTCCAAAGAACAATACTCTCATTTGTATTGATATCGAAATATTTAAAAATGAGTAAGTTATTATTGCACTACTAATTGCATCTTGCTAATTATAAATATCCCCATTAAAATTACATAGGATTAAAATCTATATAAAACTAATTAATAGACTTTAAACTCCCTTTATAACTCGTAAATATGAGGAAAAAATGCTGTCTGTCCAACTGTAAATATTAACCTTATTCAATTGTTTACTTTTGTATATATTGTTTGTATGCCAACTATTTCTTTTCGTTGTAGTTATGTTGATTGGTAAAGATTTGTTGTTTTTATGCAACCTGTTTTTCTTTCTCTTGCAATATTTTAAAATCGTTTTTTTTATCTCCTGACTGTCCAGAATAGCTGGTGAAATAGAACTGAAACAATTTATATTAGCCTAATATGTAAATATTTCTTTATATGATAATATGTATCACATAATAGTGCATGAACTCACAAACAAACTAATAGGTGAAAGCTTACTTATAATATTTTATTTCCAGTTTTATTTAAAACAAACTATTAGCATTTTAAGCCCTGCTCATTTTGATGCTATCATATTATAGTGTTGATTTAATAGAAAATGACGTACATAATGTCATAAAACAACACATAATCAACAAGTGGCAAACTGACTGGACATACACACAAGACAACAAGCTACGGGAGATTAAGCCGACAATAGGAGCCTGGAGTTCCAGTATCCGGAATGTAAGGCGAGAAGAAGTCGTGCTTACTAGACTAAGAATCGGACATTCACACTTGACACATTCATATTTAATGACAAAACAGGACAAACCGAATTGTACACTTTGCAACGTTCCACTGACAATTAAACACCTACTTACAGACTGCAGAGAAAGAGAAAACATTGACTTACCAAATGATTTACACGAACTACTTACAGAGGACAGTACACACATAGACAATATATTAAAATATCTAATACTTAAAAAGAAATTTCAACTTTTTTAATACACTATGGTTTATTTAACAGTTAAATGCATTTAACATTATAATTCATTTAAAATTACAAGTTTTGAAGGTGTATATATATATATATATATATATATATATATATATATATATATATATATATATAGGTAATATAACATATATTTTCATGTTTAATTTTTTAATTAAAAAATTTATTTTTGTTGCATTTTCAATCTGAATGTTCAACATTACTATTTTATGAAATATATTCCCAAATTCATTGTTTTTTGTTTATATTTGTAAGACATGTTTGTACAGTGCTGTATAATTGTTAGCTTTGTTCGCACATTGACCTAAAGAGCATATCGCCTTGTTGTGACATCTCAATAAATAAATAAAAATAATAGAAAATATTTTTGTTTGATGTATTAAATTTAAATTATTCGTATTTCGCTTATTTTATAAAAACCTTACTCTTAAATCATTATAATTAGAAAAACAGAATGTATAGAGTAAAATAAAATGTATTCTTATTTTGTTTGTTTGTTCTTTGAAGAGATTGATAAATTAATCCTCGGAAATAAATAATGGAACATCAAAATGATTTACTTGCTCTCAGCAGAAACACATTTTTACTTTTGCTTGATGCTTATTTTTCCTTATTTTTACTTTTATAAAAAACCAAATCAATGAAATACCCATTAATACGATATTAAAGCAATTAATGTTCAATTTATTTTCTCATATACATTTTAATAAGTAGCACTCCCCGCTTGTAGCTTACCCGAAACAAAAACAACAAAGTGGTCGAAAAACGGCCCATCAGTATTTTGAAATGATTGCTTTGAGCACTCAACAAATTCGATCAGTAAAAAAGATCTATTTAAGAATTGAAGTACATGATAAAATAAATTGCACAAAGTAGTTTAAATGTTAAATGAGGCAGCATTAAATTGAAGGTCCCATTTCTGAAAATTCTCTGATAATAAAGAGTAAGAATTTCAGCCATGTGCGGCCAAATGTCTGTAGAAATTAGTTGGTGGTTTTTCAGAGATTTTTTGTTTAGAATTTCCAAAAAGTTCTGAAATTGATTTATACCTGCCTGTAAATGTTTTCACATTTTTTTTAATCATAATGAATCTTTATCTAGAGTAAAGCTTGAAATTATTTAGGGGACTTGTCATTCCTTTCAAATTAATGATCAATTTAATATCTTTGATAATCTAAGTTTTTTAACCCTAAAGAGTTAAACAATTATTTGAAATTCACAGCATTGTTCTGATTTGGGTAGCTCATTTATTTAGGTGAATTGCTTGAAGAGATGTTAATCGGATAATACAATTTGACAAGCATTGGCTCTGGCCCTTCAGTGATTACAAGCGAGTTAGGTTTCTGTGTCTTATTCTCTTCTTTGTCAGTTCCGACTTCCCTTCAGTTGGCCTCGGCAGAAATTTGTGTTTTTTTATTTCTGTTTATTAGATGTTGATATTTCTTTCCATAGAAATCCTGAACTTTCAGACTTTTGTGTGTTTTCTTGTAGTTGTGTTATTCATATAATGGGATGAGTCAGCAAAAATTACTGTTTTTTTGTTGTGTTTGAACTTTGCATCGTAATTCTTCTCTTATTTACATTTGGGAGCTAAGAATTGTGATAAGAAGTTCATGTTTGATCCCGTCTGAATCACTTGGTAATTAACATGCCCTCTATCAGGGCTCAGTACTACTATAGCTCCCCTTTGTTCATATTTACAGCAAAGTAAGGAATTATCATAATTTTGCTTTATTTTTGGAAACGGAAGTTTTTAGCAACTGAAGTCATTCGTTTAGTGGTTGAATTTGAAGATGAAGACTCTTTGAATAAAAGGACAATGAGAAGGTGGTTCCAAAAATTTAATGAAGGTGATTTGAGCCTTGAAAAAAAATCTGTATCAGGGCGTGTTTCAGTATTCAACCACAATGCTCTGCTCACTGCTATTGAAGCCGATCCTACGAAAAGCAATTCTAAGAGGTTCTACTCAGTGCAACTGTAGAGAATTTATGATGTTTTGGTACAGCGGTATCCAAGTTTATTCAACAGAAAGCAAGACTTGTTCCAACAAGATATTGCCAGACCCCATATCTCTCGCCTTACAAAACACAAACTAGCTGATTTCGATGGAATAGAGCTTCTACCTCACCCAGCATATAGTCCAGACCTAGAACCATCAGACTACCACCTGTTCAGATCATTGGCTCATTTCCTTCATGGAAAAACATTCCACAACTTGAATGAAGTTGAAAATGGCGTTTGTGAGTTCTTCGATTCTAAACCCAAAGAGTGGTACCATCAAGGATTTCTACAGCTGACTTCCAAATGGCGTCAAACCATAGGACACAATGGTATATATTTTGATTATTCAAAAACCTTGTAAGTAGAAGAAAAATAAACTTTAATTTTTATCTATAAAATGGTCTTTTTTTTTCTTTTTTTTTTACTCACCCCATTATTTTCAACTGCTTACATTTGCAGCCGAACTATGTCTGCAGCCTGTGTGAAGCTTTTCCTGAATGACCAGCTATTCCAGGGGAAATTGTTTTATTATTATTAATGCTGAATTAGTTTTGTTAAAATGTATTACTCTTTTTTAATGCTGAAGCGGATCTGATTAGAAATTTTCTGTTTTCACTACTAATAAATAGGAATTGCTTGCAATTCAGCCCTATATATTGGGATATGTGATAGTAACTTGTTCTTGACAGGGAGTCCTCTTATTTATAGTTGTTTTTTAAAATAATACTGCTTTCCATTTAATTACTGATAGATAGGAGAAATTCAATGCTTTCTCAGTTTTTTAATTCAGTTCTTTATGTCTATCAGAATCATTTCGTTTATTTTTTCGGTATGCTTTATGGAGCTGGATTTGATGGTTTATCTTTATAAAGTTGTATAAGTCTGAAATTAAAGATGTGATTATAGGCCGCTTTTATTATTAAAAATATAGGAAAAATGATATAGTATTGTTTCTCCTGGATGGTACAAAACTTCATTCAGATTTCTCTCATATTGTCTTCACTTCCGTAATGCTTCTTTTAATGCATAAGCTTCTTTCTCAATAGACGAATGGCGCTTTTCAGCCTTGGTGAGAGATCTTGAGAAAAAGGCAACCGGTTTCTTGTCTTGAGATAGTGTGGCTCCAATGGCAAAATCAGATGCGTCCGTTTCAACAGTTAGTGGAGTGTTGTTGTCGATTGAGGATACCACAGCATTTTGGATGTCTAGCTTAATTGACTCAAATGTTTTCACAGCTTCTAAACTGAGAGGTATAGGACTTCTGGCTAATACTTGGATTTTCTCGGCAAACTTTGGTATGAATGGGGCAAAATGGGAGAACATACCTAGAGCTTATATAAAATTGTAGGTAAATGATGAGAGTAATTTAAACTCATTCTACTGCATATTCCAGAGCCTTGCCCAATCAGTTGGCTGCCAACTGGAAATGCTGTCTCCCACTGAAGTTAGCTTGTTTATTATAATAAAGTCCGTCACGCAGGTGCTGCATAACTAAGCACTTTCCTCAGAATTTGGGTAGTGTAGACTGCTTTCCAGAACAATTTGCTTAAAATATCCTACATAAATAAAATAAAAACATGAATAGTTCTCTTTTAAATTTGTAATGAGTAACTGATCAATTATTAATTTGCTTCCAGAATTATGTTTACACATGGTACCTATTACAATACGTAATAAATACAAAAAACCTCATATTATCGTATTTTGATCTAACGCAGGAACAGGATACAGTCACTCTAGTGGTAGAAAGCGCTCCTTGCGGCGGCTTTGTGAACGTACGTCTGGCGGGCTTTTCTATTGAAATATATTACAAATTAAACCCCTGCTTTCCGATTGACCGATTCAGCTCATTTTTACAACACTTCTTTCTCATGAGTTACCCACGACGTATACCGTGTTTCCTTACAATACAGCAGAAATTACGACCGGTATGAGTATATTAGGAATTTGGGTCCGGAGTAAACCCCCCCTTCTAATGAACCGATTTAGTTTATTTTTACAACACATATTTACCTGTAGATTACTACTACGAATACCGAGTTTCGTCGAAATATACCAAAAATCACGGCTGGTATTGGCGAATTGGTATTGTGGGTCCAGAGTAAACCCCCCCCCCCCCTCCTAATGAACCGATTTAGTTTATTTTTACAACACATATTTACCTGTGGATTACCACTACGAATACCGAGTTTCGTCGAAATATACCAAAAATCACGGCTGGTAGTGGCGAATTGGTATTGTGGGTCCGGAGTAAACCCCCCCTTCTAATGAACCGATTTAGTTCATTTTTATATCTCACTTTTCTCTCTATATTACCACTACGAATACCAAGTTTCGTTGAAATATAACAAATATTACGGCTGACATTGTCAAATTAGTGTTTTGGGTTCGGGGTAACCCCCCCCCCCCTTCCGGTGGACCGACTTTGGTGGTTAACGAACTCGTTCAATCGTTTGCTAATTGAATGCTATATACCAAGTTTCGTGACGAAAAAACAAAAACTCTGGCCGCTATCGTGTTAACAGACACATATATATATATATATATATATATATATATATATATACTTGTTTTTTGTAGCCAATAGGTCATAAAAACACTCCTTTCACTTCCTGTATTTTATTATTTTCACCCTAACCGGTGGAAGGTTAGGATACTAGTGTTTCATAACCCTGAGACGCATATTGCTATGCAATATTAAAATTACTTTATATAATTGTACGTGATGGAGAAAGACCATCGAATGTAAGTATACACACAATGTTGTAAAAAAATGTAATTCTTCCAATCAAATTATACATGTATAATGTACAAATAATTTTAGGAAATACCCTTTGAGGAGGAGCAGAATAGCTCGAAACCGGTTAGGGTGAAAATAATAAAATACAGGAAGTGAAAGGAGTGTTTTTATGACCTATTGGCTACAAAAAACAAGTATATTGAAGTTTAAGGTCAACAATGGAAGAAAAAGTATATATATATATATATATATATATATATATATATACTTTTTCTTCCATTGTTGTTGTTAAAATTTATATATATATATATATATATATATATATATATATATATATATATATATATATATATAAATTTTAACGGGGGTCATTTTCGGTGCCTACTAGGTAGGATCGATAAAGATTTGAAGACATTTTTCAAAAATTCCGTCATGAGTCCAACCTCAATAGCTACTTTCCTTCGGAGGAAAGTGCTAAAAAGTATTAACTTTTGTTGATAAAAAGTATTAACTTTTGTTGATAAAAAGTATTAACTTCTGTTGATAATAAGTTAATACTTTTTATCAAATGAATATTTAGAGAGAACTAATGAAAACACTTCACCTTATACAAGAAATGTTAAACCCGGTTAACTCGTAAAGACAAAACTCTTAAAATGTATATAAATAAGCTGTTTACTTTGTATACGTAAACAGCAGCTTCTTCCTGTGATTATAATTATGCCACATTACAGCTTCTGGAAGAAGGTGCAAGGTGCTCTTCCCTTATTCTCCTGCTAAGGAAGATGAATTAGAACTGCAAGTTGGAGATATAATAGACATTATTTCAGAAGTTGAGGAAGGCTGGTGGAAAGGCAGTCTCAAGAACCGGGTAACAATTTTTAATTTATTATCAATTTTGTTTGGTTACTAGTTGTGTTCCACAATGATATCAAATGATTCTCATCACTCAAAATTTAATCTTTTGACCGCTAACTGTCGTGCGGCTATTATTATAACCGCCAACACCTATGTAATGTACTGTATAACATAGTCTTCTTTTTCGTACCACTGAGATAATTTATTAGTTTATATTTTGTCTATAATGTTTTTTTAACATTTTTATTTAGTATATAAATATCCAAGATCATTTATTATCTCTTAGTGACCTCCATTTTTAAGCATCCATACTGAGTACACAGAGTCTAATCACTGTAAGGCCCTGTGGTTCTCTTTCTTAAACGATGATTGGATCACTCCTTATTTGTCTAGAATTATTGTTATCTAGTGCACTTTTACCAAAATCATGTATGAGAGGAAGTTAAGGAAGAAAACCACAATAATATTACTGGTGTATATCTTTTGATTTAGTTTTTCCAAAATACTTTTTAAAACAAAAAAAAATTCTGTTAAAGGTTGGTGTATTTCCTTCAAATTTTGTGCAAGAAATAACTGAGGCTAAACCTGAAAAGGAGGCAGCTCAAAGGAAATCCAAAATCAGCAGAGATGAGTCATTAAAACAATCATTAGGTAATTATTATGAGATATAACTCTCAGATATCTTTCTTCACTACTAGTGGTAATCTTATTGCTCCTAAGGCTGTGAAGAATTCGCTCATTATGTACACATGCTGTGCCTGATATCCACATGGTAAAGAAAATGTTTTGCAGTTGATGAGGCTTTCACTGAAAATCACAAGAATTATTATTTACAGTTAATGAATTGATATTTTTGAGGGAAACACTTTTGAAATGTAGCCTCCATGATATGGAGCTGTTCTCTCTCCCCTCCATAGGCAAATAAACATGACTCATTTTAGTTATAAAATGTTGTTTATTTAACCCTTAGTTACTAACCTTTACTTTATACCACTCACACTAACCTCAGGTCATATTGACCTGTAACATGAAAAATAAGGAATAATTATAAGAATACAATAAAAAACTGATTACATAAGTCTTAGGATAATCAAATTTATCATATAAATATAATATATAGACTTTAAGGAAGCCTTCGATCAATTTGGCCCGAGGTTAGTAACCAAGGGTCAAGGGTTAAGAAATGACCGAACCCCGATCATCTACAGCTTCTTAATATCAACGGTCAACTATCTCTTTACTTTGATCCATTAATTTTTATTATTATTGAAAAGCGACCTTATTAAATCCACTTATTCATTTACCAGGCAGAAGGTCAAGAAATAAAAATAGGTGAATTAATACAAATAATTTATTAATTTCTGACAACATGTTTCACATCTTTAGTGCTTCATCAACAACTAAAATTCACGAAACTTTACTGCCACAGTCATAAGTCATGCTGTGGCCAGGATAGTGGAAGGTTCTCTTGCTCACTGTGGCAGTAAATATTCCTGAATTATATCTCTTGATGAGGAAACATGTTGAGCAGAAATTAATAAATTATTTTTATTAATTCACCTATTTTTATTTGTTGACCTTCCGCCTGGTAAATGAATAAATTCATTTTTATTCATATAATATTTATAATTTATGATATTTTTATTTTATTTCTGTATCATTGGTTATTCTAACAATTTATTTTTTGGGAAGATAAAAGGAATATTAATAAAATTGAATTATTATTTCTGTTTCTATTGTTCGTTAAAACCACCTGTTCTCTCCGATTACCTATTATGGGTAGCCATTCTTTTATTGTTTGTTTAATTTGCTCCAGTTTATTATTTGTATTGTTGTTCCACACTGCCTGCTACTCATGGACACCTAATAACTAAACAAGATGTTCCAAAATGTAGAGAATGTAATGAACTGCTAAACATAGACATATTCTTACAGACTCTTGAGAATAAGAACAATCATCATACTGATCTTTCAATACTTTTGGCTGATGAGACACATTACTTGGACTTAATATTTAAACACACACTAAACGTTTATTTCTCTGTCAGTTTTCTTTTCCTATTGTTTTTATTTAAATTTATTTTTGATTACTACTTTTTTCCGAAATGATTTTTTTTGTGCTTAACTATTATAATTTATTCATTTCAGTTCTGTATTTTGTTTAAAAACAGACATTTCCATATAAACCTCCCACATCGGCAATCACCTTTTTTGGAGTCCAGCAATATAAATAAATGAATATTGTTCATTATTTCATCTCTTAATCCAGTGCACCTCTCTTATTCATAAAACGATGTACTATTCAACTTAACATATTTTTAAAATTGTTAGTGGTTATTATTTTTAAATGGTTTACTTTATGTGTAAGTACGGAATATTATTACTTATATCATTGCTGTAAGATAAATGGAGATGTCTCTTCATTTAAATCAAATATTTAGTTTGCTAAAAGTTGTGAGATGTGTGTACTGTATAAATAACAGAGGCAACTGCAGCTGTTAGTAATTAACCTTGATGAGTCAGTGTGTTGATTTGAAGCGTTATCATGGCCAGTGCAATATTATTCATGTTAATTACTACAGGCTAATTTAAGCTGGGTGCAGTCATCAATTTTGGGAACTCTGTAATAAGTCTTTTCGAATTTTTCATGGCTCATGCCTATGAAGCCAGCCTAATATATTGCTTTTAATAATAATTGTTGAATCCAACTACGTGCCTTTTGATTGGAGAGCTAAATCCAAATTTATCGATGATTTTGCAAATATGAAGAAAGTAACGCTTATCTTCTCTGGACTTCTTAGTATGATTGAATTTATTGTTTTGTTTTATTTCTATGTAGCGATTAGTCTATTTGGAGTGGATAGAGCTGTACTTTTCTAGAGTTATTTTTATTTCAGGGGGATATTTCTTGAGGTGATATACATATATATATAATAAACATATACAATTTGTTGTCAGTTCAATTATGGCTTTGTGGATGATGTCTTCAGGCACTTCCATTCTTGATATTGAAGTTTTTAAAGAAAATATAGTGCCCACATTAACTTTTTAATTATAAATTAATTAAAACTATTGATTGAATGTAGAATATATTGTGTACTTTTTAAATAAATCTCTGACTAGCCATGTACCTTCAGGAATGTGCCCAAATATAAACTGTAAGGGGCTGATTAGTAAGGACAGGATTTAGAGCAATAGATATTGGGGAAATATTTTCGAGGAGCGGAAATTCCTTTCAAAACTATAATTTATATTCAGGTTACTGTTACATATATAAATATCATAGACCATCGCTAAGATGAGAGAAAAGGTTGAGTGAGAGAGAGAGAGCTAGTTAGAGATCAACTATTCCTTTTGGGGGAGGTTAGAGAATATGTGAAGCTGACCTCTCACCGCCATCTGGGCCGAGACCTCAAGAATAAGCATGGACTCTGACCCGTCGGTGGTAAGCCAGCTCTTTATACCCTTTAACCTTACCCCTGCTTTAGCACGTGGCCGGACGAGAAACTCTTGTCAGGTCTTAGACCTTCCGGGAAAGTTTACGTATCAGTTAGGTGCGGTTCCTACAACCCTAATGCAATGTTTGCGGATTCCTAGTTCCCACATCCCCAGGAATGGACAGCCAACCTTTTCTCTCATCTTTATTCACTTAACCAAGTCCTAGGGAACATGGGAATATAATGTAGATGTGTGTGTGTAAATATATCATGATGTGAGGCGAAACCCAGATAAATCTATTATAAGTTCCTTTTTGTACTTCAGCGAGGCAAATTATTAACTTCTAAATTTACTATAGCTTTAGCTTTATATAGTATATAGTTCTTATTACCTTCTTCTGTAGCTCTCTGTTTTTACTTCTAACTGCTTTTATTTTAATGATAGTAACAGTTTTTGTAGATTCATCCCAATTTCATTTGCTTTGTAGATTTTTCTCCTGCAGGTTAAGAGGCTAATACGCATTCTTTAAAGCGATTTACTCTTTTCTTAACAATATTGTTTTAAACTTTGTTTTTTAGGAATGAACTCAGGTGGTTCAAATTTGGAAAGCCAGAGCTCATTAAAGACAGAAAGCTCACCCGATCTACCAGTCTTACCTCCAAAACCTGGTACAATTTTTCTCAAAATTGTTGTCTGATTAAACGCCATGCTTTTGTCTTTGTTTAAAATCACGAGTTTTTAATTTTGATTGTCAAATTACCTCATTTATTATTAAATTAAACTGAAATAAATGTATAAAATTTATTTAAAAAATAAAAACTAATTATTCCAATTGATAAATTTTGAATAACTTCACTCTTTAAATTCAAATTTCCTGTTAAATTAAATTTTAACAGTTTGTTTTTTTTCCTGAAAAAAAAATTGTGTTATATTAAATGAAATAAGTTAATATTATGGGTTGCATAAAATTTACTAAAAACAAAAAGTAAAACCTGTGATATATTAATTGGTAATTGTGAAGTTTAGATGCCTCTCACTGATTTTTTTTTTTTTGGGCGGTGGTTCTCTATAAACGTGGATCTGTTATTAGCACTAAAGTTCACTGTTATGTAGGTTAGAAAAGGTAGCGTAAACAACAATATTTGTAAGATTATGCATGTGCAGGGATGTAAAGTTGGGAAATAAAGAACTCTCATTTGGAATTTTAAGGGCTTCCTCACCCATCTAAGCATTGTATTATGTTCATACGCTTACTCAAGAACATATCAAAACTCTAGTCAATCCATCTCCCTAAAATTAATAGAATTCCATTAATTTTAGCGAGTTGGATTGACTAGAGTCTTGATCTCTTCTTGAGCGAGGGAAACACATAGCATGTATGCACATAATGCGATAGGTTAGACTGGTGGGAGGCCGGTAAAATTTACAATTATTTTTTAATATAAAATATAAATATTTAAAAGAAAAATATAAATATTTTATTCTTCTTTAGCCTCCTAGACATCGTCAGAAGTGATGTTCAGTATATACAAATCCAAAATGACTACGAAAAATGTCTTTAAAAAAAATATTTTTATTTAAGTCTGATTTCTCGCCACATGTTCCAGAATCGATGGAATTGGTTAGAAGCTTATTTTCGTATAAAGCAAACTTATCTGACTTTTTCACAATTATCAGAGCGGGCTAATTATAAAGGCATTAGCTAATTATTAAGGGATTTCTTTCATAGAATACTTTCTACAGCGAAACAAAAAATGTGGAGAATGTTTTGTTATTTAAAAAAATGTTTCTGAATTAATAACTGATGGTTAATTTAAATTAGACTTATTTATCACAGACTTTTACATACTTGCCACTGCCCATGTTTACAAATGCAGTTGTTTACGCTAGCTTTCTAACCTGCATAACAGTGAAATTTTCTTCTTAATAACCTTTTTCCTAGTTCAGAGCGACTTTTTTTTTTAATGGATTCGGGTTAAGTGCATCAAAATACCTCATAGAACAGCCAGTATAAAAAATCGGTGAGGAGTCCCCTAAACTTCGCAATTACCATATTAATCTTTGACGTTCAATGAAATTACACCTTTTGTGTCTAAAAATTTTTTGCTACTGAAAAGAAAGTATTAAATTTATTTTATTATAATGTTTTGTTGTATTAATAACAATGATCTCTTTTGCTGATTCTCTATTAACCCTAGATTTTGTGGCTTTTTCTTCGACTTTACAGTTCCTAAACTAACATTGTTCGTTTTAATATTTTGTCTTTCTTATAAGCAATCATGATACGGTTGCTTAAAAGAGATATGAATTAGAAAAACAAATTTTCTAATTCACATCTCTGGTCTAGTGCTCAAAATTATACATTTTCTTTTAATATGTGAGTTTTTATATTGCACTTGCTTAAATTTCAAAATTAATTATGCATATATAAATTCTAATGTTAAAATCTTACACTAACTAATTCATATTGCTTTATAATAAACATATTGAAATCATTTTAATGACATTATAGTATTAATTTATTTTTATGATAAAAATTGGTGTAAGCAAAGCTTATAACAATATTGCTAAAAATTTTAATACATTTTTAAATGAGTCTTAACACCAAGGAGAGAGTAGATTATTTTTACTTGATATCCTTGCTGCATTACTAAGGCTTACTTATACCTTTAAAAAGAATAATGACATGTTAATGTTATTACTATTATTTACTTCTTAATTAGAGATATTTAAAAATTCATCGCATAAAAATAATTTACTGGGAAACCGAGAATGAGTGGTACGGTTTGTATTACTTTTTTCAATTAAGTTTTGATATATTCTTAAAGAATTCAAATGAAATACATGAATATGCATGTAACTTATTTATTATTAAAAACTTCATGATTTAAAGCATTCACTGTTACCATTTGGATAGGCTTATCCTCAAGGAATTAAAAGGTGTGACCATAGAATCGCACACTAGAGTGGAGAAACATGTTTTCTGCAGTTATTTTTAACATAGTATTCATAGTTATTCAATTATGCCGATAAATAACATTTTAATTTTTATAAATGATTTAATTAATAACATATATATATTTAAATTTACTTTTACAGCAAAAGAATATTGCAGAGTACTATATAAGTATGAAGCAAATAATGTTGACGAGTTGACCCTTCACCGGGGTGACATTATAACAATAATAACAAAGGAAGGTCAGGATCCAGGATGGTGGAAGGGAGAACTTAAAGGGAAGATCGGTGTGTTCCCTGATAATTTTGTTGAAATGATCACACTTGAAGAGGTATACAAATAAATGTTATGGATTATTATTTATTATTATGCTTAATTTTGGGATGATAATCAAACTGAGATATGTCTTCTAAGAGATCAGGAATTTATTATAAATTATATTATTTGAAAAAGAGATTCAATTATTTGAATTTAAAGTATTGGTAGAATAAAAAAGATTAAAATAAATTTTAACTTTAGTCCATAATGAATAGACTCTTATTCATTGAATCAAAAGGTAGATTCACAAACCTGTCTTTGAGACCTTTATATGAGATCAAATAATGTGATGTAGAGTGCGGTTGACTGCTGTACAATTCAAAGGGTCCATACCCTGGATGTGGATGACTTCTCCTCAAGTCGGAGAGCCATGCCGCTGGTGCTTTTGACTTGCCCAGCAGTTCTCGTTGTATTACGAGTTATAGTTATGCAGATGACTTGTGTACTAGTTCTATCCTTCAAGCAAAACTGCAAGCTGGAATTAAATTAGGTGTCCTTTTTACTGAATTTGGCTTGAAGGCAAGTGATGGCCTTCATCTATTTGGCTGTACCTCGCCATCTCCATAGTTCTTTTGAACTTTCCTTCCCTTTTTTTCTGAGAATTCCTTCCAAATATTTTACAAGGAATGCAACGTAACATTGAACTAATTTCCCTTTTTGAAACAGTACCACGCACCAATAAAATATTAAATGAGCAATGATTCTGTGATTTACTTGTGTAAATACATTTTTCTCTAATTAATGCAATTAATGTTTAATAGGGAGTTTATTATCCATTCTGAATTTTAGGATCTTTGAATACTCTATGGCTGATAAAAATAAAGTAAACCTTGCTTCTGATATTTCTTGAAAATTGCATATTGTTAATAAATATGCTAAGTGATTTCATCCACACAACACATAGTAGGCAGTTTGACATAACAAATAATGATTTGTTACTACAATCTAAAAATATGTTGTTAATTTTACATTAGATGTAAATGCTGATTATAATGGATGTTTATATACATTATATATATGTTTGATATACTTTCCCTATATAATATTTATTTATGATCTGTTTTTAAGGCAACTAAGACTGAACTCAAGACTAAAATGACAAATAGATTAGGCATGGCAATTAGCAAGTCTGCTACAACCTCTTCAATAAGTGACAGCCTTAATCTTAACCTGAATTCTTTATCCAGAAAATTCAGTGATTCTTCAAAATCGTCAGGTAACTTTTTATTTTTTTTTTTTTCGCCTTCTGCTTTCAGTCGCATCACTCGTTTGGTGTGTTGGAAATTTGGCTCAAAAATAGTTTTTCTATAAAAAAAGAAAGAAAAGATTCTGCATTAACAGGCTTCCAGAAACATTTATTATTGGTACATAAACTTGAGGATTTTAATGAAACCATTCTCAAGGTGTTTATTGTTTTTGTGGAAACTTGAAAATTCTTTAATTTTGGGTTTGAGAGCTCAAAAATCATAGAGGGGCTTGAAAATTATTTAGCATGTTCCAAATATAAGCAAACTACTTTATAAAAATATTCATTACGTTTAAAAAATACAAAAATGATTGTAATAACTGGCCGAATTTATATTAAAAACGATGCTGAAAATCCCTGATTTTGTTGTGCCATTTTTATTATCTTCAGATGTAGCTCAGTAGATGTAGCTTTAACATTTTTCAAGAAAAATGTATTATGGACCATGACATTAACCGAGTTAACACAGGCTTCGATGAAGCAGCAAAAAAAAAACATGCTTTGTTACAAAAGCCAATTGGATCCCTCGCACAGCTAAGAAAACATATCCATTAGTTTTGATTGCCACATAATATTAATGGTGATGTTATCCCTTCCTGAGATACCTCAGTTAAGAGGTTAACTGACTTAAGCAGTTTTCGTTTTTTGTTAAGTATTTCTAAAACTGTCGCTAGTGGAAGGTGGCCATACAAAAGCCTAAGAAATTACCAAACTTAGGATGTATATTTTTCGATGACTACCTCAATCGGAAAATATTGTGTTAGAAGTTTTAGTAGAGTTGGGTTCATTCCAGCAGAGGCGAAATATCATGAGTTTCTATTCCAAGCCTACCAAATCAAGGATTATTATTATATGGAAGCAAGCCAAAATGATGCAATATCAACGAGTTAGACTTTTTCAATATTTTCTTATTATTTTATAATATATGATTGGCAATAAATGTTACTTAATATTGCTCCTAAGTAATTATGAAGTTATACATGCATGTGGTTGAACTTTAAAACTTCCTGTCTGTGACCTTTGATCCTTGAGTATAATATCTTTATTATTATTTCCTCAGCCATTTTAGTTAAATTGTTGAACAGAATAGGCAATTTTAAATTAGTAAGTAATGCAATTACTCTTTTTGTTTTATATACCTTAGATTTGAAACATTTAATGCTTGCATCCCTCTCTCATAAATCTATGAACAATTGTGTTTGTGTTTGCAATTTAAGTGTTTATCTTCACTTGTAGTAACCCCCCTAAAATAGGCTTAGCATTCATTTTTTTTTTCTAGAGACTTTTGTTAATCATTCCCTTTATTGTTGACATGTTTAATAATTTGTATTTATTCATTGTTCAATAAACTCCCATGAACATAAAACAGCTTAAAATAAATTGAACTAGTTACTCCCAAATAATTTTATATTTCTGAGCTGACTGATTTTGATATCTGTTCACTTTTGTTGTTTTTGAATAGAGAACAATATTCTTCAGAATTGTTTATGTAAGCTTATTTGTATCTTGAAATATTTTACACGTCCGATATTCAAGGTATATAGTCCCTCTTTACATTTCCCCCTGCCATTGATACTTAATAGAGGGAACTCACATTTCTGTACACATTACTAAAAACAGCTATTAGTTCACCACTTTGACAAAAAAATGTCTGTTGATCAGATTTTGTCATTGTCTTAAAATTCCTAACTTGCTGTCGATTCAATTTTAACATTTTTTCACAAGTTTCAATATATTTTTTCCTTTGAAAAATAGTGTACATGCTAGCTTATCTCTCAGAGCAATTCAAATATCTACAAACATTTTTTAGCATTAAGAATTTATGCCAGATGTTGCGGGAGTATTAATAGTTTTTGCTTGTTTTGAAAATATTATTTCGAAATTTCAGAAGAAAAAATTCCCCCTTCTGTTAGTAAAAAACCTGTTCTTCCTCCTCCTCCAAGCAAGAAGCCTAGTCCTACAGTCCCAAGTACGAAGACAATAGAAAGTTCCCAGTCAGGTAAGAGACTAAGAAATCTCATTTTTTATTTAATTGAATGTGCTTGAATAAGGTGGTGGATACTATAATGGTTATGAATCCTAAAGCATTTTTGTTTTAGACCCCGTTCAGTTAGATGAAATAGTTCAAATCTCGCATCCATGTAAATTTGCGGGAATTATTCTCGAAGGGTCCGCCATTTACAATATTATTTCATTGAACAACACGCTAAGAGAATCTCAATAAAAATGGATTATGTCTCGTTTATAAGGCTTTAAGATGCCAGGCAAGGGAGATAGTGTTTAATGTATCAATAATTAGCCAATCAGGGTGTCTACTTCACGAAAATGTCACAAAATGAAAAATAGGGCACGGAAATCACGAAAAAGTCATGAATTTGGAAACCATGTCACGAAATTTTTCTATTCAAAGGTTTCCTGTCAAAGAGCTAAAGTCGGCAAAGTTTCTGGAATTAATCTTTTTCCACTAAAACTGTGTACAATCCAATGGAGTGAAAACTCGCAGGTATTAGCTAGGGCTCATGCGATGATACCTGCCTTAAAGTTATGTATAGAAAATGCTATTGATGATCCTCCAGTGTGAAGGAATTCCACAGCTGTGCAGAACCGTGTTCGAGTAACCGTGCTCCGGTGGACGGTTTCTGCTGGTTAACGAACTTGGCCTTTCAAATTAGACGAACGACGTTTTTATCAAAATCGGACCATTTTTGATGAGCCGGTGGGAGAGCGAACAGAGAAATATATATATAAAAATTTCAACAACCCTCATATTCGTGATCTATGGGATCTGAAACGTGAAATTTTCGTGTCGCCATTTCTGTATTGCGTCGTGAGCTCAACCCCATAAGCCGGTTTCCTCCCTATGGATGGAAATGTAATCTAAAAAATGCAATCTATCATTTTAGCGCGGTTCCTCCCTCCCTCCATAGGAAGGAGCCCCGCTTATGAGGTTAACCTCATGACGCCATCTGGAAGTGCCAACACGAAAATTTCATGTGTCAGATCCCATGGATCACGAATATAACGGTGGCTCAAATACATATTTATATATAGCCCTTTGCCAGTACACCCGTGTGCGGATAGAAGTTTTGTTTCAGTTGGAAACTGGTTTCAGACGCAACTGGTTTGCAACAGGACCAGAAGAGTCGCGCTGGTTTGCAGAACAGTCGCACTATGTGCGCTGGGCCTTCATTGACTAAATTATGTTTATTTATTTAGAAATTTTGAATTCTGCTACCATTGTTTATTATTTTTGAGTAGTCATTCTAGATTCATTGTGTCTTCACTTTTAAAATTAATGTAAGTATCCTCTGTAACATATCGTCCCTACCATGTCTGTATGGTTTTCATGCATGGGCTTATCTGAACAGGCTATATTTATTATTTCAATTTATTTTGAAAAATTATCTGCCTTTTCTAATTAGAATATTTTATAAGAACGAAGTATCTTTGGTGCTTTGGATTTAACCCTCTAAAATCTGCCCAAAGTAGGGGCGCCTATATGGCTGTCTAAGGTCAGGCTTGTCTCCTCTGCCAGGCGGACCAATTACACTTTTTGCACATGTATCTCGTTCCTTTTGTACTTCCTAACTGGCAGACAACACAAACTCTTTCCCCCCCCCCCCCTGGTGCAATATTGATTCCCTTTTTTTTTTATTCCCAGCGGAATCGGTCCAATATTCTGGCCTACTTTTCCATGTTTGAGTCAAGTAGGTCAGAGTTGTTCATCGAAATTGATGAATTGCTTAAACAAAAATATGCCTACCCTTAAATAATAAAAGGGACTAAAGGGTAATTGCCCCGCTAAATTTATTTTTTATTGTAGGAATTTAGTTATTGGAGCTGCCTATGGGTCAATCCTGCCTATAGAGTACAGAAAATGACTTCCCATAAAATTTCTCTCTCTCTCTCTTTAGAGGACTGATTTGATATTAAAGAAATTAAGAGCTAAATAAGTAAGTTTTATCATTTTGAGCTTCAATTCCTATACCTCCGGGCCTGGGAAATGAGCAAATTTTATTCTGATGTATGCTCAAACACCTTTTTATTAGGCCATCAGACTTTGCACAGAAGCATGGTAGGTTGACCCTTCTACTGAACCATAATTCAAAGTAGATGATTAACAAACATATTTACTTGATGGTATTGCCTTAAATCACACTAAGTAGTTTATTATTCTAGATAGAATATCAAGTCTCTGTATGAATTTACTGACTTCATATTTTGTCCAGTTAACCCCTTCAGGACCCTTGAAATGGTTTCACAGTTTTCATCATGATTTTATCGAACTCTGTATAGAGTTAAAAAATTACTAGTTGCGAGACTAGCAGACTAAAAACTATGATTTTTTGGATAAAGTGATTTGTAATTCCACTAAACCATTTTCAAAGAAATCCACATAAAAATACTGTTATAGGGGGAATAACAGTTACAGATAGAGATAGGTCGCTTACTACTGAGCTAGTTCTTTCAGAAAAGCGAGTGTGTTGTGGCTCAGTAAGAAAAGAGTGTCGGTTCTTCTGAGATCGGAAGAGTCGGATCTACATTCACTCTTGGCTCTTTGCTCCCCCACCACCTCAACAGTGGGGTATTTAGGTATTTATCTAATAGCTCAATACCTCTGTGTTGTACCATCTCGATACAAAATTAAATATTTTCTAATACTGTTAAACTCTTCAGATTTACTAAGCTGTTGTTAAACTCTTCAGATTTACTAAGCTGTTAGAAATATGGGACCTTGCTTCCAAGTATATAAGCACTAATGTGACTTGCAGTCCAGTCCCCTGGGCCCACACGATTCTCTATCATTGCGGTTTTCAGTCCATTAAGCCCATTTCCTTTTTGTCACTAGAAGGGCTTACTGAACTCTAAGCCCATGCATAGTCTGTCACTAAAGTAGCTTCAAGTCTTAAAATCTTAAATACAGTTTTACTTTTGTAATTTGTTCACAAATCATATGACTTAGGTAAAGTACTTATTTTCCTCTGAGCAGTAATAATCCTCTAGTTTATAGATTTTTTTAAATTAACGTAGAAACTCAAGCCACAAAATGAAGACCATCTGTGCACCTATTTGTTTTTCTCTTTATTATTTTGAATACAATTCACTGTAATAATAAATAGTTAGTACACTCATGATGAAAAATTGACATTTTAATTCAAATACAGGCGCCTCAGGAGGAAAAGTTGTATCGAGCTCTACTACTATTATCAAACATGGTAATTCATTGATAACAGAAACGTCTACTGTGGCCTCATCATCGAGCAAGTCCGGAGACAGTGCCGATGGTATTTCTTGGAGCAAACAGTCTTATTCCTTCAAAAGTGACAAAAAGTAAGAATTCCTTTCAATACATTTTAACAAAACTCTTTTCTGTCGATCTCATAAAGCACATGAAACTGCCTTTCTGATTTACATTTAATGGTTCTGGGAGTTTATCTTTTAGATCAAGAAGAGACATGGAGTGGGGGTTATCGGAGGAGTTGAAACATGAATTTCGCTTAACCTTCCTATTTGTTTTTTGTCTATGTTTATAATATGTTAAACTAAAAATTGTTCACATTTAGAACACTAACAGGTCGTTTCATTTGACAATTTTAGGTACTTCTATTTAATTTTTTTTTTTTTTTTAAATAAAACCCTCCTCTCTTAGCACTCATTTATATAGGCTTTTTAATGATCCATTAAGCCTTATAATTCTTTTGGTCTTATGATTTTATGGCACTTATTTAGTTCATTTTTTTTTTTTTTTTTTTTTTTTAATATTAGGAAGAGTAAGCCAAATTTCTTTCCTTTGTATCAAATATCAATTCCCTTCAAACCATTGTCTAGTTTTAACACTAATCTCTGATCAAAAGAAGAGCACGGGATCTAAACAGTCATTACTTGCAAAAACTATTAATGAAATTTGGGAACTGTTTTTGAATTTGAAACTGTATTTGAAATTTGTTTTGCAGAAAATTATCTGAGAAATCTTTAATTGATTGAAATTGTGTAAAATTTAACTTATGCTCAAGTTTGTAAGATTCTTCAGTTATTTTAACACATCTTTTAATTTTATTAGAATGGACATTGTTTTTTTTCCCTAATTATTAAAAAGACATTTAACCCCATCAGTGCTGAATAATCCCATCTACCATGGAAGCCACCGCCTCAGGCGACCAGTGTCAATAAGCTTTTCTTCGCCATTTTATGATTCTATTATCACAATTTTACAATCTATTATTATTTTAACACTAGATTTACCAGACCTGGTACTGGTATAAATGTCAATAACGAAAAATATATTTGTTACTAATATATATATAAAGCAAAATTAAGTTCATTAAATGTATTCTCTACTTATAGCTACAAAAGTCATAACATCATTTAGGAAAGCAAATGTTATATGTAGTAGGAATTTTGAATTGAAATTGCACGACCAGTCAAAATGACCTGGTAAATCTAGTGTTAATGATGATAGGAAAATGTTACAAAATATATCAAGGAATCAAAAATAGCATAATCCTGATATTTGTTGAATGTGGTAATATTTTTCTTTGTTAATGTATTTTTTTTTTTAAATTATAAATTAAACTATTTGATCCACTTACATGAAAATAATTTTCACGTATTTGACGGGTCTCAATCGTCATATATAACTTGACAAACAAACATGACAAATTTGAGCCATCATCTATGACTCGTGCAAAGTAACTATATGACTTGTTTCAGTCAAATGTCTCAAAGGGGTTAATTGTGTTAGGTTTTAAATATTCGCATTACCAACATAGGCAATGCGAATATTTAAAACCTAAATTTTGAACTAATCAGATAAGTGAAAGTATTTTACATAATGAGTAACTTGTCATATTTCAAGATTCAGAATTATGAACATTATTTCTCAAAGAATGTAGGACTGTAGATTTAATTCGGTGAAGTATTTATCAACAAGAAATAAGGGATCTTGCTTTATCTTTTAGAATTATACTAAAATCTAACAATTTACTAGTGGTCATTCCAACTTTCAGAGCTTCGGACAACTCAACTAACTCTGTGACTGCTGTCGGTATGACAGAGTCCTCTAGTGATTTGAACCTTGACATGGTGGGACGTTCCAGTAAGAAGCTTACTCATCCCACAGCGACTAGAGCTAAAGCACCAAAAAGAAGGCCTCCTTCAACGCTTATTACTAAGGAGGTAAGCTAATTATTTATTTGGAAAACAACGTTACGAGTATAATAAATTTTCAAATCTTTATTTTTTAAGATAAATAATTCTCGAAGCTGGGATTTGGGCCAAAATCGTCCTGTTTTACGCTGATGTGCCTTGCCAATTAGGCTGCTGGGCTTCATTACAGCGTCACAAGTTAATTCGTCCATTGGAGCTAATGCTCAAGATAGACAGTTTGTCATCATATTCATCTGAATCGAAACAATGTTATTGTTGAATAAAGCTTAGAGTTGGTACCGTCCTGTGTATTATATTGTGGTTTAATAAATTGAAACCCTAGTTAGGATACCTACTCTCAGCCTAATTGTTTTCAGATAAATATGATGCTAAACCCGTCTATCTGATGCAGATGAATATCTGTTCATAACTCTGCCCTTGTTTTTTTTTTTTAGAATATCTGTTCGTAACTCTTCCCTTGTTTTTTTTTTTTAAGTGGACTTCACGCCTTATTATATGACTAACTCAATCTCTATCTATCTAAATCTATTTTTATTAAAATAATTTTATAAAAAAAAAATAACATTATGTCATTATTATGCCTGCTTATAAAAGCTTACATAAAAATATTTTTTGTTAACTTTTAAAAGTATTTAAATGATTTTGGATTCTGGGTCATTAGAATACTAACTAGCCATACCAAAATAATAATCAATACAACTTTTCCTTCACTGAGTTCTTGAAATACCAAAAATAGAATTTTTCAAATTGCCTAATTTGACATCTTCAATTTTCGAATTGTAGAATGATCTTTATATTTGACTGAGTCCTTAGCTTCTGCTAATCGTTCTTTCTTATGATAAAATGTTGTATTTTTAGAAATCATTAAAATATAAAGGAAATATTTTAATATATCTCCTGGTTTTGTTTTTTTTCAGCTTCTGAGCTCTCCAAGTTATTTCACATTTGTAAGTTATTAAATTTCAATCCCTGCAATCCCGTGATTATATAATTGCTTAACCTCTTAAAATGTTTTATTTTCCTTGCCATTTTAGTTTTTTTTTTTTTTTTTTTTTTTTTTTTTTTTAAATAAAAGTTAACAAATACAATTCAACCATAATGGCTTGTGTTTTGTTATTAATTACTTTAAAAAAATAAGAGTGAATTTTTTTTAGACTCGTTTATTTTCTATGTGGGGGTGAGGTTAGCTCAGTGGTAGAGCACTCGACTAATGAACTGGAGGACCAGGCTCAAAACCCGAGCGCGCACTAAAGATTTTTTCTTCTAGTGCTGCCGTTCGAGGGTTGGATTTGGGGTCCCAGCTCGTCCCTAGGCTCACCCAGCCTTTAATTAATTTAATTAATAATGGGTACCTTGGGTGCTAATGACTCTAGCAGTCGAAGCAGCCAAGGGGAAAATCAGACGGCCGGAGCATAGTGTTGACCACACTATCTCCCTAGTGTGCCGTATGGTCAAGAATCAGATACCTCTACAGTATCTGCCCCTCTGGGCCCTTGTGGCCTGTTACGGGACTGATTTTTTTTTTTTTTTTTTTTCTATGTTACAGTCTTAATTTTCTATAGAAGCAGCTCTGTAGAAGTTATTTTTTCCATCCCACACTTGTGTAAATAACTGTTCTTCTGTCGAATCTACTGTGCTTGTGGTCACATTGCAGTAAATATTTTAACTAAGTGAAAGGACTATCAGTAATATACCGTATAGCATTTAACCCCCCCCCCCCCCCAGTTGTACTACTTTGACTTCATTTTTCTCAAAACATTGAGTTTTTTACTTAGAGCCCTTGACCTCTGGGGTGCTCCAATAAGAGCTGCAATAAAAGGGCAAACCATGTAGAGAAATTTTAAACAAACTTGTCAATTTTAATTTGTTTTTTATTAACCCTACATCTGCATTAGAAAAATTTACTTTTCACCCTTTTAAAGTTTAAAATTACTAATTTAAATTAGATTATTACATACTCGAAACCTGTTGTCTTAATTTCATTACTTTTAAATAAATTTGTAATCTTAAATTTGCTCCTTTAAATTTACAAAGTATTACAATAGTTATATTTTGCTCGTAATACGATTGATTATTTTAAGCCAATGTTTATTCTCCTGAGAGAAAGGTAAGACCTCGATTGAAGCCTATAGATAGTTTTAGGCTTGTTTCCCTAATTCTATTTATTTTTCAAATCCAAGAGATAATCCATTAGCTTGAGCATTCATTAAACACTACCATATTGTTTTGCTTCAACACTAATCTTTCTTACTCTTCAGCTTGTAAGTCTTTATTTTGTCTGTGGAGTAGAACTCCTATAATTTTAATCTTCTGAATGTGCATATAATGTTAAATTAATTTGTTCTTCTTACTTGGCTGAGGACAAATAGTTTGGAAAGAAATATGGATGTAGGTGATAATTCAGAGTTTTCCAACTTTTTGTCGCTATCTATTCTTAACTTGTCTTATATTTTTGAGTTGACTTATTACTGAAATGACTTAATTTTTGTAAATAACTCCTATACAGATTTTATTAGTATAAAAATCCCACTGCTCTCCATAAGTGCCCCCAGAATTCAATCAACCCATCAAACATTTCTTGATGAATGGCTTTATGAATACTATCAACTGTGGAAAGAATTATACAAAACAATGTGTTGTTTACTATTTGTATTATTCTTTTCAGATTGGTTGCCTTGGTTGGATTGTTTATTTGCAAAACATAGACTGGAATGGACTAAATAATGAATAAACTTTTGGTCTCCATTGTCTTTTTTATAACAACTAATGCAATAACTACTTAGCTCATAGAATTCATTCTGCAATTGAAGAAACTTAAAATATTTTAATTTATGACAAATCCCAATTAAAACATTTTTTCAACTTGAACCTTTCTAAAATTATTATTATTTTTGCCATTAGTCAGTTTTGTGCTATTCCTGGTAATTCAGAATGAGTAATAGCAGCACATATCAGTTGTTTGATAAAGATCCTGTCCTCCCATTATAACTGACAAAACAAACTGTCAAAAAAACTGCTATCATTCTAAATGCCTAAACTAAATTGTCTTCCATTTTGTGTAAAGGATCTTAAAAATGGTGACGATGAATATGAAGATGATGAAGAATCAGCCGAAGATACGTTAATGAATGGCGATGCTGACGCCCACGTTGAGAAACCTAGTAATGCGCCTCCTTGGGTTGAAGAACTCAAACAGAATCAAGCTAAAAAATCATTACAAAATAGCATTCAAGGTAAGCTCTATTGAATTTTTTTAAAATCTGTTCCTTTTGTATTCATGGTGGGTAGAGTGCTTTTAATTTATCTTCACTAATTTGTTGCTACCGGTTTATATATATATTATTTTTTTAAATTTAATTTTCTTAGTTATGATACATACTTCAAAAATATCATTTTTGTATAGTCAACTGAACCAAGATCTTAACAGATTAATCTTATTTCCTTAAGCCTATGGAATACATTTGAAAGTACAGAAACCTTTAGAACAACCTGTCCCATTTCAGATGTAGTAGAAATTTATGAAATGCTTTATTTTTTTTTGTTAATTCGAAATACAAAATATATTAAAAGGCCAAAGAACAAATTATTCCATTTTTTTATTAGGATAATAGTGTACTAAAAAATCAATGATTAAAAAAACATTTAATTTGATGCTTTTATAAAATTATATTATAAAAGTATTCAAAAATGTTCCAAAAATATTTCGATTTAGCATCCCTCTTTAGCGTTATTTGAGTTCTTCCAAAGATTTTCCCACAAAAATAAGAATGCCCCCTTTACACAACAAGTATAGTTACGTTTTTACTGATAGCACCCTGGACTATAGTGCCAATTCTATCTAATTTTTTAATAGTTTTGATTAATTTATCAGACAATAATATCTAATGAAAGACTATCTTTACTTAAGTCTAGCTTGTAGGAATTAAACTAATTAATAAATAAATTAATCTCAGATGTAAATATTGTTTGGAATAGCTATAATGTCCTTATGAAATCATTCTCCCTGTACTTCATTTATAATCACCTCGATTTTATGGGAATCAAACTTAACTGATATGGAAGTAGTGAATTTTTTAATTTTTACAACCAAATAAAAGTTAAATACGTTTTATTTTCCACAAATTCGATATAATTATTTGCTTTGTGAAGAAATTGTTCTACTTAAAGAAATTACCACCAAGCATTAGATTACATTACATTAACCCTTATTTATTTTTTTTTTATTTATTTAACCCTTATTCTGGCAAGAAGTTTTGCAAGTTGTTGTGGTTTACCAAACAAAATCACTGATATAACCTGTTGATAGTCTTCCAACTGCCACAAAATGCTACCATTTAGCCGCACTCCCCTGGGAGATGGGAAAAGAGAAAAATAGTTGTAGCCCGACTCCCATTTTTCAAAAATTGCTAAGTCAAGGTGTCATATGTGACACTTAGCCAGAATAAGGGTTAAGGAATGGTTTTCTTAGAGTTATGGTTGATATTGGGACACATTTTTGTTACTCCTGGCCAATCCAATTATCTCTGCTATCCAGGCATAAAAAAACAAAGATTTTTTTTGTCCCAACTTTGCTGATAACTATGACCGAGAAAAAAGTTAATCATTTTTAGATTAAAAAGGATCAACTACTGATGTTCTTCATATCTTAACTTTTTTTTTAGGACTGGTTATATCCTTTCATATTTCTCTTTGAATGTGGCAGAAAGACCATTGGGCAATGTTTTGGTATATAACTGTTGCTCAAAAGAATAAATATGCTATTTCTTAAGTTATTAATAATAAGGCTCTTTTTTTTGTTTTTCTTTTTTTTTTCTAAGAGTCAGTTACATTATTAAAGAGTACCATATTATTTTCTTGAGAATAATTAGGATTCTATATTTTTTCTTTCATATAAAATAAAAATTAGTGCCAATTAAATACAATTAATGTTAGATCAAATATTTAGCAGATTCTTTTTTTTTTCTAGGTACAAGTAATTCTAAAGTAACCTGTGAGGAGGCATTGAATGAACCTTAAGTGGTTCTCAATGTTAAAAAGTTGAATCTGATCAAACATATTCACATTCATTAGATGTTAGTTTTTTTTTTTTTTTTTTTTTTTTTTTCATTTTCCAAGATCACTGAATGATAGAATGAGATATTGTCCAGTCACAATCTCACTGCTGATATTATTTATTTAAATTTTAACGTCCATTATTATGAACTAAGAATTTTAGGGCGGGTTATCTATAGGTTACCAGCCCTTTTCTAGCCAGGATAGGGCTGCTGCCTTTTCTTCTTTCTAAAGAAAAGCCACCACCCCATACTGGGGATCAAACCCACGACGGAGTGATAAGTGCTCCTGCCTTCAACACTCACGGCCTCCGGGCCTGAGTATTTAATGCTGATGTCAAATCAGGGCCATGTCCATTTATGTATTTTGTTCTTATTTTAATGCCTTCGTTATTTATTATACATGGTTCCTTGGCTCCTCCAGGACCAGTGGTATGCTTACTCTTTCCATTGTCGAGAAATTCTCATATTTAGCATAACAAATGTTACTATTATCCTTCTCTCCCAGGTGGACAGCAAACCGATGTAAGATAACTCTATTTCATTAAAAAATGCAAACACAAATCATTTTAAGTTTTCTTTTTTAATGTCCCATTTTATCGGTGGTCATAGGGAATAAGGTTAAAATCAACTTTTCAGAGAATCTCTTTAACAGAGAATTAACAAAGAAAACTTGCTATTTTACGAGATTTCAAGAAACTCATATCTTTATAAGTCTGTCTTTAGTGACTTCTTTATACTATGCATAAGTGTTAGGAGATAATCATAATGCAATTAACTCTTTTTGCACATTTTCTGACTTTCCAACTTATTCCTTGTAACCATTGATATAAGGATTAAGAAAATCATTTTTGGGGGTTGTACCTTTCTCCCCCCCCCTAGAGAAAATGGAATCTACAACCTTCGGCACAGAATATTATGTTAGGACTTAACGCCCATGGCCATTAGACCTCCAGCTGAAACAAAAACAATCTGAAAGCACAACTAAAACTACAAAAACATATCATAGCATATCAAATTCCTTCTTCTTTTTTTTCAAGTACGTATAAACTACATCTATAAAATCGCTCCCTACAAAATTATGTTATGTTTCTATTTTTTAGATAGCTGTCTCTGGTTATAGGGTAGGCCTATTTAAATCAGATTAAATCAATAAAACTTGCTCAGAATTCTTGTTTACTTGTCTGGTTGTAGAGGCTTTTCAGTTACTTTCGATGTCAGGAAAAAAAATTAAGAAAATATGTTCTTAGGCATGCTAATCCAGCCGTGGTCATCTAAGTACAGTTAAATAGGCACCACTGGAGATTTAAAGTTCCTGTAAAACATTTCCCTTATACAGCCAAAATCTTTTTGAGTGGTGCTTGTTTCCCTGAGCGAAAAGGCCTTGAGGACAAAGGGTAACATTACTAAAGTTAGATATCTTTCTACATTACCATAACATAATGGATTTTTAAAAGGACTTAAAGCCAAATTTCAGACCCTTATTTATTATAATAATATACCTGTACTTCTTTTTTTAAAGTATTTCTAATTATTATTTTATCTTGTTTCAAGGAAAAACTAGAGTAGTTATAGGAATGTCGTCCTCAGCATCAGAAAGATTGGTCTCTGAGAAAACAGTAACAGAAAAAACTTTTACTGAGAAAGCAGAGAAAGTAGTTAGTGAAAAAACAGAAAGGGCAGTCACTGAAAAAGTGGTTTCTGAGAAAGCAGTCTCGCCAGAAAGCAGGACTTCCTCTCTGGTTACTTTGAGACAACAGCCAATAGTTGGTCAAAGACCACAATCTATGATATCGAACTTCAAGGCTTCGTCAAGTCCTCCGCTTTACACAACACTTTCTTCAGAATCCATCACCGTATCACTTAAGCAGTGGAACGACTTACTTGAGAAGGTGAGCCGAAATGGTTTCTTTTTTTAAACAGACCTTTACACATATTAATATAAACAAGAAATATAAATATAGTAGACTCTCTCTTATCCGGCGTCGTCTGATTAGAAAAAACGCCGGATTAGAGAATTCAGTTAGAAACGGTCACTTATTTATTTGCAAAAACCTTGTTATTTGTTAATATAATAATTTTTTTTTTTTTTTTTTTTTTTTTTTTTTTACGGCGCATCTACATCTTGGCCATTAGCGCCGTTAATATAATAATATGTACCATTTTTAATGTTGCATATTTAAGTAAAATTTAGTAGAAGTATTTATTTTCTTAGTAGAAACACAAGTTCCTGTCTCTAAAACGAAACACATATGGCTTCTTTTGCCTTTCATTCAATGAAATAATATAAAACAAATGTTTGGCTGGGTAGGAAGGGAAGGTTTTCTAGGAACCCTCGAGCTGATCTAGCTCGGGCGAGTATCGGTCACTCATTCTTCTTGGAGACCTCCGGATTAGAGAGCGACAGATAAAGGATAGTCTACTGTATAACAAATAAATTATGTTAGTGATTAAGAAATCCAAGAAACAAACAACCCAAAATCTTCCTCTAAATTGAATTTGTTCAGGCTTTCAAGTAAATATTATTTTCATCAATTTCTGAAAATTTCATATTTTCTCCTATCCTAGGCTATAAATAAATTAAATTTTTATTCATTTAATTCAGGTAAAGTTTTTTGGTTTTTAACACATTCCAAAAGGATGTCTTTATTAAGGTTGCATTCATGAAAACATTTTTGGAAAATTTCTTCAAATCTTTATCGAATCTTAGGCACCATAAATGACCCCTGTTAAAAGTTAGATATATATTTTTATTGTTCACATAAGGGCCCTGGAAATGAATCTGGTCAAAAATTATTTTTTCAAAATAGACATATTTGTCCTTGAAATGACTGTTTTTGCGCTGATGGGGTGAAACAGACCTCAGATTCAAATTCAGCGACCTTCAAATGCCCTTAAACCTGACTTGCTGGGGTGAAACGGACCGGATTCAGCATGTCGAAATACATAAGAATATAAGTATGGTGTCTTTGAAAAATACCACTTTTTTTATTTTGTGTGCCACACAAATTAATATCAGTTTTTGTGTTATATTTAATATCAGCACATCAGATTCATCCATCCCACTAAAAATTGCTTATTTTTTCCATTGTAATGCATAATACATTTTTAATTCTTAATTTTAATTTCATAAATAGATGTAAGAATCTGTAATAGAGTTCATCTATCCAGATAATTCGACATTTTCGAACTAATTCAGGAAGGTAAGTGCTCTCTCTTACCTTGTAAGTTGCCTCTTGCCATCATTTAACTATATTCACTTCGGTCATTTGATTAAACTTGGTAAAAATGTTTTTTATATTATAATTTTCTGGACATTTGGGGACCTAATGTCTAAATTTATCAAATTCATTTGCAACTAGCAAACCTACACACTAAAGGTAGGTACACATTGGTAGTCCTCGTTGCACGATTTGTTTAGATGGTCTAGAGACTGGCTGATATGGTCTAGGCTTGAGGCATAGACTTGGTCTATAGGCACCAATCTTTGTCTCGTGTCGCGTCCACCCTTTGATGTGATTATTTCAGTCTCGTCTTCGAAGCCAACCATGGAGGACATTGTTTTTTGTGGATTGAGAGCGTGTTTAGCAATAATTATTAGTGAACGTAATCGTTGGTGGGTGCACGAAGTGCTCTTAGAATAATCTAGCTTTGTTAATGGACTATTAAATAAATTAAGATTGGAAGAAGCCATGGGTTTTAGGAAATTCACCTGGCTTATGCCTACTGATTTTGAAGATTTGCTTCTGATGGTTGGAGGGATAATAATGAAGCAAAATAAAAATTTTATAGAAACTATCCCAACTTCCCCAATACAAAGTCCGGTAATCTTAAATTTAAATTTTTTTTTTCATGGGCCTTAGAATAATCAAGCGTTTGTCCTCAAAATTTTTAGGTATCATTGTTGGAGACTAATTTTGAATCACAAATTGGAATTCTTACAAAGGCTGTGAAAGATTTGACTGGGAAGCTGGAAGATGAACAACAGAGAAGATTGGTTATGCAACAAGAGCTGGAAAGACTCACAGACCTTGTAACACAAGTTTAATAGTTTTATCGGGACCAGAAGATTGAGTTATTGTTACTTTGTACATACACGCTTTTATTTTGAGGGTAATTTTATCTTCTGTCTAATAGCAAGTGTATTTAAATACACAGTCAAGACAGAAAATGTTATTATATTTTTATTTTCTTAAATAATTTTTGTGTAAATATTTTGTGGAAGGTTTAAGTACTTATTATTTTTTTTTAACAAAATTGTCTAATTTATATCTAGTAATGAATTGGAAAATATATCATTCCATCATAGCCATATTATTTCGTTAAAAGACAAATTTCAGTTGTGCAAAAGAATGTTTTTGAAACAACTGCACAAAACTTGTACATTACAATAAGACAAATGATGGAGGCACTCCGTTACAATTATTTCTTTCTTCTTTTTATATGTATTATTCTTGTCTCATCTCCAGTCATTCGTTTTCTTATTATAAATACCTCTTTTCATTAAATTTAAATACAGTTGAGCATCTTTGTTCTAATCCTAACTAAAAAAATGAACTAATTGTTCATACAAATATTTTTAACTCTACAAAAATCATTGGACTAAAATGACAAAAAAATTGATAATCTATGGCAGTGAAGTGTATTCTCCAAAAATTCCAATATATAATGGAATTATATACCTTAAATATTCCTAGAGAAATGATATCAATATATTGATATAATAACTTGAAATCATTTTTATAATCATACAAAAAGTTTTGTGTATGATATTTGGCATGAGTGCTTCTTCTGATAATATCCAAGTTTTCTGATAAGTGGTTCGAATACCTAACAGAAAACATAAGTAGCCAAAACAAATTGTAGTGACAGCCAGTGAAATATCACTCACAAAATATGACTGTTGAGTGGAAATCCGACCCCAAAGAAACAAAATTATGAAACCCAGCAAAGTAGCTTGAGAAAAAATATATCTGTATGTAAAAATCATATTTCTTCTGCCAACTCAATGTCAAGCCGATCGTGGCAAATGCAGAACCCGCATATATGCGTCTAGAGCAGGGAGGGGCACTACTTTTCACACGCCCGTACATGCGCTCAGAACTTTAAAGGGTTAAGTTTTTTTGATCCAACTTCATTTCCATGAAATGAAGTATGATGGACTCAACGTGTGTAACAAGCATTCCAATGACCTCGATTGAAGTGACTCATGAATTTATCTACGTACCTATAATTGTATTTTCCTATTATTTAATTAAGGATGAAAAATCATTTTTAATGCTTAGGTCCTATTTAATTTTTAAAGTTTTTGAAACTTTATTTATTTATTTTTTTTGGTTCCCTATTTCAAATCAAAATCTTAATTCAAGTTCTGATAACTAGCTAGTTACAAATTATCTAGTGTTTCCCTCCCAGCAATACCCTTGAATGTAACTGTTTTTTTTTTTTTGTTGTTTTTTTTCGGCCAGTATTGCTTTACAGATCGAAATTGCTCTGAAATAGTAATGTCTTTAAAATATTATTATATATTATTATTAAAAAAAAGTGAATTTTATTTGTAAAAAGAGTCAAAAATAATTATATTTATTTATTTCCACATAGTGGTAAACTGTCTGTACTTTTTTTTTAGCATAAATATGTTTTATGTCTGCTGGCATTTGCGCATGCGCCTATGTGATTACATAGGTTTGTCAGGTGGACCTAAAGCTTATTTATGTTCTTTGAGCAGGAGGCTCTAAACAATTTTTTTTTTTTTTTAATTTCACCCTTTATTGTTGACATAAATTATTGGAATTCAGTTTGTAGCCAGGTTAGTAAGGCAAGGTTTTTTTTTTCTTCTTTTTTTTTTTTTGATAACCTCCAACCCCAGTGGGAATGAAATCCTCAGCCCTAGGAACAGAGTGTTCATATACTTAGAGATGCAACTCTTCTGTTTTCTTGGTTACTTCTTACATTTTATGGCAGCATGGCTAACTATAGCTCGACCTTCCCCAACTCGAGCTAGCCTTCCCTCACATGGGCTGGAGGCAGCGCGTTTTCTCCATATATATATATATATATATATATATATATATATATATATATATATATACACACACATAGAATCACAATGTTTGTATTCCTCAAATTTTCTTTCCCAGGGCAAGAGCATCCAATAAGATTTGAAAGAGAACATTTTTTTTTTTTAATTTAGGTTATTTAATTTTAATACCAAAGGATTCTCCTGAGTAAATAACTTTTTACCTCGTGTTCAATCCTTCAAATAATGATAAAACATTACTTATTAATGCAGTATGATTTAAAATATAGACTAAAATAATATTTTTGTCTCACTGGTGCTCAACTGTAATTTTAGAACTCTATATTAACTTAGATGCCAATTTTCTACAAGTGCCACACTAGTAATTGTAAGTTTATTTATTTTTTTTAATGACTTTATAATATAAGCATTGAAATAATTATTAATACTTATTAAAAATATTCATTATTCGTCCAAATAGTTAAAAGGTGCTTAATGCTATTTTATTGATAGAACATTAAAATGTTATATTTTGCTTCAAAATAAGAAAAATGCAAAATTATAGCCTAGTTTTTATATGATGAAACCATGTATAAAAGTAGGTGAAAGTGGACTACCACTGAACTCCCTGATGTAGTTGGTTAATTTTATAATAAACAATTTATTTATATTATGACATTTTGGAAGGTGATATTTTTACTTTGTTACAAAGATATTTGTATTCATATTTATTAAATTTAAATAGTTTTTACGCAACGAAGTATAATCAAATAAATTATGATCAAATGAAATCATATTGAATAGTTGACTTTGTATAAAAATTGTCTTGTAAATATGATCTGCTTCTAAATGATCCCTTTTGCGTTGTAAAGTTTGGAACTTTATGAAGTAAAAAGTAAATTCTGGCTTAATCACTTTTAAATGATTGCTTTTGATGTAATGAAATTTAATGTCTAACGTGCTCATAGTTGAAAAAATTATTTAAGTTTTTTAAAATTATAAATTGTTGACAATTATAAAAAATTTATTCTTTCCTGTTATAGTGATATTTAATTTTCAGTTTTTATTCCTGCAGGTATAGAAATAATTATTATATAAATAATATAAACTTTTCTGGAAATATTTAACATAATTGTTGAAATAATTTCTATTAGTTACACTAATACATTCCATTTTTTAGAAAATGTGTACATTCCTTTAAAAAATATTATAATTAAAAAGAAATATTATGAGATTAAACTAATCAAATTACTGAAACAGTATCTAATTTATTTGCTGTAAAGAAATTTAAATGTTTTTTTATTATTTACTACAGTATTTAAATAATTATCGTCTTTTTTTCGGTCTTTCAGAATATTTATTCAGTACTTAAATAATAATATTTATGGTTTGCTTATTGTCTTCTTTTTTAAAATAAAAGGGGGGAGGATTAATTCCCTATATATTTAAATTAGAAAGAATTTAACATAATTATTCATTTGATAATTTTAGGTTTTAATAACATATTCTTTCCTAACATCCAAACACCCTTTTCCCTAAATTTTACATTCCCCATATTATTGTACTAAAATTTAATTTTATCAAAGTATTAATTAGAAATTTTAGATGTATTACAATTTTTAGAAGATTTAAGTAGTTATTTTAGTGAAATCAAGTTTGTAAATATAAGATTTTATTTTGTAACCATTAAATTTATATCAATTTTGTACATGAAATATTTTTATATTGTTAATATTCAGCTGAAATCTGAATTTGAACTCTAATGTAAATTATGTTCAAAACTGCATTTACCAAACATTTTAAAGTTGTACTTAAATTGACTAATATTATAGCTAAGTAATTACTATAACCCTTTTTACATTTTATAACATCATGCTTGCGCCTAGAATTAATTATGTGCTGTTAAATAGTGATATTTCTTTTAAATTAATTGTACTTCTCACCATCTATTTATTTATTTCATGTAACAACTGTTTAATCTGGATTAAATGAAAATTTCTTATTTTAAATACAAAATGGACAAGGTTAAGATGTTGTTATAATTTAATCAGAATATTTAAAGTATTATCAAAATTAACAAATGGTAAAATATTTGTCTTGTCAATGATCGATCATTTTCTAAATAATTTATATCTGTTGTCTTCATGAGGTCATTGTAACTCCTTTTAATGATAACATTTTCATGAAATATAACTATACTAATAGTAACTTATTCTTGCATGATTTTTATTTAACTGATTTTAATTCTTTCTTACCATGTCTCATGTTAATGAAATGAAATGTGATTGATTAGTTTTAAAAACAATAAATGTTATGTTCGGTTTATAAATATTTAAAACCTTATATTAAGTTGTTGTTTTCTTTGATTCTCTGCCTGTAATATTTTTTAATTACTAATTTAATCCTTATATCCTATTTTCCGTTAAAATAATTTTTTAAGTAAAATACTTTTCCAACAAAATAAGAAAATGAATACCCTGCCGGAAACTAGAATCACATTTATTTATCTTCAGAATTCGAACCATTTTATTATTGATAAAAGACATTTTATTGCAAAAAAGAAAATTCTTAAGTAAAGGATACAAATTTTCTGATAACATGAAAAGCATTCACAATCGAAATTACAACAGAAATGTACTCCTATTAGTGACTTATGTTGGGCTTAGTTGGCTGGTCGTGGTTCTTCATGCTTTGTCAGGTTGGACTAAAATGGTCAAGAAATCTTCTGCAATGTTATTGACATAGCTCAACATCAAAATAATCAACTCACACCCCCTTATTTAAATTTAAATATCCTAGAGTATACATCTCAAGTAAAAACTCAGTCTACATTTTTTAAAGTCAACGCATGACAATGGTTAAAAAGAGTAAATTCAAATAACTAGGAAAAAGTCATTTTTAGTTTATTTCAAATATACTGAAAAATTAAATGATATTAAGGCAAATAAAAAAGTTAATTAAATATATATATATATATCAGTCTCATAACAGGGCACAAGATCCTAGAAGGGCAGATACTGGAGAGATATCTGATTCTTGACAATACAGCACACTGGGGAGACAACGTATTAGTATTATATTCTGGCCACCTGATTTTCCCCTTTTCATATCCCAATAAAGGATGGGTGTGCCTTAGGATGGCTGTGACTGTGGAAGATAAACTTAGGTCCTCCAGAACATGAGACATTTGCTCTACCTCTGTGCCAAACTAGCCCATGTATTTGTGTGTGTGTGTGTGTGTGTGTGTATGTATGTATGTATATATATCCACACACAGAAAAAACCCATATAACACTTTCGCAAGTGATGCTACTCGCGAGTGTCCCTTCAGAAGGGCACTCCTCCATTACTTTTCCCATTAGATTCAAAAGGCTTGTAAATGGAGGGGATTCACTTTTACAGCTGCTGCAGCAGAAGTGTTAAGTAATAATGGAATACATACCTCCTATAGCAGAAGCAGTCTCACCCTGTCCTTCTTCAGACTGTGATACTTCATATATGCCATTTCGGTGAGGTTGGCATACGGTATATGTTGCAGTGTCCCTACATTCCTACAGCTCAAAACATTCCATGAAAACAAGCCATTCAGTTCAATTTCAACCTGCTCAAGTAGATGCATAATTTGATCTGTATTGCAATGGCGAAGAACGTGCTCTTCCAGGGAGACATGAAAAATCTGTCAGTGTGTAAAAATATGCATTTTTAATCAGGTTCGAGTTTAAACACTCTAGAGGCCTTGTGCTACCATTTCTCCTGCTTATTCAAAGACAGAATAAGCTTTTTGTAAGTTAGCTCTTTTATCTATATGATGGGATTATTGAATTCCCTATCTCCAATGACTTACAAAATACGTGTACAATAACAAGCATGGGAAACGGATATTGAGAATAGCTGATGGATAACATTATTATTAGTATTATGGACCGGTAAAAAAGAAGTTGGAAATTCAGGCATTTGACGATGATTTTTAATTTAAACGGTAAAAATATGTCAAAACCCTTAAAAATAAATTTTTCAGTTCAGAAAAAATAACTTTTTTTTTTTTTGTAATAGCGTTTTAGTTAACTAACTATTCCAAGTTCTAGATTGTTAGAATTCCATTCACTCCGCCCCCTCCGAAATTAGCCCAGCCCCCCCCCCCCCAAATTATTTCCTATATACGCCCATTCTAGGAAAGTAATACATATACCCGTGCTTCACCATGGCAGATAAGTAATTTTTATATTACGTTAAATGAGGTATGATTAAAATTAACGCTACTACATAATTTTGTACAGCTTATTTTTGCACGGACTTTAGAGTTACCCAGGAAAGACCATGTGGAGGTAACCGTGCTTGTTTCCGTTGGGGAGTAAAAAAAGAAAAATACAACAACCACTTAAAAAGTTAGGTAAACAGAGACAAATACACGTTGAAAAGAATAAAACTAACAACTTTGAAATTTTACGCACTTATCTCTTCGATTGACATCGAACATAACAACAGAATCGTTTTTGTAGAGAATTTAGTAACCTTTCGAATAGCCGCCTTCTACGATTTCCCAACCGTTTTCGAGATATTTTAGAAAATATACTGAGATCCGAAAACTTTGTATCACCATTAATACAATGTTTTCTATATACTTCTTACCTCCAAACGATACCAAATTTTAAATATCTTAGATTAGATGAATACTAAATACCTGGTACAAGTTTCAAGCGAATCAATCATCGTTTCTGAATGCCCAAAAAGAAAATTAGTTTAGAAAAGTATTTCTATCAATTTTTCTCGTAAACGGTTACAGAAATCGCTTTAAAAATGGGTTCATTCGTTGTTCTACGCTAAGGAACCTATATAACGAGTACCTGCAAGCATATGGACTCGAAAATGTCAGCGTTCCGATTTTTCTCCAAAAACCATGTTCCAGTAAAGGGATTCAGCTGGTTAATGAACTTGACCTTTCAAACAATTTTGTACCACAAGTCATCAAAATCGAACCATTTTGGAGCCGATGAGGAACTTCTTAATAATTCAAACCCCCCTAAAAGTACTTAAACATTTTAATATAAAAAAAAAACTTTCTTAACGAGTGTTTACATTCTAAATGGATTGTCCGTGCAAAATTTCAAATTTTTGTGTCAAGTGGTTCGGGATATTATTACCCCCGATGGACTGTTACCAGGGCGTAAACTCTATGAGGGACAAAATCACAGTTTATTTCTACTAATTCAAGGTCTGCCATCATAGTTGAAATTATTTATTTTTATTTAAATTTTAACGTCCATTTATTATTAAATACGAATTTTAGGACGGGTTACCTATAGGTTACCACCCTTTTCTAGCCAGGATAGGGGTGATGTAGTTGAAATTAACCTCAATTAAAAAAAATACTATGAAATAGATACAGTACGGTAACAGCTGTTCTTTTATCATCCTAGCAACGCATGGTGCCTACGCTTGCCTGCCAACTAAAACTTTAATCCCCTCTAAAAATTCTAATATCAAAAAATCCTTTCTTAGTGAATGTCTAAGTACTATAGAGAGTGTCCATGCAAAATTTCAAATTTTTTTTTGTCGAGTGGTTTAGGCTGGGCGATGATAGGTCAGTGAGTTATATATATATATATATATATATATATATATATATATATATATATATATATATATATATATATATATACATATATATACACATGCATACTCACACTACATATGCATACATGTAAAAAATCGAACTACTAGTTGTTTTGTGAAGTATAGGTTATGAAACAACGACATTTTTCTTCTAAACTTCTAGGTTTACATCATAAGCAGATTTTGTCACTGTTTGGAGAGAGTAAACACGCTAAAAGACCCCGAACTGAAACCAACTATTCCAACGTGTTTATCTAGGATACAATGGCAGTTTTACTGAAATTAGATCCTAATTGCATAAGATTGAATACTCACGCAATGGTAATTTTGTAGAAGCGAGGCCACGGTGACAACTTGCTATAGGCCAAGGCATACCTACTTAACTTGAACGAAGGCCGCACTGTTCATATGAATCCAAGGATTTTAAAGGAATATGGAGGTTTCAGTGTTCATGAGGCAATTCAATTATACTGCTATTTTTATTAAAAAAAGTAAATATATGATATCGTTCTCTATATTATGTTCCGAGCGTTTCATCAAATCTGAAACATTTTGAAATGCCACAAGGAATAAGGATGTTATGGAAGGTGGCGTAGTTTGAGAGAAATGGACTTTAGAACACAATGCAATTTGTTACTCCCAAAGAGGCTCCATACTAATCATAGGAATGTTTTTTAGCGCATTTCCTTCTTCCCTCTATGGGGAGGAAAACCGCTTATGACGTCAACCTTATGGCGCAATCCGGAAGTGCCAATAAGAAATGTCACGTTTCAGATCCTATGGGTCACAAAAATATTGAATGTTCGTATCTGTGTGTGTGTGTGAGCATTATATATATATATATATATATATATATATATATATATATATATATATATATATATATATGGCAGCAGACCATTTTATAAGCCGTGGTACAAAGGCCCTTGGCAAGGTGAAGGACATACTGGTCAGGGGGAAGGTGAAATCCTGGGAGACTTCTATAAGGTGGTTTGACTCCATTGTTGCGGCAACAGCTTTGCACGCGTCAGAAGTTTGGGCTTTGAGCCATATTGACAAACTAGAGGGTCTCCAAATTAAATTTCTTAAAAATATTTTCCATTTAAGTCGCACTACTCCAAATCACTTCATAATGAAGTGATTTGGAGATATATGTAAGAATGGAATCTGGATGTTCACCTTTAGGGGTGGCAATATTGAGGAGAACCATCAACTGGTGGATCACCCTTCAGTCTATGGAGCCCAACGAATTACCAAGGAGATGCTACGATAAAATCTTAAATAGGACCTCTTTTCATCCTGAGAAACTTCAAGACTCGTGGTTCGCCCCTCTTCACAGCATTCTAGCCAGCTTGGGGTATAAGGATATATTTCGATCCGCGAACGTCAACTGGCTGCTGAAAAATAAGAACGAAATCCTAGAGAGATGGAACAACCACCTCATATCTGTTGACGTTGAACGTGTACTTAACTCTAAGTACAACCCTGTGTATCGTCAGCTAAGCTCTCTTAGTTATGGTGAGGAGTACATCAAGTCTGAGGTACCAATAGAATGGAAGAGAGCCCTCATGCAGCTCAGACTCTCAAGGGACTCGGAGTTGAGGCTGTATCTTAAAGGCACCTCCTACAGGATCGACACAGGACTAGATTGCACTATATGCGACCTCCGGAAACCCGAGACACTCGCCCATTTTCTCCTAGAATGCCCAATCTATAGATCTGCCCGCACTACATACCTTCAAGATATCCATCCAGAGGTTGATGAAGACAATCTTCATCAACCTCTGAAAGAGCTGATTCTTTCACCTTCGAATAAGGACTCACTGTTCAGGCTGTTCCGCTTCACCATGTAAGCTCTAATGACAAGATTGTTTGTGCTTTGTGAATAGTAGCAAGTAATTTTTTTTTTTTTTTTTATTTTCATAAATTTATCTATTGTACTTTTCTGTTTATTATGATGAAGATTTATATTATTTATATTTATTACGATCCAATGAGAAATGTTTTTCTTTTTGTTTTTTTCTCTCTTTTCATTTATTATTATTTATCTATTATAATGTTTTGTAGCCAGACCCCTGTAACTGTTTTTCAAACAAAATACAGAATTTTATATATATATATATATATATATATATATATATATATATATGTGTGTGTGTGTGTGTGTGTGTGAGTGTGTTTTTTTTTTTTTTTTTTTTTTTTTTTTTTTTTTTTTTTTTTTTTTTTTTTTTTTTTTTTTTTTTTTTTAGGGTAGGGGAAAAATCTTGCGTGAGACGAAGTGGACAAAGCCACTACAGTGTGAGATTCCTACTCACTAAAAAAACACCTCCCTATACACCTCAACCACCCTACGGAACCGCCCTCAGGCACTACTTCGCAGGGGGGAGTTGGCCCTAAGCCTTCATTAGTGGACTACATTATTTTGAGCCGTAGTCAGGCCCTTTCTCTGCCGTTCTTCATTTCGTAGCTTTTTGGCGATGAGAGCAGAGTATTCTGACAGAGCCTCCCAGTTCTCGGTATTAGCCAGGATGAGGCTGACCACATTTTCTGGCTTCAAGGGCTCGGCCAGTTTTCGGTCCAGTTCTGCCTTTTCGATGCGAAATCTCTGGCATTCGAAGAACACATGTTCTGCAGTCTCATCTTTAGGGGCGCATGTTGGGCATGACGACTCATCATCCAACTTAAAACGAGCTAGGTAAGCTCTGAAACAGCCGTGTCCAGTGAGCATTTGAGTTAGATAAAAATCTACTTCTCCGTGCTTCCTTTCTCTCCATGTTTTGATGAGAGGTATTAAACGATGTGTCCATCTTCCCGATGTTGAAGCATCCCAACGCCTTTGCCAGTTCTCCATCGTCAAGTTCTTCTCCTCTTTTTCGATAGTCTTCCAATGGGCGTCTGGATCTCTCTTCCTTCGATAGATCCTACCACGCTCTTCTGCCAAGAGGTCAATTGGAGGCATATCTGCAACGACACACGCTGCATCATACGAAACGGTGCGAAAAGCTCGGCAGGCACGTAGAGCACTTCGACGATAAATACTAGTGCAATTTCGCGCGTATGCCTTTATCAACATTGCGCTCGACCAAACGGGAGCAGCATACAGCAAGATGGAGCTAGTGATTGTTGCCAGCAGTCTCCTTCGATTTTGTCCTGGACCACCGATGTTTGGCATAATCGGAGCAAGAGCCTCTGTAGAACGTGCTGCTTTACTGCTGATCATCTTCAAATGTTCAGCAAAACTCAATCTTGCATCAATCTGCACGCCTAGATATCTGATGGATGTCTGAGAAGATGTATCGAATTCTCCGACATTTATAGTGATAGACTTCATGACTTTACGGCTTGTAACTATCAGTACCTCGGTTTTATGATCTGCAAGCTTTAGGCCTACAGAAGAAAGCCACTGACGAAAGCCACTGTTGAGATAGCCTTGTTCGCATCGTATGTAATTTCTTCCAGGAGCTTTCCACAACCTACAACCGCAAGATCATCCGCGAAGCCCATCAAAGTCGTTTCCTCCGGCATGGGAAGTCTGAGTGCTGTGTCGTACATCACATTCCACAGCAAAGGACCTAAAACCGAACCCTGAGGAACGCCGCCTGTAATCTTATAGATTTTTGAGGCATCATCTGTTTCGTATCTCAGGTATCTTTCAGAGAAGTAGTTCCTGATAATCCGCAGGAGGTACTGTGGGACTTCCATTTTTTCCAATCCGTCCATAATACAATCCCATCTTGCTGAATTAAAAGCATTCTTTATATCCAAGGTTATTACAGCACAATACTTTTTGCTCCCTCTCCTCCACCTCTTACCTGCAATGGCTTCTTGGGCGGTTTTTATCACAAGGTCGATTGCATCAATTGTTGATCTGCCTTTTCGGAATCCATACTGCCTATTGGTAAGAGAACAAGATTTTGTTTCTTCCAGAGGGAGGGAAAAATGCCTTCCCGGAGACAACAATTATAGGCCTCGAGGAACAGATCTGGCCTTGATTTAACAGCCTCTTTGAAAGCAACATTCGGGATATTGTCTGGGCCTGAAGCCTTAGTGTTCTTGACTCTTTTGCAGGCTTCGTCTAGTTCCTCCTGTGAGATCTCAGGTACTTGATCCTCCGCGGATAGCTGATCCACACTTGTAACCATTTCTTTTTGCCTTGGAAAACGAGTTTTTACTATTTTCTCCAGCAGATCGGGAGAAGTAGGAGGAGACAAACTTGAACCTTTCAGTTTTGCCATAACCGTTTTGTAGGGCATTCCCCACGTATCCTTTTCTACCTCTTCGCATAGCTTCTTCCAGCTATTTCGTTTACTTTCTTTAACATCCTTTCCTAGAGCCCTCCTAGCTTCCTTGTGTTCTTGTTTCAGCTGTTCGTAAGAGGGGCGACCTCTCGCCCGCTGTGCTATTCTCCTCGTACGAATGCATGTCTTCCGAAGTGCAGCGATCTCCTCATTCCACCAAAATACTGGTAAATGTGGCGTTCCTTTAGATCTCTTTGTCATTGATACATCACAGGCCTCTATGACAAAATCCATCAATTGTGAAACCTTCTTCTTTGCAGATCCCACCAATTCGACTTCACTCTCCATCATTACATTGAAGGAATCTCTATCGAATGATCGATGATTCCATACAAGCGTACGTGGTTTTCTTGCCGATTTTCCTAAGGGAATGAGATGTCAACCTCAAAAAAGATAGCGTTATGGTCACTATGAGTATATTGATCACTTACACGCCAATTGCTGTTATCAGAGACCAAGTTTGCCCTTGCGAACGTAATATCCACAATAGAGGTTCTTCCGTTTCTTGAAAAGGTTGGTGTTGTGCCTCTATTAAGGAGCACTACATCAAGGGTAGCCAATGTGTCCAGTAGACATTCGCCTCGTCTATTGGTCTCTCTGCTTCCCCATTCCGTAGCCCAAGCGTTGAAGTCTCCTGCTATAACTAGGGGATGGCGACCGCGCATGTCTTGCACCATTTTATCGATTAGACTCTCGAATTCATTTTGTGAGGCACTCGGCGGTGCATAGACGGAGCAGATGAATATACCTCCTACCTTGGCCCAGACAAACCCTTTGCCTATGTTGCGCTGAACTTCTTGGACGAAAAGACCTTTTTTAACCCAGATTGCTACTTGACCCGTCTTGTCAGGCATCCAGAAAGTAGAACCCCCGACATTCCTGTATTGTTCACATAGCAAAGCAACGTCTATGTTCTTTTCATTAACCGTTTGCCAGAAGAGGTCCTGAGCCACTTCACAGTGGTTGAGGTTGAGCTGTAAGAATCTCATCTCCGTCGTTTTACCACCGATTCTACTGCTCGTTGATAGAATGGGCAGCCGAAGCTACCTGTTACGTGCCCGCGGCTCCGTTCTTCATCACATAATAAGCACTGTAGTTCTGCAGTGCACCCCTTGGCTGAGTGGCCTTCTCTACCACACTTAAGGCATGAGTTTGTTCTGTCGGGGCCCTTACAGAATCGTGCCATGTGTCCATACGCGAAACATCGGAAACATCTCTGGGGGGATATTTTTTCCCTAATGCGACTGTTAACCCAGCCAATTTTTATTTTCCCTTTAGCTATTGCCTTCCTTGCCAGGTCCGTGGGCAGAACTACGACTGCCGTCTTTGTACCACCATAGGCGGTTCGAAGTGATTTCACTGCTGATACGTCAATATTCTCCGCTCCCTAGATCTGGGTTTTAAGTGCATCGTGCACTTCAGCCACTTCGGTGAGTTCGTCGAGGTCCCTTAGCTCAATACATTTGGAATCTCGCTTGCTTATTAACTCAGCTTGGTTAGTAATTAACTCCGCCACTGCATTGCGGAGTTGATCCGTCTTTGTTTGTGCTTTCCGGTCCAACTCCAGGAGGAGACGCCCTGAGGTGCATTTACGGATTTTATTCACGCATTCCCCCAACACTTTGAGTGCGGGAGCACTTTTCATTGTACGCAAGTTATCCGCGTACGATGCGCCATCCTTTGCTCTGACGATTAACACGTCTGGACGTGGAGGTCTTGTCCTTGGCGGATTCTCTTGGCGTTGTTCATTCCTTCTTTTTATTCTCGTCGTAGCAACCGTGTGCCAAAGATCATCCCGATGTGCCGATTTCCCTTCCCCATTTATCGTAGCCTCTTCACTCCTTTTCATTATTCTCCCTTGTATTTGCGGATCATAACAATCTTTCCCTTCTCCAGCTAATTCCTCCCTAGGCATATCTTGTATAGGTTCACGCCTGGGTGGCAGGTCAGTTCCGCAACGTTTTACCTCTGAGGGAGTCACCGGGATTCCACCGAGTTCAGACAATTGATCATAGAGCGTACCTATTGAACAGGCGTATGCCTTAATTTTATTGTGTATGTTATGCTTAGCCTTCGGGTAGCTTTGTAGCTCACATATCTTCTCGCCTAGCATCAACCACAATTTCCTGCGTCTATCATATCTTGGAATATTATTAGCTAAATTAGCCACGTTATCTACAGCGGTGCTGTCGCTGAATGAAGGTCTACCGGTGTCCACTTTCTCGCCCCTGACAGACCCCGGCTCCGGGGATCCGAACCCCTGCAGCATGTCAAGACTCCCTCTGGTTGATTTAGAATTCGGAATTCCTTCCCCTGGGTAGTTCGGCAACGAGAACTTCATTATTTCCTCGCGACTTCTATTTCTAACGAACAACACCCTTACCCACCTACAGGGGTCCCGCCACTTGCTTCTGGTAGCAGACTCCCTGTTGGGTCAGAACTCCCAAGATATTACTGTTTAAATAGATTTAATAACCAAATAATACGCTTCATTTCGTGTGTGTGTGTGTTTGTCTATTCGTTCTGTAGCTGCCCGAAAAATGATCCGTTCTTGATTAAATTTGGCACAAAAATCCTTCGTCTAATTTGAAAGATCAAGTTCGTAAACCAGCTGAATCTCTCCGCCAGAAAATGATTTTTTAGGCGATATTCGTGCGAAAAAAATCGTAACCCTTACATTTTCGCGTAAATATGCTTGCAGATTCCTTTTTTATAGGTTTTGTAACGTAGGAAAACGATTAAAGAGATTATGCATGCTATACATGTAACCGTTGTCAAGAAAAATGTATACAAATTTTCGGTTTGAGTATTCTGAGACGATTTATTCAGATGAAATTTGTTCTAGACGTTTGACAACCATCCAAACTATAATATTTGCGATTGGAGTTAAGGAAGGTGTGTGTATATATATATACCGATATGGTACTTACGTATTAGCGTCAAAGCAGGTTAAAGAGGCGGGTCTCGTTCAGAGATCTGGATCGTGGATAACGCATTTCTATTGGTCAATCACTAGCAGAGATTTCATTGGCTATTGTGTTTATAGTAACCATCTTGTTCCCTTTGTCTTTATAACGCAATTCATTTGTGCTTTATTTACCCACGCAATTGTTTATTATATTGACCCACGCAATTGTTGTTTATTATTTAGATTCATATTTAGCGGAGTTTATATGGCGACAACAGAATAGCAAGGATGAAAGAGACTGTTTCGAAGCGATGCTAAATTGTATATCAGTCCATTATCCAGAGAAAAGCCATCCTTGATCTATATTATCAACGAGTTGGATTGACTAGAGTTTCGATATAACCTTGAGCGTGCGGAAACGCATAGCAATTATGCTATTAATATAACTGCTACTCGTTTTCGCTCGCTAAAGGTTATATCAAAACTCTAGTTAACCCAAATCCTGGATAATCCGTCGCCATATTGGCAAAAACTGATTTGACTCCTTGAACCAGCTCTCGGACCCGGTGATGATTCAGTTCTCTGAGACCTGACTCTTTAACCTGCTTTGAAGCGAATACGTAAGTACCAAAGATATTTCGAAATATGTGTTATTATCCCCCAGCAATAGCTCTCCGAGCTTTACTAATTAAACACATTAAATTCATTTTAAGTGTTACACTAGTATTCTTCCCAGCGTGCAAATACTACTTCTCTATGTTTAGAACGAGGAAAACCATTTGAACAAATAATACAGTTTTACTAATAATACTAACATCTTCAGTATAACTGAATGATTCATCAATCCCTTCAAGGAAATGCCTTGTTTCCTCCTAGGAAATCCCCACTTTTCCACATCTCCACCAATAATTCTTCAGAGTAATCCCTTTGCTAGGAATGTTTATGTCAGAATCATATAAGAGATTTACTCTCCCCTCCCTCTTATAATATCGATCAAGAGTTTCCGACAAAAATAGTGGAAATTCATGAAATACTGGTCAAACGTGTATTGCTTGTAAATAGTTACATGTGTGTATATATGTATATATATATATATATATATATATATATATATATATATATATATATATATATACATCGGTGGCTTGGTTCCGAAAGGGCCGATGTCAATTTTTCCATATTTTGTGGGGGTTTTTTTCTGGCGTCATGAGGTCAACCTTCATGAGGGGGGTTCCTCCCTATTGAGAGAGGGAGGACCCGCGCTCAGAGCCGCCACATCTCAGAGCCAGGCCCGGGACCAGATCACAGGCCCCCACTTCTCAGAGCCAAACTGAAAATTCTAGTACTTTGCTATAGGACTTCGGACATTTTAAAATTATTTTCATCTTGAGATTTGAGCGAAATGTGAATAAAAGCCTACAATCGGTGCAGCAAAGGTCACTTTCGGTACTTGTAGTTTTATTACGACTCCTAATGAAATATACTATTCTGGGACTGCACTTGTTTTGTCGTTTATGTACATTAAAAAAGTATAGATCCAATTCAAATAAATATAGGCTACGCCCTTCTATATTTCTAAACCCCATTCCTTTTACTAGCTTATAACCTATACATTTTTTCCAATTAGCGAGGCCCGGGACAATAGAACCCGGCTGTCTCCCCCCCCCCCATGTGGCCGCCCAGCCTGCGCTAAAAGTGATGCCGATGTAAAAAATCAAGTCGAACATTAGGTGGACCATTGTTAACACGATACACACCAAAGTTTTTGTTTTTTCGTCACGAAACTTATTATGTATATAGTATTCCTCTAGCAAACGACTGAACGAGTTCGTTAACTAGCAAAATCGGTCCATTTAAAGGGGGGGGGGTACTCTAGACCGAAAGTAGTTTTTTGTCCATATCAGCCGTTAAATTTGTCATATTTCATCAAAACTCAATATTCGTTATGGGCATCTAAAAAGAAAATTGTGTTGTAAAAATAAACTAAATCGGTTCATTAAGGAGGGGGAGGGTTTACTCCGGAGACAAAGTAGCTATTTGCTCATACCGGTCACAATCTGTTATATTGTAAGGAAACACAGTATACGTCGTGGGTATTTAATGAGAAAGAAGTATGGTAAAAACGAACTAAATCGGTTTATCGGAAGGAGGGTTTACTTTGTACACTGTTTGAATAGAATTCACCCGCCACAAGTGGTAGTGGTTGGCAAAGCTGCCACTAGGAACGCTTCTGTTTAATATGACTTCTGATATCTATCACTAGGGGGACTGTATCTCGTACCAGCGTCAGATCAAAAGACGAAAATGTGAAGTTTTGTCTATTTATTATGTAGTGTATTTCCACTCATACACAAAACTCTGGAAGGAAAATAATGACAAAATTAGGGATTAAAGAAGATTAAATTCAGAGCCAAATGTGCTGGCCAAAGTCTAAATTCGGGCAGGTAAAATGGCCGCAATCGCTGGCCAAAAAACAACAATTGTTTCCAATTTTCTGGGTCTAAATGTCTTAGGGTTTTCTCCACGGCACCCTCCCTCCTCGACATACTGCATAGACTGATAATTTAGAATGGTATCAGAAACAAATTTTGGTTAATAGTAACCAAAATGTTGCTAAAGGCGACCACATTAAAATTTCACTTTTTCTCATTTTGGCTCATTAGTGATTTAAAAAATGGCCAACTTAATAAGTTTTTGTGCTTTTTGGAGTCAGCTATTGATTCTCTTCAACTTTTAGGGAGCCAAGCTGTAACTTTTTTTTTTTTTTTTAATATTTAACTGTTTATTTGATATAAAAAACAAAACATGGTATATACATTGTGTACCCACAGACCAAAAGGACAAATTTACAATTAAAAACAAATTAACTATAATGTCAATGACAGTTAGTTTGATGCAAGGAATGTATCTTCACTAACTCATTAAAAGTGGGCTCAACACAGTTAGTTCGCAAAATTAGAAACAATGTCTTTTATAGATACAATAATACTGATGCCAACGGCCATAGCCATGTTCTATGCACCGGTTCCCGTTGATCACCGAAGTTAAGCAACGTAGGGCGTGCGCAGTACCTGAATGGGTGACCGACCACGTGCTGTTGGCATCATAAAAGGGGTGCAACCTAAAGATAGCCCGGTGTTAATAGCCCAATTGTTGATACGCCGTAAAAAAAAAAAAAAAATAAATAAAACTGATATCGATTTCTCACCCTCGCAGTTAAGTTGGTTATCCCCAACCCCACGCCCCATTTCATCTAGTGATTGAAGATCCTCGATAAAGAATATGATCAACTTTCTGAGAAATATTGTGTGGTTTAGCAAACCCATTAATTTGGGCAGCCTCACTTTAATTTTTTTAATAAAGTGTTCTATCTTTTTTAACGTTTACTAGTAAGGAATTAGTAGAAAGACTTTTTTCTTTCCATATGGTATACATTAATATAATACACATAATAATATATTACGATATACCGCGCGTCTTTTGAACCAAATCAGGCGTAGGATCGGTGTAAATTTAGAGATATTTGTCAAAAATTAATTCATGATTGTAAATTCAATGCATACATTACTTCGGAATGTGCTAAAACTAAGAAGAAAATTAAGAGACGAGGCATTTAGACATGTTTTCCCCTTTAATTACAAACAATGTCTTAGTCGTCAACTCCACCCTACTAAAAAAAAAATGTATTAAGCAGCATTATTTTCATAACACCGATCGGAGGAATTAGCAAAGATAACAAAAGTGTTTCACACCACATAACGTGTTAAGAAGTTTTTTTATTTGGACAAACATAAAGATTAGAATGTCAACTGAATCCAAGGCAATATCAGCGACCTTTCCGTCTAGTAGAACAGGAAACTTTCTGGTTTTCCCTTTGTAATATGAGTTCTAGAATGATTAATTCATTATCAGGCTGAGTTTCCCAGGAATCAACTCCCTGAATTTAATTTAGTGAGTTTCCCGCTTCCCTATTGGAGGAAACCAGCTTTGGACCACGAAAAAACCGGTCGTTGTCATTTGTATATTTACTTATATTAGGCGTGGAGGGGGGATCAAGTAGTACACCTTTCTCCATGTGCGTACATAAGCGGGGGCTGAGGAGGCTACAGTCCCCCCCCCGAAAAGTTGATATAATCAGTAAAATTTGTCATAAAACCCTTATAAATAAAGTATATAAGATCAAGTAGTTTTTTTGTGGGCGTGATAGAGTTTCAGTTGCCTAACTATTCCAAGTTCTAGATTGTTAGTATTCTATACCCCCCAAATGCTCCCAGCCCCCGCCCGAAATTATTTCCTATATACGCCCCTGCCTTTCTCTTTACAGCTGCTTTATTTTATTTTTTACGCCCGACTGTTTTCGTACTTCAGAACTCCTCTTCAAAAAGAATGATGTCGATAGCCGGAAATATGTATATGTGTGTGTGTGTGTGTGTATGTATGTATATATATATATATATATATATATATATATATATATATATATATACACACACATACATATTTGAAGTGGATTTAGGTATTCAGTAAAACAACTAGAAATAAAGAATAACGAATAATTCATGATGTACCGTGTGAATAAGATAATTTAGTGAATTATTCATCATTCACTAAAATTTTATTTGAATAATCATTCGAATAATAATCTATTCGAGTAATGCTCAACACTGAAGAACAAATAAGCCTTGTCACCGACTGTGACATAAGACTATTTGTGGTGACCAAGTATCAAGCAGATGTCTGATCGACTTATTGCAAGAGGGAGATACTCAGCTTCTGATTGGTTTACTGGCATAATACCTATTGCGTGTTGTGGAAATCAACAAGTTGACCATAGTGATGCAATAAAAAAAATCGATTTTTTTGACATAAGACATATTGTGGTTTCCAGCACGATATTTCGCAAACCCATTTTGAGGCCGGGCGCAAATTGAGCCCAGCGCAGACGCAGCAGAGACGAAGCACAGGCCTCGGCGTTTCTGTAAGCTGAGACTTCTGCTTTGTGAAGTAATGGGGAGATATGCCCAGTGAAGAGTATCTCTGGAATATAGACCAATAATTAAAAGAATATGTAACTGTTGCAGCCAATAGAAGAACTGTTGCTAATATGCAATATTTTGATGTATTCTATTTTTGGGAAATAATGTTTTGACAAGGCTGAAAGGAATAAATCCTCAGGGGATTGATGCAATTAAGTGTTATACAAAAAAACGCTCTAATTTTTATTTGGTTTAGTCTGAAGAATGGATACAGATTGCTAATTTTTCTTTACATATTTAATGAGAGAAAAGAAAAGTGTCAACGAGAGCTAGGAGTTTGAATGAGTTGGAGAGATAAAGAGAAAGAGAGAGAAGTGCTGTGCTATAAATAACAGGATTGTTTGAATAGAGTAATATATAATCTCATTACTATATCTACTGGGATATAGTTTGAATACTGGATATATAGTAGATTATTTATAAATTAGAATAATACATATGTATGTATCACATATAGATGACATATTGTTTACAGCATCTGATCGATTTGTGTAATGAATCGATTCATAGAGAAATGTAAATAGAACTTATCTTGAAAATATGATTTTTTTTTATTTTTTTAAGTTGTTGACCTTCTAAAGTAGATTAATGGCATTAAATAATCAATTTATTTTGTTTGATCAAGAAAAATCATATTTCTATTGTAAAACCATCACTTGAAGTAGTCTGAAGGTTTACTTTGATAATCGTCAATTCGAGTTCTCTACATCGAGGTGGGTAATTGTAAGTTATGAGCAGTTTACCTTAGTTTTGAATTTGACTCCAGAAGGAGTAGTTCTACAATCAGCTAAGGATTTAAGCTCGTGACAAATGTCTTTCCAAAGGTCAATTAAATCCGTTTTTCGTTTAGGTTCTAGTTCATTTCATCACAAGTTAGAGCCTAATAAATTAAAGTCTTTGAAGAGGTCTTTCTCAAATTCATCTGTGTCAAACATGAGGTTTGTTCAATATACCAAGAATAATGGTCCTCAAAGATTGGGTGCCCAGCTTTCAGAAGAAGGAGATATTATAGAAATAAGTGCGGTGAAACCAGAACTTCCTAACAATTTAGTTGACTTTCTGAGGGGAGGACCTGAACTTTTGAACAAAGCTAAAAGGTACTCTCATTCTCTATTTTATGTCCAGTGTTAGTCATGTTTTCAGATCAGATGGAGAAAGTTTTAAATCCATTTTACTTAGTTTATATTGTTTTATAAACCTAGTAAAGATCACAAAAAGTGTTATTTGTCCACACCATTTAGGGTTGTTTTATAAAATTAAGTGAAGCTAAAATTTTTATTTGAGAGATTTTTATAAATATTTTATTGAACATTTTGAGTTCATTTAAATTATTTTAATTTAAAACAGAAATTTCTTATTACTGTGTTATTAAAGTCGTAACTTTGTGTTTATTTGTATGTATTTTACTTTGTAATGAAATTTGCTTTAAAAAATATCATTGTTAACATTTAAGTTCTTACTCATTTTCTCTAAGCTGTACATTTTATATGGCAAGCATCGTCATCAATTTATCATGAATAAACATTCCAATAAAATTCAGTAGAGTAATTACTGCATTCTCTAATGTCAAAATTGAGCTAATTGAATGGTTTCATTTTTTTCACTTTGTTTCCTTAAACTAAATTGTAACTCAAAGATTAACTACAATGTTGGCAAAGTTCTGAATCAATTAATAATCCTTATGTCCTTCTTAAATAAAAATTATTTATGTTATTTAAAAGTAACGTTTTTGTTTTCTGTCAAATTTAACTTACTTTCTTAATGAGTTTTAATTATTTTTAAATGCAATATTAATTTGTATACATATAAAAAGATAATGCAATCTATTTATTTCTTTTTGAGTTAATGTTAGTAAGGTATCTCAAAGTTAATGTATTATTATGCAAAAGTTAACCACTTCTATCCATGAGTAGGAAGTACAAATTTAAATTTATATTTTAAAATATAAAATCTTTTCGCTTAGACACCCATTTACTTCCAGGGGGAAATAAAAAGTACATGGATTATAAATAAATCGTTAATGGCTTAAGTATTCTCAAAATATTCTGACTGGAGAAGTCTGAAACTACTTCTATTTATATTTTCCAACACCAATAATGATTTGTAAAACAATATTGCTACATTCATAAGAAGTTAGTATTTTACTTACTTACTTTTTGAGATATCAGAATAATATACAATGTATAGTCACTTTGTGCAACAAATAAATATTGAGTACCTTAGGTTTAGCCCTCAAATATGTACAGCAAAAGCTTACACCATGTGCAGGGATATATATGGATGGATGGATATATATATATATATATATATATATATATTTATATATTTATTTATTTATATTTATATATCTGTGAGAAAATGTAGTTATTATTATCTAAAAAAAAAACATTGTGAGCATAACTGAGAAACTTTGTCGATAAATAAATAAAGGTACATGTGGTATAGTAGCGGAATTTGTGGTATAGTAAGGTTCTCTAGATTTCTGGTTAAAAGATAATTAAAAAAATTAATGAGGCTTCTTTAAGAGAAGGGAAACAATACGCACACAAACACAATTTGTAGCTTTGAATTAAAATAAATAAAAGTATTAGTAATAATGAGCGAGAGCTGCCCAGAGCCCGATCTTCATGAAACTTCGTATACTTATTCATTTTGACCTAGTTTAGAAGAAAAGATTAAAAATCACTCGCGGTCAGGCCTAGAACAGTATTTATTAAGCACTAAAGTTGAGTGTTATACAGGTTAAAAGCTGGTGTAAACGACGTATTTGTAAACACGCGCATGCGCGGTAATGTGAAGTTAGGAGAGCCAAAATTGACCTAACTCCGATTTTCCTAAAACTTCGTATACTTATTCAATTCAACCCAATTATGAATAAAAAGTGAAAAAAAATATCACAAACGACTTATTGTTTTCCCCATTGTTATGATACAGCTCGTAATGTTATGATAAAACTCGTTTATATCAGTCAACTTTAGTGCCTAATAAATACTGTTCTAGGCCTGACCGCGAGTGATTTTTTATATTTTCTTCTTAATTAGGTCAAAATGAATAAGTATACGAAGTTTCATGAAGACCGGGCTCTGGGCAGCTCACGGGCAGAATTTAAAATTATTTATTTTTAGCGCGGTTCCTCCCTCCCCCATAGGGAGGAACCCCGCTTATAAGGTTGATCTCATGACGCAATTCAGAAGTGCCGACTAGAAAATTTTGCGTTTCAGAACCCATAGAGACCGAAAATGATGGTGGTTCAAATTTGTATATATATATATATATATATATATATATATATATATATATATATACTAGCTGAATACCCGTGCTTCGTCACGGCAGATAAGTAGTTATTTTATTGTGTTAAATAATGTTTCATTAAAATTACGTTACTATACAATTCTGTGCAGTTTATTACAGCACGGTTCCCGTCATACTATATGTTATTCAATGGGCGTTAAAATTTAAAAGTTTATGTTTCCAAGAAGTCATATGGTAACACCCAAATATATTTACGAGTATTACCAAGGTTATAGGCGAGGAGGCTGTGCAAGGGTTCCGGGTATTATTACCTCACCTGGAAAACCTAAGGATATGCAATACATCACTATTTGACCGGGACTGTCCCGGTATTTTGCAATTGTTTCGGTGTCCCGCCCAGTTTTATCAATGTCCCGGAACGCTGGAACTACCTGCACAGCGCTGCCAGCTGCCAGACACTACTATTTGGCTGATAGATTTTTGTATGAAAATCAAGTAGCAAAAAAAGTTCCGTTCTTATTTTTAAGGTTTGAGTAGACTAACAGTTCAGGATTCCCCCTTCCCGTTACTTGCTAGGCTTAAAACTCACCATTTTGCTTATAATTTGAACTGTCTTTATTCCCCATCCCCCCTGGTATGCCCATCCCATATTAATGTGTCTCGGTTTAACTCTCCAAAAATATGGCAAGCCTATCTGACGGGGACAGGCAGAAAAGAAACGCAATTAAAACTCTATGAGGGACAGTTAATTTCTAGTAATTCAAGGTCTGCCATCATAGTTGAAATTAACCTCAATTAGAAATAAAACTATGAGATAGATAATGTAAAGTAACAGGTGTTCTTTATCGTCTTAGCAACGCAGGCTGCCTAGGCTTGCCTTCTCTAACCAACTCAAACTTTAAACCCCCCTAAAAATGCTTAAAAATACGAGTATCAAAAAATCCTTTCTTAGCGAGCGCCTAAGTTATATAGGGAGTGTCCATGCAAAATTTCAAAATTTTCTGTCGAGCGGTTTGGGCTGGGCGTTGATAGATGAGTGAGTGAGTGGTATTTGACAAATATATAGTAGATGAACATCCATTCCCTATATATATATATATATATATATATATATATATATATATATATATATTTGTCTGTTCGCTCTCTAGGCAGAAGACGAAAGGTCCGATTTTGATGAAATTTGGTAAAAAAATCCGTCGTCCAATTTGAAAGGTCAATTTTGTTAACCAGCAAAATCCGTCCACTGGAAGATGGCGTTTGGGGCGAAATTCGCGCAAAAAAAATCGTAACGCTTACGTTTTGAGTTCATAAGGTTGTAAGTACTCGTTTTATAGGCTTCTTGGGCTAGGAAAACGAATGAAACCATTTTCAAGGCGATAGCTTTAGCAGTTTTCGAGACAATTGGAAAAATAGTTTTTGAATACCGTTTTTGGTTTGGGTACTTAGAATCATGGGATTCAGTTGAAACATTTTCTGCATGTTCTGCTTTCATTAAAACTAATATGTTGAAATTTGTGTTACGTTTGGAGTTAAGGAAGGGTTAGAATAAAATATTTTATTAACAGACATAAAAAGTTTTGGTAACTTTATATACTTTCCTTAATATCTCGAAAAAGGTTGAGAGTCTTGGTAAACGGAAGAATACCATTAGAAAGCTTACTAAATGCTCTACAAAAAAGGTTCTGATGAAAGTTTTGATTAGACGATGTCAATCGGAGAAATAAGTGCTTAAAACTTTAAAGTAATTGATTTCGCTTATTCGAAGTGTTCTTTTTGTCTGTTTTTATTCCTTGTTATTTTTTAACTGCTAATAGTTGGATTATGTATTTGATAATAAATCAGGTTAAGAAAAATAAGAAAAACAATTTAATCTTAGAGATATGGATTTCCAAGACATAGCTTTTCAAATGCCTAGCGGGGTCCTTCCTAGGGCGGGGACACATCCAGGTAAGATCGTAAATAAGACCTTTCTTGAAAGTAAAGATGGAACTGTCAACTTTGGTCCTCCGCTGCCTCCCGGCACTTTTATTGCTGACGAAGGCAACCAATGAGTAGCCAAAACGTCCTAAATATAGATTTTTTAACAAAAATCGTATTGAGGTTTCTTTAGCCGAATCCCAACCATTCCATCTTTACTTATCACCTCGACTGCTAACTATCTAATCTTCATGCTTTCTAGAAATGTGGACCCAAAATAATAACAGCTTCTATTTTAATCATTTTAAATGAGTCTAGAGATAAGAACGGAACCGCGCTAAGATGATGCAGTTCCTGCGAGTCGGACTTTTATTATGTTTCACATTCTGGTTCTGATGGACAATCATCCAACCCTGTTTTATACTTTAATAACAGGTCCCATTAAACAAACATTTGTTATCTCATATAAAAGTGATGATTTTTTTAAATTATTGAAATATACCTGATTGACAAAGCAGGAAATGTTGGTGTGTGATAATAAAATTATTATATAGCTCATTTTTCTCAAAATTTAGTTCTTGAGGCAATGACTTTATAAAAAGAAAGTAAACCTGTCTTAGAATTGAATAGAAATTTAAATATTATTTTTTATTGTGGAATTTATTTTTAGAAATTATTCAATGGAAGAAACATTTTTCTTTTTATGCTGAGTTTAATTTTTGTCTGTTAAAAGAACACTTTTTATTTCTAATGATTTATGAATATATTCCAATAAAATTGAATAATACTAACCTTGAACATTTTGTAAGGGCTGTTTTTTCCTTCCAAAATTATTTTCCATGTATTTTTGATTTGATGCAGCTATGATTATATTGTGGATTTAATAAATCAATTTTTCATGAAATTTATTTTTAAAGTATTGTTGCCGAAGGGAGATCTATACTTCGCCTGTCAGACGTGACTTTGCTTGCACCGTTGACGAACCCTGACAAGATTCTATGTGTCGGCCTTAACTACAAATCACATTGCGAGGAGCAGAAGAAACCATACCCGGAAGAACCTTTCTTCTTCTCAAAGTTTCCTAGTACTATCGTGGGACCTAATGGAGAGGTCAAACACCCACCTAACACAAGGGTGAGTACCATTTTCTTGTTTTAATGTAGTTTAATTGTATGTTTATAATTTTAGTATGCCAAATAGCTTGCTTTCATAAATATTTTAAAAAGAGCAATAACGTTACATTTGCTGGGTAATAGCCTTTTTTTCTACAGTTTCTGGATTTTTCATACAGAAGTTTATCCTATTATACTTGATAAACAATCGTAAATACTATTTGCTGCTTTCTTTTTTATTTTGTCACATCATTGAAGGTATATAGGCTGAAGGCAAATATTGGGGAAAACATGAAATAACCAATTTTAAACTTATATAAAATACATTATTTGAGAGATGTTAGTAAAATGTATGAATTTCAGTTATGACATACATAGCTTGTTTTAGAGAGGGGGGGGGTGGACGTAGGTATAATTTGGATATTAAATTCTTTTTTACTAAAATCCTCCTCTAAAGGAGGCTCGGTTACCATGAGAGCTAAGGTGTGTGCACTCTATGTCTATGGTCATGGGTTTGATTCCCACTAGGGTTGATGGCATTTCTTTAGAAAAGAAAAGGCATCAGCCCTATCCTAGTTAGAAAAGGGTGGTAACCTGTAGAAAACCCGTCCCGAAAATCGTCATTTATAAGTGGGCGTTAAAAAAAATTTTAGTTTTGTCTTAGAACAAAAGAAATCATTAGACTGCCAATATTCAGAATGTAATTTTTAAGCTATTTAAACCATAAGTTGGAGGAAATTGATTTTGTATGGAGTCTATTTGTGTACATTAGGATTATAAAGATAAATTGTTTGCATTCATTCGCAATAAATATCTTAGATAAGAATTTTTTGATAATTTTATGAGGCTCTTGTGATCAATTTACAGAATTACTCGTGCACTGTAATTGATTGTATATCATAATTTATTATTTACTTAAACCTCTTTCAAGAACTGAATTCACCATCTATTTCTGCTTCTGATTTCTGTTTAATCCCCCCCTCTCCCTTGTTAAAGGATACATATCTGTCATAAATTAAACATATGTTTCTAATTAATTTATTGAATCTTACATTACCTAGAATTCTCAGGCTTAGTCATCTTGGAGAGGACTGTGGCTATAAAGTCTAATTGCGCAGCCTATAAGTTTCGCTTAGGGTTCAAGCTTTTTTGCAAACTTATAAAGTTTTAAGGTTCAACAGAAGCATGTGTTCCTTGTTAATTTTAACCCAATCAAGTGTGGGAATAACCAACGGAATCTGAGTCTAGGTGATCACTTTGACAAATGAACCAAGGTTTCTTCGTCTTGTCCATGCCATTTACTATACAGCCATGAGCTAACCATTCTCATTCCATGTAGATGTTTGTTAAGATCAAATTGCCTCATGATGTGGCCTGTTAGCAGTCTCCTCTGGCATGTTTCTTAGTTGCCTTCAGTATTGAGGTGATTGTATCCGTATATTACCATTTGTGGATCTCCCTTTATTCTAGTGGCTAAAAAATGAAAAGCCAAAATATCTGAGTCAAATGGTTATATGCAAAATTCTTTTTAATACGATTTAAGTCAAGTTATTTATAAAATTCTATATTTAAACATTATTTTCTTTATTACTAAATAAAATATTCATTATCAGCTTGCATCTGTAATAATATTAATAGTTATTACCTGGAATGACGTTTTAGAAATTTATAAATGTCTCACTAGGAAAAAGTAAAATATGACATGGTTGTGTAATTGGTCATATTTTTAATACTTTCTTTGTTATTGCTAAACTACCTTGTTTTTGACTCAAGAAAATAGTAATGATGTAACAATCAAATGAGAAAAAGTCCTCTACTTTTCTTGTAAGCACCCATGGCTCATCATGAGTAAGAGATTTTTTTTTTTTTTTTTTTGTAAATGATATGTTTATCATTATACAGTCATATAAGTGAGGATGAGGGGAACCCTGGATGCTGATTTTATTTTTAGACCACTAAGGTTCCTCTTTTGTATGTTTATGCTTCTCGAATGATAATCAAGGCTCTCCTTTGGGTCATTTTCATATTCAATGAAGCACTGAAATTAGTCAAGTGTTCTGCTTTGAAAATTAGTCTGTAAAACAGTGGACATTTTTTTATTTTTTGTATTATATATCTTGCAACTATCCTTACTTAAAGCTAAACAAATATAATTCAGGAGGAAACTTTATTTGTAAATTTAAGGAAAATCACCTGTGCACCTATTTAGTTTGTGCCTGCTTAAGCCCAAGTATATTTCAATCTTAAAAGATTATGTTGGACAAAACTTAAGTTCTCTAACTGTTTGAAAGGCTCATTGATTGAGGGATTAAAACACTTAACTTAACAATTAATAGAATTAAGCCATACAGTACCCATTAAAAACTAGCCTAAAACTGAGGGATCAGTATGTAATTGAATTCTGAACATAACATGTCAATGTTGTATAATGATTAAAAAGGAAACATTTAAAGGGACAGGCCTCTTATCTCTGTTATTAATTATATTTTTTTTAGCATAGATAATTTACATAATTATTACATAAAAATTCTATAATTGTTTTCATTTTATGGAAGATAACTTCTAGGATCCAAAAAAATTATCATCACGTTAGCTTATCATAAAATCCTCTGAACTCTCTGTATTGAATAATGATATGTATTATTGATGAGCTTTTTTGGGCATCTCTTACTCCAGTTTGCCTTTCCTGTAGGACAATTTAGCTCAAGGGCGTTCTTATCTGCTATTTTGTTCTTTCTATAAAACAGGATTTTTAAATTAATTAGCTCCTAAATCTAATAATGTGGTCTTATTATGTGAATAAATAAATTTGTCATTTTTTTTAAAATCAACTGAATGAATTTTTAATTTTTCTGTGATAGGCCTGATGGTATTTTATATCCCAATGTATGGTTATTTTAGATTCAATACCAGGATTTTTAAGAAACAGTTTGCAATACAACAGAGTAAGCATGTTTCAGTTTGGTCACGTTTATTGTGACAATTTTTTTATTTGACAAAATCATCATTGAATGTAATATTAATATCTAATTTTTTTCATATTAATATATTGACAGCCTTCTTCTTTTTATCCATGAAAATGGCATGTATATGTTATTTGCCATGTTAAAAAAAAAAAAAAGAAAAGAAAAGTGATCTAGAGCTTATGTGAGAAATTTAATACAAAAAGCAAATAGCATTTTTAGATATTTTAGTTATCAGATCTCATAAAAATGATTTCATTTTAAAAGGTACGAAAAGTAAACTTTTGTTGTGAAATAAACTTTTATTCTTGTAAAAATTTAAGAAATATATTTTATAAAATCAGAACCTTCACTGTTTTACAAATGACTTCATTGCAATATTGTAATGAGATAATGCCCATTTGAGGAGACTGAAGGCATGGATGACAAAACACTACAAAATAAATTTGATATTACGTCTTCTGACGCTGGGTTAAAATGGAAAACCTATTTAAAATTAAAATTTGACAATTCTGATATTCATAGAAATATTATTTATTTAAATTTTAATGTCCATTTATTATTAACTACGAATTTTAGGACGGGTTATCTATAGGTTACCACCCTTTTCTAGCCAGGATAGGGCTGATGCCTTTTCTTTTTTCTAAAGAAAAGCCACCACCCCTAGTGGGAATCGAACTCACGACCCTTTAGCACAGAGTGTTAAGTGCTCATGCCTTAACGCTCACGGCCAGCGGGCCTCCATATAGAAATATTAGAAAGATAAGGAAATTCACATGCTAATGAAAATGATGATTTCTTCATTGGGAACTTACAAATTTAATAAAGGAAAGAATAATATACTTATAATTATAATAATAATTGTACTCTGAATGTTTTTGCAGATGCCACAGGAAATATATATTTTATTTTATTTTCAGGCCTTAGATTGGGAAGTTGAGCTGGGTGTTGTAATTGGAAAATTATGCCGTAATGTTACAAAAGACGTTGCCGATGACTATATATTTGGTTACACAATTACAAATGATATTTCTGCAAGGGATTGGCAAACCCCAAAGAAGAACAATGGTCAATGGCTGTTTGCAAAAAGTATGGACAATTTTTGTCCTCTAGGTCCAACAGTCGTTGCAAAGGAATATATACAGAACCCTCAGGAACTAACATTGCGATGCTTTGTAAATGAAGTGGAAAAACAGTCAGGAAATACAAACGATATGGTGCACAGCATTGTAGACATTGTATCGTATTTGTCACAGTAAGGGGTTATTTTTATAACTTCAATAATTTTTATATTTCAAGGCAAAGCTTTATTATTATTTTTTTTAATTATCAATTTAATCTATGATGTATATAAATGGGCATTAAAGCTAAATAATAAAATAATTATTAATTTTAATATAAACATCTGCAATCATTATCAAATGGGGAGGAAATACTTTCCCTTAAATGAATTATTATTTATTTTTCTTATTATTTAAATTTTAGAGCCCATTTATATCTAATGACGATTTTTAGGACAGGTTATCCTCTTTAGCCAGAATAGGGCTGATGTCTTTTCTTTATTTCCACCACCATCACCCCTAGTGGGAATCAACCCACAACCTTAGGCAGGGGAGTGCTTCCTTTCTTATTTTTAAATAAGAACTAATTGCCAACGGCCATAGCCACGTTGAATGCACCGGTTCCCGTAGATCACCGAAGTTAAGCAACGTCGGGCGTGGTCAGTACCTGAATGGGTGACCGACCACGTGCTGTTGGCATTAGAAAAGGGTGGTAACCTGTAGATAGCCCGGCGCTAATAGCAAAATAGTTGATGCGCCGTTAAAAACGAAAAAAACAAACTAATTTTTCCAAATAAATTATACATATATATTATTATTATAATATTATATATATATATATATATATATATATATATATATATATATATATATATATATATAGGATGTTATTTTAATATTTCCCAAAAATTGACCATTTTTATTTAGCAGAATAATGTAGTTTGATGGACTCATTCAAATAATTATCCTTACAAGTCAACCAGTTCAATGAGCTGTTGTGCTTTTTCTTTAATACTGGCCAAAATTTTCTCAGATTATTTGCACAATGCAAATGGACGAACAAAAACCTTAGGCCAAAGCACTTGGGGGCCGGGTAAAATAATCAGATTAAAAACAAAAAGTTGTTTATACTTAGACAATTCATAACTTAATTAATAAAAATTTCATTTTTGTTGCAGCTGTATAACTCTTCTACCTGGTGATGTCATACTAACTGGAACACCTTGTGGAGTTGGTGTTTTTAGAAATCCTCGAGAGTTCCTCAAGGTATGAGTGTAGTCTAAAATAAATAATAGTAATAAACTTCGAACATATTGTTGTTCTTCTGTGGAAAATACTTTTTTAAATGTTCAACCACATTTCAGAAACGCGAAAGTGTACTAATGATCACTCCTTTTTGTACATGATTATTTGGAAGGAACAGACTAATTACTTAACCACGTTTTTCATTTTATATATTGAAACCATAAATATTCCACAAGTGTGAAGAATTTATTGTATTTAACTATATTTAATTTACTTTTAATTTCAAAAGATTTTGAATTCACATACACATTTGAGCATACTGCAATATCATTTTATATATATATATATATATATATATATATATATATATATGTGTGTGTGTGTGTGTGTGTGTGTGTGTTATTGTATGTAAAGTCTGCAATATTAAGTCAAATCTCCAAATTGATCATTTGTAATTTGATGTATAACCTCCCAGTTGAATTCAGTACAGTTGCTTTTAATTTGGACAAAGCATTTACAAATTTATTATAAAATGTTATTAATTAATTTAAACTTATACATTGTTATAGGATATTTATGTGCATTATTTTTACAAATTCTATTACTTTTACAGAGTATTGATTTCAATGTCTGATGGTCTTGTTACAGGTTGGTGACACTGTAAGGACTGAAATAACTGGTTTGGGAAAACTGGAGAATAAAATAGTGTAAAGAATGTTTCTAACACAGTGAAATTTTAATATATTACACGTATAAGGTTTCAGGTATACAAACTAACTCTTAATGTTGAAAGTAATAAAGAAAAATAATGGTCAAAATAAGAATTGAAGCATACAAAGATTCAATGAATGGAAGTAAACAAAGATTCGTAATACAAAGGGCATAATAACTTTGGAGTTACCTGCTCAAATAAATTTACACTCTACCCTACAAAGATTCCAGGAACAATACTGTTACTTATGTATTTTTGGTCAATTAGATGTGCTACTACTGTTGATTTCTTACTTTATCTCAGCCGATCCAGGATTGGCTTCGATCCAATTCTCACAAACATAAAGGTACACAGCCTCTGCTCAGTTCTAAGATTTTTTGCCTGTGCAAATTTTATGCACGGTGGAAATATTCAGGTTCAATTGGCCAATCATGTTTTTTTTTTTTTATTATGATCTCATCTCAAAAGAGCATCTAGACGTTTGGCCCCACTTCTGTTTTTGAAGTTGAAAGTCTTGCTGGGCAAGGCTCATCTTTATTGAGTTCTTGGCTTTCCAAAAATTATTTTACAGGAAGAAAATTTAGGCTCTTTATAAGCAAAATTCCCCAAAGGCCTGTTTTAACTTTTCAAAGGTCACACTTCCAGATTTCTTTACAAAACAGAACAGAAAACTTAATTGCACAATGTTGCTCCAAATTCCTGTATCCATTTTGAATGACACAAAAAAACAAATCACTACTTTACTGAGCTCTCGAAACATGTGTGTTGACTTATGGAGTTGAAACTCCGACTGATTAATTGGAGGATATTGAAAACATGCCTAGTGAAGGAGAACTACACAGCATTGCCAGATCCTTTGCCTTGTACCCAGTCTCGTTACTTTTCTAACAAACCTCATCAGCTGGAGCGTATGTGGCTTACAGTATCTCGCTGTGACAGGGATGAAGCACATAGGGCTCGATACATGTAAGTTTTATTGATATCAAATGATTATATTTCAAGTGCTAATGTTTTAATTTGATAATAAAGTTTTCAAAAATGACTGATTAAAATTTATGCAATTAAATGCTTTATTATAATTGTGATAACTGATACTTAATATAACTATTGCTGTATATATTTTGTCTATGGAAATCATTTAAAATAAAGTAAAGCGAGAGAAATTACCAATAAATAGAATTCCTAAATGAACATGTTTTTTTATTCATTTGATAACCAAGCACAGCAGTTTTAACCTTTTCGATGCAGCCCCCGAGAATACTCGTGCGCACGAGAATGCCGTGCCTCAGAGGCGATGCCTAAGTATTCTCGCAGGAGAATGCCGTGCCTCAGAGGCGACGCTTAAGAATATTCGCAGGAGAATGCCGTGCCTCAGAGGCGATGCCTGAGTATTCTACCACATCTGTATCTCTTGATTGTGGCCCCTCTTCAGCTTTGAGCGCGTACAGAATGCTCTAGCAGGAATGTGGGATGATTGCTAGTTTAACCCTTAACTGGTAGCATTTTGAATGTTATTTGTAATTAGCGTCTGTGAGATGTGTGCATGGTAAAAATGTTCTTGGGGGCATTTATTTTTTTTTGGTGAAACTGTAAATAATAAAGGAATAGCTTATTATAATAATTAAAAAACAATTTTCATTGCTACATTTAAAAATCACTTCTAAAAACAAATAGGCATTGTAAATAAGAATGAAAAACTAATTCATCACACTAGGAGCACAAGATTACATACTTTCGTTGAACACTCTTTAGATACAAAAATTTGGTTTAAAAAGTAAATATAGGTTTAGGACTTTATAGTTGTTAGCTTTAAGGAATAGAAGATAAATAATAATTTTAAAAAATGGCAGGGTTTTATTGTGAATAGTAATTAGATTTAGGAATTTGTAAATAATAGTTAGCTAGATGTAGTTATTAGATATAGGGCTTTGTGTGTAAAGAGTTAAAAAAGAATATTAGATTTAAGAAGTGGTATATAATAGTATAAAGAACAAAAAATAATTAGCACCTATTATAGATGTCGTTATTAGATTTAGGGCTTTGTATGTGAATAGTTTGTTTATATATATATATATATATATATATATATATATATATATATATATATATATATATATATATATATATAGTGTAATCATTCTTGTAATTAAAATTATAATCACAATCGTAATCATACTTCCAGAGTCTGTGATTATAATCGCAATCATACCTCGAAAGCCTATAATTATAATCGGTATGCCCAACTCTGGTTCTGATACCATTTAAGGACTTGGTCTAAATAAATCATAAAATAATCCATTTGATAATAATAGTTGGTTTTATTAGTCGATATCTTTTGACATGATGTATTCTCACAAGAATCTTCTCATCAATGCCCTAAGTTCATAACTTTCTTCCTGAAAAAAAAAAAAATGAATTTGACACTTAGCTTTACAATATATTTTTGATAATTTATTATTCATACATTAATCATTACTTTTCTTTAAGAAAGAATTAACTGATGACATTGTTAAATATCAGTATTTGCGATGATTATGTTGATATTTCACTTAAATGAAATGAAGCCTTTTAATTTTAAAGCCAATAGATCAACGAAAATAGTAGGCATGCAGAAAGTTTCCATGGCAGTATTTTGTTTAAATTTGAAATAATGCTAATAACTGGGGTCTCCCATGGTCTAGTGGCCAGCGCCTTAGATTCATAAGCGGGAGATGGTGGGCCGATCCCCACCGGCGGTAGGAATTTTCTCATCTCAGGGCTCGCTGAAAAAATTCCTGGCTGCACCCTGGGTGTCGGCGCTAATGGCCCAGATTTGTTGATGCAGTGTAAAAAAAATAAATAAATAAATAACTATTATAATAATGAAAATAAAAGAACCTTCAGTACAATAGAAGAAAGATTATTTGTTCCAGATTTCAAATGAGGAAACCTACATTTTAAGCAAACACACTCAACCAGTTCATTTACCTTATGACTGGTAAAACTTACTGTTTGTTAAGGTCATCCCATTTACAACAACATAACATTCTCTATATCATTACTCAAATATCATTCCTACATAGCCTTATAACCAAACGAAACCTTCTCCCATACTATGAAATGTAATCAAACATTCGACTGAACATAAAAAGGAGGCTTTTGTTTATCTGTTGAAAGCCTTTTGATGGATCAGAAGTAAGGTGTTAGTCACGCTATACGCTCTGACAACTGCTACAGCCGAGCATTTTTAGTTCAGTATTCACTTTTGGTATATTGAGGAAGGAAATCCTCTGATATCATGGAGGAAAAAAACGAAAAAAAAAAAAAACATGAAATAATTGAGAGGTTTGCTGAAAAGGGAGTTGTAGTTTTCAAATAGCATTTTATAAAAAACATTATAACTAGTTTGTATGATGTATAAACGTACTTGTATGTGTCACTTTCCAACTTTTAAACACAAACTTAATTTAATATGTTAAAATCCTTGATTTTGTTAATATTATACTTTTCTTGCAATATACACTAGCATCTAAACAATCAAATGTTTGGCAGAAATAATATACTATTTGCTTTATTCCAGAACTGATTGCTTTTAATGTTTGATTTAATGTGTATTTAGCCTGCCTATTAGAGAAAATAACATTTTTTATAAACAAGTAATGTATTTTTTTATAAACAGTTATAAGTAAATAATATGTGCAATCTTTAAACAGCCAATACTTTTAAATAACACATTTATTGTAATTATTAAATGGGGATAATTGAAAACTATTAATTGTCTTAAAAAATATTAGATATATTTTATGTAAAATATTTTTGATAATTTGAAAAATAAAAGAGAAATATCTGCTCCTTATTTAGACAGCAGGCAGGTCTGTATTTAGTCAGGCCCAGGATAAAGCCACAGAGTCTAAAAAGTTGCAGACCACAAGGGTTTCCTACAAAAGAGCCTAGAATATCACATGACATGTACTATACACTTTGTGCAAAAGTAGCCAGATCATAACTTATTTTTAAAAAATTGTCTACCTTAACTGAGAAATATTTTTTATTAATTATAAAATTTTTATTGGAGCATCCTACCTTCCTCCATAGGGAGGAACCCGCTTATGACGCCGACCCAATAACACAATCCAGAAATACTGACTAAGACATTTCATGTTTCAGAACTCATAGATCATGAAAATAATGGTAGTTCAAATTTATTAATTTATATATATATATATATATATATATATATATATATATATATATATATATATATAAATGGTCCAATTTTAATGAAATTGGTAGAAAAATACTTTGATTAGAAATGTCAAGTTTGCTAATCAGCATAATCTGTCCACTAGAACATGGTTTCTGAGTGAAAAAAAAAAAAAAAAAAAAAAAAAAATCGTGCTTATGTTCTCTATCATACAGAAATGAATAAATCAATGGTTGTAATGCGGTTTTTGAGAAAAGTGGATACAACTATTTTTCGGGTTGGGTCTTCAGACACGATTGACTCAGTTTAAAACAGTTTTAGACATTTGATATTCATCCAACCTAAGATTTAAAATTTTGGTTATGGCTAGAGTTAAGGAATTATTAGAAAAAAAAAAAACAACTTTATTAACAGACAGTTTTATGGGCAGTTTCGGGATTTGTATATATTTTCTTAAATATCTCCAAAACGGTTGGGCAACCATGGTTATTGGAACGTAACCATTAAAACGGTTACTAAATTCTTTACAAAAATGGTTCCAAAGAATTTTTGATGGGTCAATCTCAGTCGAAGAAATACATGCATAAAACTTCAACAAGGGTTGATTTTGTTGCGCCGGAGTTTCTTTTTCTTTTCTTTTTTTCCAAGAATCTAAATATGATTAAATCAGTTCACGAATTTAGAATATAATATAATTTTTCTATCATCGCTTAGATATTTACATTACCATATGGTAACGCACGGTGCTAATGGGTTAAAGACATCTTACCATTTTGAATATAGTTTGGTTAAATACAAACTTTTTTAAACATTTTAAAGCCATTTTAAAAGACATCTTACCATTTTGAAAATACTTCGGTTCAACACAATGATCAAATATTGAATAAAAAAAGAATTACTGAATAATTATTATAAAAAAACAATTAAATTTACCTGGAAAGCTAAAACGTTGCCTAGTTAAATATATTATACTATCACAGAGTAACTCCAAACAAAACATTAACAGTTCCTATCAAACATATCCATATAAAAAGCCTTCTGCATATGCTCTGTTAGCATCATCACCACCTGGCTTTATTCTTCTTCCAATTGGTTCAAGATCACCATAGCATTTAGAAAAAACTCTATCTACTGCAGCTTCGGCTTCTTGAAGGGTAACATTCCTAACTGCAGCAATAGATGTTACAGCTTTTCTCTTTACACAGTCCTGAAACACGAGAGGTATGTACTAATTTAGGAAATCAAATGAATAAATGAAGTAAATAAATATAAATAAAATTGAATGCAGCTTTGGATAAAATAAACATGTTGAATGTGATTCAATAAGGATACAATACAATATTTTCCGGGTTGTCCTCCTCAGTGGGAGCGCACCGCGCCCGTGCGACCTATTGTGTTACCCATTGTTATCTCTCCTCATAGTAATACCTTCCAGTAACCCAGAAGTCTCCTTATCTAGGCGCACGGTAGTGCGCCAGGCCAAGTTCCGGCCTAAGCATACTGTGTGTATATTACAGGAGGTCTTAGAGCCGATTTTTACTCTCTCATAACTTTCAACCAGGTAAAGATAAATTTATGAAATTTTACACAGGTATTATACTACTAGATGTGAGTAAAACTGGAAAGTTTCATAATTCTACATCGAATAGTTACTGAGATATAAGCGATCGAAAATCGGGATTTATAGGACTCACTCACTCACTCACTGACTCATCAAAATTATTAGGCACTTCCCATGATGCTAGAGACTTGAAATTTTGCATGAAGATAGATATGAAGACGTTATTAAAGGAAAAAATTGAAAAATTGCGAAAAGTTGTGTTTGACTCCGCTTCCGGGGCGGGCGCGTGCCAGTTTTGTACTTCCTTCGGAAACCCATCATTCCATCCGAAACCCATGATGTAGGGTATCAAATGAATTGCCTCGGTATGAAGAACCTATATTTGATGTTTTAAGAAACAATTAGACGCATATAGGCTCGGTAAAAATCTTATACCAGCTGTCTGTCTGTATGTTTGTTCCTCTTACAAATCCGTTCCGTTTGACCGATTTTGACCAAACTTGGGACACAGATAGGTCTTGATACGGGGAGAATCATAGGTTAGGTTAAATTGTCTATCAGCTGTCTGTCCGTCTGATTGTTCCTTATACAAATACACACTGTTTGACCGATTTTGACAAAATTTGACACACATGTCGGTCTTTCTCCGGGTAGTTTCATAGGCTAGTCAAAACTGTCTATCAGCTGTCTGTCTGCATGTTTGTTCCTTACACAAATTCACACCATTTGACCGATTTTGACCAAACTTGGCACGCAGGTAGGTCTTGATACAGGAGTGTCATATAACCTATGACGTTTTGTACTTTTTGTTCCATCGGAAAGCCATCATTCCTTCTGAAACCCATCATGTGGGGTATCAAATGAATCATCTTGGTAAGGAGAACCTACATTTGATGTTTTAAGAAACTTTTCGATGCATCTTAACAACAACACGTGTGACTTCTTTCTTAAATGTTGTAAATAAAGTTGTGAGGGTATATACTTGAAAGCAGATACTAAAATCTTCAAAGTCATCTAAATTACAAAGTTTAGGATCACAAACCCAAAATGTATCGTCTTTGTTCTTATATTTTTCTTGAAGGCCTTCTACACTTTCTCTATTGTGATCTTTATCCTCGGGATAAGGTTCCTGTGTTTTACAGTGTAATAGTTTAGTTAAGAGAGCAATCAATTTGACCTCTAGAGTACTGTCATCTGGAAGAGCTTTTAACTTTTCTAGTCTAGTGATTAGATGTATGTAGGTTGATTATTGGTATCAAATATCAGGCAGTAAGGAGAACTTTATGCAGAATCCAAAGACCCTGGTTTTATTCGGACGTACAAAAGCCAGTAGGTATGCAGCGACTAAATTCTATTTAATACTTAGAAAAAAGTAATGAGATCCCAAAAAAAAAACATAAATGTGAAATAGAGGCAAAGTTCCTGCCCCCACAAAGAAACACTCCCTTCCTCAAAAATATCCCCTCCTAAAACCCCCCAAAAACGCCTTACCATTCTACACTCCAAAAAAGTAGTATGAGTTGGTGTATTAATTCAACCAAAAATATTTGCCAATACAAGAGATGATACAAGAAAGAAATGTCCAAGTTCATTACTTGAAAGACCTCATAGTAACATACTAAGAACAGTAAAGACACTTCAACTGACCTTTAAAAACAACATAAAAATACTTATATCCAGTTACTAAAATATCACTTTCCTCAACCAGGTATATTCTTAAACTTGGCAATGTTTAGTTTTTCTCTAAAGATAATTTCGGCACAAAAAAAACATTGCCAAGTTTAAGAATATACCTGGTTAAGGAAAGTGATATTTTAGTAACTGGATATAAGTATTTTTATGTTGTTTTTAAAGGTCAGTTGAAGTGTGTTTTTGTAGGAGTGGCTTCAGAATAGAAAATATAATTATGAAATATCTGAGAACATAAGATAATGATTTTGATCTTGGAACAAAACATCTATTATTTATTATTATAGCAGTTATTATTTTTATTTTGTTGTGTTTTAAGTAAGTTTAATTTTAAAGTTAAATTAATTTGTTTGAAATTATTAGTTTAATTTATACAACATTTTTTATTTATTATATGAGAAAATCACTATGTTGTTGTGGAGCTCAATAAATAAATTTAATGAAAATTGAAATTTTGTAATTTTATATATTATTATTATTTATAAAATTATAATCATATTATGATTAGGAGCAGGGTTGGTGAATAACGTATGTTTTTATTAATACAAACCTATATACCGCTACAGCAGTGTAGAATTAGTTGCAGCTATAACAACTTTTAGTAGCTGGCATACCACAACTATTATTTGTGTATATTAACTATACCTGGATTTAGCCAACAAGAGCTATTGGAATTGGAAAAAATAGTTGTGATGCTAACTTCTCCCTAATAGTTGTTTATTAAGTTAAGAGGTAAAATTTACAATTATTGATGATTTTTATGTAGGAACAATATCATATTTTAGAAAATGGCGTAATGATCTAACCTGACTATTTTTTTCCATGTTTAATTAGCTATTAATGTCCTAACTTGACTATTATTAGTATTATTACAATTTAATATTTTAACTAAGGACTAAACATGTGATGGGTGCTTTAAGAGGTTGGGTATTACAAATAGTTTTACCAAAATGAATCTAACTCAGAAGTGCAATTAATTATTGATTTATAATAAAATAAAATGAATATCTCACTTGATGTCTTGCACGAATGTTGAATGGTGAAACATCACCTTGAAGCATTGCAGAGAGAAAGCTGCAATGAGTAAGGTTGGCAGCCCTTATTTCAGTACATGCTAAATGGTCTATATTCTTGAAGTCTATTTTATTATTACAATAATCAAACATATGAATCATCTCGTGAGTCAGTATTCCTTGTACTATACCTTCACTCTTGGTATTATTTTGGCAAATGACTATCTGCAAGAAGAAAGAATATCATATTATTACCATAAATACCAACTGAAAGAAACCATAATAATGGGCAATAGAGATTCATTTAATTCCTATAAAACGTAAAAGAAAATTTATTTTTTTCACATTCTTTAATAATGTGAAAACCTCACATTTTTTCAAAGGGTAACTGTTGAATGTAAATATTATTTATATTTCTGTGTGTATTGATACTATATTGCTAGGTGTGGTCAGGCGCTCCCCACCCCTTTTTTTTTCTTACCTGTAAGCTCCCTACTAGTGCAGTGTCCTGAACTATTCGTGATCTGTATTCATCTGCATAATAAAGTGCTTATTCCTATAAATACTTACCTTTTTTAACAGGTTATGGGCCCAGCGGTACTCGGTTGTGTGTTCAATCTTTATGAACTTTCGTTATTTTAGTTTCTCCGGAATAAGTTCAACCGTCAGGTCAGTTTTCGAACAGTTGCACGTGGTTCGTTCGTTCGTTCGTTGGAACATGGATTCACATCACCAAATCCTGTTAAGTGGATCAGAAAACTGGGAAGTTTGGAAGTTCAGATTAGTCATTGTCTTAAAGAACAAAAATTGCTATGATGTGTGCACTGATGACATTAAGCCACCGGCCGACTCTGATGAAAAAACTAAGAAGGACTGGAATACTAAAGATCGCCAAGCCCAGGAAATCATTACTTCTAGGATGGAAGAAAAGCCACTTTGCCATCTACTGTCTTGTAAATCTGCGAATGAAATGTGGAAAAAGCTACTGACAGTCTATGACCGGACTTCAGAGGTTAGTTTGCATGTATTACAACAAAAGTTTTTTGCATACAAGTATAAAAATGAGGGAATATCTAGTCACCTATCAAACCTAGAGGATTTAGCCACTAAAATGAAGAATCTGGGGGAGGAAATTTCAGAGAAAATGCTCATAACCAAAATTATTATGTCTCTGCCAGAGGAGTATAAATACTTTCAGTCAGCTTGGGAGTCAAGCTCTACACAGACGCTCAGCGAATTGACATCCCGCCTTCTAATTGAAGAAGAACGTCTAGTTTCGAAAAAAGGTGAAGCTTCTGTGTGTGCGTTTGTTACCAAAGTGAAGTGTAAAATGTGTGGTAAGGTAGGCCATTATGCTTCCAATTGTATTTCGAAAAACAAGGTTAGTAAACCATTATGTTTCTATTGTAAGAAACCAGGTCACTATATTAAAAATTGTAAAGTTCTTGCTGAAAAAGAAGGTAGAAATAAAAAGTTAGATGATAAAGGCTATAAACATGCTTTTATGACAAATACGTTACCAATGATTAATGATTCAAAGGATCTATGGGTTGTTGACAGTGGTGCTACTGAGCACATGTCATTTAATTTAAATAATTTTGACTTTATAAATGATGTATCTAAAAATGTTAAAATTAGTGATGGAACCTTGTTAAAAGCTACAGGTATTGGAGATGTTTCTGTCAAAACATTCAATGGTAAACAATGGGTGTCATCTATTTTGAAGGATGTTCTTTATGTACCTCAATTAAAAATTAATCTGTTCTCTGTAACTTCAGCTATTGATAAGGGTCATGTATTTTTGATGGAAGGTAATATGTGTAAGATTGTAGATAAAGATAATGTATGTTGGATTTTAGGCAAACGTTATGGTAATTTATATAAATTTTGTTTGACTAGGGATAATAGTAGTGCTGATTTTGTTAGTTCCTGCAAGTCAAAAACTTTGCTTGAGTGGCATTGTATATTAGGTCATCAAAATTTTAACCATGTTGAGAAAATTCTTAAAAATTCTGATATAAATTATATTACGGATAAAAATTCTTTATTTTGTGATGCCTGCTGTCTCGGTAAACAACATACCCTTCCTTATCATATCAGCAAATCTCAGATTAAGGATGTGTGTGAAGTAATTAGTGCAGATTTGTGTGGTCCCATGGAAATAAATAGTTTAGGGGGATCTAGGTATTTTTTGCTACTAAAGGATCACTATAGTAAATTTAGAAAAATATATTTCCTTAAAAATAAAGATAACATTTCCTCAAAATTGAAAGAATTCTTTACTCTTGCAAAACGTGATACAGGAAAAGAGGTAAAATTTTTCCGATCCGACCGTGGTACTGAATTTATGAATAAGGATGTTCAGAATGTGTTGAGGGATTTTGGAATTAGACATCAAAAATCAACTCCTTATTGTCCACCTCAAAATGGCTGTATAGAACGTGAAATGCGTACTGTTGTTGAATGTGCTCGGACTATGTTATATGCGAAAAAGTTAGATAAAAGTCTTTGGGCTGAGGCCACAAACACAGCAGTGTATATACTTAATTGTTCGGGAACTAGTTCTGTAGAAGGTAAAACTCCCTGGGAGCTATGGTTTGGAAATAAATTTAAATATTTTAAAGGACTTGAAATATTTGGCAGTCAGGTTTATGCTCATATCCCAAATCGAAAACATCAGAAATGGGATCCAAAAGGAAAACTAGGCTTTTTCGTTGGATATGAAGAGGATTCGAAAGCCTATAGAGTCTATTTTCCCAAACAGAACAAAATTGAAGTAGTGAGAAATGTGGTCTTTAGACGAGCGATGGATCCAGACCACACTAAGTTTTCCTATAAAAACCTATTTCCGAATTATTGTCTTAATGAAGAACTTGAAGAGGACAAGGATGAGTTAGTAACAGAAAAGGAGGAGAATACACCACCCGAAGAAGAAACAAATGAAGAAAGATATTTTTTAAGGAAAAGAATAGACTTAAAGAAACCTTCTCGACTTGATGATTATGAAATTACAGCCAATTTCTGTGATGTTGAAGACATAATTTTTGAAGATGCTTTTGCTGATACTAACTGGAGGAAAGCTATGGAAGAAGAAATGGACGCTCTAATGGATAACAAGACTTGGTCCTTGGTTGAGCTACCAGATAATAAGAAACCTCTTACTTGCAAATGGGTATACAGGAAGAAAACCACTGATAAAGGTGAGAAAGAAAAGGCTCGATTAGTTGTCAGGGGCTTTGAACAGAAGCCAGGGGTTGGCTTCAAAGAAACTTTTAGTCCTGTTGCTAGTTATATTAGTATCCGTCTGATATTGGCTATTGCTGCAAAAGAAAACTTAAATGTTTTTCAATTTGATGTAAAAACTGTTTTTTTGAATGGGGACTTATCAGAGGAACTCTACATGGAACAGCCTGAGGGTTTTCATGATGGTACTGCCCAAGTTTGTAAATTATTAAAATGTCTATATGGACTTAAACAAGCTCCGAAAAATTGGAACATTAAATTTACTAGTTTTCTAAAAGAAGAAGGGTTCAGCTCTCTTGAAGCAGATCCCTGTGTGTTTGTTAAATTTAATCCAAATTTACTAATTGTGACATTATATGTAGATGATGGTTTGATTGTGGGTGCTTCAAAATCTGAAATTGATTATTTACTAATAAAATTAAATAAAAAATTTAAAGTCACATATGGGTTAGCAAAAATATATTTAGGTATAAACATTAAAATTGAAAATAATAATATTATATTAAATCAGATTAGTTATATTGATAAAGTACTTGCTAAATTTAAAATGAAGGATTGTATTCCTGTTAAAACTCCTATGATTCCTAATTATGATGATACTGCAACTGACAGTGCAGTGAACAAACCTTTTAGGGAAGCTATTGGTAGTCTTTTGTATCTATAAAATGTAACTAGGCCCGACACAGCTTATTCTGTAAATTACCTAAGTAGATTCATGGAAAAACCACTAATTAAACATTGGAATCAGTTAAAAAGAATCTTTAGATATTTGAAAGGTACTAGGAATTTAGGGTTGTCTTATTGTAAGAATGGTGATTTGGAAGTTTTCACTGATGCAGATTTTGCAGGAGAAAGGGAAACCAGTAAGTCTACAAGTGGTTATGTAATAATGTTATCAGGAGCTGCTGTAGCTTGGGGTTCTAGAAGGCAAAGCCAGATAGCTCTGTCTACTGCTGACTCAGAGTTCGTTTCGGCTTGTGAAGGTATTAAAGAAACATTGTGGATTAATCATATGCTTTTAGAACTTAAGATGTGTCATAACTCAACACCATTGTATGTTGATAACAAGAGTGCTATTCACGTAATTAACAGAGATAATGGGAAAATATTGAACCGTACTAAACATGTTAGAGTTAAGTATCATTATGTAATTGATAATATAGTAAATAATTTTTCATTACAACATGTATCTTCGGATCAACAAATTGCTGATATATTCACAAAGCCTCTTGTGCAAGTAAAATTTGTTAAATTTAGAGAAATGTTAGGACTAAACCATTTATGTTGAGAAATATGTATGTATGTACTATTTTTTGTTTTTGTGTGTATTATTTAATTGTGTATTTATATATATATATATTTTCTATCAGTTTTGTATCTTTGATAGGAATAATATTTAAGGAGGAGTGTTGAATGTAAATATTATTTATATTTCTGTGTGTATCGATACTATATTGCTAGGTGTGGTCAGGCGCTCCCCACCCCTTTTTTTCTTACCTGTAAGCTCCCTACTAGTGCAGTGTCCTGAACTATACGTGATCTGTATTCATCTGCATAATAAAGTGCTTATTCCTATAAATACTTACCTTTTTTAACAGTAACTCTATCTTGTGTTACCAGGACGTGAACATAGAGGGTATGACTTAGAATTTGAAGGTTTTCACTATGGCAAGAAGTGATAAGAGATTGACCCAAAACCTAATTTTTTTTTTTTTTAAATAGACCTTTTATCTTTGTTTAACAGTTCTATAGTATTCTGATCATAATCTTAAAAGATATTTTACTTATAGATAATCTTTTAGTAAATTTTTGATCTTCTTGTAATCGTGGAACCCATTTTTGGACGTTGAACTATTAACACAAAAACTGGATCCAATCTTTATAAAAAATTATTGGTTTGACGTTGTATTTGTCTGTTCGAACTATAGTACGCTGTAATTTTGATGACATGTGGTGTCAAAAATATTTTCCAATTCCTTAACTAAACTCAATTTTTAAAGCAAATCTTTCAGGTATTCTTTTTCTCAATGAATTTTGATTCAAGGAATCAAAGAAAACAAATTTTACAACAATATCATTAACTGGGGTCTCCCGTGGTCTAGTGGCTAGCGCGCTAGATTCATAAGCGGGAGATGGTGGGTTCGGCGCTAATGGCCAAGAATTATGTCGATGCGCCGTAAAAAAAAAAAAAAAAAAAAAAAATATCATTAACTGTCTTTCATTTTTTTAGAAAAATGGCAATTCCTTTTTCCTTTGAATTGATGGGCTAGAAAGTATTTCTATAAATTCTATTTATATCACTAGGTCATTTTCATTAGAGCTGAGCAACTTAAGTTAAAAGAATCAATTTAGGAAAACTCATGAATGCTTCTCAACTTATTTGCAATTTCAAAAAAGAGAGATAAAAACAAAGGGGGGGGGGGATGGAATTTGCTTGTTTTGGGGACATTCCAGTTGACATCATCCAAATGCATTTTGATGCCCAAGGTTGGTAGATTATGGTGAGTTTGGTTTTTGCTATTTAAACATTTTAGTATTTCAATGACAATAAATCTTGTATCTAGCAATATATTTCCATTCAAAACTAAATGCTGAACAAATTAAAAAAACAAAAAAACTATCATTAAAATTGATTTATATCAAAACCTGTAAACATACTTTTACAGGTTTTGATATAGTATGGATTGTTGTGAGATGTTTCGACATTTTTCACGTTTTTAAAGATTTTTTAATGGCCTGCATTTCAGATGCAGGCCATTAAACAGATAAACAGATGTTTGAGAGCTTTTAAATTTATTAAATTAAAAGGGTCAGATACCAAATAATGAAAGGTCTGTCATAACCTGTTGCATTAATTTATTTATTTAAATTTTAACTTCCATTATCATTAACTAACAATCGGGAATCGAAACCATGACCGTTGGTACGGAGTGTTAAATATGCATGGCCACTGGGCCTCCAGTCTAAGCATTAATGAAAGTAAAACCGTAGCAGTAACCTTCACTGGAAAGAGGAACCTCGCAGACTTATTTTCCTGAATATTTGAGGTACTAGCATATCATACAGCAATTCAGTTAAATGTCTTGGGTTTAATCCTAGACAAGAGGCCGACGGTGAAGCAGCATCTAAAAAAAATAATCAAAGGAATGCCACTATTGCTCTGCTTGTCTGTAGATGACTAAGTGGGAAGACATGGAAACCTGAATCTATTATGGTCCAATGGCTTTATACCAGCATTATCAGATCACTGATAACTTATTGGTAACTTCTATGGTGACATGAAATAGAGAAAAGGTAGTAGAGGGAGCAAATTATTAGACTGCAATAAGAGGGATATCTGATTATTACTGGAGAAATGACATCAACTCCTATCTTTACACATCAATTATGTAGAATATCCCTTCCTCCAATTTGAGAATAAGACTATGAACATATAGACTCATCAAACAGGGTGAGGTTTCGATGCTGCTCAAGCTGTGGATATCAGGAAGTTTTCAGAACGATAAGTAAAATGTTAAGCAAAGATGGAATAGTTGCGATTCGGCTACACAAACTCACCCGACCTCCCACCTAGTATTTTCCCATGCCCCTTGTATATCCTTCCATTAACACCTTTTCTCTTTTCCTGTCATAAAAGGCTTCTGATCCTTACCGACCTCCTCCCACCAACTGTTTTGTTTTCAGTTGCATATACCCTAGAAGATCCCAGTTTTCTTACACTTCCACAATGGTTACTTAAGTGTTAACTTTGGTCTTCCTCTGCCGCCCGGCACTTCCATTGGTATGTAGTATCTTATTTCTGTGTTAAAAATTAATTAATATTATTATTAGCACTATTTACTTGTATAAACTTCAATAAAATTGTTTTTTATGTTTCTATTGATTTTCTAGAACTAATTTCTAGATCTAGTTACTATTGTTCACTTTACCCGTTTATTAATACCTTAATTGTTCTAATAATTTAACATCAAATTGTTCTTTTATAATAAGTTGAATTGTATTTATAGACCTGTTACTTATCTTACTTAAAAACTTTTTTTTCTGTGTATTAATTTCTGTTTTTTTCTTTTCTTGTCATTTTAGATGACGAAGGCTACTAAAGAGTAGCCGAAACGTCCTGAATATAGATTTTTTTTTACAAAAATCGTATTGAGGTTTTTTTTAGCCGAATCCCAACTATTCCATCTTTGCTTATCATCTCGACGGCTAACTATCTAATCTTCATGAGTAAAATGTTAGAACTGATCAAGTTCTCAGACGTGCTAGAACCAGAGATTCATTTTGGACAAGAAATATCTGGTGGTCACTGGCCCGGCACGCAGAGCAGAGGCAAGCAGAAACCAACTCAGATTAATGGTATCAATGTCTACATAGATTGTTCCTTGACTGCAGAGGATTATTTATAATTATAGTAATTATATAAAACACACTATATTAATACCTGATTAGTTTCTGGATCATAACCTCCACTAACATGAGAATTACAAACTTCACAAACAATATGTCGTCTCAAGTCAATGTCACTGTAACAGAAAATCTGATGGTTAAAAAAAAAAAAAAAAAAAAAAAAAAAAAAAAAAAAAAAAAAAAAAAAAAAATTAGATTTGAGTAACATGTTCCCCAAGTTAGGAGCAAACTATTTAATTTAAATAATTATTCAAGTAATTGATATAGTTGTGTAACTTCAAATGTAATTAACAAATTCATACCATCCAGATGCTTTCAGTGCACCTCTCATTAACTTCACCAGTTTACCTGTAAAAAAGAAAACAGATATTTTATTGGTTCCTACCTTTAATATGCTAGCAAAGATTGACATTTCTACTGCAACTGGGCGAACCTACAATCAGGGCCGCCACATCTCAGAGCCAGGCCCAGGTCCAGATCATGGATCCCCATTTCTCAGAGCCAGCCTACTACTACTATTCTAGTACTTTGCTATAGGACTTTGGACATTTTAAAATTATTTTCATCTTGAGTTTTGAGCGAAATGACAATAAAAGCCGACAATCGGTGCAGCAAAGGTCACTTTCAGTACTTGTAGTTTTATTACGACTCCTAATTCTGGGACTGCACTTGTTTTGTCGTTTATGTACATTAAAAAAAATATTGATTCCATTCCAATAAATATAGGCTACAACCGTCTATATTTCTAAACCCCATTCTTTTTGCAAGCTCATAACCTATACATTTTTATCCAATTAGCGAGGACCAGCCTGGGCCCGGGACAACTGTACCCGGCAGTCCCCCCCCCCATGTGGCGGCCCTGCCTACAATGTGTTTTCTTATTGCACTTATAGCTCGTTATAAGAGCGTTATTATAGCTCGTTTGTTTCCATCATGGAAACAACCAAAGATTTTACAAAAAAACAAAAAAAGCACACCCTTAAATCCAAACTTGATACAATCCTACTCAAGAAATATAACCATAATTCATTCCCCTCTGGGAAACCAGAATGGGTCCATAATATCTCCTCCATCGATATACCCCCCGAAGTGAACAATATTCTATCACTTGGGCCCAATTTTGCCACCCCTGTCACGAACCTGGGCAAATTGGTCCCAAAGCTTATCACCGATTTAGAATACATTCATAGAGATAAGACACTTATTGTAAATGATGAAGAGAGAGAACTATCCCGAATACGCATTTCCAACGTTATTACAAACCACCTACACCATCCTTCCCTCAAATCCCCCAAAATTTCTCCCCTACTCTACAAAGACATAAGAACCACCCGCTCCTTCCTTAAATCCCATAACGAATTAATCGTTACCCGGGCTGACAAAGGGAACAAAACCGTTATCATGGACAGGACTGAATACACGGAAAAAATGATCACACTCCTTTCTGACAACACCACTTACTTACCGACCCCCCATAACAGAAATCCCACCCCCTCCCTCACACAATCCTTTAACAAACACATACATAAACTACATGACAACAAAGAGATTGACCAACGGACCCGCTCACACCTCATCTCACATAACTCCCAAGCCCCCAGATGCTATGGCCTCCCGAAAATCCATAAAGAAAATAATCCCTTACGTCCCATCATTTCTAATATAAACTCCCCCTCCTCAAAACTAAGCAAATTTCTCCTTACTTCCCTCCAGACCTTAAGTCACAATAACCCCTATGACGTACAGAATGCACACGACCTTAAAAAACAACTACACTCCTTTCTCATCCCCCCTAATTTCATTTTAGCCTCTCTAGATGCCCAGTCCCTCTTCACAAACATTCCCATAGATAAAACCCTCGAAATTATTGACAAGAATTGGACCACCCTCGAACCACACACCAAGCTATCTCGATCTTCCTATCTTGAATCCCTATCCCTCTGCTGCAAATCCGGATACCTCCTATTCCAAGATAAATTCTTCAACCAGATCTCTGGCCTCGCCATGGGTAACTGCCTCGCTCCTGACCTTTCCAATATTACCCTTAATGACCTCCTTGACCAAATCCTCCCCATGTTCCCCGACGATATTATTTTCCTTAAAAAATATGTTGACGACCTCTTCCTCATAATTAATCCTGATAAGATTCCAGAAATTCTAACAGCCTTTAACTCCTACCACCCCCGGTTAATATTCACCATCGAGACCGAAACTAACAACTCCCTCCCTTTCCTTGACATACTCCTTATTAGAAATACAGACGGCTCTATATCCACTGATTGGTATACCAAACCCACTTACTCGGGACGACTTCTCCATTACCTTTCCTCACACCCCAAACACCAAATCCTCAATACTGCCAGCAACCTAATAAATCGAGCCCTCTCCCTATCCGACACCAAATTTCACCCTGCCAACAAATCCCGACTCCTCGATATTCTTACTACCAATGGATTTCCTACGAACATTATCACCCGTCTCATAAATTCTTTTAATAACCCTAAACCCATCCCCACTACCCAAGATAATATTGTCCCTCAATTCAGAGGCCTCCCATATATCCCAAACCTCACAGAAAAAATCCAAAAATCCCTACGCGATACTTTCCCCACTCTAAAACTAGGACTATCGACACAGAACAAACTGAAAAACTTACATACGACTCTTAAAGACCCTATCCCACAAAAAGACAGGACCAATGTAGTCTACAGAATCCCCTGCATCACACCCAACTGCAATAGTGCGTACATTGGACAGACTAAAAACCCAGTAAGAAAACGTATCAACAACCACAAAAATGATGTACGGAATAAAGACATAAAGACAGCTTTAACTAGACATGCCATCACAGACGGACATGACTTTGGTTTTGACCAATACTCCATCCTTTCCACTGAATCCAACGAAGAAAAACGCCTCCTTTCCGAATCAATTTTTATCCACCTAGAAAATAATCCAGTTAATGACAAAATTGACAAAGAAGTCATCTCCTCTACCTACTCCAACATCTTCCATTTATTAAAAACTCCATCCTAATCCCCTATACCGCCTGCAATATAGCCCTTTATACCTGCCTCCCTTTCCATTAACACAGCATTTTATGACTTTATGACCCCTTACTGTACTTTGCCGCTCTTTCTTTCATCTTCTATGTTCTCTGTCCATTGGGTGGTCCAGAACCCCCCTCCCCCTCACCAACTCCTTTCTTCCTATATTTCCCTGTATTAACTGTCAGAAATGATCCCGCATTTGTGAGGAATAGTTCTCTATCTTCCCATCGGTAAGCCCATATTGTTATTCTTATATCTAATCTAATATGTAATCTGTTATTCTTATATCTGTTTTCCTAATAATCCAAACACTATATATTATGTTCACTTCTATATATTATGTTCTAGTATTTTATGTTTTTGTCTTTTTCCACATATGTATGTATGTATATATGTATGTGTATTTATGTTTGTAGGCATATGTATATACATATATATATATATATATATATATATATATATATATATGTATATTTCAGTACTACATCCGTCCTACTTGTTTTTTACAGCCCTGATGAAGGCTTGAAGTTCAAGCCGAAACGTCGGCACAATAAAACCATTTTTATGATAAAATGTAGTTTTATTAAGTAGCAGTGACCGAACCCCGACAATCCCTACCTTGTATATTTTTTTCAGTATTTTAAAAAGTACTGACTTTCCTTAAAAAGCTATAAGTTGACACATTTCATGTTTATCTTAATTAGGAGCTGAGATATTTTTGTTTAAAGATATCAATGTTTACCAAAATCCACTTTTTGTTTTCAAACTTCACTACGCTCAAAAGATACATGAGAGAAAATTCTGAAACTTTGCAAATAAACTAATTTTATAGCCTAGAATAAGTGTACGAAATGTCATTGTTCTGAGAACATCAGGTTGTAAAAACATACAGTGTTTTGATTAAACATAGACTGGCCTTTCGGCATACTTGAAATGGATGCTAAAACAAGGATTGGGACACCAAAACTGCAGTTGAGGTATTGTTAGATAATCAAATCATTAATATCACAGAGGCTTAGAGAGAGCGCAATTAATTAATTAAAAATCTTTATGATTTTCTTATGTCTATCATGAATAGTAAATGCTCTCACAAATTATCATGTTTCACATGAATTTTCAAATAAATGACAGTATTCTTTAATGACATTATTACTATTTTATGATAATGTTATTTTTATGTTCAAACCTCCACTTTGAAGGCCCGGTGGCCATGAATGTTAAGGCTTGAGCACTTAAAACTCCATGCCAAGGGTCTTGGGTTCGATTTCCACTATGGGGAGGTGGCTTTTCTTTGAAAAAAAGAAAAGGCATCAGCCCTATCATGGGTAGAAAAGGGTGGTAACCTAAAGATAAACCGCCCAAAAATTCTTAGTTAATAATAATGGACGTTAAAATGTAAATAAATAAACATTTTCAAACCAGATCGAGAATTTCAACTGGTGTTGGAGCAAACATTTATTAATGACAATTACATTTAGTATCCAGTAAACAATTGAAGGATTAAGATTTGACCAAATATGATTAGTAATGTACACTTTTCTCATGTGAAGAGCTGCTACAGGATGTATGTTTAAAAACAATTATTTGAAATAAATTAGTTTTGTCACTTACTTGTCATAAAACATTTGTAAACAGTTCTTTCACATTTTGCTTTTTCATATTCTTCCAAGCCTTCACGGCCTGTTAAAATCCCAGACAGTGATGGTGAAAAAGCCTTTTTTCTTTCTGGAAACAAATTGTAGCCATAATTTGCAGGGTCGTCATTATTATTCCCATTTGATTCCTGTCGTTTTTCTTCGGTCATTTCAACTACAATATTTTTTTCTTCATTCAGGAACTTTGCGTTTATTCTTAATAGCAAAATGCGGTAACTAAAATATCTCCAAATTTCACGACACTTAATGTTCCAAACAAACGCACATGTTCTATAATAGAGATGAAAGGTAATCTTCTGTTATACCTCAAATCGATAAAAACGTAGGCTTAACTAGACATTCTTATTATTTTAAATTAAAGAAATTTCTGATACATGACGTTATCTATAAAACATTTATCTCAGTTGTGTACTGAAGAACGAAACTCTGTTTCAGCAAAAAAAAAAAATCCTTGAGGAAGGTAAACTCATATTTTGTTGTAATCGATTAATACTAATATCTGAAGTTATCAATTATCTGAAATCGTTCTTATCAATGCCTTAAAAGTTTGTTTAGTTGTTTGTGACAACTAAAGGACGCTGGCAAATCAACTGTCTTATTAATTTGTTACTCCTTGCGCTCTTTTGGTATATATATTTTTTATAATTTACGGAATATTTTCAATTGGGTTTCCATTAGGAATTATAATATTCCTATTTGCATAATTTTATTGTTAAACATCATGTCATTTTTTACCAAAAAAAAAATAGTTTAAATTAACTAAGCTTTAAAACAATGTTAGCGGTTGTAATTGTTAAAAATGTTCTGGACCTAAGTGTAAATCTTAATACCTCTAGCATTACTTTTTATTTTACTTGAATGCTATTTTATTTTTGCAACATCTCTTAAGTTATTTTAGAATACCTCTCTTTAAAAAGTAATTAATCTCAACTAAACAACTTAATTAATTAGCATGAATATGTTTTGCTCTCTTAATATGTAGGTCAGTTCTACATGTTGAATTACCTGTTATGGTTTTAATGTGAGCATTTTAAGTTTAGGATAAGCAAAAAAAAAAAAAAAATTGTCTTTGGTTTTTTAGTTATAATGTTATAAATTCAGTGTAATGAATTCATCAACATAAAATTATATTATAATTTATTTGTATTATTACTTTTTTAAGTAAAAATTAATAAATTTAATCCAGTTTTTAGTTCTTATAAAATATTAGGTGATTCAAAATATAAACTAATTTTATTAAGTATTTTCGCAACATTAAACTTAAAATGTTGATTTGATGTGAATAAGATTTTTAACAGGTTTAAAATGTTTGAACTGCCTGTATAATTGATACTAATTACACTATTTTTTTTATTAAGTTAACAAAAATATTATCAATTGGTTTAGTTAAACTTTATATAATAATGGCCTTAATTTGTACATGTCTATATATCATTTTTTTAGTAGGAGGGTTGAGGTAAAATATTTTACTTTTTATATATTCAATTAGTTAATATAAGACAGACATGTTAACGTAAGTGTTTTATTCTTCAAATATACTACAATAAAGTTTCATGATTGAGTCACATCCGTTATAGGAAAGAGTGAACAATGATGAGACATATCAATATCATAAAAATGGCTCCTTTCCCAACTAATTATATTGTATTTTTTGTTGAGAGGAGATTGTTGACCGTTGGTGATGCGAAGGTAGGAATTGTCAGGGTTCGGTTGTTATTTCTTAGCATTTAAAAATAAAACCATTTTTACCTGTAAAATGTATATGTGTACAATTCCTACCTTATTTTATTTTTTGTTGTTTTCAATTAGTTAAGTTAAATCAACAACTACAAAAGGTGGCTGTGAGTTTTAAGGCTTAAGCATTCAGTACATAGGGCCGTGGGTTCAATTCTCACTTGGGGCAGTGGCTTTTCTGTAAAAAAAATAAATAAATAAGTATCAGCCCTATCCTGGTCAGAAAAGAGTGGTATTCTATTGATAACCTGTCTTCTGAATCTGTGTTATGTATAAGTGGGCGTTAATATTTAAATAAATAAACAATCAACTGTTTTTATATTTATTTAACTTTAGCTTTTTTCGCATAATTAGTTCATGTTATTATGGTTAAACTGATGACTAGTCCTAGCAAATGTTTATAACACAACTGAAATTTCAGTGAATAAAATACTTTTATTTGAAAAAGCATTTAATACAAGTCATACAGACTATACAGATGCTGCATTATTCCTATTTTCTTGCAATTTTCATTACATGACGTTTTCTCTAACAACAATTCAAGGCTCTTTGAAAATATTTACCTTGAATATTATAATGTTTTTTATGTTGTAGGTAGATTCAATGCCATGGAAGTAGAAAATAGACGTAACTGTGCAGAAGGAGGTCCTCCACTTTATGGACCTGAACGCAATGACCAAGTCATTCAACGATGTGAGATTATTATTCCAATCTAAAATTTAGTTATTGAAATTAGAAATTATTTGAAATCAGATTCATTGTTTCCCTAAATAAGAAAAGTAAAAACATTATAGAAGGGAAGGACTCAAATTTTGAAGCTCTATTGGGTAATTCGGACTTTATGTCTGTTACTTGTGAGTTTGCTTAAAAATATTTAGAGATGGTTAGAAAGGTTTTATAAATTTATAACAGGAAAATTTTCACTCTAAAAAGGAGTGTTCTATACAAATTTCTTTTAACATTCAACTTTAAAAACCGTGTCAGAGGAGAAACTTAAAGACAAAATGTTATACCCTTTAATTTGGATACAAATGGAACAAATATACATATAATACATGTTTTTCAAAGTGCAAATAAAAAAAAAAGTTAACTATTAAACAATTGAGTACTCATTGCCTAAAAACTAGTTAGTAGTTAGCTATGTCTGCCTTATTCTGAATCTATTTATATATGCTTGTAATGAAATTTCAATTAGAAGTTTTGTTTGAGGAGGTATTATAGGGCGTACTCTTATGGCAAATGACAGATCGTTGGGTGTTCCACAAATGACCCTTTAATGGTGCCACATTTTAATGGCTCCCTTATGGTTTTTTAATGTTTCAAATCATGTTTTACTATCAAGATTAACAAAAGCAAACAAAAAGTTTGGAATTTTTAAAATAAGAGTTAGGTCTGTTCCATATAATTCTTCTTTTTTCACCCTCCTTGCGGTATCTCACCTGGAGCTTATATTTAAACTTATTTGTCGCATTTTAGAATATTACCTTGCTGCTAAGATTCGCTGACTTAACCATGTAAAGAACAAAATGAAACTTGTGGAGTTATAACGAACAGTAAGAGGCAGATCTAAATAACAATCCGGTGTTACAATCCTTGAAGGACCTGAGCCTCTGCCACTATCTTTGAACAGTCCTCTTGATCTTGAGCCAAGGTCCTCCTGTTCTAAACTCCTTGTTTTTGTAATTCACCTTCCGAATCATTTGGCCATCTTAGTCTGGGCCTTCCTCTCCTTCTAGCTCCTCCCACTGAACCCTGCAACATCTTTTTCGGTAGTCTATCAGGCCCTGTTCTTGCTACATGACCCAGCCATCTGAACATGCCTTTCTTAATAGTGCAGAGGATATCGGGCTCGCCATGCTATTTCCTAATTTCAGCATTACTTTTTACTCCCCACCTATTTTGGTATTTTTCTGCTCCAAATATCTTTCTAAGAACTCTCCTCTCCCAAACCACTAGGGTGTTCCTATGTTGCTTGCTCAGAGTCCACGCCTCACTGTTATACATTACAACTAGCCTATTGATGGTCTTATATATCACTAATTTTGCCTTTCTGGAAAGGTTCTTGAACCGGAGAGCCTTGTGCAGGGCATAGAAGCGTTTAGTCCCAGCTACCATTCTGGCCTTAATGTCTGTTTCTATGTTATTGGTCTTTTTCAATCCACCTTCTATGTGGAACATGATATACAGCTTAGAAACTTAAATTCTCCTCTTTGGAAATGTGAAGGAGCAGTTCTAGTTCTGTTTTATTAATTATTGATTTTATGCTCTTTTGCATGGGCATAAATAAGGGAGGGGGCTGCACCCCTCCCCCGAAATTTTGATGTTATCGAAAAAAATGTGTCATAAAAACCTTAAAAATAAATTAAATAAGATCACTTAGTTTAGAAAAAAAATTTTTTTTGGGGGGGATAGTATTGTTTTAGTTGGCTATTCCAAGTTCTAGATTGGTAGTATTTTGGGTCTTTTTTACTTTACCCACGCCAGTTACTTTTTAGAATAACGTCATAATATTTTGTTGCAATATTGTAACAGGTGTTGCTAGGCTACATAAAGTTTATACATGAAAGAGGTTATAGATTATAAGACACGTTGAAGTTGTGTTTGTTGTGCTGTGTTGAAGTTGTCAAATAATGAATTTGATTAAACTGAGTCATGTGTTGAAATCGGAAGAAGTAGCGTATAGAGCATTACAAAAGTATGGAGTTCTGCCTAAAATGTGGAAGTGTAGAAGAGGGCATTTCATGAAGCTTGTATTTCCAAAGAAAAGAGCCCCATTATTTACATTTGTTGAATAAATAATTTATTTAAACTAATTATTAGTTTAAACATCTGTTCTTCATAACTATTAACTTAATGATACAATAAATAACTGTTTTAGTAATAAAAGTAACTGGCGTGGGTAAAGTAAAAAAGACGCAGTATTTCTTACCCCTGAAATGCTTTCAGCCCCCCCCCTCCTCTGGAAATTATTTTCTATATACACCCGTGCTATTTTGAAGTATTGAGTGATAAAAATGCCACAATAAAGTTTCATAGTCTAAATGTAAATCCTAATTAAAGATTTAAAATTCATTTTTTTTATTAAAAAAAGGTCAGGGTGAATGTGGGGAGATATTATAGTAATACATGGTGACTGTAAGTGTTGATTGTGCCTCTATTTTTAGATGGAGGCTTGGACTATGGCTCGGGTGACTCTAAATTTGGCTTGAAAAGGGTTGACTTCTTTCAATGATGTTCTCATCATTATTCTATCATGAATGCTCCGAAAGGCTGGCAACCAATTGTTAGGCTGGTGTAATGACCTTGTCAAGTTCACTCATAAAACATTAAATAATAAAAAATACTACAAATTAATTTATAAATAGATATTGAAAACTGACCATTTAAATTCTTAAAGAATGCATTTATTAAAAATTCTTGCAGTGGTTTATTCTGATTAAAACAAACAGAAACGAGTTTCTAGTTTGTTAAGTTTCAGAATGTTTATTGTTTTATATTTTTTGTTGTTCCATTAGGAATCTAATTCAAATTTGCATTTCAGTAATTATTTTCCCATTCCCTATGCTTTGGAAATTTTGCGTTTGGGAGCTTCTAAGAATTTCCTGCTTAGTTCCAAACTTAAAGTGGAATGAGCATTTTATCCTTCTGGTAGGAATGTCACACCTAATCCGAATGTCGCTGGACGGAAGCTGTTCCGCCTTGGCCATACATGGATCTAAATATTGCCAGAAGGTAGAGAAATATTTGTACAGTACCTCCTGGCACAACTAAAAAGATTTTTTGAACTCCGTTACTGACAGTTGATTGCACATACAACAAAAAATGTCTGTGTTATAATTTTTTCAAAACACAATGATCCAGGTGTTGTAGAGTAAATTTTGTTGCATTATAAATAAATTTACTACAATTAGAGGAACATTACAATTGCTCCCTCCTGAATGACCAATTTTGAATATTTTCCTATAAACCCATAGTTGTAGGAGAAAGATCAATTATTGTAGCTTATTAAATAGTTTCTATTGTTTAAAAATTGAGTCATTGTGGATACAAAAGGCAAAATCAACAAAAAGTAGTTTTCAGGAAAATGCGTTTGAATATTTTTCCCATAAGGCCAAACTCAACTGGAGTATGAGCATATTCAAAACATTTTTCCATTTTGGGATGTCTCATTGTTACAAATTGAATAATAATTAGTCTGAACTGGGGTCTCCCGTAGTCTAGTGGCTAGCGCGCTGGATTCATGAGCGGGAGATGGTGGGTTCGATCCCCACCGGCGCCAGAAATTTTCTCATCTCAGGGCTTGCTGAGAAAATTCCTGGTTGCACCCTGGATGTCGGCGCTAATAGCCACGATTTGTTGATGCGCCGTAAAAAAAAAAAAAAAAAAAAAAAAAAAAAAAAAAGAAATTAGTCTGAACTACAATTTTACCAAAAGAGCATTTTATTTATATCCTCATCTAGCGGACCGGTAGTGGAGTGTTGAGTTTGCCTTTCGTATCCGCCTTCCTGTGGCTGTTTCCTGCCAGATTCTTTTCATTTTCTGTGTATTTTGAGAGGGAAAGAAGAGCGACCTCAACATGAAAAATATACTTGTAGATTCTCTGAAGAATCTAGATTAGGATGGCGGGGGGGGGGGGATAACTGGATGTTAAGTTCATATCCGCAACGCCTCAATTGAATAGGGATTTAATCTTTAAAATGAATTTACTCATTTCACTAGAGTAAAGATCATTACTATATATTTGTCTGCTTGAACTCTTTGTTAGTTAGGCTCAATATTAGTCCGATTTTAATAAAATTTGGCACAAGAAGACTTTGTCTAATTCCACAAGTCAGCTTCATTGACCAGCAGAATCTTCCCACCTGAACACTGTTTGTTTTTTTGTTTTTTTCAAAATTCTTACCAAAAAATAGTAATTTAAATGATTTTCTATTTACATGCTGCCCAGTACACTTTTAGGACAATCGAATGACTCATCTTTTTTTTTTTTTTTAAGTTATATAATTTATTCTATTTTTGAGTAAATCAGGAAAAAATTGGATTTTCCATTTCAAGGACCCTAATAGGATGAGCTGACTTGAACATTTTTTCACTTATTCAAAATTCATCTAAACTAAGATTTATAAATGTTATTTTTTTATGAAAGAAAGAAAATATTTTAAATTAACAGCTCTGAGTAGTTTTGAACATTTTGTATAATTTGTTAATTATCTTAATCAAAGTGGAAACTTTGAGGTAATTGGAAGGTGATCAGTTAAATGCTAAGTTCCAGTCAACTTAAGTATTGGATTTGTTCCATTGAACATGTATATTCATTTTTTCTTGATTTTTTTTTCAACAAGGAGTTTATTAATGTAGCAAATCAGCACACTGAAAAAGCGTTATTTTACAATGATAATAATATGACATCTGAAATTCATTACAATGCATTATTATATTTCTTAGCAAGTAATAAATGTTTAAAATTGCCAATTACTACTTTGTTTGGGGCAGATGTTCAATTTTCATCCCATCAAGCAGTTTTTAATTTGAGGCTTTGTTCTTTTTTTTTTTTTTTTTTTTTTTTTTTTTTTTTTTTTTTTTTTTTTTTTTTTTTTTTTTACAATATACATTTTTGTATATTAAAAACGTGAATTTAGGCATGATTTAAACTGCTAATGATTGTTTCAGTTACTATTTTTCTTACTGATGAAGATGAAAATGATTTGACTATTGAAGAATCAGAAGAAGAGAAACTTGAAGATTGTGACCCTGCTGGAGACGATGAACCAACTTGCAGCTACTGTAAGTTATTTACAAAATCGCTTCTGATCAGCCATTTATAATAATCATAGATAATTTTCATTTAATATTTGGCATAATTAGAAGGCAGGAAAATGTTTAAGAAAATTGCTTTTGATTCTTGCTGTTTTAAACCCAGAGGAAGCTCTGGGGTTGGGGTTTATATTTAGTATATAATTTGTCTATTACATTGCTAAACATGAAAAATGAAAATTCTGTGTTTAGTAACTATTATGCAATAACTAATATATATATATATATATATATATATATATATATATATATATATATATATATAATTACCTAACAATTTGCCTCAAACCAAGTGAAGAACATATCAAGTCCTTGGAAGAAAAAAGACAAATCATGAATCCAGATGTTGGGAAATCGAAATCTAAGTTCTAGAAGTGCTTCAAGATAGGAAGGTCGAATGTTTACTCTGTGTAATGGCTATTCATAAACCTGATTGAAAATGTATGCAATTGAAATTCAATATTTTACTTTATACGAGTGATTTATGGGTAACAAAGTGGTAGGAGGGGAGTTTCAGACCCAGGATTTGCCCTTGTAATCAGACATTGAATTTTTCATAGATGATGGTGCTATTCACTTTAATTTGAAACTTTGAGATGACTAAAGTTGAACCAGAGAAACAAGGGGAAGCGTCGTGTTACCTACATATTTCTGACAAAGAAAATAAAATTAAATAAAATTGATTTTTCCGATTTGGCCCTTTCTCTTCCAAGGTCCTGAAATGGACAAACAAGATAGCAATACTAGATCATCCTTCTGCTACCCCCAGCTGAATCACCTGGAGGCTCGCTCACCATGAGTGGTGAGGCATGAGCACTCTCGGATACAATTTCCAGCTGGTGGCTTTTCTTGTGAACAAAGAAAATATATCACCCCCTTCCTGTGGGAAGGAGGTGATGTTGTTATGTTTAAATGTACGTTTTAAAGAACTAAATATCTCACAGCCTCTCTTATTAATACAACTGAAAGTCAAAGGGCTTGTCATATTGAATGGGTAGGAAGCTGAGTTTGGCCAGCATATGGGATGTAGGATATATTGAGCAAATCAAATTTCGTATTTAAATACCCTTAATATTTTTTCTTTAATCTGTCTTAAAACAAGCACAAGTACTACACAAACCCAACACACACTCACACTTTATGATATCCATGTCTATAGGTTTTGTTGATTAATTAATTTAGTTAGTCGACCAAAAACCAATAATTATCTGAATTGAAATTTATTTATATATCTTAGTTTAATTAAAATCATAATGATAATAAATAATTAAATAAAGCCTTCATTGCATGAAGAGGAACAATACAAAAAAAAATATTTCAAAGAATAACCAAAATAAAAGTAATAAAATTTAAATTCTTTTCCTCTTAAATTACTATTTACAAAATTTACAAGTACATGTTTCTCATGCAGGCCTCCCCTTGATGGGGGTAATGGTCTTACTTCCCTGGAGACCAACCCGACTAGTAAGTAGAGTTCCCTGTTTCTTCCCACAATGCTTTCCATTTCCCTTTATCCCTTGCAACGTTCATCCAATTCGGACCAGCTATGGACTTGAAGACATCATTCCAACACCTACATGGTATTCCTCGTCTCCTCCTTAAGTTAAGCGGAGATAATAATATAAAATTAAGATGATAATAATATAAAATGATAATAATATAAAATTAAGATGATAATAATATAAAATGATAATAATATAAAATTAAGATGATAATAATATAAAATGATAATAATATAAAATTAAGATGATAATAATATAAAATGATAATAATATAAAATTAAGATGATAATAATATAAAATGATAATAATATAAAATTAAGATGATAATAATATAAAATGATAATAATATAAAATTAAGATGATAATAATATAAAATGATAATAATATAAAATTAAGATGATAATAATATAAAATGATAATAATATAAAATTAAGTTAACAAATATCACTAGATTTATGATCTCAAGTTTATTACTTCTTAGTTTAATTAAAAAAAAAAAAAAATGGGTTGGTTCATACCGCATCGACATAGTGGATACTTATGCTCACAAGAACTGAAACATATCCACACCAAAAAAGTAATACAAAATTGAGGTATTATGTAAAGTGTTAAGTTCTTTAATATACCTTTGAGGTTTACAGCTACTGATATTTGAAATTTCAACTTAATCCAAACAAATTGAAAACAATGAACTTGATGCCAAAATCTAGTTATTTCAAGTTGTCACCAGCAAAGTATAAAATCAGGCAATGTATAGAATGCCTAGGCATTATATACATTGCCTAAATTTAGCCGGCAATGTATGAAATAAATTGTATTTCATACCGTCCCTAAGCATTTTATAGAATGCCTACTGTGCTTTAGGCAAAGTATGAAAGTCAGGATTTGTAGCTTTTAGGTTAGGTGTCGTAGTGCTCATGCAAGACTAAGTGTCAGAGTAAAAAATGTAAATGTGTAAAAGAGCAAAGAAAATGCAATTCTAAATATCTCAATTCTCAACCCTGCTGCTACAAGTAGCTCCAAGTATGTAAATAACAATCTCACTTTATTAAATAAATTGTTTGCCGTTCTAAAAAAGAGATTAGTTTTTAACCAATTTTAAAAGTTATTCACATTACCTAGGTAAAGTGTATAGAGTAAACTCAAAACCTTTTTAATTTTATACAATGCCAAATAAGCAACAGACATTCTATAGAATACGTAGGCATTTTATGCAATACCTAGACAAGGTGTGCAATATGTTGTAAAAACTAATAATTCTATACTTTGCCTGAACCGCTTAGGCATTATATAGAATACCTAGACATTCTATAGAATGCCTGGCTTCTATACTTTGCTGGTAACATATATATATATAATCTTTCATGTTTTTCAGTTTAGAGTTCCCTTTTTTACTTTTTTTTTTTTTTTTTTTACAAAATTGCTTTCTTTATTGTTAGTTCAGCAAATGAATTAAATAATCTCTTCAAATTATGAAGCCATAACTTATAACTTCCAAATTTTAGATAACAACGATGATGATGAATTTAATAATATAGAAAAGAATAAGCCGAAGAAAAAACGTGGGAGAAAGCAGAAAAAGTCTTCTGATATTTTAGGTATGCTTACTTTGATACGTTTTTGTATTTTCCTTTCTTGAAAAAAGCTATCCTATTTAGATTTATTTAAATTTTGAAAATCAATAAAGATGATTCTTTCCTCGCTCCTCTTAAGACTAAACTAATGTCTTTTGTTGTGTTAGTGTTTTCCCCAAAAGGTAGTTTTAGCACATTTCCGCTGTCCCTTAGACTTCAAACTAACCTTGTGATGTGAGCGCCTAGACCCAAAATATTCATTTTGCAAAATATTCATGTGAAATTTTGTTACAAACATGTAACAAAATTGCGCATGCTTTCTGCATGTCTTGATCTTTTACATAAAATCAGGCTTATTTGAGCTAATTTTTATTTAATAATATTATAAAATGTTGTTCATATTATCGTAGAATTACTAAAAGTCATTATTTTTATTTGTTTACTTTACATTTCTTTCTCTTCAGAAAGCTTAGACACCGAAGCAAGTACAAAAAAAAGAAGAAGATCGACATTTTCTTGTCACCATTGTAGTTATATATCATCATGGAAAACAAACCTTGAAAAACATCTGATGGCACAACACACTGGTGAGAGACCATTTAAATGTCCTCATTGCGAATATAGCTCTGTCCACCAATTTCAGCTAGAAAAGCATTGGAATGGCCACCATGTTGGTTCCATCATCCACTGTAACGTCTGTCCATTTACTACTCCTGCAATAGAAGGGTTCTTCAAGCATTTCACACAATCACATTCTGGACAGAAACCTCACCTCTGTCCAGAGTGTGGGAGGAGAGCTGTCAGTCTCTCAGCACTTGAATTGCATATATTTGAAAAACATTCATCAGTTCCTCTGGCCCATGAATGCCCTCATTGCCCGTATAGAACTGTTCTTTCAGAGAACCTTAGAAATCATGTCGAGGCTCTTCATAAGTGTTCAGAATGCGACTTTTGGTCAGGAAGCCTCCGTGAGGTCCGTAGGCATAAAAAGAAAGAACATCGAATTACACTAAAGATGAATAAACTCGACTTCAAGAAGCAGCCCTTCACTAAAAATAATAATAGGCATGACATGAGTAAAGACGAAAATGTTTTTGAAAATGTTGATACTATGCCACTAAATCTTAAACAAAAGTTTCCTGTGTTTTCTCCCCCTAGATTAGATTTAGAAAAGCATTTCAATGAAAATCTCCTAGAATCTAACAAATTTCCTGTCATTGTCTCGCCAAGCAAAGCTACTTCCCTTGGTGATCCATTGAAATGCTAACGTTTTTCTTAATCTTCATTCAAACGACAAGATAATGGAATCTACCTTGTGTTTAATTAAATACACTTCTGTAGAAGCTTTTTCTGTGCATCTAAGGGGGACCAGAATTGTAAAAACCTTTAAAGTGAGAAAAGAATTGGTCTCAACTTAGTAAAAATTGTCTTTAAAAGTGAATTTTAAGTTCAAATTTTTATTTTTTTAACTTGTTGATACACATTCTCCAAGAATTCTTTTTTATTTGATGATGGAGGTAAAAGGCAGAAATAGGAGGCATGGGTTCTAGTAGTTTCTAAAACTACTTATTAACTTGATCTTCCTGCCTTAAGTAATTAAAATTATGTTATAAGTTTATTGTATTAAAATTGATGACTGAAAATTATAAGAAGTAAGTGCAATATATATTAGTAAAATTTATTGTCTTTAATTGTCTTCAGTTACAGAAACTGATTTTTATATATTTGTTGTAAATGGAGATCCATTTATTTAGATTGGAAACTTGCAAAGGAACCACAATCCATTAATTTTGATTGAAAGCAAAAGAAAGAAAGTATTGATGAGTAGTTTTCCTGAATTTGTTTTGATTACTTGACTGACTGAGCTTTCTGCTTTTAACACTGCCTTTCTCTTGTTTGACACATGTTTGCCTTGTTATTGTTAACACTTTGGGGCAATTAAGAGCTTATTATGTCAGAATAATGTGGTTCCTATTCCGTCCTTTATTTTCTTTTATTATTTCATGTTTCTAATAGTTCTAGAAATTATTAAAAAAAAAAAAAAAAAAAAATTGAATGAGAACTTATTTATTGTATAGAAAGAGTTATAAAAGGTTATAATACAACCTCATTTTACTTCATCCTCAACGGCAGTGGTGTAGGAGGCAAACAGTTTCTGTTGCTGATCAACTTTTTATAGTATTCCTTAAGTTGAATGTTTTTTCTTGCAACAACAAATGGAATTTGTTTGAAGTATTATTCCACTTCTGATAGTAGGAAATTTTTATTTATTTCAGTGAATTTGATTTTTGTATTGAAATGTATTCTTTAGTGACTGTGTAAATAGTAATTAACATATAGTTGCTACTTGTGAAGTGAAGTTCTTAAAGTTTTAAGATCTTGTTTTATCCTGTTGTTAGGCTCTGTTTTGTTTGAAACTTCAACTTTCCTTGATTGTTGAATCATTGATGTGATTATTTGCATCTTATTTTAGAATAAGCTATAGAAATGCCACTTAGAGCATGTAAGATAATTTGAGCTTGCTTCACGACAAGTTTTAAGTACAAATTGGTAGATTCTCTAAAATGGCTTTAGAATATACTATGTGTACCTTTTTATCCATATACTAAATCAAACAATTCTTTAATATTATATTCTGGAGCAGTGTTGGGGTTTTCACTTTCTACAGTATTATAATTCATCTAGTCAGTCAAATTTAACAATGTAATAGCTACCTCTATTGAAATTTCTACTCAAATAAATACATTATTTTGATTGGATAAAATATATTAACTAGATTGTTAAAAACCTTGATGAAATTTTTAATTGAATAACATAAATATGGGGCAGTAATAACTAAAAGTTATCATTACGATTAACTGTATGTCTCTTCTTTTAAAAAAGAGATATTTTTATTTTTGTTTAATTGCACACTCTTTATGTTGTAATATTATTATTTTTGGGGGTTCCTTGAAAATGAGAGTAATTAGAATTTTAATTGCTTTGACTTTAGGGTACTTAAGTATTAGTTCCACCACATCTAGGTCAGAGATCTGGATCATCAGCACAGGTGCAATTGAATTTTTGCCAGTATGGCCACGGAAAGACCGTTTATGTTTATTATCAACGAGCTTGGTTGACTACAGTTTCGACTTATCTTAATGGAATAATTGTTAAGCATTTCTGCTTGCTTCGCTCGCTCAAGGTTATATCGAAACTCTAGTCAATCCAACTCATTGATAGTATAGATCATATGTTTTTTGGTGGAAAATGATCCGATATACAATTTAACATGGCTTCAAAACAACAGTCTTTTTGTTTGTTTCAAAACAAACACAACAAACAAGGGAAATAAATCATGTCAAAAACACAAGAGTACAAAATAATTGTGTTAACAAAAGGAAGTCAACAGTAAGGTTACTGCAAACATAACGGACATATTACCCAAAATTCTAATGAGTTGTGCGCCTGCATTGATAACCCAGATCTCTGACCTAGATGTGGTGGAGCTAATACGTGAGTACCAAATTTAGTTTATACATTAATGTTTTTTTAAGTTTTATTTTTTATTTAAGAAAAAAATAAATATCCATTTATCTTTTCAAATTAGTTTTAATCAGTATTTCATTAAATGGAATAACTTGAGCATTTAATGTATAACTTATCTGTGATATATTACTCAGATGAAAATAAAATATAAATTAAATATAAAATTTGCATAAAAGTTATGAATGAAGTACTATATTTAAATATTGTTTCATAGATTGTTGCTTGAAGCATAGTATATATATATCTGAATACTTCATTGAATGGAGATGGGATTAGAATGTGAACAATATTTCCTTTCTTCGAAGGCAGTGTCCTAAATGTCATCTAACAATGATATAAAATTTCTGGTTTAAGCTTTGATTTTTTTTTTTTTTTTTTTTAAATCCCAACATAATTGTATTCACACATTTTAGATAACACAACAAAACATTTGATTTAACAATATTATTCTAAAAACAAAATATGCATTCAATTAATTATTTATTTTTAAGCTCTTCCATTGTGAAATGTCTTTAAAAGACAATAATTTAACTGCAGGAAATGTGCTATATCAAAATTAGAAGTTAAAATTTGTAAAATGGTTATTATTATTTTTTTTTATATTCTGTATTTATGTATGTAGTTGGTATACGATGACTTGCTATATTACCAGATGCTAATACAACTCTTCACTTCACATTGTATTATTTTTTGTTATTCTTGAATTTATATGTTAAAATAAAAAGTTTGTAATGAGACTATTCAATCACATCTTCTTCATTACCATGTCGTAATTTATTTTCCCAGCTTCCCTATAAAATGTGTCTCTAAACCAAGCATATTTTCTCATAAAATGGAAGGTATTTTTAGTATAAATGGATCTTTTGTGTCACAAAGGACTCTTGAATTTGTTTTTATTAGATAATAAATCTGGCGTGCACCCATTCTAAGCATACTTATCATATTCCAGGTACACACTGAAAGATCTTACCTTCAGGTACTTTCAGATCAAGATAGTTCCTGATTGTTGACCCTGCTTTTAAAGGATACTTGCTAAGTTGAGAAATCAGATGAAAAATACTTTTAAAATTTCCATCTCTCTGGACCCTTCTTGACAAGGGACCAAAAAAAAAGTAATATAAATTTGAATTACAGATTATAATATTAACCTTAGGGTTCAAATATTAAACTATATGTATGCGTGGTTCTTGCCCATATCATCCCCACCATGTCAGACTATCAAATATGAAAATTGGTACTTTTCAAGAGAGCAGTATTAATAGTAATTCCAAAATCTGTGCCTTTACAAAAGGACAACTTTACATTTTTTTCTGTGTATATTTTTTTTATCACTTTAATGTGAAATTATGACCAAATTGCTTACTGTTTTTTTTTTAATTACCAAAAACCCGGCGTTAATAGCCCAATTGTTGATACACCGTTAAATTACCAAAAAATCGTATTCGTGAGTTTGCATCTTAGTGCTAATAAGTGAGTTTTCTTGTATCGCCATTTCAAATTGTCGAATATGGTATTTCTGATAGTTTGCTGATTCCGATAGACTAACTGTATAAATATTTACACTTTCAAACTAACAAATGTGACGCATTCGACATTATGCACTGTACTAATTGCATAGTATTAGTGATATCCACTAATCAAAGTAACGAATATACCATTTTTGTTAGTTTGCCAAGTCAGTTTTTGGTCTCAAAAGTATTACGATTAGGAGCAAACTAGCAAATGAAAAATTTAATTTTTATTCCGGGGCACATGTCCCTTAGGAATAATTTTGAATTTGACAGAGTCAGGTTAAACAATATGAAATATAAAATTAAATTACTACGCCTTGAATAGGAACAAGACTAGGGGTTGGATAAAACTTGCAGGAATAAAGTCTTGTATGAAAGTCTTTTTTTTTTTAGCGCGGTTCCTCCCTCCCTTCATAGGGAGGAACCCCACTTATAAGGTTGATCTCATGAAACAATCCGGAAGTGCCGACTAGATTAGATTAGATTCGATTAGAGGGCATTAAACAGGCAAATGCCGACTAGATAATTTCGCGTTTCAGAACCCCTAGAGACCGAAAATAACGGTTCAAATTTGTATATATATATATATATATATATATATATATATATATATATATATATACATATATATATATATATATATATATACATATACAAATTTGAACCGTTATTTTCGGTCTCTAGGGGTTCTGAAACGCGAAATTATCTAGTCGGCATTTGCCTGTTTAATGCCCTCTAATCTAATCTAGTCGGCACTTCCGGAACCCCTAGAGACCGAAAATAACGGTTCAAATTTGTATATATATATATATATATATATTTGTCTGTTCGCAGATTTCTGGCGTCCCTAATGGTCTGATTTTGATGAAATTTGGTACAAAAATCCGTCGTACAATTTGAAAGATCAAGTTTGTTAACCAGCAAAATCCGCCCTCTGAAAGATGGCGTTTGGGGCGAAATTCGCGCAAAAAAAATCGTAACCCTTACGTTTTTGAGTTCATATGCTTGTAAGTACTCGTTTTATAGGCCTCTTGGCCTAGGCAAACGAACGACACCATTTTTAAGGCGATAGCTTTAACCGTTTTCGAGAAAATTGGAAAAATAGTTGCTGAATAACGTTTTTGGTTTGGGTGCTTACAATCATGGGATTCAGTTGAAACATTTTTTGCATGTTTGAATTTCATCAAAACTAACATGTTAAACTTTTGGTTACGTTTGGAGTTAAGGAAGGGTTAGAATAAAATATTTTATGAACAGACATGAAAAGTTTTGGGAACTTCGTATACTTTCATTAATATCTCAAACACGGTTGGGAAATTTTGATAAGTGTATTTGAAAGCTTTCTAAATTCTCTACTAAAAAGATTCTGAAACAATTTTTGATTAGGTGATGTCAATCGAAGAAATAAGTGGTTAAAACTTCAAATACGTGTGTTTAATTCTTATGAACGGGTTTTTGTCGTTCTTTTTGTAATTTTTGTCTCTTTCCCTTAGTTTTTTTATTGCTTTTTATTTTTGTAATTTCTTATGTTGTATTTGTAAGAAAAATGTATTTGTGTGTAAAACAGGATAGGTAAAATAAGACCAATTTTCTGTTGCTAGAAATAATGAAAAGTTTTGGTAACTTCGTATATTTTCATTAATATCTCGAAAACGGTTGAAAATCTTGGGAAGCGAAAGGTTACCATTCGAAAGCTTACTAAATGTTCTACATAAAAGGTTCTGAAGAAAGTTTTGTATAAGCGATGTCAATCGGAGAAATAAGTGCTAAAATTTTGAAGTAATTGATTTCGTTTATTCGAACGGTTCTTTTTGTCTGTTTTTATTCCTTGTTATTTTTTAATTGCTTAAAGTTAGATAATGTATTTGACAATAAAACAGATTAATTAAAATAAGAAAAACAATTCATTGTTAGAAATACATATATCAGGCTGTACCGTATGAAATGTCAGTTTTGGATTTGCCGATTTCCTTCAAATGTCTTGAAACTGTCGAGGCTCCTACTCCAAGTTCTTTGGCATATTCCCTAGTGTTTGCAATTGATTATAGTAGTCAAATGTATTTGCCAATAAAACAGGATACGAGTAATTAGAAACAATATTTTATTTTTGCGGAATCTTGGGATTCTCAGATGCCGTATGAATATCTATTAGGCCCCCTTCGTATATTTTCCTTAATATCTCGAAAAGGGTTAGGAAATCGTGGCAAGTGAAATGTAACAGTTTGAAAGCTTACTAAATTCTCTACAAAAAATGTTTTGAAGAAATTTTTGATGGGGTCGTCACATTAGGAGAAATAAGTGCTTAAAACTTAGTTAGTTAGTTTCGTTTATTTATACGGATCTATTTGTGTGTTTCCCGCAGTTTTTTTTCACTGCTCATTATTTTTGTACTTGCTTATAGCAGTCAAATGTATTTGTCAGTAAACAGGATACGTATAATTAGAAGCAATATTTTGTTTGTTAGAATTCGAAGATGCCGTATGAATATCTAGATTACAGTACTGGTGTTGATTTCGTTCTTTAGAATTGTTCTTGGTATTCCCTATTTTCATCTGTTACCCATAGTTTTTTATTGCTAGTAGTTTTTTCTTATTGATTATAGAATATAAATCTATTTGGCTATAAAACAGGATACATAAAATTAGTAAAAATATTTCGGAGATTTCTGAGCGAAATGCCTTGTAAGATTTTTTACCACCACGAACGGCGTTTTTCCTCTATTTTTATCCACTAGATTGGCTTTTTTGGCATATTATTCTATATATGTTTTATTAAGCAGGGGATTCTGATGAAATGTCGTGTTTTTGCTGTGGATTTTAATTACGATGTATCTAAGATTGGGTAACATTAGCGAGTCTACATAGTTAAGAACCGACGACGGAGGTAGACTTCTTGCTATGATTTAGTCTACATATTTATATTAAGTCCTAAATCCAAAAAATAAACTTCACAATGGTTAGATACTATGAGCGAATAGAGAGTCGGTTCAGTGCCCATAGAAACAGAAGGTCGGCAGGAAATTTACCTGCTGGGAGTTAATCCTCAAGAGTTGAAATATACCCCAGGTATCTGCCGACACTAATACAAAGCCTAGGGTACGGAGAGCAACTTAATGATTTCATTCACCAAAATTTCTTAAACTATACTAGATTCTGAAATAACACAGTTCCAAACATAGGTTATATACTAAATATTCATAAAGACTACTTAGTTTTAACCCGATTCATCAATTAGCAATCAATAGTTTTCAACACAGGTTATATACTAAATATTGATAAAAAGTATTTAAGTAGAAAAAAAAAACAAGCTTCCTCAAGACTTGTTTATGGTCCATTTGTATCTACTCCATAAACTTAATTAGGTATATTATTCTATATATTGACTTGTTATTCGTCAAGACTTGTTATTTGTCCATCTGTATCTACTAGATAGGCATATTATTCTATATAGGCTATATTAGGCAAGGTATTCTAATTAATCTTGAGTACTTCTTCTTGATCCTTCTGTATCCACTAGAAAAGGCTTTATTAGGCATATTTTGTATTGATTTATAGAGCTTTGCTTTAGAATGAGAGCCGGATTGTGTAATTTCTGCTTCTGTGTTTAAGTTAGCTACTGTCGTTGTCCCTGACACCTTAATATCACTTTTATTCGAGACATTCAAGAGGATTTTGACAATTTTCACGATATATATATAAAAAAAAGTTTATTTCTTTTCTAAGCTTTTCAAATGACACTAGGGATATGAACGGAACCGTGCTAAGATGATGCAGTTCCTGCGAGTCGGACTTTTTTTTATGTGGCTTATTGATATCTAGGCCATTAGTGAATGAAAAATAAATAAATAAAATATTCATGACTACTATGAATGAATAAAGATGTATTCACTAATAATGAATTACAGCAATTGCAATCAGTGCATATTTCCGGGGTATGGAAAACTGACAATTTAGAACTTGGAATAGTTTTAGAATTGAAATATTCCAGAAAGAAGTGAGGAGGATTACCACCGCTGTAGAAAAATGCCGTTCCATATATCTATATATATATATATATATATATATATATATATATATATATATATATATATATATATTGTGGTGTTTTGGTTTGGGCAAGAAAAAGAAAATTGAATATATTTAAAAATTATTATAGAAAAAGTTTTGACTTGAAATGTTTTTATTATATCTCAGGGTTCATTTAATGTTACCAAACTCACCACATACGGACTTATGAATAAAACCGTTTGAATAATTAAATTAATTTAATAAATTTCCTGAAAGAAAAGCATGAGAAATATCAAATTAGAACCACTTCTTACCATCTGTCCTTTTATGTGTTGAGACCATATTAAATACCAGGAGAAAGGTTCATAGTAAATAAAATAGAGTTGGAAACAATTGACTTATATTGAATAAAAGATATAATTTACGATTTGGCATGGCTGTGATATAAAATAAAATATAAGAAAGAAAAGGTTCTTGACTCACATAATTGTATCAATGTTGGGTTATTTAAGAAAATTTAGAACATAATTAATATTAACTTATATATTAAAATATAAATATTGGCCATTATGAAATTTTAGCTAGCTTTTGAATTTAATTGAAGATTGGCAGTTATTGAGTTATACTCAGCTTATGATACGAATGATGTTCTGGAAGTGAAGAGGCAGACTGGTAGTAGTTATGTCGGCATGTTGAGGAGAATGATGGTCGGCTGCTAGATCATGGAGTGGTGTCTGGCCATCAAGTGAAGATGAAGTGAGAGCTTGGTGTCGGCTGACCAGCTGGTTCTGCAGAGAGATCGTGTGCCCTTCGTCTCTGGTGCTCGAATGAGATCGAGTGGTGGGGGAAGGCCCTTTTTATAGGCGTTACTCCCACCATGCCAAGGGAGTTTGTCTTCAGCGATTGCCACCTGGATGTTCAAGGGGCATTTTTGGAAGCACCTCTATTCTTATCTTCCTGGGAAACTTGTATCTCTCTATTCCTTATCGCTCCTAGCCGAGACTTTGGAATCTTCTTTTATTTCACACTGCCTTTAAAAAAATAAATAATGCCAAGCTAAGCACTGCCAATTCCTATCCATTTTATTACTCTTTTATTTATTTAATTGGTTGACAAAAGATAATATTTGTGATGGACTTATGGAATATAACTTAGCCTTTATTTTGAATAGGAATGCTACTCTTTGCTATGCCAGAAACTGACTCTTTCTAGAGCACCCCCTTACAGATCATTACAATATATATATATATATATATATATATATATATATATATATATATATATATATATATATATATATATATATATATATATATATATATATATATAAATTATAGTACAAATTTGAACTACCATTATTTTCATTCTCTAGGGGTTATATTTTTTTTTTTTCGTTTTCAACGGCGCATCAACTATTTGGCTATTAGCGCCGTCTAGGGGTTATAAAACATAAAATTTTCTAATCAGCACTTTCGGATTGTGTCATGAGACCAACCTTATTAGCAGGGTTCCTCCCTATGGAGGGAGGGAGGAACTGCGCTAAAATTACATTTAACTAGAAGTAATATCAGGTTATCCCATAAGTAATGTAGATTTATGTTGGTGGACTGTAGAATGTGTCGAACCAAGTTTTTCTGCTAGCTCTTCCACTGTTACAACAGGATTTTCTTCTACATACTGTACCTACTACTTAGCCTGCAGGAGTTAGTCGACCTATGCGAGACTCGTCTTCAAGCTTGAGGTTTCCCACTCAAAATCGTTCAAACCACCACTGCACTTGTTGCTCACTTATGACATTTTCGCCATATATTTCTATGAGTTTTTGGATAAGTTGAAGCAGCATTTTCTCCTTTATCGAATTCCCAAAGCATAACATGGCGTAAGTGGTGGGAGATCCATTTCAAATGATATGTGAGCACGGAATAATTAAGTTTCACCAACATAAAAACATGATAAATAGAATTTTATTTAATGGTATAATAAACAAAAATGTAAACAAAAATAAATTGAAAAGACATAATCAGACATAATATTGAAAATCAACATCACTTACGGGATAATCCGTGTATAAACTTGCCTCTTATGAAGGGAAAACTCAATATTTTTAATTAATAAATATTAAAAATTGTTTGTTTTGAAACTTTTTTTCAAAAAATGCCAACATTTAGTTTCATAAGTGAGTTTTTAGTGTAAAAGGAGGTGGGAAATGTGGTCAAAAAATCGCACGTTAAAGCAATATTAATTACTTTATTTAAAGAAAAGAAATATTGAACATAAAAATAAATAGATTTTTAAGATATATCAATAATTCCTATACATATATTACAATAATTTTATACAGAAATCGTACAATTTAATATAATTAATTTACACAAACACAAACTACAAACAAATAAGATAAATAACACAAGTTATTGTCCTAGTTTATGCCATTAAAAGTTATAACACCAATCAAAACTATAATTTAAAAAAATAAATAAAAATAAATAAAAATAAACAACTACTTGGAGAAAACATTAATTAGTCATAACCTACACTCATTTGGGATTGTAATAAATCATTTAAATTGGCAGGGGAAAGTTATGGAGTTTCAAATACTGAAAAACACTTCATGCTTTGAACAAATTGGACAACATAATAGATCAAGTTAAGAAATTATAATAAGAGTAATAATTAAATTTCGCCATTTGTTGATGATTGATTTATTGTTCTCTCTCCTGGGGGGCTTTATTTTGGGCAAAATTAAACTGCAACTCTTGATGGTATTAACTCATACTCAACTAAAAGCAATATTTAAATTACTTAATAGTATATTAATACTTTTTCAGTTTCAGGAGTGAATTAGGGATGGTTCAACTATTTAGGGGAAGAAGGGCTGGTTCAACTTGTAACCATAGGCTCAGATGATAACAGTTTCATATAGTAAGAGTAACAATTCCATTTGGTAGAGCTTTGAGGGAACTGCGGAGGGTAGTATGTATATTATACAAACCTGATCCCAAAATTGAATGACTTAAATGCCTGAAATCATTTCAGAAGTAAGAAAATTAAGGCAGGATAGAATTGACAAATAGTCTGTGTAGTTTTCACTTGAAAGACAAATGGTAGACTTTTTTGGAAATTGTTTGGAAAATTTGGGGTTTTGTCCTACTGAAACTTGCTCATTGAATATTTCACATTTTTCTGAACAAATTGAAGGATTTCTTTGCCAACTGAATCGATACATGAAAAAAGTGCTTCAGTCCATTTTTTCCCAAAAAGAATTAGTGATGGATTCATTGTCTATGAAGGTAACTAGACATTTCTAAGCTAAAAGGACTTCAGTCCAATACATAGAAACATAGTCCTAATTTTATGATGCCATGTAGAAAGGGCTTCAGTCTAATTTTCTCAAAACTACTGATTTTGGAATGAACCCCGTTTTGCATGGATCTATCCAACTATGAATCATGTAACATTCATATTTCAAATTGGAACTGACTGTTTGCAAAACAAGATAATAATCATAAAATTCTTCCACCTTTTATAAAAGTCCGACTCGCAGGAACTGCGTCATCTTAGTGCGGTTCCAGTTCATTTTTTTTTTTTTTTTTTCACGGCTCATCTACATGTAGGTCATTAGCGCCGACATCCAGGGTGTAGCGAGGAATTTCACCAGCGAGCCGTGGGATGATAAAATTCCTGCCGGAGGTTGGGAATCGAACCCACCATCTCCCGCTTATGAATCCAAGGCGCTAGCCATTAGACCACGGGAGACCCCGGTTCCTGTTCATATCTCTATTCTCATTTGAAAAGCATAGAATAGAAACAGATAGTATTTTCCTCGGCCTTTGTTCAAAGGGTTTTATGGCTATACCTGGGGTCAGGTCCGCAAGACCCTCTTCTACCGATACTTCATTTCATACGTTTCAATGAATTGGAAAATATCAAAAATGTTCACACATTCCTGTGTTCTTTTACTATAGTAATAATTCTACAGATAAAATCAATTAAAAAATGAAATAAAAAAACCAACAGCATAAAGGCAATTGAAAATATCAAAAGACGTCATCGAATCTTTTTCTCTTGGCAAGCTATATTTCTAACAATGAATTGTTTTTCTTATTGTGCCTAATCTGTTTTATTGTAAAATACATTATCCAACTATAAGCAATTAAAAAATAACAAGGAATAAAAACAGACAAAAAGAAAAGTTCGAATAAGCAAAATCAATTACTTTAATGTTTTAAGCACTTATTTCTCCGATTGACATCGCCTAATCAAAATTTTCATCAGAACCTTTTTTGTAGAGCATTTAGTAAGCTTTCTAATGGTATTCGTTCGTTTACCAAGATTCTCAACCTTTTTCGAGATATTAAGGAAAATATACGAAGTTCCCAAAACTTTTCATGTCTGTTCATAAAATATTTTATTCTAACCCTTCCTTAACTCCAAACGTAACATAACTTTCAACATATTAGTTTTAATGAAAGTAGAACATGCAGATAATGTTTCAACTGAATCCCGTGATTCTAAGTACCCAAACCAAAAACGGTATTCAAAAACTATTTTTCCAATTTTCTCGAAAACGGTTAAAGCTATCGCCTTGAAAATGCTTTCATTCGTTTTCCTAGCCCAAGAAGCCTATAGAAAGAGTACTTACAAGCTTATGAACTCAAAAGCGTAAGCGTTACGATTTTTTCTGCACGAATTTCGCCCTAAACGCCATCTTCCAGTGGGCGGATTTTGCTGGTTAACGAACTTGACCTTTCAAATTGGACGACGGATTTTTGTACCAAATTTCATCAAAATCGGACCATCAGGGAAGCCAAAAATGAGCGAACAGACAAATATATATATATATATATAAATAAATATATACATATATATATATATATATATACAAATTTGAACCACCGTTATTTTCGGTCTCTAGGGGTTCTGAAACGCGAAATTTTCTTGTCGGCACTTCCGGATTGTTTCATTGTATCAACCTTATAAGCGGGGTTCCTCCCTATGGGGGAGGGAGGAACCGCGCTAAAAGAGGAAGAATTTTATGGTTTTTTTTTTTAAAAACAAAATTATTTTTTTATGTTTTTTTAAAAAAAACATAAAAAAAAGAGAGACTTTTCAGCTACTATAGTATCTTTTTGTATTTTCTTTTTTCATTTAGCTTTGTATTTTAACATTTAGCTTTGTTCGCACATTGAATTTAAGAGTAAATAGACTTTGTTGTGTACTCTCAATAAATAAATTATAAAAAGAGAAAATAATCTAGAATACTTTCCGAAAAAAACTTCTTTTCATTTTGACTCGTTTCCTTCCTACTTCCCTCCATTGAGTGGAAATCTCCTAACACCATTAACCCAATGGCACAATCCAAATGTACTGACTAGAAGATTTCACAGTTAAGAACCCTTAGATCACAAAAATAATGATGGTTCAAAATTGTTTATGTATATATAAGTATATTTCTGTTTGTTCTCTAGATACCCTAAAAGCAATTTGATACATAAATACTTTGTCTGACTTAAAAGGTCAAGTTCATAAAATCATTTACATTACTAGGCTCCCTTTATGTAGAAACTTTTCATGGGTTTTTAACAAGGGGAATCAAATGAATCATTTTCAAGGGGGAATTTTGGATAAAAGTGATTTCTTGACATTCAGAGTTTAGAAAAAAAAAAAAATATTAACAGACAGGAGCACCTTTGAGATTTTTTTATATTACCTAAGTACCTCAAAAACCATTAGTAAATTGTGGTAAGTGGAAGGTAAAAGTTTGAAGATTATTACATTTCGAGAAACGATTCTCTTGCAAGGACGATCTTAGTCAAAGAAATAAGTGCATACAATTTCATGAGTGTCGTTTTCATTCCTTTGAATATTTTTTCCTCTGTATACCTTAGTTTGTTATTGGCAGTAGTTTGGTTAATTGCTTTAACCACAGTAGTGTGGTTAATGTTCAGTAAAATCAATTTTTAAGTAAAACAAGATATGTAACTGAGAAACGTGTTGTATTATTTGTTGGTTATAGACCCCGCTTTCACTTATTCTCTATCTATTAGAGAATAAGTGAAAGCGGGGTCTCCCGTGGTCTAGTGGCTAGCGCCTTAGATTCATAAGTGGGAGATGGTGGGTTCGATCCCCACCGGCGGCAGGAATTTTCTCATCCCACGGCTCGCGTTGGGAAAATTCCTTGCTGCACCCTGGATGTCGGACTTTCTGAGATTTTATGAGGGTCAGAAAATAACAATGTAGCTATTTAAAAACTTTTTTGACTCTCTAAAAAAAAAAAAAAAAAAAAAAAACTGGTAGAAAATGAACTGAAGCTATAATTCTTCGTCAGCAAAATCATTTTTGTTTCCAGCATTCCAACATAAATTTTAATCACATTGAAATTAAAGTGTTAAAGTCAACACTGATGCATAAGCATGTAGTTTACGTATTATCCACCACTTTGAGTCTGGGACAAAACTTTCAAGATTTATTCTTTCCTAAATGAATGTAAGTTAATTAACTATACAAATACAATAAAGTATTTTAATATTCTTATTTTTATTACAACTCTATTTTGGATGACTATAACCAGGCAGTATATAATTTAAACATTAAACAGCAGACTACTAGATAGTAAGAAGAAAATTTGAGGTTATATTATCTCAAATTTAATATGTAGACGTATATAAGTCTATAATTTACAATAAATTATTAAAGATTTTATGTACAAGAACAGAATATCTAAAAAATATACAAAATATAATATTTTTTAAAAAAAATGCAAGAATTCCTTTTCCATTATTTACAATAGAATTAGAGAGTAGAACATATTTTTTTTTTACTTAAAAACAACCATCTTTACAAAGTAAGAGTTCATAAAACAAAAATAAACTATCAAAGATTATCAGACTTATAGTTAATAATTTAGCATACATTATCGTATAATCATTTCTTTAAATGTTTTCACATATTTACAATAGTGGTAAAAGCCGCAACCACACTAATACAAATGAGATAATCCCTCTTAAGTTGAAATAGAGATTTAAGGGACCTATATGGAAAGTTATATGTCGATATTTTACATTTAACTTCTGGTATTTAACCATTTTATACATATGAAAGTGAAAAAAAATCACAGCGAATGTTTGAAACAGCAGTTTCAATTATATCACAAAAGTACATGAGCTCTCATTTTGACATACTTTTTATAAAAAGTATAGTAAAAGTGGACGAAACACGAATATTTAAAGATTTAATTTTTTTTAAACAAAAGAGAAAGCTTCAAAACAAAATTTCACAAAATAATGCCATTTATTTTAATTTTTATCAGATACTTTCATAGTAAGTAGAAATTCTCACAGAATGCAGCATAAATGTAAATTTTATTAATGAAACTGATTTTAGCTGAAGAGTTATTAATTTATAATAGCCAATGTAATTAACTCTCCCATGTATCAATTAATTCAAGCAAAATAGAAGCTTTGCTTCCCTTCAGCACTTGATTGCTTACTTATACTTTATATTACAATAAATGATATATGAAGGTAGAAATTGTCAGGGTTTGGTTGTGTTATCTTAAGAAAACTACATTTTTTATAGGAAAATGAGTTTTATTGTTTGCCGACGTTCGGCTTGAAAAAGAAGTCAAATTTAACAAAATTGATAAAGAAGTCGTCATCTCTACCTACTCCAACATTTTCCATTTATTAAAAACATCTTGCTAAAACTATACCGCCTGCCATAAAACCCTTCATACCTGCCTCCCTTCAACAATGAAGAAGAGAGCGGAAGTACATGAAAGTTCACTGAAATCAGACTTGTCTAACATTATCTTGTGCTCAAATGAATTTTGAATGCATGATTATTAGAATCAAACTTTATAAAAAAAAATTGTTATGCTTTAGTTTTTGCCAAGATAGATAATGTTAGTCCAAAATTTCATTCATATTTTGCTGGAAGCTTTTAAAAAATAAAATAAGAACCTTCCAAATTTCTATGAAAAGAAAGAAATGATCCCAACAGAAAGAATATAAGCTTGTACAGACAAGGAAAAAAAGCAGGACTTTGAAGAGAACGTTTGCAAGTACTACAGTTTTGATAATAAATTATAGCTATGCAAATGGTAAATCCATAACTCCTGAGTACTACAAATAGAACTTTTTTTGTTCATGACTATTGCTTTCTTAAATGAAGTGACCAATCCACCTGTTTAACTGATTAATTATTTTTCCTTTTTTAGAAGTCTCAACCTTAGAAAGAACATTTAAGTAGTAAAAAACTATAAAGATGAAAACCATTGGCTAATATAGTGGGGTGCCAGTAAATGCCTTTAATTTTAGCAAATAAAACTTTTTAACGCAAAAAACTTTGAGTAACCATGTTGGCTGTAACCCTGAACCAAATTATTATAATGCAATTGATTTAACCCTTTAATTTTGCTAGCTCTGTTAGAATTTTTTTACTTCACATTTGGGGGTCTCGGGGCATCCATTTACTAAATATGAACCCAGGATATTAAAAAAAAATTGTATTCATGAATACGGGGTAGGCCGCATATTCGATCCTTGCTCATTCAGTTTAGTCATCGTTAAGCGTTTTAATATGCCAAAAAAAAAAAAAAAAAAAAAGAATTTCTGAATAATCTATAATAATAGTATAATGCTAGCCCGCAATATCATTTCAGAAAGAATCGAGAAGAAAATTTGCAAAAAAAAAAGTATTTTTTCTTTCTGGTCTCACAAGAATGAGGTACTTATGAGACGAATCAATGAATAACATCAATCAATCAATTTATTCCTTATCTAGAATGTATAAAAGAATTATTTGAAAAGATTTCCAGATAAGATGAGTAATCCAGAGAGCCAATAATGCACGGCCAACACAGACACAAGACTGACCGGTCGGGGAGCGGGAACAGGCAAGGGCCGAATATTCAGTCACTTTCGTCGTATCTCGCCTCCTTGGGCCTGAGAGCTCCTAATACAATTTTTTGGCATACCCTGGCATTGCGTGGGAAGCTTTGGAACCAATCCCACCTCACTCGTGCCATTTTTGAATTTCGACGAGGCTGCATAATCGGTTCTTGCCCGTTAAAGGGTTTAGAATAATTTTAAGAGACCTGATGGCCGGGAGTGGTAAGACGTGAACAATATGAAGTTTATGGGTTCTATTCCCAAACAGAATGATTAATTTCTTTTAACAAAAAAGGAAAGTTATCAGGGTGGTAACCTGCAGATATTCCATCCCAAAAAATCTGTTACTAAGAAAGGGATGTTAAAATTAAATAGAAAAAAAAAAATGTTATGTAACAATGCTGCATTCTGAAGGGGCATAATTGTCCTGAGAGTATATTAGAACAATATGAACAATACACTTTATCTAACGATGAAGGAAATTAAAAAAATTTCATGTTTACCCTTCTTACAAAATATGTTGGAGTCTTCAAATAATTGACAATTGGTCAGAGACTTAATAAGAAATAATACAATCAAATTTCAGCTCTCATCTTTTTTTGGTTTGCCAAGAAGCCTCGCCTGTTCTCGTCGAGTTTTGATTAAAATTTTATGCCCTGAGCAGTCCCTTTCTTCTGAATAACATTTCTTTTTACAGCAACATTTACACAGTGAATAGGCACATTTCAGACCCTAAAATAAATTAAAAAAAAAAAATTAAACTTAGACTGTAAAGAAAAGCAATAGTTTAGTAAGGCAAATATTTCAAGTAAACAATGAATAAAACAACATATAAAAGTAATTAGCTATTATGGTTTGTTGTTGCTCGATGGTGGGCTTCATCTTAAGGATTTCAGTTAATGAAATGGTCTAAATTTGCTAAACTTCTTTCTTTATTTAAAGAAGGCCAAAACTCATCTTCTACAAACTATTCTTCAATAATCTTTTATTTAGTATGTTCAACGTGCTTCACGTCCACATTAGCCTTTTCAGTACCACTTAAAATAAACAGTATACAAAGGCTTTTCAAGGACATTGCCTTTATCTTCATTGCACTGTATGGCAAAATGAACAAATAAAATAGATCATAGCTCATCCAACAATAAAACATTAAACATATCAAGAGTGAATCAATTTTTCAAAGGCACAGATTCATTTAAAGAGCATTCAACTATCCACCCAAACACATCAACAGTATAAATAATCCAATAGTTAAACCTTCTAATCTAGACTCAAACAAAAGAAATATACTATTTAAACCAGATAAGAGGAAAAACACTAAAGAAAATTAAAGTTGGTCCAAGAGGAATGTCAACTGTCTGGGAAAAATCGCCTCTCCATTGTATCATGTGCCTCCCTTAACTTCTTGTTTGGTCTCTTGGAACAAACTCTGAGGTCTCTTCTTAAATTTCTTTAAGATAAACAAATGTTTGCCATGCTTTATACATTTCAAAATACGCCATTTCCATTAGTTTGGAATGATATAAATAAATTCAAGTTTAGAGTGTGCTGCAAGTGAACCTCCACTCCAAAACCAGAGTTGTTAAAAATGTAATCCCCATTCCCATTACAAATTCCCATTCCTTTTGAAAAAAAGTAATTGCCATTCCCATTCCCATTACTGTAATGGGAATGGGAATGGCAATTACATTTTGCAATTACAAGTAATGGGTACTGTTTTTTTAGATTCCCATTACTTTTAATGAAAAAAAGTAATTGCCATTCCCATTCCCATTACTGTAATGGGAATGGGACTTGCAATTACATTTTGCAATTACAAGTAATGGGTACTGTTTTTTTAGATTCCCATTACTTGTAATGGAAAAAAGTAATTGCAATCTCCATTACAATTACAGGAATTGGAATGGAGTAATGGGAATGACCATTACATGTCTGTAATTGGATTACATTTCATTATATAGTCCGGGTTAGAAAAATTGTATTTTTCAAGGGAAAGGGAGTTTTTATGAAGTTTAATATAATTTTTTTTTTTTATTTTTTTTTTTTTTTTATTTTTTTTTTTTTAAACCTGATTTGTTCCTTATACAAATTCACACCGTTTGACTGATTTTGACGAAACTTGGAACACACATAGGTCTTGACCCGGGGAATCTCGTAGGCTAGGTCAAAAACAGCTAAGAGCTCTCTGTCTGTATGGTTGTTCCTTAAACAAATTCACACCGTTTGACCGATTTTGATCAAACTTGGCACACAGATAGGTCTTGGCCCGGGGAGTTTCATAGGCTAGGTCAAAAACATTTACCAGCTGTCTGTCTGTATGTTTGTTCCTTATACAAATTCACACCGTTTGACCGATTTTGACCAAACTTGGCACACAGAGCTCATAAAATTCCAGAACACATACCACGATTGAACTAAAATCTGTAACTTTCGAGCTTTATCGACCGTTCAAATTGGTTTATATTATTATTTGATAAATATTCTTTGAAATGTAGTGAATACGAGACGATTCCCATGCAATGTAGTTTGACAATGCAAATAGCTCCTCATCATAAACAAGCAGTACTTCTTTCTTATTATTGGACCTCCATCCTAAAGGTGATATTGTAGAGTTGATATAGAGGGTAGTATTATGAAGGGTATTGTAGATAATATTAGGAAAGATATTGAAGGTGGTATACCCTTCCTAATTCCACCTTATAAATCCTTTCAAATACCACCTTCAATATCCTTCCTAATAATAGCTTCTATTTTCTTCTTAATATCATCCTTTATAACCATCCTAATACCTCTTTTCATGCCCTTCCTATTACTACCGTCTATACCCTTCCTAATACTTCTATATCTTCCTAATAAAACCACTTTCTATATCCTTCGTAATATCATCTTATCGTTAATGAGCAAAAATTTATAATATATGAATGTATTAATGAATACATTGGTATTCACAAGTTATAATGTGAAACATTTGTATGTCTATATTGTAATTATATTTTTTTTAGTAATCACAGTTTTTGTGAACAATTACACTTTTCCCTGTCACTTTATTTGTATTTACAGAAAAATTTGTGAATGAAAATTCATTTGTATTTATATATTTAATGTACTTATATAAATAAATTCTATTCACACCTATGTTATACGACTTTCTTTATATTCGTATTAAGAAATATGTAAATTTAGAATAACTTCGTATTTTTATTTCTAAATAACATTGTGCTCATCAGTGGCGATAGAGCTATCTGAATTGTATAAAGATAATCTAGAAAATTCCAGTTTGTTTAAAGTTTCAAATGATTTTCCGCAAGAAGAAATTGAATTGATTGGAATCTATGTTTTTATTTATTTATTTATTTTAAGCCACATCTACATTTAGGTCATTAGCGCCTGGAATCTATGTTCTCGTTATTCTCTCACAAAAAGTGAGTCCCGTAAAATTAATTTATACTTAACTTATCCGTGAAAAGTCAGTATAATAGTAGTAAAACAATTTTTGATTTCAAAACTGATTTCAGATTTGTTTTTAGCACATTCAAAACTCCTGTATTCAAATTTTGGGAGGATAACAATAATAAAAAAAAAGTGTATTAAAGTTTCACTACAACTATAATCTCCCTTTCCCTCAAGAACAGACAGGTCTGTGAGCCAAGTTTGGTCAAAATCGGACAAACGGTGTGAATTTGTTTAAGGAACAACCATACAGACAGAGAGCTTTTAGCTGTTTTTGACCTAGCCTACGAGACTCGCCGCGGCGCGTCAAGACCTATCTGTGTGCCAAGTTTGGTCAAAATCGGTCAAACGGTGTGAATTTGTATAAGTAACAAACCAGGTTTAAAAAAAAAGAAGAAGAAGAAAAAAAAGAGTATTTAAAACTGCATAAAAGCTCCCTTTCCCTTGAAAAATACAATTTTTCTAACCCGGACTATCTAATGAAATGTAATCCAATTACAGACATGTAATGGTCATTCCCATTACTCCATTCCAATTCCTGTAATTGTAATGGAAATTGCAATTACTTTTTTCCATTACAAGTAATCGGAATCTAAAAAAACAGTACCCATTACTTGTAATTGCAAAATGTAATTGCCATTCCCATTCCCATTACAGTAATGGGAATGGGAATGGCAATTACTTTTTTTCCATTAAATGTAATGGGAATCTAAAGAATCAGTACCCATTACTTTTAATTGGAATATGTAATTGCAATTCCCATTCCCATTACAGTATTGGGAATGGGAATGGCAATTACTTTTTATGTAATTTTTAGTAAAAACAGGAAAGTAATTTGAAAAGTAATCATTACTCAAAGTAATCATTACATTACAACTCTGTCCAAAACAAACCAATTTTGTAAATGTTAAAAAAAAAATGTTTTCATTAGTTGCACACAATGTATACTGGGGTTTGTTCTTTGTAAGCAAATATTGTGGCTAAACAGACGAATTAATTATTTGGTTCACTATTCATAGAGGATCTTTTTTTATACCTTTAGAGGCTATGTTGATCATTCCAAGTGATAGAAGTAACAAACAATGCCCAAGCCGGTTTGGCGGTTTAATTCAATTTGAACATAATATAGAGGAAATAAATTGTGTCTGCTTGTATACACTATTTTTCAACATTACCTTACTTTTTTTAAATCAGCATTTAATTTCTAAATGTTCTGGATACAAGTGTTAAAAATAAACCAAAATAATTCATAAAAACATTTATCCGAAGACTGATTGTTGAGCTGTGTGGTTTAGCAACCCCATTAATTTGGGCAAGCCTCACTTTAATTTTTAATAAAGTGTTCTATCTTTCTTTAAGGCTAATGCACTTTCAATGTTTACAAGTGTATTGTTCAAACAGAAATAACTGTTCAAAAAGTTTATACTAAAACTACCATTTTGCTTCTGCATCTAGACCATTAACACCGGGCTATCTCCTAAACCATTTGTTCCCACCCTTCCTAAACATTCATGGTGGAGCAGGGAATTCTTTCAACAGCCCCTGATATGAATAAACTCAACCTACTGCAGGTGGGCCTCGAGCCCGCATCTTCCGGATGAGAATTCAAGGCTTTAGTCACAAGACCAGGGACCAATTCTCAAAATAAATGAACATCTAGGGATAATATGTTTTACAAGTTAATGATGAACTTACTACAGGGTTAGGACAAATCGAACAAATTGGCATTTCTCTACGGCAATGAGGGTGGTAAGATGGCTTTCTTGCTAATTTCTTCATTTTTTTCTTGGAAAGAACTTCTCCATTAGCGTCCAGAATTCTTTTATGCCCTTGACTGCAGTTCTGCAACAAATAAAAATAAAAATGAAGTTTTTGAGTAAAAATCTTAAATGTTCAAGCCAACATAAATTTAATTTTCACTACCTTAGTAGTAAAACCAACCTTAAGCAACCTCTTTGGCATGAAAATCAGTTTCATAAGATATATAGAGCTGCAAAGAAAGGAAATAAGCCTTTAAATACTGAATGTTAACAATTTTATAAACACTAAAATGTTTATAATCAAATTAATGCCATATATAAAAGGGTGGTTAAACATTCAAGAAGTAAAAACTATACAAATTTACATTTGCACGAACATATACAAAATATATATCTAAAGTAATTTACAAATTATATGAATGTATAGTGATTGGAACAATATAAAACATAAATTGTAAAAATTATTGATTTAAACTTATTTCTTATTTATCTATCTCTTATGTGTGCAAAATGTTCTGAATTTAAAACAGCAACCAGCATCAAGTTGAACTACTTCTTGACGATACTCAATGCATTAAGTTAATACTTAATCGTTCTTTTTATCTTAATCAAATCATAAAATTTTCTTTGTCATCATTACTTTTCAAGTCATCTTCATTTTTCTATAAAGTATGCTTTTTCCTGTACTCCACAGTAATGATTTCTTTGTTGATTCATTTTCCAATTTATCGTCACTTATTAAATGATCCTCCACATTAGAGACAAGAAAAGTTCTGAGCACACGTGCAATTGTTTGAATATAACATACATTAATTAAGGCTACAACACTGATTTTTGAACAGGAACTTTATTTAAATATTTACCATCTAGTTAAAAATATATTCTATATTTTTCCTACATTTATCTAGACAAATACTTTGTTTCTGTTTACCTCTTTCTCCTGTGCTTCTTTTGTCTTCTGTGCCATTTTCTGAATATGTTCTTCAGGTGGAATCCGTACATATGGCTGACAAATCCATGGTGGCAATTGAAGTCCATAGCCTTTAAATAACATAATTGGCTATTAATTTAATAATTGTAAATGTGAGCTGGCTTCTAAAAGTTAAGTGCCAGGAAGGTGCATGGTAATGGTAGAATTCTCAATTTAAAACCTGAAACTGGCAATGACCTCAGCATTCAAAGTTTTCATAAGAAAACTTAGCATAATTTACCTATTGTTGTGTTAAATATATATATATATATATATATATATATATATATATATATAGAGAGAGAGAGAGAGAGAGAGAGATAGATACAAATATATGTGTTACTTAGAAGATAAATGGTGAAGAAAAATGCTCTACTCACTGAGTAGGCAGATGTTTTTTGGCAAATGGCTTCTTTGGTGCACCAGTTTCAACTCTTTTCAATTTCAGTTTATTTAGAATATAAATAGAGACACACATGTATGTATGTATTTATATATGTATGTATGTATATATATATATATATATATATATATATATATATATATATATATATATATATATATATATGTATGTATGTATGTAAGACATAAAGTAAAGGGGGATGAGATATTCGAGATGCCAGGCGACAAGTAACGAAAGATTTTAGTGCCTAAAATTTCTGAAGGTGTGTGGGAAGAACAAAAAGTAGTTTCAAATATTTTCCTGCAATTAAAAGACCGTTGCAGTTCTTCGGGGGTAGACCTTTGTTATCTCTTAGCCAACCTCCCAAATTAATCTGTACATTTAATATTAAAGCAGTGTTTTCTCCAATGATAATCAAAATATAAGTATAAATGAACCTTTAGCCATAGATCATAAGTCATTAAAAAACAGTTTTACTTACTTGTATTGCATTCTGTGTAAAGTGCTCTCCCCTCATGAACTGGTAGGTATCTGTCTTTCAATTTAGAAATTGCATCCTTAAACTCTTTTATAGAAGAACCTTTGGCAATTTCTTCTCGTATGTCTATATTTTCCTCAAGTGAAAACCTGAAATAATAAAAAATAAATAAATAAAATCTGAAGAGATTTATATCTTAACCCATTAGTTCCAGAGTTGGGCGTAATCATAATTATGAATACGATTACGATTATAATTATAGACTCACGAGATATAATTAAAATTACGATTATAATCACAGACTCAGGAGATATGATTACGATTACGATTATAATCGTAATTACAGCTGTGATTACGATTACACTTGTAATCACACCTGAGGTTATAATTACAATCGTAATCACACCTGAGGTTATAATTACAATCGTAATCACAACATTTTTCTGTAATTACAGCTGTAATCACAAATTTCTTCTGTAATTACAAATGTAATCACAGAAACAGCTGTGATTACATTTGTAATTACAACTAATTTTTCTGCAATTACAGCTGTAATCACATTTTTTTCTATGATTACGGCTGTAATCTAAGCTGTTTCTGTGATTACGAACGTAATCATAAATGTTTTCTGTAATTACGAATGTAATCACAAATTTTCTGTGATTACGAACGTAATCGGGCCTTTTTTCTGTGTTTTCCGCACTAATAACAACTTTGCTCTTGTGAATATAATTTCAAGCATTCTTTTTTCCCATTTTGATTGGATATACTCACAATATTTCCTGTGATTGGAGTTCTGATTACACTTTTCCTCCGATTTCACCGATGTGATTTCGGGCCAATTGTCAACGCGTTGGAAAATAGCTTACCACCTTAAGTTGAGTACCTCTTCTGATTTGACAAAAATCCTTCTTGCAAGTTCAAAATTCCTCGTGAAAATTTTTAATAGAATATGTTAATTCTTTGTTTTGAAATTAAAATTACGATTATAATCACAGACTCAGGAGATATGATTACGATTACGATTATAATCGTAATTACAGCTGTGATTACGATTACACTTGTAATCACACCTGAGGTTATAATTACAATCGTAATCACAACATTTTTCTGTAATTACAGCTGTAATCACAAATTTCTTCTGTAATTACAAATGTAATCACAGAAACAGCTGTGATTACATTTGTAATTACAACTAATTTTTCTGCAATTACAGCTGTAATCACATTTTTTTCTATGATTACGGCTGTAATCACAGCTGTTTCTGTGATTATGAACGTAATCGGACCTTTTTTTCTGTGTTTTCCGCACTAATGACAATTTTGCTCTTGTGAATATAATTTCAATCTCCAACAATTAACTGTATCAAATAGTTTTATCACCTAATTATGAGGTTTGTAAATAAAAACTAGTGTTAGGCAAAAATTAGCGACCGTGAAACACCGATACGAGGGCGCTACCGAATAAACTCACCGCCAAAATTTGCCATCTCAATGTTCACTTCCGGTCTGCTCTGAGCATTCTTCCAGGAGCATTCTAGCTCACTCTTCTTCCACTTCCGCTTCAATCTAGATAATTTCCGATCATGTGTATCGCTCTGGTCACTCACGGACATAGATCGTCCACCCCTTCTTATTCTAGGTTACTTCCGGTCTCTCAAACTTACTCTAAAGTTACTGGGTGGAACCGAGCCACCTACATATTTTTTTAATTTAATTTTTCGGAAAATTAAAAAACATTTTGAAAGACACAGCCAAAGTTTCCTTTAAGAATACATTTAATACCAAAAAGTCATTATCACACACTAAAGATGAAATAAAAGAATTTGATAAAAGTGGAATTTACCAATTAGAATGCTCGTGCAAAAAAATTTACATTGGGAGAACATATCGCAAGTTCTCACAAAGAATAGACGAACACGTTAAAGCTATACACAACCACAACATTCACTCAAATTTTGCAGAACACATCAAAAATACAGCACACCAATTTAACACACAAACGGGAATCAAAATTTTAAAAAACATAAATTATTCTAAGAAATCCAATTATCATGAAATGTTAGAAATAGAAAAGGCCATTCACCGTAATAAAGATTTATTACTAAACGAACAAATAAACTTCCCAACATCAGACCTTAGGAAAATTTTCATATCCCAACAAAAGACGCCATCCCTCGGACCCACCACCTGACAAACCCGTCATCCCTTACTCTGACACCTTCAGACTGACTACCCCTTCACACACATGACATCAAATAACCCGACATAATCCTTCCCCATACACTGTCTCCAACAGAAAGTTCAGTGGTCTCTGGTTCAACAACCTTGATTCTTGTGATCTCCAATATCCAACGTCAATATATATACTCTGCTAACCCGGAATAGTCTCATTACCTCACACCTGTTCGGAGAGGCTGTTAGCAGTACTACCGGTGGAGTAATAGGTAACATTATTTGTCATAGCTTTAGTAATAAGAATACTTATAAATTTTTCTGTAATTAATATATGCGTGTTTTTGTGAAAATTGTAGATGCACTGACGATGAGAACCATGTTCTCGAAAAGCTTTTGCTAATAAATACTTTGAAAAACAGTGGAGAGACATTATTTTTCTACCTTCTACGAAATAAGTTTTGTTATTAAAATTATTTTATTCCAGGACTTTAATAAAATGTTTACTAGTAACCTTTTTTTTTATTTATCATAATTAGATGAGAAAACTAAATGTTAGATTGTAATTTTAGGAGAATAAAAGAAGTATAGCACATTAATTAAGATGAAATTTTGTTTTTTTCTTATATAAGGTACTTGATGAAAATTGTTAACTAATGAAGTGCCTAAATTAGCTTGTTTTCTCCCTTTCTCTAAAGGGAGAAAACAAGCTTATGGCGTCAACCTTATAAGGCAAACCAAATGTTCACATGGAAATGAGAAATATCCTCTTTTGAGACCACAAAGGTTATGAAAATACCGGTGATTCAAATTATCGTAATTTTTTTAAGGGGGGTTTAAATGTTCGCGAAATTTCAAAACAAAGAATTAACATATTCTATTAAAAATTTTCACGAGGAATTTTGAACTTGCAAGAAGGATTTTTGTCAAATCAGAAGAGGTACTCAACTTAAGGTGGTAAGCTATTTTCCAACGCGTTGACAATTGGCCCGAAATCACATCGGTGAAATCGGAGGAAAAGTGTAATCAGAACTCCAATCACAGGAAATATTGTGAGTATATCCAATCAAAATGGGAAAAAAGAATGCTTGAAATTATATTCACAAGAGCAAAGTTGTTATTAGTGCGGAAAACACAGAAAAAAGGCCCGATTACGTTCGTAATCACAGAAAATTTGTGATTACATTCGTAATTACAGAAAACATTTATGATTACGTTCGTAATCACAGAAACAGCTTAGATTACAGCCGTAATCATAGAAAAAAATGTGATTACAGCTGTAATTGCAGAAAAATTAGTTGTAATTACAAATGTAATCACAGCTGTTTCTGTGATTACATTTGTAATTACAGAAGAAATTTGTGATTACAGCTGTAATTACAGAAAAATGTTGTGATTACGATTGTAATTATAACCTCAGGTGTGATTACGATTGTAATTATAACCTCAGGTGTGATTACAAGTGTAATCGTAATCACAGCTGTAATTACGATTATAATCGTAATCGTAATCATATCTCCTGAGTCTGTGATTATAATCGTAATTGTAATTATATCTCGTGAGTCTATAATTATAATCGTAATCGTAATCATAATTATGATTACGCCCAACTCTGATTAGTTCCATAGTTTTTATTTAAAAAAATTCTTAATACAAATAAATCAATTTTACGTACAGCATACTGTATATAGCATAATTTTTCTATCATTCCTTAGATATTTGCGTTACCATATGGTAACGCATGACGCTAATGGGGAGCATAAGTCCAACTTGCAGAGACTGTATCAATTTAGCATCATTACATAAGATTCCTGTCCTTGGAACATGTAATAAATATTCAGATATCAAGCATATTCTGGAATTAATTATTATAAACTTACAATTTGTGACAGAGCTTGAATAGGTGACCCCTGATATATGAATTGGGGCATGGATACACCTCTACTATCTCAAGGTATTCCAGTGCTGGATCCCAGACTGGAGGAGACGAACCATCGAACAGGTACGGATTGGTAAGGTGTCCTTCAGCACTCATCACTCCATCTACTCCTGTCTCTTCGAGGAAGCGGTGAACATCTTCCAGTCCTTGGATATTCCCATTTCCAAATACAGGTATACTTACATTTTCTCTGAAACATCCAAAAGCAAAGATGTAATAAAACAAATAGCAGAGGATGGCAAGTTAATTCATCTTATGAAGCCAATGATTCAGATTTATAGCATAGTGCTATTATATATAGGGTGTATCGCAAGTAGATAACAATAATCAGGAGTGTGAAACTAGAAAAATTATTTAGTTAAATGCTGCAACCGCATATTTATATTTGTTTTTGTTCCAGGCATATGCCTTTCTAAAGGTTATTTAGAAAAGAAAAAAAAAAGTGTTTTTTGCAGAAAAAAACCAATGTTCTCTGCTTGTACACATTATTTTTCACAAGGTTACATTACTTTTTTGACATGAGCATCACAATTGATTGAAGGCTAATGCACTTTCAATGTTCACAAGTGTATTTTTTAAACCACAATAACTGCTCAAAAATTTTATATTAATAAAAAACAAATTCTGTAAGCTGCCGAAACTCACAAACATTGTAAAATGTAATTTCCTTCCCTATGGTATATTCAGAATTGATATTTCATAATGTAATTGGAAATTTATTATTATCTAATCAGAATTAAATGAAATTTATTCTTGATGAAATTGACAATTAACGACTAAAGTAAGTCTTACATTAAAATTGAACAAAAAAAAAAAAATAAATAAATAAAAGAATTACTTCAAAAATTATGAAAGTTTCTACAACTGGCCACCTCCTCGCAGAACACACTGATGACACCAGGTCACACTGCTGACATAGCCTTTCCAATCTCATCAAGATAAGCTCTAATTTCCACACATAATTCGTGAATCCACTTTGCGATCAGGTGGTTTACGTCCTACCTATCTGGTAGTCTACTCCACACATAAAAATCAAGCAACATCAAATCACAGCTTCGAGCCGACCAATGCACAGAGCCACACCTCCCAGACCATAATCCTCGATAAAGTTTATTGAGCTGGATCATTATAGCTTGTTCATTGTGAGCTGGACACCCGTCCATTTGTCACCACAGTTCTTCTTCAAGTGGCATTCTTCGAGCAATGTCATACTTATATCATTCTGAAGAAGTTCATAAAAAGCATTTGAATTCAACTATCTAGTTAAAAAACTGGCTGTGTTATAAGCTGCCCATACACAGAACATCATATGGCCAGAGGTGAGGTCGTGTTGTGCAAGGGGAAGGCCAGTTGCAGCAACTTTTATTACTTTTCGGAGTAATTCTACTTCTTTTTTATTCAACTTCAGTGTAAGATTTACTGTAATCAATAAATATCAATTTTATTAAGAATAATTTTCTTTATGTCTACGATCACAAAAATAAACATGATATTAGTTTTATTTATCAGTTGTTTTCCTCCCAAAATTTCCAATATTACAGTATAATTACGACAAGTTTAGTGAACGACAAATGGGGCCCAGTCTTCAGATAGATGCTGTAGTATTATATTTATCTGAAGCCCGGTTACTCTAGAGCCTTATAAGGCAATAACATCATGCGGCTTCAGGTAAATATCCTAAATATAAGGCAATCCTATGCGGTTACATTTAATATTAAATTGCCAAGCCTGGGAATTTTTTTTAAGTTAAAAATTTGAAAATTGACACTGACTATGTATGCCGTCCTGTGTAATAAACAATAGTTTCATAGAAAAATGAATACTTAATATAATATCCTTGTTCCAAATAAATAATTTAATATAGAAATTGTCGAAATCAATATGAATTAATACCAACAAAAATGTTTTTGGATGATGTAATTGATAATTCAAAGACATTATTCAATGAAGTCCAATTTGTTTTATAGTGTATCTACTGCCAAGAACATTATTAACTACTAGACTTTCTCCAGGATGACAGCTTTTCTAAACGTACAACGTGAATTTGGAATCTCCTTCAACAAGAACAACACCAAAAGAGGTGGACCTCTAATCCAAAGGACAGATACATTTCATGATTCTAACACTAGCATCTTATTAGACATTAAAATAATATTCTTAAAACTGGGATAGAAGAGTGTATGAAAATAACAAAACACGCTCTATTTTGGAATTTATTTAAGGCGCATTTATTTTGGAATTTATTTATGGCGCATCGACAAATCGTGGCCATTAGCGCCGATGTCCAGGGTGCAGTCAGGAATTTTCTCAGCGAGCCCTGAGATGAGAAAATTCCTGTCGCAGGTGGGGATCGAACCCACCATTTCCCGCTTATGAATCTAGCCCGCTAGCCATTAGACCACGGGAGACCCCAAGGACAGAAGTTATTTATAAAGTAAGATATAACATGGTATATTGCAAAGAATCTGCTCAGGACCAAATATTTGCATATTCCTTTTTCATATATCATGATTATATATTTTTAACCAGTTCGGTTCAAGACTCGGTCGAGTGAACATCTCTCTCTGTCCCGTGTTAAGCTGTGTACCCTTGTGCCTTTGTTTGTTTGTGCTGTTTAGTGCCGCCAGGTAGACGCTTACTGTACTGTGGATTACTCCCAACAGGTAGAATTCTTTCAGACCTTTCTGCGGCTAGTGGATTGTACACTTACTTTCTCAAGAATTAACTCCTAGCAGTGTTTAAACCTCGTGCGAAACACATTATACATAGTAGTGTTAATATGGCAAACATGTCTGGCAGAAACCTAGCAGCACGTCTTGAAACTGAAGGGAATAATAGAAAAAATCAAGATAAAGTAGGAACTATCCCACGGTACCTTATTGTAAAATTACAAAGGGAAGGGAAAAGCTTTAATAATATCAACCCATTCCTAATTAATAAATGGTTGAGCTCCTTCTCGAAAGGAATTAATGTTCGGAAACTACGCAAAAGTGGCTTTCTATTGATTGAATGTCCGAACAAAGTAGCTGCAACCAAGTTACTAAAAGAAAATAATTTCAACGGAATCCCAATATCCGTGGAGCCTCACCACCAAATGAATTATTCAAAAGGTGTATTCTACTGCCGCGAGATTGGTGATCTGTCGGAAGAAGAAATACAGGACGAATTGAAAGACCAAATGGTTAAGTCAGTACGACGGATAGGGAAAAACGGCAGCTCATTGTATCTAGCTACTTTCGATAGCCCTCGTCTTCCTGAGCGGATTTTCGTAGCATACATGTCGGTCCCTTTACGTCCCTACATTCCCCCTCCTCTGATATGCTACAACTGCGGACTTCTTGGCCACCACAGAGCAACCTGTAGAAAAGACCCTTTCTGTAGGAAATGCACACTCCCCATACATGATGGAGAATGCCGAGAAACCAAATGTTGTCTATGTGGAGATAAACACATTACCTCAGAGAAGACATGCCCGGTTTTTGCAAAGGAGATGAGGATCAAAAAGATTATGGTAAATCAAAACGTCAGCTACTTGGAAGCAAAATCGATGGTCAAAAAAAGAGATACCTCCACTTCTTTCGCGAATATTGCTTCAAAGAACACCGGGGAGTCTGAAGCATTAGTGAAACTGCTTTCACTAATAGAAACTTTAAACAAGAGAATGGATAAGTTGGAGAATGTGTTATTAAAAAAACCGGATGAGCCTTTGTCACCTCATATCCAAGCACCACAATACACAGAAAACCAGACATTAGAATCTCAGTGTTTGGTTGAAAGTTTACCAAAAAAGAACGCCACTCCGGTTAAAAATAAGGACGACACGAAGAACAAAGAAAGGACCAGAAATAAAAAAGAAGAAGCAACAGTAGAATATAGTGAAGAAGAGGAAGAAGAACAACCTAATGGAAGAAGAAGAAAAACCAGCAAGCTACCGAAAGGCACTACAGGAAAGAAGCGCTAAAATCGTAATATCTCTATATATAGCATTTGTTGTTTTTTCATTTAATCTTTACTACTTAATTTTTATCTTTATTTACTTATATTATTTCTTTTCCTTGTTCTCTAATGTTATTAATAGTCGTTCCCTTCTATTTTCTACATATTATTTTTTTTTTTCTCTCAAATCAATCTGCCATGTCTATACTCCAATGGAATATAAATGGTTTACTAAGACACTTAGATGAGCTGAAACTTTTGATGAAGGATAACAAACCAAAAGTTATTGCTATCCAAGAGAGTCACTTGACCCAGGGTAAGTCATTCAGCATACATGGGCATTCAATTTATCGAAAAGATTACTCCCTGGGTGGTAAAGCATGTGGAGGGGTAGCTATACTTGTTAGAGATAACACATATAGCGAACCTATTCAGCTGAGAACCACGCTTCACGCTGTTGCTGGAACAGTCCACCTTCCGTTCAGAGTCACAGTTTGCTCCATTTATTTTCCACCAGGTTGACCATTGGACGTACACGAAATACGCGACTTACTGACCCAGATTCCAAGTCCCCTAATCCTAATGGCAGATGCTAATGCTTTAAGCACTATGTGGAATTCAGATACCACCAATAGTAGAGGTCATTTGTTACAAAATATTTTCGAACAAAATGACTTGATCGCACTAAATTCAAACTCACCTACTCATCTTTGCCCCAGGACAGGTACATGGACAAACATAGACATTTCACTGTGTACACCAGACATAAACACTTGATTTTCATGGAATGTCGACCAGGACGCACATGGAAGCGACCACTTCCCCATACACATACAACTTCACACACCTACTCCACCCTTCAACACGACTCCCAGATACAATACAAAAAACGCAAACTGGAACGCCTACAAAGAATATATTGAAAATAAGTTATCACATGTAAATATTAGACATATGGACGAACTAACCTCTTTAATAATAGAAACAGCTGACGTTAACATCCCAAAAACCGCACAAATTTACAGAAAAACTCCAGTACCGTGGTGGAATAAGGAATGTAGCATTGCTGTGACTGAAAGAAAGAAGGCTCTCCATTTATTCCGGAGAAACCCGACAGATTTAAAAAAACGAGATTTAAAATTCCTCCTGGATTATAAAAAGAAAAAAGCAAAATCACAATGGGTCATCAAGAAAAGCAAAAAGCAGTGTTGGGTCGATTTTGTATCGAATATCAATCAGCATTCATCAATGCAAGACATATGGTCTCATTTAAATAAAATTAAACACAAAAAATATCGTCCACCCGTAACAGGCATAGAACTAAATAACAGCATAATAACAGACCAACACACTATATCCAACATTCTTGGCAATCATTTTAGCACTATTTCAAGTAATGATCATTACACACAAGCATTTTTAACCCACAAAACCACATCTGAAAATTCTGAAATCCCATTGCTTGCTAACTTCATACACCCTTTGAATGAACCCTTTACCGTACAAGAACTCAAAATATCTTTATCGTGTGGTAGAAAGACATCACCCGGACCAGACATGATCACATATGATATGATACAAAATCTGCCCGAACGCGGTATGCTAGCTCTTCTGGATGCACTTAACGAGATTTACTTAACTGGTTCCTATCCTCACTCTTGGAACGAGGCTGTTGTAGTTCCTGTCCTCAAGCCAGGTAAAGATAAAAAGCTGCCCTCGTCATATAGGCCAGTTTCATTAACAAATACTCTCTGCAAGGTTGCGGAAAGAATAATAAATAAGAGATTATTGTGGTTTTTAGAAAAAAAAAAACCTCTTATCCCCGTATCAATGTGGGTTTCGGCCTGGACTCTCGATGATGCACCTGTTGGCTAAAATGGAGACAGAAATTCTTAATGCATTCTTACAAAAACAGTGTGTGCTTGCCGTCTCTCTAGATCTAGAGAAGGCATATGATTCAGTCTGGAGACGACTCATATTTTCCCAACTCTCTGAATGGGGTGTTCACGGGAATGTAATAGTTTTCTTGAAGAACTACCTTTCACAGCGGAAGTTCAGGGTGAGGTTAGGCTCCGTTCTATCTGACGTGTTCCCTCAGGAAAATGGAGTGCCACAAGGAGGTGTTCTTAGCACAACATTGTTCAAGATTGCTGTAAATTCCATCATGAAATTTATCCCCGGGGAAGTATCTTATTGTATGGATGCTGATGACCTTCTCATTTATAAAATAAACAAAAACATAAACACTGCACAAGAACATATTCAAAGTACATTAAATGAGCTACAAAAATGGTGTCTGATTACAGGTTTTAAATTTTCTCCTGAAAAATCAAACTATGTGATTTTTTCAAAAAAGAGGGGAAATCAAACTGCAAACATTACTTTAAATAACACAGCCATCCAACCCTCAGATTTCCTCACTTTTCTAGGCCTGAAATTTGACAAGAAGTTAAAATGGGTACCCCACCTAAAGAAACTCCTTAAAAAATGCAAAAAAAGTTTGAATTTTTTGAGAATTCTAGGTAACACTAAGTGGGGAGCTGACAGACGTTTAATGCTTACTTTTTATCGTTCCTACACCAGGTCTTTGCTGGATTATGGTAGTATTGCTTATTCGTCTGCCAGTCCCAGTACACTCAAACTTCTTAACTCCATTCATCACACTGCTTTGAGAATAGCTACGGGTGCATTTAGGACAAGCCCTTCGGATAGTCTCTGTGTAGAAGCTGGAGAACCTCCATTGGAGTATAGACGAAGGTATTTAGGATTAAAGTTTCTTTTAAAATCGAAAGCTCTTGATACACCTTGTGTACACACATACTTAAGCGAAGAACTATCCAATAAATACACATAGGAAACATAGACCTCTACTTATCCGTCACTTACAGAACACAGAAGACACCTTGTTTCTGAATACTCCTCTGTACACAAATAAACCTTTACACTTTCCCCCCTGGAGTGTAAAGAACTTAAAAATTAACCTAACAATGACACATTTCAATAAAAATGATCCACTTGCCTCACAATTTTACAAGTCTATGTACAATTCAATCACCAAAGACAATCCCTCAGCACTCTTCACATTTACAGACGGATCTAAAACTAACAACAGGACCGGCGCTGCAGCGATCACAGAAAATCAAATCAATACCATTAAATTACACGACTACACTACAGTTTATACTGCAGAACTACAAGGTATACAGTTATCACTGACCAAAACAAATAACATAGAGCAAAGTGATATTATAATTTGTACAGATTCATTGAGTTCTTTACACTCTATGGAAAGCATTTACAGCAACCATCCCATAATCACACAAATATACACGCAAATACACAGATTAAAACAACACAACATTACAATGCTTTGGATACCGGGACATAAAGACATAGGCCTAAACACAGACGTGGACAACCACACTAAAGAGGCTACCTTTAAAGAAAACATTGACATCAGACAACTTACTACACAGGACTTATGTAACATAGCAGGAACACACATATTACAAGATTGGCTAAATCACTGGTTACGGACAGACAACAAATTAAGAGAAATTAAAAACTCAATCAAAGTCTGGCATGATAATGATATGTCTTTAAATAGAAGAGACCAAGTTGTCCTGACCAGGCTAAGAATTGAACACTCACTTATAACACATTCATACTTAATGGAAAGACAAGACAGACCCGTGTGCTCCCTGTGTAATGTTCCCCTGACGATAAAACACATACTGACAGACTGCAGAAGACGAGACAATTTACCCATGCCACACGACTTACACACATTACTCGCAGAAGGTAGCCCACACATCAACAGTATACTACAGTTTTTAAAGAACACTAATTTATACAAAAAAATCTAGCCAATCTCCCTTCTTCTCCTTGTGCTTTCGATTTTAATAGTTTACTTTAATAACCTATAGATCTGATCTAATTAAGCTAATGTACCTTATTTTAGTTATCTTGTGTTTTATATTTTTATTGTAACTGCAAATGAAATGTGGTTTATATTTGTATTTATTATCTTTATTCATATGAATCTCGTGGTATATGCATGTATGTGTATATATGCTATATTTTGTGTTTATATGTATATATATATATATGTGTGTATAATGTTTGTATATATATGTATATATCTTATTTAAGTATAAATGTAAATCGTATCAACGTCAACAAAGTGTAAAAAAATTGTATATATTTTATAATCTGTATTAGGGCTCATAGCCATAGTTGCGGAGCCCTTATAATGAAATAAATAAAAAAAAATATATATATATTTTTAAAATGTTGCTTTATAGTTGATCGTAACAAGACATAATAAGATAAAGAAAATGTATTTATCATTTACTTGACTGCCTTGACGTGTTTCCAACTCGCCAGCCCAGTCAATGGTCCCTTTTGGTCCCTGGTTCTACCATGGACGGTGAGGAGTCTGCAACCAGCGCTTTCTAACATTTGAGCATACTCAACTGTTTTCTGCATACTTTCAAAAACTCGAACTTTACATGAAACAGGCACCCTGAGCTCTTGAGATAAGGTACTTACTGAAAATAAAGACATACTTAATATTGTAATTGAAGAAAGTCTTATGAATTTATAAAGATTGTTTGAACAGTTTGGTTTATTAGTAACTATTGTCACACAGTTGAGCATTTCAAATGAAAATAGGAATTGCTCAACCCAATGCTTTTTCCTCCCTGACTATAAAGAGAAAAACGGCTTATCTGCAATCCATAGCAAAAACAAAAGTCTAACGTTTCATCATCGTTGGTGGTTATTTTATTGTAGAGCACAGATTTTTCTTTTATCATTACTAATGGTATAATAAATAATGTATAAATTTACTGTCGATTGGTATAGTAAACAATACCACTTCCCAGGTGAACCAAAAACACGCGCACCTGTCTTCTTGATTTTCAAACATATGTTTTTTTGGCGATGATGGAAATAGCTGTACAGAAGCATGCCTTTCCAATCAGAAGTGCAAATTCATTAGTTTCCAATGAATTGAGTTTTCAGAAAGATAACCACTTTGTTTTGCAAGATAATGAATCTGAAATATGTAATATTTTTTATCAAACAATTTTTCTAATTTTGTCCTATACAAATATAGCTGTATTTGCTTGACGGCCAGATCCGTGCCTTGCATCCAGGTCCCTTCAGGCTCACCTTAACATCATTGATCTTTAGATCACCAAGTGGAGAATTAAAGTAAACCCACAGAAGTCCTGCCACCTAACATTTTTCCTCAGACGATCTATTTGCCCTCCGGTGTCCCTTAATGACTCATTTCTTACCCAAAAATCCCAAATCCGTTCCCTAGGATTTATACTCAACCAACGACTAACTTGGAAACCACACATTACTCAGAAGAGACAATAACTCAACCGACGGTACAGACTTGCATTACACTTACTCAACCGACGATCAGACCTTACACTAAATAACAAAAGTCTCATTTACACGACAATACTCAGACCAATATGGACTTATGGTATAGAACTCTAGGGATCCACAAAGCCCTCCAATTCCTAAAAAATTCAATCATTGCAGTCTAAAATCCTTTGCAAAATAGCTGACGCTCCATTCTTTGTATCCGATTTGACTCTCCATAACGGCCTCCTTATTCCATTTATCCAACCCTTATCAAAAAAATTATATCAAAAATTTCATTCAAAATTACACGGCCATCCTAGTTCTTCTGCCTTGTGGGTACTGCAACTGTGCGGCTTCCCTCCTCACAAGCTTTAAGATATATTCACATGTATCATTTTACTATAAATGTATTTTTACATTGTTGTAAATTCTGAATAAATAAATTAAAAAAAAAAAAAAATTAAGGGATGTTTCAGAATCATCATTTTATCAAAAGCTAATTCATGAAGCTTGTGAAAAGCAGCAAGTAACCTAATATTCCATATAGAAGAATTGATAATGAAAGAAATAGGAAAACATCTAATCTTCTGATTCAGTGACTTATCAAGATCAAAATTCTACGTAATGAACCATAAGTATCATTCATCTTAGTCAATGTATAATGTTTTAGCGCGGTTCCACCCTCCCCCATAGGGAGGAACCCCGCTTATAGGGTTGATACAATGAAACAATCCGGAAGTGCCGACTAGAAAATTCCGCGTTTCAGAACCCCTAGAGACCGAAAATAACGGTGGTTCAAATTTGTATATATATATATATATATATATATATATATATATATATATATATATATATATATATATATGTATATATTTATTTATATATATATATATATATATATATATATATATATATATATATATATATATATTTGTCTGTTCGCTCTCTAAATAGAAGACGAATGGTCCGATTTTGATGAAATTTGGTACAAAAATCCATCGTCCAATTTGAAAGGTCAAGTTCGTTAACCAGCAAAATCCGCCTACTGGAAGATGGCGTTTGGGGCGAAATTCGCGCAAAAAAAATCGTAACGAGTTCATCGTTTTTGAGTTCATACGCTTCTAAGTACTCGTTTTATATGATTCCTGGGCTAGTAAAACGAATGAAACCATTTTCAAGGCGATAGCTTTAACCGTTTTCGAGAAAATTGGAAAAATAGTTTTTGAATACCGTTTTTGGTTTGGGTACTTAGAATCATGGGATTCAGTTGAAACATTTTCTGCTTGTTCTACTTTCATCAAAATTAATATGTTGAAATTTTGGTTACGTTTGGAGTTAAGGAAGGGTTAGAATAAAATATTTTATTAACAGACATAAAAAGTTTTAGTAACTTTGTTTACTTTCCTTAATATCTCGAAAAAGGTTGAGAATCTTGGTAAACGGAAGAATACCATTAGAAAGGTTATTAAATGCTCTAAAAAAAAGGTTCTAATGAAAGTTTTGATTAGGCGATGTCAATCGGAGAAATAAGAGCTTAAAACTTTAAAGTAATTGATTTCGCTTATTCGAACTGTTCTTTTTGTCTGTTTTTTATTCCTTGTTATTTTTTAATTGCTTATTGTTGGATAATGTATTTGAAAATAAAACAGGTTAAGAAAAATAAGAAAAACAATTTAATGTTAGAGACATGGATTTCCAAGATATATAGCTTTTCAACTGCCTAGCGTCCTTCCTAGGGAGGGTTCTTTGTCTTTGATTTTGGTACTTAGAATTATGGGATACAGTTGAAACATTTTCTGCATGTTGGAGTTTCATCAACACTAATATGTTGAAATTTTTGTTACGTTTAGAGTAAAGGAAGGGTTAGAATAAAATATTTTATTAACAGACAAAAAAAGTTTTGGTAACTTTGTATAATTTCGTTAGTATCTCGAAAACCGTTGACAATCTTGTGAAGCGGAAGATTACCATTCGGAAGCTTACTTAATGCTCTACAAAAAAGGTTCTGAAGAAAGTTTTAATCAGGCGATGTCAATCGGAGAAAAAAGTGCTTAAAGCTTTAAATTAATTGATTTAGTTTATTCCAATGGTTCTTTTTGTATGTTTTATTTCTTGTTATTTTTTAATTGCTTATAGTTGGATAATGTATTTGACAATAAAACTGGTTAAGTAAAATAACAAAAACAATTTATTGTTAGAAATATAGATTTCCAAGTTTCCAAGACCTTGTCACTAGCGGGTCTGTTTCTAGTGTAGCGGACCCTTCCAGGTAAGATTGTAAATCATGTATGTCACCTTTCAAGACTTTACTACTCACAGGAATGGCGTTAGTGACCTTAAGGGTTGACACGCCATTATAATAATTAATTAAAAAAAAAAGACTGGTGGAACCAAAATAATAACTGCTTCTATTTTAATCTTTCCAAATTAGACTAGGGATATGAACGGAACCGCGCTAAGATGATGCAGTCCTGCGAGACGGACTTTTTCCTTTCATTTCATCTGTATATAAATTAGTATTAGCTCTATCCTTGTATTACATCCTCGATGAAGGCTTGAATTTCAAGCCGAATCACCGGAAAAAATAAAACGCATGTTGTTATAAAAAATGTAGTTTTATTAAGATAACAAGACCTAACCCTGGCTATATTTACCTCCACAACCCAAAGGTCAACAATCTCATGTAATTTATTTGAGTTTGTGTAGCAGAACGTTGGCCTTCCTACGCCGAAGCTGTAGAATTAATTGTTTCGAATAATTTTCTGGCTCCTGAACAGGTAACATTGGATGTGAAATCGATCGAGTGTCTTAACGAGTTAAAACCCTTTTTAATTACTAGCCTTTTGCCAATATAAATGAATTCTTATGTAGCATATTTTGCATAACGTTTTATTTACCAACAAATTCAAATTACTGTATTTTTTACTTTACAAATGAGAGATAGTTACCAATATGAGCCAGGAGAGACCAATCTTCCTGTAGGAAAGCTCCATAGTTTCCCCTCTTTGCTATTGCCTGAGGACAGCCTAGATTGATGTCTATACCATCGCAGTGTTCCTCAGCCAGCTTAGCAGCCTCTAGCAGCGTCTCAGCATTGTTACCACAGAACTACACAACAACAGAGAAAAAAATAACTAATCACCACTTGCGTAATTCAATGCTTCAATGGACGGATCACAAGGTGAAGCAGCTTTGTGGTTTCAATCTGAGGTTACTGTTTCGTAATAGCTTTAGGCAGAGAGAGTGATCATGCAGAAACTCTAGATTATATTAACTCGGTATCTTCAAAAAGCGAGAGTGAAAAATCTAACCCAGAATAAAAAATAAAAAACCGACTCCCAGGAAGTTCGTCATCTTAGCGCGTTTCCGTCTCCTCCATAGTTTCATTTGGAAAGCTTAGAGTAGAAACAGTAAATCTTTCGTGAAAAATGTAAACACACGTGAAAATGTGAAATGAAATCTCAAAGCAAAGATCAGGAAACTACTCCCAAGCTGAAATGACTCCATTTAAACAAGGATTTCTCCGTATTAGGTAGCTCTATCAAAAATCGCATAAGAACTGTATTTTTAGCTGGAATAGATGCTTTACATTTACTACCATTTCTTTACCGGTTTCGAGATACTCGTATATAAAAGTATATCCTAAAATCCCGAGAAAAATCGATTTTTTCCATTTTCCCCAACAATCGTTATAAATATGGCTTTGGAAAAAGGTTTCATTAGATTCCTCACATCCAATGACTTATAAAACGTATACCTGGAAATCTAGTATTGCAAAAACTGAGCGTTACGATTTCTTTTTTCGCGGGAATTTTGGTCAACCAATGTTCTGGCGGACGAATTCTGCTGGTTAACGAACGTGACCTTTCAAATCGTGCAAAGCACATTTGTACCCAATTTAATTTAAAAAGGTCCATTTTTGAGCCAGCTAGAGAGCAAACAGACAAATATATATAATCTTGTTAACACGGCTTTCTTCTGTGGTCGGTTTATTTACGTAAATAAATCGACAATTTCTTCCGTCTAAAAACGTCTGTGTCGTTTTTACAAAAGAAAATTATGGAGTTTTAATCTGACTGTACACTATTTGGTGGACAACAACAGTCACTGCTACTTGTGGGATGAAAGCGTATTAGGGATTGTGCTATTTTTATTTATTTACATTTTAACAACAACCTTGCTCCGCTCACAGCACTACAAAGTATACATATTTCTTCAAAATTAGACAAATAGTTTGACTTTATTATTATAAAGGTATATAAAGAAATTACGGGTAGTAAGTTAAATAACAAAGTTATCAAATAAATAATTGAACATTTAACAAAATAACGAATGCATAGAAATAAAAATAAATGAGAACAGGGATTGTGCTAACCAAATCTCATCATGTATTTTTGAACAATTTAAAACGCTCCCTCTCCCGGAGGCGGAAGACACCACGTTCTATTCTGATACTTCTGAGAGCCAGGCTGAAATAATATGGTGATATTTATGCCCTCCTATGCAGTATAAATGTTACAAATTAAGGAGGTAAATCACAAATTTTGGGTTATTTATTTATTAATTTCATTGTGAGCTTCCCAACTTGGCGATGAGCTCATGATCAGGGAAATCTCTGTCCAGCCAAGAAGGGGGAGAAAAAAAAACGAAGACAAGGACAACTAGAAAAGTTAATTTGAGTGACCTTTGTCACTCAAATTTGTTACCGTTTTTTAAGAACATTTAGTAAGCTTTAGAATGGTTACTGTCCACTTACCACGATTTCCCAACCCCGTATTAATGTCTGCTAATAAAATATATTTTTATTTGACACTTTCTTACTCAAATCGTATACAAAATTTTAATATCTTACTTGTTATGAATATCAAATATCTACAAAATGTTTAAATGAATCCATCTTTTCTAAGTACCAGAAATGAAAATGAGTGTAGAAAACTAGTATTGACTTTTCTCGAAAACGATTAGAGATATCGTTTTCCTATGCCTTGCCAAAGCATATAAACGCAAAAACGTAAAATCTTTCTTGAAACGGATGAGACTGTCACAGGAATTCACGGAAATATCCAAGAATCGTATAAAATCTTCATTAACTTATGTTTGTGTTAAGTATACTACATGACTTGTAGGGATTTACTCCCACTCTATCTGATAATAAAGTCCGTCACGCAGGAGCTGCATAACTAAGCACTTTCCTCAGAATTTGGGTAGTGTAGACTGCTTTCAAGAACAATTTGCTTAAAATATCCTACATAAATAAAATAAAAACATGAATTGTTCTCTTTTAAATTTGTAATGAGTAACTGATCAATTATTAATTTGCTTCCAGAGTTATGTTTACACATGGTACCTATTACACTACGTAATAAATACAAAAAAACCTCATATTATCGTATTTTGATCTAACGCAGAAACAGGATACAGTCACTCTAGTGGTAGAAAGCGCTCCTTGCGGCGGCTTTGTGAACCTACGTCTGGCGGGCTTTTCTATTGAAATATATTACAAATTAAACCCCCGCTTTCCGATTGACCGATTCAGCTTATTTTTACAACACTTCTTTCTCATGAGTTACCCACGACGTATACCGCGTTTCGTTACAATACAGCAGAAATTACGACCGGTATGAGTATATTAGGAATTTGGGTCCGGAGTAAACCCCCCCCCCCCCTTCTAATGAACCGATTTAGTTTATTTTTACAACGCATATTTACCTGTAGATTACCACTACGAATACCGAGTTTCGTCGAAATATACCAAAAATCACGGCTGGAAGTGGCGAATTGGTATTGTGGGTCCGGAGTAAAACCCCCCTTCTAATGAACCGATTTAGTTCATTTTTATATCTCACTTTTCTCTCTATATTACCACTACGAATACCAAGTTTCGTTGAAAAATAACAAATATTACGGCTGACATAGTCAAATTAGTGTTTTGGGTTCGGGGTAAACCCCCCTTCCGGTGGACCGACTTTGGTGGTTAACGAACTCGTTCAATCGTTTGCTAATTGAATGCTATATACCAAGTTTCGTGACGAAAAAACAAAAACTCTGGCCGCTATCGTGTTAACAGCACGATTATATATATATATATATATATATATATATATATATATATATATATATATATATATATTTATATATGCATAAATATATATATATATATATATATATATATATATATATATATATAAATTTTAACGGGGGTCATTTTCGGTGTCTACTAGGTAGGATCGATAAAGATTTGAAGAAATTTTTCAAAAATTCCGTCATGAGTCCAACCTCAATAGCTACTTTCCTTCGGAGGAAAGTGCTAAAACATGAAGGGAGTAAAAGTTTGTCTACGCCATTCAGCCTAACAGAGAAATCTACTTCAGCAGCAACTAATGGTTTAAGTCATTTCAGGATGAAGTTCTACGGGGAAACCAAATGGAACATGAAAGCGCTGTAGGCCTTGAAGGGTTGTTAAATAAATTTATGAGGGCATATAACTCCAAATTTCCACGAGTACCTCTTGGTTAACCAACAACACGAGTTTTACAGGGGACAGTAGTTCACATACCAAATGAGACAAACAAGTTAAATTGAGTAAAAGCAAAGTTCCATTTCACATTAGGGACTGTTTTTAAGTATTAATTTACAACCAAAGTGCTAACAGTGTTCCGACACCGCAAGTAGATTCATCGGTAAAATTCATTATGTTCAGATGCCGAAGCAGTAGGACAGCTAAATATACCATCGAATCAAAATATAAATCTACGAAGGACAATTTCAACAAAAGTGAAGTTGAACATCGCAACTTTTCTTTTCTACGGCTCAAAGACATCTAAGCCATTAGCGCCCAGATCCATGGTGCAGCCAAGAATTTTCTCACCGGACTTTGAAATGAGAAAATACCTGCTGCGGGGGGACTCAAACCCCCATCTTCCGCATGAGAATCCAAGGCGCTAGCCAATAGACCACTTTTCTTACAAAAAGAAAAAGAGAGAGAGAGAGAGAGAGAGAGAGAGAGAGAGAGAGAGAGAGAGAGAGAGAGAGAGAGAGAGCTAACTATATAGCTTTTATCACGTCAAAAAAATGAAAAGAGTAACTGCTTCCATGTCAACGGAAAACCGTATGTGATCACATATTTTTTTTTTTTTTTTGGAAAAGAAAAAAAGCAGTGATTTGTCGGAATGATTCTGCTAGTAAACGAATTTGACCTTTCGTTTAAAGTAAGATATTGTTGTGCGATATGTAATTGTGAATAGGGCAAGTTTTGAGCATGCTAGAGCGCCAACAGACATTATATTCACTCATGCATACACATATAAATATACAAATAAAACAGTCACATCCACAGATGGCTAACCATATTTGGCGATAGCTTTCTTATCATTCCAAGAAAAATATGTTTCTTTTTCTTAAACAATTTGTGCTCCTTGGAATAATAATAAATTTATGGCGTATGTATAAGCCATCAGTTGGTTTCATGTTATTTATTTTATTATTTTTTATGAAATTCTACATTTTCTTATTTTTTTTTTAGTATTAATACTTTTTCTTAGGCCGTATAGATGATAAAGTGATTCCAATTCACAAATGTCCCATGTTCCCAAAAAGTTACAAATTATAACGAGCGGGTTTTTCTTGACGAATGGGTTAGATTTGTTTCAGCGCCTCCGAATTGCTTCATCGAGTAAACGCCCCCCCCCCCATTAGCATCGGACTATCTATAGGTTCCCACCCTTCCTAAACATTCATGGTGGAGCAGGGAATTCTTTCAGCAGGCCCATAGATGAAATAACTCAACCTGCTGCAGGTGAGGCTCGAACCTGCATCTCCCGCATGAGAATCCAAGGCATTAGGCGCAGGACCACGGGGGGGATCCTTGTACAGAAATATGCGTCTGTATAATAATTGCTATTAATATTTCATGTTTCTCGTTTATTTGGCACGTCTGAAAAGAGTTAATGATTTCCGGATAACGTCAAAAACGTTCTGTTAGTATAAAATTCCAATTAGTACTTAAAAGAGCATTGATAAGTCATGAGGAGGAGTATAAAGCTATTAGGAATTAATAAAGAGCGTACTGCTAAATGGAGTAAATAAGAAAAAATCAATCTGAACAAGAACCCTCTTTGAATAAATCTTTCAGCTGATCAACTCGAGGGGGACTTCACTAATAAAGAGCCTTCCTTCATTAGCAGCGAAAAGGGGAAAAAATTATAAGTATTCCCTTGTCACTGTGAGGAAAATCAGGCTACTCGACGGATATTTCCGATGAAATTTTCATTACTAGATTACTTTTTAACAATATTTCTCATAGGAATAATGAATTCTTAAGCTGGTTATGAATGGCGGGAGTTTTCCCTATAGGGCAAAATAAGAGTCTTCATAGTTTATGGGTTACATTTGTCAACAGAAATTATTGCAAAGTTTGAGGGCAAGCAACTTCTCCACAAATATTCAAGTTTGCAAAGTGGTCAAAGGTACAATGACTTAAATTTGAACCGTCGTTATTTTCGTGGGCTACGGGTTCTGAAACGAGAAATGTTCTAGTCGGTAGTTCCTGATTGCGTCCTGAGGCCAACCTCGTAAGCGGGTTTCCTCTCGGAGGGAGGAAACGTGGTAAAATATCACTCTTCAAGACTCGTGAAACTACTAGAAATAGAGGAAGTAACTGTTTTCCAACAAATTATTCCAATTTTCCAGCTGATGAGGTATATAGCGTTGCCATGGGAGTAGAATAGGTTATGGGTTCGCTAATTAATGGCTGATAACATCTCTCGTTGGCTAATTAGAAGCAGGTTACTTCACAGAGAAATATGAGCAAGGGCTTAGCTATCATAACCTAGGACCGTGAGCGGGGATCAGGGATGTAGTAGAGAATCAGAACAAATTGTCACAGCACAAGAGAGATGTCAACCCATTAATTTCGCTTGCTGATATAGTAGTACGTGATGCAATTCCACAGCTACCACATGATCTAAATTCTGCCACTCGAATTAAAACAAAGGGAAAATTGATAAATTATATCTTAAAAGCTAATGACAAAATAAGTATATGATCTCAGAATTATTCTTAAGAAACGTGTATACCGAATCGCTGGAACTGTTTCATCATAGTGTGTTTCGAACCCTTACCCGTGTTTATTTATTTTTTTAACGGCGCATCTACATCTTGGCCATTAGCGCCGGGCTATCTACAGGTTGCCACCCTTTTCTAATGCCAACAGCACGTGGTTGGTCACCCATTCAGGTACTGACCACGCCCGACGTTGCTTAACTTCGGTGATCTACGGGAACCGGTGCACTCAACGTGGCTATGGCCGTTGGCCCTTACCCATGGTATGATTATAAAAGCTAAGAATAGAGATTCTAAAGGAATATTTTAATCTAAACTTAAAAATAATGTTCTAGTTTTTTTTTGTAATTTAGATAAACTCAATTTACTATCATAGATAAATACATTTTTATGGATCCACAGGAACAAACAGTACTGAAATATCAATGAGAAGCGAGATTTTTAGCACTACATCTTTTCAATGAGTAAGTCCGAATTTTTTCGACTATATATTCCTCAATTGACAGATCTAGTTTCTTTTAGACGAAGACAAGCAATCTTTTTAGATAAGCACGATGTATGCCGCCTTTCGGAATGTAAAAACCATTTTGACAGTTATGACTAGATAAATAACACTGGAATACACACAATTAAAATTGGCCAGAACAGTTATCCAGACACAAGTACCTTCATGTATTTAGACGAGCTGAATCCGAATCTGAGGTCCGTTTGGCGCTCACACCCACAAAAGTTCGAGTATTTTGCGAAAACTCGCGAGAATCTGCAGTTATGGGCTAAAACAAATTTTATGGATCTGGATCGAGTAAGTTTTTCATGTAGCTTTATTCTTAAATCGAACTAATTTTTTTTATTTTTGTTATTTATGTGAGTTATCGAAAGAAATGCATAATAATATTATTATGCACTTCAGAGGCCCGGTGGCTGTCAGTATTAAGACGTGAGCACTTAACACTTCGTGCCAAAGGTCGTGGGTCCTATTCCCACTATGGAGTGGTAAATTTTCTTGAGAAAAAAGAAAAGGCATCAGCTCTGACCTGGTTAGAAACCCTTCCCAAAATTCGTAGTTAATAATAATGGCCGTTAAAATTTAAATAAATAATATGCACTCCTTTCAATAGCTTAGAACATGTGATTTTTTATTTCTTTTTTATTTTTTTTTTTATTTTTTTTTTTTTATAAAGGAACAGCTTTGAGACTTTGTGTTTTACCAATGAATAAAAAATCACCACTCTTCGTCTCTACAGGGTGTTCAAAACTCGATTGACACCCCCCCCTTTTTCCACAATTTTTGAAATTTAAAAACGAAACTTGGTGGGTCTTAACGTGGTCGAATGTACATTCATTGAACCTAATGCACGACCCCTCAACTTTCTCCAGTTCTTCTCCAGAGACCCTAACTCTGGAATCTCCAATGGAAAGGGGTTATTTTTATGGCGGATTATTGTAGAAAATTGAATTTTATGTCGATTTTATATCGGTCATTTTTTCACTAAAGCGAACCAATGAGTGAAAAGTAGCCAAAAACCGATAAAATCCTTGTTTTTTGTCACATTTCTGCGATGAATTTTTCCAACGAGCAGTGAGATGAGAAACTTCCTGCCGCCGGACAGTGGGGCGAAACTACTTTTCGCGTTTCAAAAAGGCTACAAAATGTATTTAAGATTTATTTAAAAGGTTCCTTCCTTTCGTTGGGTGCCCATGACCTCCCGCGGTTGAATACACCCTTCAGAACGATAAAAAAGAAAAAAGAAAGAAAAAAGGCTACAGCCTCCAAATCTTAACCGCTTTGAATGTACTTTTTAGCACTTTCCTCCGAAGGAAAGTAGCTATTGAGGTTGGACTCATGACGGAATTTTTGAAAAATTTCTTCAAATCTTTATCGATCCAACCTAGTAGACACCGAAAATGACCCCCGTTAAAATTTATATATATCTATATATATATATATATATATATATATATATATATATATATGCATATATATATATATATATATATGCATATATATATATATATATATATATATATATATATATATATATGCATATATATATATATATATGCATATATATATATATATATATATATATATATATATATATATATATATATATGCATATATATATATATGCATATATATATATATATATATATATATATATATATATATGTGTCTGTTAACACGATAGCGGCCAGAGTTTTTGTTTTTTCGTCACGAAACTTGGTATATAGCATTCAATTAGCAAACGATTGAACGAGTTCGTTAACCACCAAAGTCGGTCCACCGGAAGGGGGGGTTTACCCCGAACCCAAAACACTTATTTGACTATGTCAGCCGTAATATTTGTTATATTTCAACCAAACTTGGTATTCGTAGTGTTAATATAGAGAGAAAAGTGAGATATAAAAATGAACTAAATCGGTTCATTAGAAGGGGGGGTTTACTCCGGACCCACAATACCAATTCGCCACTACCAGCCGTGATTTTTGGTATATTTCGACGAAACTCGGTATTTGTAGTGCTAATCCACAGGTAAATATGTGTTGTAAAAATAAACGAAATCGATTCATTAGGAGGGGGGGTTTACTCCGGACCCACAATACCAATTCGCCACTACCAGCCGTGATTTTTGGTATATTTCGACGAAACTCGGTATTCGTAGTGGTAATCTACAGGTACATATGTGTTGTAAAAAGAAACTAAATCGGTTCATTAGAAGGGGGGGTTTACTCCGGACCCAAATTCCTAATATACTCATACCGGTCGTAATTTCTGCTGTATTGTAACGAAACGCTGTATACGTCGTGGGTAACTCATGAGAAAGAAGTGTTGTAAAAATGAGCTGAATCGGTCAATCGGAAAGCGGGGGTTTAATTTGTAATATATTTGAATAGAAAAGCCGGCAGACGTAGGTTCACAAAGCCGCCGCAAGGAGCGCTTTCTACCACTAGTGTGACTGTATCCTGTTCCTGCGTTAGATCAAAATACGATAATATGATAATATTTTTGTATTTATTACGTAGTGTAGTAGGTACCATGTGTAAACATAACTCTGGATGCAAATTAATAATTGATCAGTTACTCATTACAAAATGAGAACTATTCACGTTTTTATTTTATTTATGTAGGATATTTTAAGCAAATTGTTCTGGAGAGCAGTCTACACTACCCAAATTCTGAGGAAAGTGCTTAGTTATGCAGCTCCTGCGTGACGGACTTTTTTAAAAAAATGAAACCTAATGAAATTTAGAACAGCCTTGTCTCACTGCTCGTTGGGAAAATTCATCACTGCACCCTTGATGTCGGCACTAATGGCCTAGATGTCAAAGCGCCGTAAAAAAAACAAAAAAAAAAATCGTCCAACACAAAAATAAATACTACGAAATTCTAATGATTAGGTGAGTTCTATTGCTTTAAATTTATAATTTTAATGCCTTTATAAATAATTGAATTTGATTTTTAGGTGGAGCAAAAAGTTTAGGAAATGTTTATTGAGTTTTACGGAAGCGTAGACCACGCTGATCATAAACCTTTCTGAAAACTTAAAAAACAAAAGTGTGTTTTGCTCCATTCCTGTTAACATTTTAGGCATTTAAAGGTACTTTTTCAAAAGAAAATTTAATCCTCTACAACGTGTATATCAACTACTTTTTTCACTACGGACATACTTTCTACGTTATTGGCAGAAAAGTGACAAAAAACAAGGATTTTATCGGTTTTTGGCTACTTTTCACTCATTGGTGCGCTTTAGCGAAAAAATGACCGATATAAAAACGACATCAAATTCAATTCTCTACAATAATCCGTCATAAAAATAACCCCTTTCCATTGGAGATTCCAGAGTTAGGGTCTCTGGAGAAGAACTGGAGAAAGTTGAGGGGTCGTGCATTAGGTCCAATGAATGTACATTCGACCACGTTAAGACCCACCAAGTTTCGTTTTTAAATTTCAAAAATTGCGGAAAAAAGGGGGGTGTCAATCGAGTTTTGAACACCCTGTATATGAGCTGCAGTGGCATGATTGCTCTAAACTGTAATTTGATGCATCAAAATAAATAAGAAAGATGTATAATCATGTTGAATATATATATATATATATATATATATATATATATATATATATATATTCATTTTAAAAACTGCAAACACTGTTTGCACATTTTTTTTTATGTTTTTCACTATTTACTCAAATTGATTGAAGAGTAACATACCTGTATGATAAGAGGCCTGTCTTCTGAGCAGGTCTGTAGAGCTTCCCTTCTATATCTCAGGTCTCTCTTGAAGATGGCAGCATGAAACATGGGCGAATATGCCAGAGTAACCCCGTGTCTCCTTCCTAACAGCCGCCAAGCCAACTCGCTGGCATCAACCATTGGAGCTAGCACCATCGCTGGCCTTTTCAGATTACTCCAGTCTTTATCGTTCTTCGCTATCTCATTTCTACAACAACAAAAGCAAAAAAAAAAAAATACTTTAAAAAACAATTAACGTTTTCGTCAATATATTTCTGATTACCTAAATAATATTGGAACGCATTGTTTTCTACTTAAGATAGGTTCGCATCACACGATTTACCAGAAATACTTATCTAGTATAAATATGTAGACACTACATTGTAGGCAAGATGCCCCGCCAACGAGGAACATGTGCTGTAATACAAATTAATATTTGAGTAAGACGTTTGTCACTCAATACCAAAACTATTAATGTTTAGCTTCAATTTATATGAGCTATTTTATGCAAATCATTGTTTAATTCACCTCCTGCGTGACGAAAGACTTTTGTTCATGTGAATAATTGAAAGCTTGTAGCCCTGCAACTGTCGTAAAACATTTTTTCTTTCTTTTACCAATAATGAAATGATGGCTTAAGAGTCAAATATCTTATTTTCATTAATTGCCACTGCAATAAGAAGCTTCTTTCTTTTTTTATTTATTGCCCAATAAATCTCTTTTTAATTACTCGTGGAAATTAAAGAAGGGGAATTTTCCTTTATATATTAATGCCTGTAATGGAGGCAATTAGAGAAGCACAAGTTCCCTTTAACTTTCTAATATCCTTTTTAAAAAGTTTTCTTTCCTTTTAGAATTAGGGTATGGAAAGAGCGGCGATAAAGAGATTTCCATTTGATAAAAGCCCTTAAGGATTAATCTAGACTTATAATGGGTAATCTGCGAATGGGAGGCAATAAGGACTTTGGAACAGATAACACTGTTCTGCAAAAAAAAAACTTTTCTCCCCTCCCTTGAACAATTTTGCCTGTTTCTCATGTTTTCAGGTGTGCTGAGTCCGAATCTGAACTCAGAAAAATTCTATCACCCTCTGATTTTGAGAGAAAAGAGGAGAAACTTGGAAAAAATGAAAAATTGTATTTGAAAATTATTGTCTTTATTATAACAGATTTTTTTTTTCTTTTTCAACGGTAAAATATAATTAATTGAATCCTGCATGCTATCAGGTATAATACTAGATATGACACAACTCAAAAAATATACACACATCGTCAATGAGTATTTTTTTTTCTTTTGTACTCTTCCTCCTCTGTCTCCCGCTGCAGTGTCCAGCAGTAATCCGCCAGCATCTTCTCATTCCATTTGCCAGTATATCTTTTTTCCATTCTGGATATGTCTTGGTGGAATCGTTCTCCATGTTCGTCCGAAACTGCACCCAAATTTGGGGCGAAAAAGTCTAGGTGACTATGCAGGAAATGTATTTTTAAGGACATATTGCATCCCAATGTTTTATATGAAGTAAGCAGTTCTTGGACTATTTTTCGGTAGTCTCTAGATTTTTCGTTTCCCAAAAACTTAGCACATACCTCTCCAAAAGCAATCCAAGCCTTTTTCTCAGTAGTATTTAACTTTGCTTCAAAAGTGAGGTCCTTGAGTAGATGTCGAATTTGGGGTCCTACGAAAATTCCCTCCTTTATCTTACCATCGCTGAGATGCGGAAATTTTTGTTTTAAGTACATGAAACCTTCTCCTTCCTTGTCCATCTCTTTTACGAAGTTTTTCATTAGCCCCAATTTTATGTGGAGTGGGGGTAAAATTATATGGTTTTTGTCCACTAATGAAGGATTGGTAATGTTTTTTTCACCTACTTTTTCCTTACGCTCTGGCCATTTTTTTACGACATAATGGTCTCCTCTTTTTCTGCTGTCCCACTCGCACAAAAAACAACAAAATTTAGTGTAACCTCCTTGGAGTCCTGTAAGCATGGCTACCACTTTAAGATCTGCACAAATGCGCCATTTGTACTCATGGTACTTGATTTTTTGTAGAAGTATCTTCATGTTGTCATAGGTTTCTTTCATGTGGACCGAATGAGCTACTGGGATAGATGGATGTTTGTTTCCATTATGAAGGAGTACTCCTTTTAAACTAAACTTGGAGCTGTCAATGAATAGTCTCCATTCCTCTGGATTGGTTGGCAGATCAAGTTCCTGGAGCAAATGAAATACATCATTGCAAAATACAAGATTTTCTCCATCGAGAAGAAACATAGAACTCCTGATTCCCCTTTTCTGAAGAAAGATATATTCACGCCTCCTTCCAAGAGATTCCATTGGTGCAATCTTGACCCAAGCAGCTGAGCTTTTGATTTTGGGAGATCTAAATCACGAACAAGATCATTCAATCGCCTCTGATTTATGAGCTGTGGCTGAGTTTCAGAGGGGCTGGACGAACTTGAAATTTCTTCTTGTAGACTGGTTCCAGGTTGAGGTGAAACGCTTTCAGAGTCGCTGCACTCCTCAGAACTAAGACGGAACTTCCTCGGATTTGGTGGGATGGGCATGGAGGCATCATGTGGAGCTGGTCTCATGGCAGAGGGGATGTTGGGATAAACAATTTTCTTTTTGCTCTTGAACGAGAAACCTTTGATTGTGGTCATGCAAAAATAGCAATCGGTCACGTGATTTGTAGGTTCTCGCCATATCATGGGAGCTGCAAATGGCATTGACTTATGTGTCCCATTTAGCCAACCAGTCAGAGAACGTGAGCATGAACTACAGCATATTTTAGGAGCCCAGGATTTGTCCTGATCACTTACTTTACATCCAAAGTATAACTCGTTTGCCTTCTTCACCAGCGGAGTCAGAGGTTTCTGAGTGGACTTGAATGTGACTTCACCACAAACATAGCAAAAGGAATCAGGCATATTTATACACTCTCGTGACATTACAGAGAAAAGTCCGATTCGCAGGAACTGCGTCATCTTCGCGCGGTTCCGTTCTTATCTCTAGTGTTTATGAAGGCATAGAATAGAAACAGTAATTACTTTGTTTAGATCAATAGCGAAACACCTATCCAAATGAAATCTCAAACAAACCAGTCTTGATTTACAATCTTACCTGTATGGGTCAGCTATCCCATAAGTCGGGCAGAAAGGCCTCCGCTCTGAGGCATTTGGAAAGCCTTGGGATCTCTCTCTTTGAACGCTACATTTTTAACAATAAATTGATCTTCTTATTTTACTTAATCTGTTTTATTGTCAAATACATTATCCGACTATAAGCAATTTAAAAATAACAAAGAATAAAACAGTCAAAAAGAACCGCTCGAATAAACGAAATCAATTACTTTAAAGGTTTAAGCACTTTTTTCTCCGATTGTCATCGCCTAATCAAAACTTTCATTAGAACCATTTTTGTAGAGCATTTAGTAAGCTTTCTAATGGTAATCTTACGTTTCGCAAGTTTCTCAACCTTTTTCCAAATATTAAGGAAAGTATACAAAGTTACCAACATTTTTTATGTCTGTTAATAAAATATTTTATTCTAACCCTTCCTTAACTCCAAACGTAACAAAAATTTCAACATATTAGTTTTAATGAAAGTAGAACATGCAGAAAATGTTTCAACTGAATCCCATAATTCTAAGTACCCAAACCAAAAACGGTATTCAAAAACTATTTTTCCAATTTTCTCGAAAACGGTTAAAGCTATCGCCTTGAAAATGGTTTCGTTCGTTTTCCTAGCCCAAGAAGCCTATAAAACAAGTACTTACAAGCTTATGAACTCAAAAACGTAAGCGTTACGATTTTTTTTGGCGCGAATTTCGCCCCAAACGCCATCTTCCAGTGGGCGGATTCTGCTGGTTAAGGAACTTGACCTTTCAAATTGGAAGACGGATTTTTGTACCAAATTTCATCACAATCGGACCATTAGGGAAGCCAGAAATGAGCGAACAGACATATATATATATATATATATATATATATATATGTCATATATATATATATATATATGAGATTTGAACCACCGTTATTTTCGGTCTCTAGGGGTTCTGAAACGCGAAATTTTCTAGTCGGCACTTCCGGATTGTTTCATTGTATCAACCTTATAAGCGGGGTTCCTCCCTATGGGGGAGGGAGGAACCGCGCTAAGAAGTGAACTGTTCCCAGAACAATGATAGCACAACTGAATATCCAAATAAGTGCGTTTAGCGAAAGCCTCGAGAGTACTGATCAAATCCTAGAAGAAAATAGTGACAAGAGAGGGGCTGAGTGGGAGGGGGGGGGGGTATTGAGGGTGAAAGGGGGGCAGGTAAGGATTTGAATGAAAAGGATAGCACCATAAAAGAGAAAGGAAGGTCATTCCCCTAAAGATCCAGGTAGAGACCAAATCCCTACCTCAAATTCAAAAACTGAAAAAACACTTTTAGCCATATTTCTTCAACCACTTGTAATATTCCCATCAATTTTTTTTTCGTTCAAATATACTTCATTGCGCTCAAAATCATCGGGCTTTTGAATTTTTTTCACTATGTTTTGATGCCAAAAAAAATCGTCAAATTTAAAAAAAACTCACATTTTTGGATAAAAAACTAGAATTTCTCAAGAAACTGTGCGTGATAGACAGAATCTGACTTCAAATTCGTGTTCAGCACATTTGAAAACAGTAAGAAAGCTTGTTTTGGTTTGAAGGAGGATTTTCGTGCAGAACAGTGTAATTAAAGAAGAGACAATAAGAAGAATTAACTTTTACAGGATCCGTTAAGTCCTAGAAAGGCCAGTACCATTCGCCGATTGGCAATGAGGAAGGAATCCTATGCATGTTAACACTTTAGATATATTTATTTACTTACCTTACCAACCTTAGACCAATATAGTTCTTTATATATAGTATATTCCTATAAAGAGATACCACACTGTGGTGTAACAAATGTAGCGAACTTAACTCATTGATTCCCAATGACTCGTAGATTGTGGAATGGCTTTGGGCGAATAAACTTATTATTCAACATTGGTGTTCTGAAAAATACTGTTGCAGCTAATGTGTTAATAAATACATCTGAATACGTATGGAAGCTTTATTCGTATTCTGTCTACATTTCTTTTACTTTTATTTTAATTTTGAAAAAGTAAAAGTTATAAGATAACTTTTTGGGTATAACATTTTTTTTAACTGTGATTTTTCAACTTAAAAAATGAATGTTTCTAAAGTAATTGTTACTAAAATACTTAGAAGGCAAAAGTTTAAAGGAAAAATAAAATCTACTAATGTTCATTTTTTGTTTTGTATCAACAAATATATTTCAGTAAATAAACGAAAAGAAATGTTTAAACAAAGAACATTTCACTTATTTTAAAGAATTAATTCAGTTTCTGTAATAATTTATCGTGTAGATTTGTGAAATTTAGATTATATCTATAATCATTTAATATATTCTTTAGGGTTGAAAAGGCTCTTTCAACAATTAACTTGAGTGGATGGGCTGGGAGTGTAGGATAAGTCCTAGTTAATATAGGTATGTAAGTGTATATTTTCTTTCTTCCCAGTATTCCAGGCATTGTAAACCAACGAAACCCTAAAATTCTTCATTAAAATACTTAAAACTTTTATTTAACGTTGGATAAAATGAAAGAATTACTTCAACTTTTATTTTGATTTACCTAATTTTAGAAGTAGTTTCTAAATAAATTTTACTCCTAAAACTATGAAATAAAACTTTTTTAACTGTATTTTTTTAATTTAAAAATAAATAATAATAAATATAAAATTTTTTAACAGTTAAATTTTAAATTTTTCGATAAAAAATTAACTGTTTCAATCCCTGCAATATTGAACTACTGTTTTTAAGAGAATAACGAAACATATCTAACGCATGTGAATAATATTATATTAAATAAGGTTAAGAGAGGAAACCTAGAATTCTCTTTTCCAACCTATTCGATTCACAACCCTGGAGTGCAGGAGCAAAGAGGCCAATGGATTGGATGTGTATTCAAAGCCACACCATTGTATGAGAAGAGGAAGAGACATTGGAAGCAGAGATCGGACCCAGAACTAGGTTTATACAAGAGTAGAAAGAATGTCTGGCTAATGGTAGAGAAGTGGCTCCATTCAATGACTATATTTATCACGAGTGTTGTGCTAGATTGTTGTCCTAGAGACTGCGTGTCTCTACAAGGGCTAAAGGTTACTAGACTACTTATCATTCATTAGTTCATCTCACCTCAGGGTGCTATACATTCATTCATCCTTCCATATCTCAACCCTTCGTGCACCTCGTTCAGCATAATTGTAACTTGTTAATGCTTATATATATATAATGTATGTATATATATATATATATATATATATATATATATATATATATATATACCTATATATGCATATATTTATACATATATACATATATATATATATATATATATATATATATATATATATATATATATATATATGGGAAGGTGTTGTACCTCTGACCATATTGTACCTTTGGCCACCGAGGCTGTGGCGGCATGTTGCAACATTTTATAAATTTTGGTGTAGTTAGTGTTTAGCTCCTTCACTAGAGGGCTTGTGTAACCTACTTTGGACTATTCAAGTCAAAGAGGATTCGTGCAAAAAATACTTATCCATTTCTATCATAAAAATGTAAGTTATTTATTGATGTCGTTTTGCCTCATCATATTTTTTATATTATGTCTATTTAGATGGAAATCATTTGACAAAGTAGCTATTACAATAAGAAACTTGGTGTAGCTTCTGAAATTGATTTATCTTACCCCTAAAATGTTTCGCATGCTTTTTAATTTGCACTACCAGGGTGTTGTACCTCTGACCAAGACTAGGTGTTGTTCCTTTGACCAGGTCAAAGGTACAGCACACCTGAGTAATTTTTTCATAATTCAACTTTTATGTTCTTCTGCTACATATTTTTAAAAAATAATTAATATTGGTTGCTTCAATTGTTCAAAGAATTTAAAAAATAATAAATGAATAAGTTCAAACTGACTTTATCAATCCCCGATTGATCAAGCCCCTTATCGTTACACTTAAAGTTGTAAGACCTCATCGAAAAGCTCATGCAAGGGGAATGTCAAAGAGGGGCCGGCCTAAAGGGAACGGCCTCGTATCCTGACGGATATTACTGAAAAGCTAACTATTGAAGGGGGAAAAAACGAAAGCACCACCCTAAACATAAGAAACCACATACAAATAAACCCCTTCCTAAAAAAAGTGGTAAATAAAAAGAAAATTATTCTAATGACAGTTCAGATTCTGATAATGACACCGAAATTTCTTCAGGAGAAAGTGACGTTGATTCGTCTGAAAAATGTCATGAGTTATGTCGATTACCAGTAACAATTTGAAAAATATGATTTGGAAAAAGGAAATTTTATACTTGTTAAAAATAATGTCTAAGATCCAATATTTGAAAAAAAACAAACTTTAAGTGACAAGAGAAGATGAAAATTTGTATGATATTGATGTTGAAGACATTGTGGACAAACTTTCATACCCTACTATTGCTAGTGGATCTGCTTGACAGTTAAAACGTTTATCGATTGCACTGAATTTTTCAGCATATTAAGTATAACATAATATCAATAATAACAACAGACCTGACTATTAAACACATAGTAACGGAATGCAAGTAACTAGACGGTACAAACCTACCAATTGACCTACATGAACTTTTGAAAGATAACAGTCCTCACATTAACGTAATTCTCATATATCTTAGACACATAAATATTTACACAGACATCTAACGCAAACATACAAATACGGAAAAACATGTATTAACTACTGTAAAATGGAATAATCCGTACTCTTGTGAATTATAGTTTTTTTCGCTTTTAAATAATTTTAAACTTTCATTATATCAGCGTTTATCCCATATAAATACATGTAAATATTAACTCTTAGTGACTCATTGACCTGTTGATGGGCTCTACCCATCGCAACTTTGTAAAGAGTGAATCGCTCGTTTGCGCGCTCTATTAGATTAATAAATAAATAAATATCAATAATAGCTTTTTTATTATGCTTACATCCTTGTCCTGTATTTATTAAACTTACAATTAATTACAATTTTACTGAATACAATTTTTTTTCTGCACTGCTTTGTTGTTTTTACGTGGTCAGAGGTACAACACCCCATGGTCAAAGGTACAACTACATGTTGTACCTTTGACCACTGTAAGATTATTTTTTAAAAAATATTAAATTTAAAGCTAGAACCTTGAACAAATTAAATATGATAAGCAATAGAATACTTATTACAATGAAATAAAAAAAAATGATTTTAGCTGTAATATTTAAGCCAAAAAAAAAATTAATTTTGCAAAGTGGTCCAATTTACAACACCTTCCCCTATATATATATATATATATATATATATATATATATATATATATATATATATATAAAATCTGACTTCCCGTGAATTTGAAGGTCAAGTTCGTTAGCTAGCAGAAGAAATCTTAACGCTTACGTTTTTGCGTTACGACGCTATAATAATTTCCTTGCAGAGTTTTGTGTACGCTTGGTACTAAACTACTTAAGAAATACACGAAAACTTCACAGTTTCGTCTAAGGCAGGAACAGGATACAGCACCATCTAGCCTTACGTTTCACTGGAAAATTCTATTGAAACATAGATAAAGTAAACTCCCCTTCCGATTGACCGATTTAGTTCATTTTTACAACACTTTTCTCTATCTGTGATGTATGCAGCGTTATTTGTGGAGTGTGCTACGATTTCGTAGAAAGTAGAAAAATAATGTCTCTCCACTGTTTTTCAAAGTATTTATTAGCAAAAGCTTTTCGAGAACATGGTTCTCATCGTCAGTGCATCTATTACTCCACCGGTAGTACTGCTAACAGCCTCTCCGAACAGGTGTGAGGTAATCTACCTAATTAATTTCTAGTAATAACCTCACACCTGTTCGGAGAGGCTGTTAGTAGTACTACCGGTGGAGTAATAGATGCACTGACGATGAGAACCATGTTCTCGAAAAGCTTTTGCTAATAAATACTTTGAAAAACAGTGGAGAGACATTATTTTTCTACCTTCTACGACACTTTTCTCTAATTAGATAACCACGACCTATTCCGAGTTTCGTTACAATACAACAGAAAGTGCGACCAATATAAGCAAATTATTAATTTCGCTTCGGAGCAAACCCCCCTCCTAATGAACGGATTTAGTTTATTTTTACAACGTATTTTTCTCTTTAGATGTCCACAAAGAATACCGAGTTTCGTTGAAATATAACAAAAACTACGGCTGGCTTGATCAAATTAGTGTTTTTGGTCCGGGGTAAACCTCCTTTCCGGTGGACCGATTTTCGTAGTTAGCGAACTCATTTGATAAGTGAACGATATATATATATATATATATATATATATATATATATATATATAGATGGAACGGCATTTTTCTCCAGCGGTGGTACTCCTCCTCACTTCTTCCTGGAATATTTCGATGAATTCCAGGAAGGGAAGTACCTGGCTGACGAAGATGGAGATGAATTCATCGAAATATCCCAGGAAGAAGTGAGGAGGAGTACCACCGCTGGAGAGAAATGCCGTTCCATCTAAAAATATCATCCCAGCGACGAAAAATAAACATCAAGCATATATATATATATATATATATATATATATATATATATATATATATATATATATATACATATAGAGAGAGAGAGAGAGAGAAATATATACAAATTTTAACGGGGGGCATTTTCGGTGTCTACTAGGTAGGATCGATAAAGATTTCAAGACATTTTTCAATAATTCTGTCATGAGGACAACCTCAATTGCTACTTTCCTTTGGAGGAAAGTGCTAAAAGTAGATTTTTCCAGGGAGTTTCGGAGATATTCTTATAAATCTCGCAACCAGCTGGTAAATCGTTGTAAACTTAATGCAACTATTCGAAAGATTATTAAATATCGTACGCTATTCGTGATAGAGCGATATCATTTGGAGATATCTGGGCTTTAACGGACTAAAGTTCAGGTTCCGTTCTGGCGGATATATATATTTATTTATTTATATATATAATAATAATAATAATAATAATAATAATAATGTCTTTATTTATATATGTACAAATATTAATGATTTTATAATGAAAATAATAATAATGAATAAAAATAAATGTAAAACATTATAGATATATGTACAATATAGACCTTCCCGCTAGGGAGTTTAAAGTCTTTTAAGGGAGACTATCCGGACCTAATAAATATGTATATATATATATATATATATATATATATATATATATATATATACATATATACAACTACTATATATTTGTCAAATACCACTCACTCACTCACTGACCTATCATCGCCCAGTCCAAACCGCTCGATAGAAAATTTTGAAATTTTGCATGGACACTCCCTATATAACGTAGGCACTCACTAAGAAAGGATTTTTTGATATTCGAATTTTTAAGTATTTTTAGAGGCGTTTAAAGTTTGAGTTGGTTAGAACATGCAAGCCTAGGCAGCAAGCGTTGCTAGGACGATAAAGAACAGCTGTTACCGTACATTATCTCTTTCATAGTCTTATTTTTAATTGAGGTTAATTTCCACTATGATGGCAGTCCTTGAATTACTAGAAATAAAATGTGATTTTGTCCCTCATAGAGTTTACGCCCTGGTGATGGTCCATCCGAGGTAATAATATCCCGAACCACTTTACACAAAAATTTGAAATTTTGCACGGACAATACGTTTAGAATGTAAACACTCGCTAAGAAAGGTTTTTTTGATATTCAAATCAAAGAAGTTTCTCATCGGCTCATAAATAGTCCGAGTTTGATACAAAACATTTGGTACAAAAATCTTTCTTCTCATTTAAAAGGTCAAGTTAGTTCATTAACCAGTTGATTCCGTTTACTGGAACATTATTTTTGGAGTGAAATTTGTGCGAAAGATTCCATAACATAGGAAAACGAATGAAACCATTTTTAAGCGAGTTCTGTAGCCATTTACCAGAAAAATTGATAGAAATACTTTTCAAAACTACTTTTCTGTTTGGGTATTCAGAAACGAAGTATATGGAAAAAAATTGAATGAATGGTGATACGAAGTTTTCGGATCTCAGAATATTTTTTAAAATATCTCGAAAATGGTTGTGAACTCTAAATTCTCTACAATAAGATTCTGTTGTAATTTTCGGTGGGCAGGGCCGCCACATGGGAGGGACAGCCGGGTACAGTTGTCCCGGGCGGTGGGGCGATGTCAATCGAAGAGATATGTGCTTAAAACTTCAAATTTGTTAGTTTTATGCTTTGCAACGTGTATTTGTCTCTGTTTACCTAACTTTTTAAGCGGTTGTTGTATTTTTTTTTTCTCTCCGAAGGAAACAAGCACGGTTACCTCCACATGGTGTTTCCTGGGTAACTTTAAAGTCCGTGCAATAATAAGCTCTTTCTTGACACTGGTCCGGAGCGCCCCAACGTCAAGAAACATTATGCATTAATTACTTATCAATTGATGAATAACATATAGTATGACGTGGTATAATAAAATGAACAAAATTATGTAGTAGCGTTAATTTTGATCATATCTTATTTAACTCAATATAAAAAATACTTATCGGCCGTGGTGAAGCACGGGTATTCAGCTAGTATATCTATATATATATATATATATATATATATATATATATATATATATATATGTACAAATATATATATATATATATATATATATATATATATATATATATATATATATGTACAAATATATATTGCCGGTAACGGTTGCAGTTAGGATCAATACATTTTTGAATTTTGAATCAATACATTTGGAATGTTCCTTCAATGATCTAGAAATGGAATGATTTCCTTAGACCTCTTCCTCAGGCGCTACTTCCCTTCGAAATCTGCTAAGCGAAGGGCGGAAGTGATTTTTGTAAGCCGCATTACAACTTCTAGATGACAGACGATTTGTTTGGTTGCGTGCTTCGTCTAATTGATGGCTTTGGTCTATCGATTATAACTAAACATCCAACAATCAGTTGTAGAATAGGATCGTAAAAATACACCAGAGTTCATGTTTATATTAATAAAGTATAAATGTAAATATTTGCTATGTATAAGTTTTATTTTATTTATTAGTTTTGTTTTAATTATATAATTTTCCCCCAATTAATACTATTGTGTCGAATATTTTATAAACATTTTAAGTACTTTATTAGGCACTTTTATTTTTATCTTATTAAAATTTCACTCGTAAGCTTATCACCTTGGTTTTGTAGAGCTCTTTAAATAAATAACTTGTCCAAATAGCATTAACTGTGTTTCCCGTGATCCTAACTGGAATGAGTTTCAAAACTATATACACACATATTTGAACCAGCATTATTTTTATGGACAATGGGTTCTGAAATTTTGATATTTACAGCAGTTTATTTCAACAAATGGAGAAAGGAATTGCGCTGAAGGACAGGGAAAAAGTAAGTACATTATAAAATGAAGCCTGTTAAAAATAGAAACCCTGTTGTCTGTAAAAATAATAGGTTTATGCTTCATTTTTTCTCTTAAAATACAGTTAGCACTTTCCGAAGAAATGGAACTATTCAAGTTTCGCACATGATAGAATTTCTTTTAATCTTCATCGCTCCTACCTACTAGATACCGAAAATGACTCCCTGTTTATTAAAATGTATATATACTAGAGAACTGCACGAGTAAGTATAGCATCGCGTAATTACGAGTACGTATACTCATGGGACGAGTGTCTCGATTACTTTATATGTACTCGTACTCATTACGAACACCAGCATCGCATCGTGTCGCATCGGCATCGCCGAGTAAAATAATATTTGGCATCGGCATCGCCGAGTATAGTAAGGTTTAGCATCGGCATCGTCGAGTATTGAAGGTTTAGCATCGGCATTGACGTGAATAACTATGTTTGATACTGGTTCGCATCGCCATGTGTAATGAAGAGCAAATCATTCTCATGTTCAATATGGATAATTGTCGATGGAATTGCGAAAAGACAAATTTGCTTATTCTGAGGAGATTAGAGAAATTCAAAACAAAGTCCACTTTATTACTTACAATGAACGACACTAGAGTGACTTAACAATGGTAACGTAAACAAAAACAATGTAAGACAGTCTATAGTAAAATAAAGAAGAATAAGTAATAAAGGTAATATAAGAAATAAACATTTTTTTAAGGTGATATAAGAAAAAAAAACATAAATAAAGGCAGAAATAACCGTTAATCCTGTCCTGCCGAATCTAAAAACACGTTCTTGGTAACTTTTTTCTTTTTAATTTTGTCACTCACATTCACGCGCAGTTTTTTCTGTTTCTAATATCAGCGTTTCCAGATGTAGAGATTTCGAGCTCTACTCTAATCCACATAATATGTGGAAACGCTGTTGTTTTAAAAACATATTATGTTTCCTTAAAATAGATGGACTAGCACCGTATATAAAATATGTTCACATTTACCACATATTACAAATGTTAGCACGTCTTACGCACCATCACAGTCAATTACGATTTTTTTTTTTTAAACAGGATCATACATAACTTAACCAAAATTTCTTTTGAGGTGTACATACCAGCCTTATTTCTGTCCTTAAGTTCCATATTTGTAACGAAAAAACAAATGTGGAACTTAAGGACAAAAATAAGCGATTAAGTTCGTGCTACTACTGAACACATGCTGATTACAATAACTCGACGCTCTTTAATCCGCATCCCTTGATTTAACTGCCCAATTAACTTTAGCGCGGTTCCTCCCTCCCTCCATAGGAAACTCGCTTATAAGGTTGATCTCATGACAAAATCCGGAAGTACCCACACGAAAATTTCATGTTTCAGATCCCGTAGAGCAAGAATCTAACGGTGGTTCAAATTTGTATATAAATATATTTCAGATTGTCGACTAATTTGAAAGGTCAAGTTCGTAAGCCAGCAGAATCCGTCCACCGCGGATGCTTTTTGGAGTGAAATTTGCGTGCGAAAAAATTGTAACGCTAACATTTTGGATACTCATGCAAGCATATGGTTTATTAACGTAGAAATACGAATAAAACCTTTTTTAAAGCGATATCTGTAACCGTTTTCGAGAACAATGGAACACCTACTTTTCCAAACTAATTTTCAGTTTGGGTATTCAAAAAGGATTAATTTAGTTGAAACTTGTTCCAGGCGTTTGATATTCCTATAATTTATGATTGGTTTTTAACCGTTCGGTGTTAAGGAAGTACTAGAAACAAAATATTTCATTAATAGGCATGAAAAGCTTTTGAATTTTCGTATATTTTCTAAAACGGTACGAAATCGTGGTAAGGTACAAAAAAGGTTCTGATGTAATTTTTGATGAGGTAATTTAAATAGGAAATGAACGGATTTGAAAATTCGCAATTGTTAGCTTGGTCTTCTGAGCGGTTTTTTTTTTTTTTTTTTTTTTTTTTTTTTTTTTTTTTTTTTTATCGGTTTACCTAACCTTTTAACTGGTTGTTGCTTATTTTAATTTCATTTAACAATAAAACTATTGCATTTGAATAAAACAAGGTTAGATAATGTGAAACGTTGGTGTAATGTTTCCAAGATCGAACGTTGAGAAGGTGAGGGAAGTTGCCATGATACTGTCTGTTTCCTGTTGTGGCGCCTTAAATCTCTTTTCTCTTCGAGATTTTATTTTATTCTAGCTATTACCCGGTGCGCCATGCTACACCTAGTTTCTGCATATAGAAAATCCTAAATAAATTAGAAACCAAATAAGTATTATTAAAATTTAATAACACGAATCTGTAACTGTTTCGAACCCGTGACCTCCCAACTGTGAGTCCTAGACGACTTTGACCTAACCTATAACACCCCCCGTATCAAGACATACATGTATGCCAAGGTGTGGATTTGTATAAAGAACAAACATACAGACCGACAGATGGTAGCCGTTTTGACCTAGCCTATGGCAATTTCCGTATTAAGATCTACCTGTGTTCCAACTTAAGTCAAAATCGGTCGAACGGTGTGGATTTTTATAGGAAACAAACATACAGACATATAGCTGGTAGAGATTTATGACCTAGCCTACGACACTCTCCACATTAGGATCTATCTGTGTACCGAGTTTAGTCAAAATCGGACGAACGGTGTGGATTTGTATAAGGGACAAACATACAGACAGATAGCTGGTAGATTTTTTGACCTAGCCTAGGAGATTTCTCGTATCAAGAACTACCATTATTCCAAGTTTGGTAAAAATCGGTCAAACGGTGTGGATTTGTATAAGGAACAAACAAACAGACAGAAAAAACATACAGACACGTGATTTATATATATATATATATATATATATATATATATATATATATATATATATATATATATATATATATATATATATATAGATTTATCAAGAAAGATCAAACCCCACCAATAACTGCTACTATTCCTTTACTAATAGCACTAGAGATATAAACGGAACCGCGCTAAGATGACGCAGTTCCTGCGAATCGGACGTTTGTAGCTTATCTTCTCTCCTTTATCGACATGTCGAGAAGTCGACAGTTATTTACGATGCCTACGATGCAGTACTCACGAGTATTACTCGTAATCGTAATGAAAAGTAATCGGCGATGCCAATTCGAGACGATGCCGAGTATGTACTCGCACCGTCCATTTTATACTCGTTGATTATTTATCCGATTACTTTTTACGTATCCATGCAGTTCTCTAATATATACAGGGTGTAACGAATAATAGTATCAACTTTTCAACAGATTATAGTAGATATCATGGTATGTATTACATAGGATAAACATTTCACGTTAATACATTTCATTATATGAGAGCAAATATATTCCAAAAAAAGTCCGACTCGCAGGAACTGCAGCATCTTAGCGCGGTTCCGTTTATGTCCCTAGTGCCATTTGATAAGCTTAGAAAAGAAATAAACTTATTTTTTTTATATATCTCGTGAAAATTGTCAAAATCCTCTCGAACATCTCGAATAAAAGTGATATTAAGGCGTCAGGGACACCGACAGTAGCTAACTTTTACACAGAAGCGGAAATTACAGAATCTGGCTCTCATTCTAAAGCAAAGCTCTATAAATCAATACAAAATATGCCTAATAAAGCCTTTCTAGAGGATACAGAAGCATGGGCGTATATGAGGGGGGGCTGCAGCCCCTCCCGAAATTTTGAATTGATGATAAAAACTTCTCGTAAAACCCTTAAAAATAAATTAAATAAGATCATTTAGTTCATAAAACATATTTTATTTTACGTGCAATAGCGTTTTAGTTGCCTAAAACTATTCCAAGCTCTAAATATTTAGTATTCCATACCCTGGAAATGGTCTCAGCCCCCCCCCCCGAAATTGTTTTTATATACGCCCATGTACAGAAGGATCAAGAAGAAGTTCACAAGATTGAGTAGAATACCCTGCCTAATATAGCCTATATAGAATAATATGCCGAATAAAACGTATCTAGTAAATACACAAGGACAAATAAAAGTCTTGACGAATAACAAGTCAAAAAAAAAACTTTATTTAACAAAATAAAACAAAGTTTAGTTGCCCAACTACAATAGAATAATATACCTAATTAAGTCTACGGAGTAGACACAAATGGACCAAAAACAAGTCTTGTGGAATATTGATTTTTTTCTAATTAAATACTTTTTATCAATATTTAGTATATAACCTTTGTTGAAAATTATTGATTGCTAATTGATGAATCGGTTTACAACTAAGTAGTCTTTATGAATATTTAGTATATAACCTTATGTTTGGATCTGAGTTTTTGGGGTGCTCTCCGCCTAGGCTTTGTATTTGTGTCGGCAGATACCTGGGGTATATTTACAGCTCTTGAGGATTAACTCTTAGCAGGTAAATTTCCTGCGGCCCCATTGTGTTCTACGGGCATTGAACCGCCATATAAGCTCATAGTATCTAACCGTTGTGAAGTTTATTTTTTGGATTTAGGACTTAATATACATATGTAGACTAAATCATAGCAAGAAGTAATCCTCTGTCGTCGGTTCTTAACTATGTAGACTCGCTAATGTTATCCAATCTTAGATACATTGTATTTAAAATCCACAGCAAAAACACGACATTTCATCAGAATCCCCTGCTGAATAAAACTTATATAGAATAATATGCAAAATAAAGCCTATCTAGTGGATAAAAATAGAGGAAAAAAGCCGTTCGTGGTGGTAGAAAATCTTAAAAGTATTTCGCTCAGAAATCTCCGAAATATTGTCACTAATTTTACGTATCCTGTTTTATAGCCAAATAGATTTATATTCTATAATCAATAAGAAAAACCTACTAACAATAAAAAACTATGGGTAACAGATGAAAATAGGGAATACCAAGAATAATTCTAAAGAACGAAACCAACACCAGTACTGTAATCTAGATATTCATACGGCATCATCGAATTCTAACAAACAAAATATTGATTCTAATTATACGTATCCTGTTTTATTGACAAATACATTTGACTACTATAAGCAATTAAAAACACTAGGGAATATGCCAAAGAACTCGGAGTAGGAGCCTCGACAGTTTCAAGACATTTGAAGGAAATCGACAAATCCAAAGCTGACATTACTTCGCTTATTCAAAACTTTCTTTAGAACCTTTCTTGTAGACCATTTAGTAAGCTTTCGAATGGTAACCTTTCGCTTCCCAAGATTTTCAACCGTTTTCGAGATATTAAGAAATTATACGAAGTTCCCAAAACTTTTCATTATTTCTGACAACAGAAAATTGGTCTCATTTTACCTATCCTGTTTTACACACACATACATTTTCCTTACAAATACAACATAAGAAATTAAAGAAATAAAAAGCAATAAAAACCCAAGGGAAAGAGACAAAAATTACAAAAAGAACGACAAAAACCCGTTCATAAGAACAAAACAGACGTATTTGAAGTTTTAAGCATTTATTTCTCCGATTGACATAACCTAATCAAAAATAGTTTTAGAATAATTTTTGTAGAGAATTTAGTAAGCTTTCAAATAGTTTCAATCCACTTACCACGATTTCCCAACCGTGTTCGAGATATTAATGAAAGTATACGAAGTTTCCAAAACTTTTCATGTCTGTTCATAAAATATTTTATTCTAACCCTTCCTTAACTCCAAACGTAACATAACTTTCAACATATTAGTTTTAATGAAAGTAGAACATGCACATAATGTTTCAACTGAATCCCGTTATTCTAAGTACCCAAACCAAAAACGGTATTCAAAAACTATTTTTCCAATTTTCTCGACAACGGTTAAAGCTATTGCCTTGAAAATGGTTTCATTCGTTTTTCTAGCCCAAGAAGCCTATAAAACGAGTACTTACAAGCTTATGAACTCAAAAACGTAAGCGTTACGATTTTTTCTGCGCGAATTTCGCCCCAAACGCCATCTTCCAGTGGGCGGATTTTGCTGGTTAACGAACTTGACCTTTCAAATTGGACGACAGATTTTTGTACCAAATTTCATCAAAATCGGACCATTCGTCTTCTATTTAGAGAGCGAACAGACAAATATATATATATATATATATATATATATATATATATATATATATATATAAATAAATATATACATATATATATATACAAATTTGAACCACCGTTATTTTCGGTTTCTAGGGGTTCTGAAACGCAAAATTTTCTAGTCGGCACTTCCGGATTGTTTCATTGTATCAACCTTATAAGCGGGGTTCCTCCCTATGGGGGAGGGAGGAACCGCGCTAATATTAACTTCTCTATGAAAATGTATGTCATGTTAAATCTAAATTTGTGAGGTAATACAACAGGTGTAGGAGAGTTATATTCAACAGGTGAATTAGTAACTCACGTGAGGATTAATTAAGCTCTCCTGGAGACCGGATGCAGAAGGATTAGTCCCATGTGTGGTTCATGGCTACAGATTGATTCCCGCCTGTTAGCAATGACATTTCGCAATCACAAATAACCACCTTCAACCAAAATACCACTATACGATGAGTGTTCAATGAATCCCGGGTGACAGGACCTTTAAGTTTGCGGAACAGGTAGCCTTCACATATACACTATATTACTTTACTTAAAGAACACTAGTTTATAAATAACTAAAAAAAAAAAAAAAAAATAAAAAAAAAATTAAAAAAAAAACAAACTTGCGAGCTCGTTCTGCTTTCATTTTGAATTGTTTTTTTTTACGCTTTTAGCGCGGTTCCTCCCTCCCCCATAGGGAGGAACCCCGCTTATAAGGTTGATACAATGAAACAATCCGGAAGTGCCGACTAGAAAATTTTGCGTTTCAGAACCCCTAGAAACCGAAAATAACGGTGGTTCAAATTTGTATATATATATATATATATGTATATATTTATTTATATATATATATATATATATATATATATATATATATATATATATATATTTGTCTGTTCGCTCTCTAAATAGAAGACGAATGGTCCGATTTTGATGAAATTTGGTACAAAAATCTGTCGTCCAATTTGAAAGGTCAAGTTCGTTAACCAGCAAAATCCGCCCACTGGAAGATGGCGTTTGGGGCGAAATTCGCGCAGAAAAAATCGTAACGCTTACGTTTTTGAGTTCATAAGCTTGTAAGTACTCGTTTTATAGGCTTCTTGGGCTAGAAAAACGAATGAAACCATTTTCAAGGCGATAGCTTTAACCGTTGTCGAGAAAATTGGAAAAATAGTTTTTGAATACCGTTTTTGGTTTGGGTACTTAGAATGACGGGATTCAGTTGAAACATTATCTGCATGTTCTACTTTCATTAAAACTAATATGTTGAAAGTTATGTTACGTTTGGAGTTAAGGAAGGGTTAGAATAAAATATTTTATGAACAGACATGAAAAGTTTTGGAAACTTCGTATACTTTCATTAATATCTCGAACACGGTTGGGAAATCGTGGTAAGTGGATTGAAACTATTTGAAAGCTTACTAAATTCTCTACAAAAATGATTCTAAAACTATTTTTGATTAGGTTATGTCAATCGGAGAAATAAGTGCTTAAAACTTCAAATACGTCTGTTTTGTTCTTATGAACAGGTTTTTGTCGTTCTATTTGTAATTTTTGTCTCTTCCCCTTGGTTTTTTATTGCTTTTTATTTTTGTAATTTCTTATGTTGTATTTGTAAGGAAAATGTATGTGTGTGTAAAACAGGATAGGTAAAATGAGACCAATTTTCTGTTGTCAGAAATAATAAAAAGTTTTGGGAACTTCGTATAATTTCTTAATATCTCGAAAACGGTTGAAAATCTTGGGAAGCGAAAGGTTACCATTCGAAAGCTTACTAAATGGTCTACAAGAGAGGTTCTAAAGAAAGTTTTGAATAAGCGATGTCAATCGGAGAAATAAGTACATATAACTTAGAAGTTTGATAAACGATAATTGATTTCGTTTATTTATACGGTTCTTTTTGTCTGTTTTTATTTCTTGTTATTTTGTTATTGCTTCTAGGAGGAGGATGTATTTCTCAATAAAACAGGGGAATAAATACAAATTCTTTGAACCTGTAACAGAACTGAAAACGTAAATATTCGCCGTGTAGGGTCAGTCCGGGTCGAGGTAGTCTGCCGGTTCAGGTAGGCTTTTATTGCACTTCATAAATCAAGATTCATTGTTCTCATGGAGCATTCTAGGACAGCTGACAGTTACCTTTACCTGTAGGAAGTCATGCAGCCAAATGCTATACTAGAAATATAATTATATTTTGTGGTTGAATGTGGCCGTAGTTCAATAAAAAATAACACTACTTTCTCATTTGCATGTACAATTTTATTTTGTTTAATTGCATTTAAAAGTAAAATGGATATGTTTGCACTGCAAGTTAAGTAATTTAGAAATATATTCGTAGAAGAGTCTTCGTAGACCGAAACTTGGGACGGCAGAAAGAGTAATTTCTGCTTAGGATAGTTTCATCCCTAGCCGAAAATCTTGTTGTTTTTTTTTTTCATATTTGTTTACATTAGGAATGATCCAAACAAAGTAATAACTGTTTCTATTCTAAGTCTACAAAATAACACTAGGGATATGAATGGAACCGCGCTAAGATGATGCAGTTCCTGCGAGTCGGACTTTTTACTACTTAAGTTATTTTACTAAATTAAACTGTCTGCACATGGAACATCTTAAAAGAAATAATATTAATCTAATTTAAATGATTCGGGGAGTGTCATAGGCTGTGAAGGGTTCGCGATATTACTACCTCGGATGGACCATCACCAGGTATAGTGTAAGGGGGACAAAATCACAGTTTATTTCCAGGTCTTCCATCATAGTTAAATTATCCTCAAATAAAAATAATATTATGAAAAGGATACAGAACTGTAACAGCTGACTTGTTGTCCTAGCAACTCTATGAGGGACAAAATCATATTTTATTTCTAGTAATTCAAGGACTGCCATCATAGTGGAAATTAACCTCAATTAAAAATAATACTATGAAATAGATAATGTACGGTAACAGCTGTTCTTTATCGTCCTAGCAACGCTTGCTGCCTAGGCTTGCCTGCTCTAACCTACTAAAAATTCAAACCCCTCTAAAAATACTTAAAAATTTGAATATCAAAAAACTCCTTTCTTAGCGAGTGTTTATGTTATAAAGGGAGTGTCCATGCAAAATTCCAAAGTTTTCTGTCAATTGGTTTGTTCTGGACGATGAGAGGTCAGTGAGTGAGTGGTATTTGACAGATATAGAGTAGAAATGTAAATGAACCGTGTTTTATATTTGCACATTATTTTTATTGATTTCCAAATGCATCGTGTTTTATACACCTGAATATGTATATATTTAAGTTCAAATGTTACGAAAATCTAGCCAGTCTCCCTAGCTTTTTGATGCTTTCAATTTTAACTGTTTATTTGAATAATCTCATTCTATTAGACTAAGGTATTTAGCAATCAAAATTCCTAAGACCCATCGTTAATAGTGCTGTATTTCTAATCACAAGACACCAATATCTCTTTCTTTAATGGTGGGACATTACCCACAGCCCAGTGTTTTCTCATCAAACTATCAACATTCTTAAAGCCTCTAAATCATCAATTCACTTTACCTAAGGTGCCTCTGCTACGTTGAGATGAGGCACAAAACACAGGAGTTGCGTCCACAGCAAGGCAGCAACCACTGTAAACAAACTTTTAAATTTGTTATAACCAACCAAATCCACTTTTAGTAACAAAACTCACCGATAAATACGTACTTCCTCCAAGGAGCCGAAATAGATGGTTTTCATAGTACATATTGATTATTCGTCTCAAATGTTATGAAGACTATTTCCGTTACAGGAAAAAAAAGGTTGACGCAACGAGGAGTACAGTTGTATATAAATTAATTCGTTTTAAGACCCCAATGTATATTTAGCATTCTTCCAAAGGCTTTGGGTCGATAAAGTACTCAGTAGTTTTAAAACTACTAATTTATTAGTTTTATATTTTTACATCTGACAAGTTTCATGGTTTTATCGAGTCTCATTACGGGCTTTCCATGTTAGGACGCCCTATCTCCATAAACTCTTTGCAAAAATAAATTTCTGTAAAGGAGAAATACTAGGAAAGAATAGTGAATATAAATAAAGTAGATTGTTTGTAGATTCCCTGCCTCCTTTATCTTCATTTGAACAGTCTTTGTTGATTCTTCAGGAAATTACTTTATAATGGCATCCGAGAGGAGTTTCCCTCCCTTGGGCATAAATCTTCGAATATAACCTGTCGCAAGTAATCATGCTGACTGATGAGAAACAAAGAGCAAGGAAAAAGAAGAGTGAGAAATACGAAAATGAAAGGAACGAACAATCAACGACGAAGAAAAAAATAAAAGTTGTACTTGAAAAGAGAAAGAAAGATAAAATGAGAGATTTTAGATTACGGTATTCACTTCAGAGATCACTTTACAAAGAATCTTGCTTAAGAAAAGCTAAGAATCATATTGGAAATGAAATATCTCAGACAAATTTCTATGCAGAATTCTATTTTTTTTTATTTATGTATTTAATTCATAAAAAAATGGCATAATGGAAATGAATAAGAACTAAAATTAAGAGTTATATTATAATAAATATTGTACTTTTTTTTAAACCTAATAGCCCATGGTGATTGCTATTAAAAGTTATATTTAACTTCAAACTTAATTGTATTATTCACTCAATATCTAATAACTTATGGAAAAAGTCCAGAGTTTAAATAACATTGTGAGACCATCCTACAAAAGAAATTTAAAATATAAGCTTTCAGGCTTTCAGGTAAATACCTCCATCCACAGGTCTGACTTTTCCGATGTTCAGGAAGTAGGAAACAAAAATTACGACCGCTATGGGGACACATACATTTTGTTGCTTATTCTTTACACTTTTTCCAGATAAAAAAAGGTTTCCGGCATTTAGGTTGTTATGCGGTACACGTTTCTTTGCAAAAAAAAAAAAAGGAGCACACACAGATATATATATATATATATATATATATATAAATCTTTAATTGCCAACTATACAATACACCAAGCATATTTACAATTCTTTGGTTTATGATTGATTAAATGACACCAACGATCGACAGGACCATTGGCCAAAATCTATTAGCCAAATTAATATTTTTTCCTGAAGTGTGGTATTCAGTTAACGCCTTATTCCTAATGGATCTTTTTTCTTTTTTTTTTTTCTTTTTTTTTAAGAAACGTAAACATAACTTCTATATATAATGTGTAGAAGTGTAGTGTAATATACAGCCACAGAGTAATACATTTTAGAGGTTTTAGTGAGTTAAAGTAAATATATAACAGAAAGAAACTAAGTCCGTAAATAAATTGAAACCTGACAAGATATTGCCTTGTGGTCCTGAATGGACACAAAATATATAATTTTCTACGGGAATAGATTTGTCCCAGAGTGACTAAAATATTTACGGAGAGAGGAAAAATAAACCGACATCAATTAACTTCAGCCCTACGAACCCTTTCAAAATACATTCCCCCTACCATCCGAAATACTTCTGGCAGAGATCCAGGCAACACAAACACCCCAACAAGAGGTTCCATGAAATATTACTGAATTTACTCACATTTCAGGGTTTGTTAGATTGTTCTAATTTAACATTTGTTAGTTTCGAGCTTTCCAGGTCGTACTTATTAAGAGCCAAGTAAAAGTGTAACAAAATCTAGTTAAAAATTCCAATTTACACCACAAATCACCATCCGGCCTCCTGTCACGTACTCTAAAAGAAATATTTAGGACTTTAGATATTGATAATTTATGCCTGCAATCCCTCAAAATATATGGATATGACATCGAAGCATTGGAAATCATAGAAAATGGAAATTCATGATATTTCGCCTTAAATGGAACAAAACCTAACGCGTCCGAAACTCGACCTGAGTTGGTCCTTTGGACATTTATGCCTGAAACGTTTTTAGAAAATCTAGGACTAGTAAAGGTGCTAAGAAAATTTCAACCTAATCCCTTGTTTTTAGAGAATCGTATCTTTGAGTCTTTATTTTTATGTTGAAGGTGGTTTTATTTGTTTCTTCGTGTCAAAACATCAATAACAAATGCACACGGACTAATATTAACGTAACATTTTGTTCGCGAAAAGTTCGCTGAAAAAGCTGTATTCAGGTGTGCGCAGTCTGGTCGTTGATGAACTTATAATTTTGCCTAAGGTAATGTATTTCTGTGCCAATTTTAATGAGAATCTGACCATTTGCGTATGCAATAAGACTCGACCACATACGGATGAAGTGGTCCCTGTTGAAGTGACTTTTTGGCAAAATGTAGGACTGAATATAAAGATGTGTAAAAATAAAATAAAAATGAGGTGCTACTTTTTTATTAAAATACCCTAACACTAGAAGAGATAAGAAATTGCACACAAATTTCAGTTGAAGGGATCTTTAAAACATTTTGAGAGCAACTTCAATCGTTAGATTCCTTATTAATAAAAGATAAAACGGAACAACTTAACAATTTATATTCACTCCATGTGAGCAGTTTTCACTGAAACTGCGGAAAATGGATCTTTCTTAGATTTATTTGTTATATGAATATAATGAATAAAGTAAATGTTTTGGTTTATTAACGCAGCAATATAATCGTAAAACAACTACAGACAAAAAAAACGAATAAGGTAATACTAATGGGATTTGTATGGTTTTTACTAAAAGGTCTCAGCAACTATTTCCTGAAGTCTTGACGAAAGGAAGTAGTAAAAGAACTAAAGAACCCTGGCAATTTGTGAAATTGGACTGTAGCTAAAGGGAAAAGGAAATGAAGGAATGAATGGGAAGAGATCCACTTCAAAGAAGACGAGACTAACCGCCCTGGAAAAGAGCTGATACAGGGCTTGGCAGGGCTATAGCCTTCGTCAGCATTTTTATATACCTTACTTTCCGCTAAGCTTGTCTTTATCTTATATTACATTACGTCCCTCTTATGGTAATACAATTCAAAATATTGATAATAATGCCGGTTCCCAACCCATCACCGTAGCTAAAGAGCGTCGGGAGTGGTCAGTACTTATATGGGTGACTGCCTAGGAAACCGCTGTGCCTTCGAAATTACTCAATGTTGCAAACCTACAGATATCCCGTTGCTAAAAGTCAGTAGCCAATGAACCTAAAAATATATTAATTTCAATAACTCCTTGATTTTCAAAAGCAACGAAAATCAAATAAAATTTATAATATATTTTTTTTCAAACTTTCATAACAATGTAAGAATAGATTTTGTTCATATACTCGATGAAGGTAGGAATCTTGCAGCCTGGTCTTAAATTTTTAGTGTTCCGTCTATATTCCTACACTAATCCCGGTATGAAGAACCATTGGTCAGTTCTTCAACCTTATACCAAACTATTCTGTCCCTCCGAAATCCCTATCCGTCTGCGGCAAACCTCCAATTCACGATAACTTCTTGAATCAAGTCCCTGCCCTTGCTAAAGGTCGCACCAGGTATATCTAACATTAGGTCGCACGCTTCACGACTTCCTGCTATGTTCCTTTTTCCTTAGTCCCCCAAATAATCCTTTAGTTACTAGCGGATCTCATTCTTTCCATCCTCACAAAACGTTCACTATGGAACCAAACAATATTCGGGTCTTTTTGCGAAGACCACATCCAGTTACTTTTGAAGTAGCAGTAGTGATTGTATCAGTGATTCAGCGCATGCGCATAACTCTTTTGCCTTCCTATTGGAGGATTCTGATGACCAATAGCATTGGTTCTTGCTGGGAGTAAAGTAACCTTCAACAATGAATTAGCTTTTGTTTATGAAAAAGCTCTGCTAATGTTAGGAGAAAAAATGAGTCTTTTACAATTAGTTCGCGATGTTCCTGACAAAGAAAAAGGGATTGGTTTCTTACTCGGAAAAATTTAGTTTAGAAAACATTTTAACGAGTTGGATAGACTAGAGTCGCTAAAATTAATATAATTCTAATAATTGCGAGTTGGATTGACTAGAGTTTTGATATATTCTTGAGAGAGCGGAGCGTAGCGTAGCGAGCGGAAATGCATAGCATGTAATGCTTAATAAATGTAAAATATCCAAAAAAGAGAGAGAGAAGAGGAATAAAATAGGTTTGTTTACAAATATCGTTGTTTGTTATCCTTCATAACCTTCAAAACAGTTAACTCTAATGCTTAATAACTTTTTTCATAGTTGAGAAAATTGATTTTGATCATATTAACCTTTTTATTAATAATATTGCCTCCCGTTATCTAATATGAATTATAACCGTAGATAATGAGTCAAGTAGCAGTAGATAACCAGCAAAGAACCTGTAAGCTAATCAGTAAGCTTATCAGAGAGTACGAGTAACTGTTATAAATCACTAATGCTACTTCAAAAGTAACTGGATGTGGTCTTCGCAAAAAGACCCCAATATTCTTCTCTTACTTTACCTAATCATAAAAAAATATCGTTCCTGGTGTTTACGGTTCAATAGATCCTATTCCAGATGTCAAATTCACAGCAATCCCTTGCCTGCGACACATCAAATTCTAAAAAAATGTCAAAAACCTGAGACAGCGATCGCTCACCTCATTTGAAACTAGTTTACACTCTACTAATAAAGCCTGGTTTTTAGGCATCCTTCAGTCCCATGAATTCACCTCACACACTATCATCTACTTTCAGGAAACTTGTATCCCACAGTTTTGGAAATTACGGAATATATGTCCTTAATCATTCCGAAAAATATCAGAAATCCCTCCGTTAAATATTAACATAACTAACTAACTACAACCAATGTAAACCACTCTAATATATGTGAATTTGCAACAACAAAAAATATATCCAATGCCATTTACCTTGTTATATGCAGCTCTTCCAACTGCAAAAACTTAAATTATTCAGGCAAAAAATACTATAAGAACAGAAAAAAATGAAGATATTAAAACCGCCCCACCTAGATGATACAGAACAAACGAACATAATTTGGATTTAGAATTCCTCCATTCTCTAATTTATAACGTCTCATCGAACCAAATCTTGATACATTCTTCGAGAATCAATATACAGACACATCTGGAAAGAACTATCAACATAAGAAAGAAAATAAAGTGTCCTCCTTCTCCGATATTTTCCATATGCTAAAATTCCTTTGTCAGGCAAACACAAGCCTACCCCATCAACTTGCCACCTGTGTTCAATCCTTCGGCTCGGCTTTGATGTTCCCCGCGCTGATTACTCCGGCTCCTTCACCTTCCCTCCGCTAGAACGCTCTTGATTTCCTTTGTTATCCTAAATCATTTTTTTTTTTTTGTTCTTGTTTTAAGGCATGTCAGCCACACGGGCGATTTATGCCTTGATTGGGGTGACAGATAGCGCCACCACCACCGACAGGACCCGACCAGGCGAGAGCACGCCCACCGATATCGCAGGCCCCTCACTAGATGAGGGTTTACAGTATATTGCAGATATTACATGACATGAGCTTGTGGCCGAGGGTCTGTTCGGTGGGACCAGGCCGACCAGACCCTCCAAGCTCATGGACCCTTTGGTCCTGAGGGCCCACGACACCGGAAGACCCACCCCCACCCGACCGGCACCATGCCGGAGCAGGGTCACCCCCATCACCCCAATCAATAATAGGTAATTTTTACATGAGGCTGATTCTATGGATTAATATGTTTTAGAGTTAATTATAATGAAATGAAATGAAATGAAATTGATGCTATTTAATTCACATGTTTCAGCAAATATATTTCTAAAATGACATCATAAAATTTACTTTTAGATTTTTCTTTTTGTACTATTTTAACTATTTAAATTTTTGAAATTAATTGGGTATTTTTTAGAAAAAGTAATAATTTATTGACTTGAATGGGACTGTTACCTAAGATTTCCTCGAAATCTGATGAGAGCTGAAGTTCATCTCTTTGTTCTTTATAAATTCGACACTCAATAAAAATATGCTTGACAGTTATAAATACTCCGCATGTTGGGCAAATGGGCTGTGCCTCTCTGGTCATCAGATATCCATGAGTCAGTCGGGTATGACCAATGCGCAGTCGTGCCAAAGCAACCTCATCCTTCCTCTGGCCTGTAAAAGAAGTCTTCCATGCCCTGACACCTGCTTTAATTTCCCTTAGCTTGTTATTGTTCTGCTCGTACCACCTAGCTTGCCAGGAAATCCACATCTTGGACTTTATGTGAGCGTGAATATCTGAAAAGGGGACTTTTTTGTATGGTATTCCATTAGAAACGGCTGACTTTGCTGCCCGGTCTACTTCCTCATTTTCGGTTATGCCACAGTGACCAGGAATCCAAGAAAAGACAACTGAAACATTGCTTGCTCTGAGTGTTTCTAGGCGTTCCAAAATGTTGACAACAAGTGGATGGTCAGAAAGAGGGTTATTTATTGCTAGGAGTGCTGAGAGTGAATCGGTGAAGATTGATACGTGTCTTTCCTGAGGGATTATTAGAGATAAGGCTTTGTAAATAGCTAGAAGTTCAGCGGTAAATATGCTACTAATTGGATCTAATTGGAATTTATCTGATCTGATTTCACAATTGAATGCCGCTCCGACCCCGAAGTCATCTTTGGATCCATCTGTGAATATATGAGTTGATGGGGGAAGTGATTTTTTTAGTTTAATATACTCTTTCTGAAATATAATAGGAACAGTGTTTTTCTTAAGGAATTTTGTGAGAGACAAATTAACTTTGGGTTGGGGTAATTTCCATGGCTCCTTTGCTGGGCTACAATTAAACAATATTTCTGGAGGGGTTATATCAAGTTCTGGTAAAAGAGCTTTAATTCTTCTTGGAAATGATCTTTTGATGTTATTACTCTGCCTGTGAGGGTGAATGAGTTGAAAGTTAGGAGAAAAATAATAATTTAAAGGGTGATTAGGGGACGCAAGAATATTATAATAAAAGGAAACTGCCAGGAACATTCGTCGATATTGCAGCGGAGGTTCTCCTGCCTCAGCACACACGCTGATGACAGGACTAGACCGGAATGCACCAGTCACCAATCTCAGGCCTGAGTTATGGATACTCTCTATCATGTTTAATACTCTCGGGGAAGCGGAATCATATGCTATACACCCGTAGTCGATTTTCGATCTTATATAGCTCCGGTATAATGTCATCATACTTTTCCTATCAGCACCCCAAGATGTGTTAGTAAGGCATTTCAGCAGATTTAAAGACCTATTGCAATTATTTCTCAAGGATTTAATATGGGCAACCCAATTTAAACATCTATCAAATAATACACCCAAATAACGAACGATATCTTTATTTTGGATTATTTGATCGTTAATTCGCAGACTGAGTTGTTCACTGACTTTCCTTCTTGTAAACAATATACTTTCAGTTTTTAAGGGAGAAATGCGAAAGCCACGATTTAGAAACCAATTGCTGATTTTGTCCAAATTCTGTTGCATTGTTTCATATAAGTAAACAACCGACTTGTCCGCAAGATATACAACTAAGTCGTCGGCGTATAACATGGATCTAGCTGGTAAATCACTGTGACGGAGAACGGGACTAGAGTTAGCAATAGAGAAAAGAAGTGCAGACAGTACCCCGCCTTGAGGAACACCGTTTTCTTGCTTGAATTCTTCAGATAGAACAGAACCACACCGAACTTGAAAAGTCCTTTCTTTCAAATAATTGATAATAAATGCCAGCATGTGCCCCTGTATCCCTATTTCCTCTAGGCGATCAATAATACAACGCCGCCATACACGATCAAAAGCGTTTTCCAAGTCGATAAATACTGCAAGCACTTTTTTATTATTATTGAATGATTCATTTATATCAGTTTCAAGTCTAACAAGATTATCCCTGGTACTTCGTCGATTCCTAAATCCACTTTGCCACGACTCCAGTAAACCTTTTGACTCTATGATCCATTTTAGCCTATTGATAATCATTTTTTCCAGTAATTTACAATCTGAGCAAGTTAGGGAGATGAAGCGATAACTAGCGGCTATATCTGTAGGCTTGTCTTTTTTCGGTATAGGAACGTTTACGGATTTTTTCCAGATATTAGGGAAGCTACCTGACAAATAGATTTTGTTTAAAAAAGCGAGAAATATTTTTTTATTATTTGGAGTCAGATTTTTAATCATACTAACTGTGATGTTATTAGGACCTGGTGTAGTATCTTTCCGCGATCTGAGCGCCAAGAGAAACTCACTGAAAGAAAAGGGGTTATTTAGAGAATCTAATGGATTTGTGTGTATTTCAATGGGGATAGCTTCTCTGTTTGATTTAATGTGTAGAAAATTGGCATTATAGTTTTCATTTGATGTGACATGTTGGTAATATTTACCGAGTTCATCTGCTATATTCTTAGGATCAGTATAAACGGAGTTTCCATTCTTCAATATATTTACAGGGGCATTGTGACCGCGACCAGTTATTTTTTTAACTGTGTTCCATATCTGAGCTGAAGGAGTGTTAAAGGTTATCTGAGACAGAAAATTTATCCACGATTCTTTTTTAGATTTTCTAATTATATAACGGGCATTTGTTCTAGCTTGCGTATAGTCACTAAGATGTTCTGTGCAGGGGCACGCTTTAAATTTTCTGAGGGCTTTTTTACGCGCTTTAACAGCTTGGTCGCATTCATTTGACCACCAGGGAACAATAACTTTGCTTGGATTAGATTTGGTTTTAGGAATTGATTGTGTTGCAGCGTTATTTAAATCATTGATGTAGCAACTTCCAATCAGTTGCTCATGCCCTCCGTTTGATCTGTCATATATCCTTTTTTTTTTTTTTTTTTTTACATACATATATACATAGATACAATTAGATTATTACATATGTGCATACAAACACATTATTATATATATACATCAAAGTATACAAATATACATTACACTATATTTATATAGTTTATTCTACTTCTAGACATGGGAGAATACTATTCTACTTATTTCTTTAATTATACATATATCTAAAGCTGTGATATATCTATAAGCTAAGGCACCGTGGCCTACAGTCTCTCGTTCTGTTTCCTTCTTTATACTGGTCTTAATTTTTTCATATGGTCTAAGATCCCGATACACCTCGACCTTCATCGAGCTGATTAATGGATGAAAATGATTTTATATCAAATTAATGATGTCAATAAAGATACTGCACATGGGTTGTCTAAAAAAATTCAGTCCAGAGTATGATTAATTTACAATTTAATTTTTTTTTTTTTTTCAAAATTGCATCGACTTGATTAATACACAAACTCCATGCCAATCGAAAGTATGAAGCCTATAGAATATGCAAACGATAGGTTGTCTATTTTTATCCGGTCAAAACTATGGGTTGTCGGCTGTAAACAGGTGACTCGAAATGAGTAACTTGCATCGGTCTGATTAATGAATTAAAGTTAGGTTAAAATAAAGATCATTTCATTACGAACACGGTGGTATAGGGTTGTCTGAGAAAAATCAGTCCAGAATTCCGGTTGTCGAGCTTTAAAGAATGAAATATTGCTGCGAGGGAATACGTGCGACAGCGAGGTAATAGTCATATATGTATAGGGTGTCCCGCATTGAGGTGTCATAACTTTAGGGGTTTATTCTGCACTTCATTTGTAGTTCATTGGCACAAAAATGAACGTTCTATCTGAAAATGTAGTAGAGCTACACAAGCGTTTGTGTGTTTTAAAAACTACTGTTTTTTTTTTTTTAAAGAAAAACTGTGTTTTCGGGATCTTTGATCAATGTATCGTAAATAACGACGACATTTTTAGAATCTGCATTAAATTTCCAATAAGAAACACCCGTTATTCAAATATTATAATGTAAATTAAGAGCTATATTAAAAGCCATATAGATGAGAATGTTTAATATTAGTGTTTTATTGAATTATTCAATATTTTTTTAATCGGCTATTATTAGACACAAATAAAAATAAATGGTACCTCGTCGTCAAATAAAGATACATAAAATGGTACCTCGTAGTTTAAGAAAAAGTTATATTTCAATAAATATTTTTCTGATTTTTAAGTCAAACCCAATAAATGTGCTTTAGCATGAAGGAGCCATTCTGAACAATGTCTTTAAATTCACACAATGATGGTGATGTCCCATCCTTCCCACACTACATAACGTTTATTACTCAAGCCCATCTACCAAATATTAACTTACTCTGGATTCAACTGGATTGTTGTCCAGCTCATAAAGGAAGAGTGGTGACGGAATAGGTGAATATATCATAGAATAAAATATATATAAAGTAATCTATAAGGTACCAACAACTTTTCACATTCGTTACTTTGCATTTGAATCGACGATATAAAATAGGTTGAAAGTGCTTTATTTTTTATATCGGCTTTAGAAAATAATGTTGACGTGATTCTTTTACCAATTCATTTGTCTTACAGAGTAGATTAGAAGAAAAATATAATCGTTAAACTATAATTTATATTTCGTCAAATATATTCAGAGTGAATTCCCTAACCGTTCCCAAAGTATGTCTCACAGCTTTTGCTCTGATAAGGGTAGGGGGGCAATTCGGAATTAATGATGAATTTATTTAATTTTTAACGTCCATTATCATTAACTAAGAATTTTGGGACAGGTTATCTATAGGTTACCACCCTTTTTGTAGGCAGGATAGGCCTGATGCAGTGTCTTTTTTGTAAAGAAAAGCCACCACCCCATAGTGGGAATCGAACCCACGACCTTTGAAACCTTTTTGGATAGAATTATCATTATTTTAAACACAATGGATACACGTATTATAGGTAATGCCTTGAGGTTCTTATTTTATTTTATTTGTAATAAAATAAAATAGGCCTCCTCCATTTAATAACATTTCTTCAAATAGGTTTATTGAGTTATACATTGTAATGTATTCGAATTTAAAAAACTCAAAAAAAAAAAGCGAAAAAAATACATTGAAATGAAAGGCCCCCCTCAAAAGTTGCTTTAGTATCTTACCTAGTTTTCCCTGAAAAAATTGATAGAAATCTATGGGTGAGAGAGAAATGGTTATTACTGTGGGCTAATAACTATTTTTTCATTATTTTTTCAATATTTCTACGTCTTGTCTTTGAGTTCTCATGAGCTGGCACTGCTCCTGGATCCTGTTGATGAGTTCCTCCTTCGTCGTCACGGGCTCTGAGTACACTCTGCTCTTCAATGTTCCCAATAAATGAAAATCTAGAGGATTCAGATCAGGAGGCAAACGAACTGGTCCATAGTGGCCGATTCAACGGTTAGGGTATTCACTCTTCACCTATTCCGTCACCACTCTTCCATTATGAGCTGGACAACCGTCCAGTTGAATCCAGAGTAAGTTAATATTTGGTAGATGGGCTTGTGTAATAAACGTTATGTAGTGTGGGAAGGATGGGACATCACCACCATTGTGTGAATTTAAAGACATTGTTCAGAATGGCTCCGTCATGCTAAAGCACATTTATTGGGTTTGACTTAAAAATCAAAAAAATATTTATTGAAATATAACTTTTTCTTAAACTACGAGGTACCATTTTATGTATCTTTATTTGACGACGAGGTACCATTTATTTTTATTTGTGTCTAATAATAGCCGATTAAAAAAATATTGAATAATTCAATAAAACACTAATATTAAACATTCTCATCTATATGGCTTTTAATATAGCTCTTAATTTACATGATAATATTTGAATAACGGGTGTTTCTTATTGGAAATTTAATGTAGATTCTAAAAATGTCGTCGTTATTTACGATACATTGATCAAAAATCCCGAAAACACAGTTTTCTTTTTAAAAAAAAACAGTAGTTTTTAAAACACACAAACGCTTGTGTAGCTCTACTAAATTTTCAGATAGAACGTTCATTTTTGTGCCAATGAACTAAAAATGAAGTGCAGAATAAACCCCTAAAGTTATGACACCTCAATGCGGGACACCCTATACATATATGACTATTACCTCGCTGTCGCACGTATTCCCTCGCAGCAATATTTCACTCTTTAAAGCTCGACAACCGGAATTCTGGACTGATTTTTCTCAGACAACCCTATACCACCGTGTTCGTAATGAAGTGATCTTTATTTTAACCTAACTTTAATTCATTAATCAGACCCATGCAAGTTACTCATTTCGAGTTACCTGTTTACAGCCGACAACCCATAGTTGTGACCGGATAAAAATAGACAACCTATCGTTTGCATATTCTATAGGATTCATACTTTCGAGTGGCATGGAGTTTTTGTATTAATCAAGTCGATGCAATTTTGAAAAAAAAAAAAATTAAATTGTAAATTAATCATATTCTGGACTGACTTTTTTTAGACAACCCATGTGCAGTATCTTTATTGACATCATTAATTTGATATAAAATCATTTTCATCCATTAATCAGCTCGATGAAGGTCGAGGTGTATCGGGATCTTAGACCATTAATTTAATTACTCCGTTTACAATTCACCTGGAACCATTGTTAACTTAAGACAATTAACTGCATCTCATATTAACTTCTGTTATTCTAATTATACTGTTTATTATTAAGATATACATTGTTTTAATAGCCCGGGCCTAGAAAATCAAGCCGAACCGTTGGCAAACGTGCAACTAATTTTTTATGAATGCATTTTTATTCAAATGATTTGAAGAACACCGACTTTGTCCATCCTAGTTCTACTATGTTCATTTTTAGCATTTTCCTTCGAAGGAAAGTAGCTATTGAGGTTGGATTTATGATGGAATTTTTGAAAAAGTTCTTCAAATCTTTATCGATCCTATCTAACAGACACAGAAAATGACTCCCGTTAAAATTTAAAAATACCAGAGTTTTTATTTTTTTCTCTATATAGTATTCCCTTAGCAAACGATTGAACGAGTTCGTTAGCCAGCAAAATTAGTCAATCTGGACGGGGGTTTACTCCGGACACAAAGTCCCTACCGGCCGTAAGTTTTGTTGTACACGAAACTCGGTAGTCGGAGTGGATTTTTTAACATAAAAACAGTGTTGTAAAAATAAACTAAATCGGTCATTTGGGGGGGGGGGGGGGTACTCCGGGCCTACATTGCCAATTTGCCACCAACAGTCGTAATTTTTGTTTTATTTCAACGAAATTCGGTATTCGGTAGTGGCCATCTACAGAGACAAATGTATTGTAAAAATGAACTAAATCCGTCTATCGGAAGGGAGGTTTACTTGTACTATGGTTGAATAGAATTTGCCTGGCAAAAAGTAGGTTAGCAAAGCTTCTGCTATTTATTAAGTAATGTAGTACCATGTATAAACAAAACTCGGGAAGCAAATTAATAACTGAAACAGTTGCTAATTAAAAATGTAAAAAAGAAGAGCTAATCATGTTTTTATTTGATTTATATAGGGGTCAATTCACGTCAAATCTCCCAATTTTAATATATGTCCGTGCCGTCATGTCGCAGATATTTTCAAAATTTTTTCATGAATAGAGATGTATGAGATAATCTCAAATTAATTTTTTCAGATTTTTTTATCAAAAATTGAGTCAGGGGGAATTTCTTGAAATTCTTGTTTTTTGCATGATTTTGGTTACTGCCTTTCTGATAACAGTTTTGAAAAACATTTGTGTTTTACTTTTTTTTTCAACAAATCCGGCTGTTCTTGGTATCAAATTAAAGCTAAAGCTTTTCTCTATCTAAATAAGCTATAATAGTGATACTATTGGCAATAGTGTCATGCCACTAATCGCGCAAAGTTATTTTTTATACTTTTTCATTAGGTAGGTTCAGTAAGTCATACCTCAGAAATCACAATTACCACAAGCATCATAATTTTTTTCAAGAATGATCAAACAATGTACTAGTTATGTTCAAAAAATAAAAATTGTGATTTTGGCGGTTATGAAAAAAAAAAAATTTTTCTTAGGAAATAGTTCACTTAAAATGTCAACTTCGTCAAATGTAAATTTATTTATTTTAAGTTTATCTGACCTCAAAGTAACTTGAAACATTTATTACAACCAATAAAACTATAACCTATTATATTACAAGGAAATTTGACATTTATTTTAGATTATTCACTATTAGGTACCTAATTTTTATAATGGAAAATCATATCGTAGTTTCTGTAAATTTCAAATTACATAACTAGTTAAACATAACTTTGATGTTTGATCATTCTAGAAAAAAAATTATGATGCTTGTGGTAATTGTGATTTCTGAGGTATGACTTACTGAACCTACCTAATGAAAAAGTATAAAAAATAACTTTGCGCGATTATTGGCATGACACTATTGCCTATAGTATCACTATTATAGCTTATTGTGATAGAGAAAAGCTTTAGCTTTAATTTGATACCAAGAACAGCCGGATTTGTTGAAAAAAAAGTAAAACAAAAGACGAACAGGCCAAACTAGCAACTCGTTCTTCAAAACTGTTATCAGAAAGGCAGTAACCAAAATCCTGCAAAAAAACAGAATTTCAAAAAATTCCCTCTGGTTCAATTTTTGATAAAAAAAATCTGAAAAAAATTAATTTGAGATTATCTCATACATCTCTATTCATGAAAAAATTTTGAAAATATCTGAGACATTACGGCACATATCACTGGGCGTTTTGACATGAAAGGACCCATAGGTTATTTCAAGCAAGTTATTCAGGAATGTAGTCTACCCAAATTCTAAGGAAAGTGCTTAGTTATGTAGCTCCTGCGCGACGGACTTTCAAACATTTGTGTGTATGTGTGTACATAAACGCGCATATATGCTTAAGCTTGTATGTTATGTTTGATGTATATTTGATTCTTTAAGTCATGCCAAATTACCGTAAAGTTACATGATAGAGAGTTAACAAGAGGGAAGAATTTTCAAGGAGATTAAACGAACCATACAAATTTAACAAGATGGGAAAATAAATGTATACATACGTTTGCCTTATTTTCTATATCAGGAACTGAGAGCTGAACATTCAAAACCTTTTAAAAGTTACCTACAGTAAAAAGAAAAAAAAATCTTGCACACAAGCATCTTCTATTTCTGAGATATTTATTATATTTATTTATTTTTATCATTTATGGTCTTTCCGGGTGCTTCAGCAAGACAACTATTTTAAACGTAACCGCATTAATAAAAAATGACCAGAAGACAGGAAATAGAAACTGTTTATAGTCTTCTAGGTAAAATACAATTAAATTTAATCTTGGATAACTCCGCCAAGAGACTAAAATAAATATACAAAACTTTACACTTGATACAATTGATTAATTGTTAAAATATGCTTTAAATCTAAATATATCTTTCACCAGTTTGTTTAGATTTCAGGAAATATATTATTCATTTATTTGGAATGTTATATAAATGGTTTCGTTAAAATAGATAAAAACATTACACCCGCTAAAAGCACACATATGTATTTTTTTCCGGAACTAGGAAAATGGGAGTCTGAATCTTCGTGGCCGAATTTACAGTGTTTTAAAAAACTATCTGGTACCACAGGGTCGTTTTTAAGAGTGGGTTTACACTTGCAAGTTATTGCAGGATATTTATATCAGAGAGAAATTGCGACTATTGAAACCCCATGTAAAATGTATGTCGGCAATAAATTGCTCATGGTAGAATTTATTGCAGACATACATTTTACATGGGGTTTCAATAGTCGCAATTTCTCTCTGATAGAAATATCCTGCAATAACTATCAAGTGTAAACCCACCCTAACACATGGTGTTGTGTCAGGGTTGGTGATCCCATCTTTCTCCTGGCCTAACTATTGGGCTTGTGATAGGGATCTATAAATAAGTAATCAGACCATCCCAAGAACATATTAGCACACATTTATATTTAAAGAAATTATTATTTATCAAATATATCATACTGCGAGAATTAGAGGTTCACTTCTGGAGTCCCTTAGAGTCTCCCACTCCCTCCTATCGGGGAGGTCATGGGAGAGATACTGATTCTTCAATACTCAGCAAAAAGTCCTCTCGTAACATAGAGCTGAAATTCCTTAGTGGAACTTCAAGGAGAGCGAGCTGCATTGAGAATATTCTGATTCACTCCAAAACAGATCAGAAGAAATGAGAACAAAAACGAGGAAAAAATAACCTTTGTTAATAGTTATAGTTACTGATAACAACAGTTTGTACTTCTACTTAATGTTCTTTTCTTTTTTTTGTTTTGTACGATCTATTGTCTCAATGTTTAAAATGCTTTGACTTAAAAATAACATTACACTTCCATAGATACTAGGTACAATTCAACGGAGAACACAAAGTCTTTTAGACTTTAAATTTTATACTACTACATTAGTTATGCTGGTTTCCTAGAATGATAGTTCAGAGGATGCTGTTCTTTGTGTTGATTGCCAATGAGGCGGAACAATAAATAAATAATTAAAATGCGTCTTACTATTTGATTATTCTCACTTGTAATTGTGTATATTTATCTTTTAGAATTGTCCTATATATATTTCATTTGATTTGTGCTTGAAGATCTGACCTTTTTTTTTCACTATCCGAATCCCTACCATCCTTTGACTTCACATCACCTCAACGGGTAACTATCTTCATCTCATTATAAAAAATAGTAGTGACATCTCTAGCAATTCACCTATATTCTTCCAAATCCCGGAACCTTACAACCAAGGATAGCGAATCGAGGAAAGTCACGAATATTAGAAAACTCTGTGACTTATAACCAGCCAATCTTTCTATCATCTGAACCCCTGGCTGAAGCGAATGATTTGAATATAAGTAAGCATCATATGAGGGAGTCAGTTGAAGCCTACTAACAGCATTTGCCGTACCGGTGTAGGGGAGAGATTAGGGTGAGTACACAACCCTAGAGATCGATAAACTCAACCATACAAAATAGACGATAGACCCTTCTTGCAGCTAGATAATTCAGACAAACAGAAGTATATTTCTTCCAGGAAAGTATTATTCCTGTCTGGATTCCAAGTGAAAACAGGAAAAAGAAAGGCCATTTCAGGAGAATTTATATTCCGGAGATGTCTTGCTGAGTACCAGCAATAACAATAATAATAACAACCAAGAGTATTCATTAAATGCAAAAGAGGGGGAATATATCATATTACAGAGACTTCGGTTCCCACTAAAAGTTACTGCTTATTATTTCCATAATTCTGAAGAGTAGATTTAAAGATTAAGAAGTTGTTAAAAAAGGCGGATAGAACGTAGTTTATAATGCATCAAAGATTGTCAGGAAGGTTTAATAAACGGTAATAAGACGTCTATGTCCGAGACCGGGATTTACAGAATAATAACAAGATTTGAATAAACCAAAATAATAAATAAATGAAAAAATCAAGGTGTGCATGCAATTATGATCATTATTGTTTCATTTTAAGTTTTTATAATTGTTAGATCAACTACGGATTAGCAATTTCCGAAGGATGGCTATTGAGGTTGTACTCATGAAAGAAGTTTTGAAAAATGTCTTCAAATATTCCTCGACCCTAACTACTACATACCAAGAATGACCCCAGTTAATATATATATATATATGTTCACCACGAATCTTGGTATATATCATTCCTGCTATTAGTAACATTGACACAGTATTTGTCACATTGCAACGGAACTTAAAAATTAACTACATCGGGTAATTAGGGGTTTATCCCGGAACCAAATTATTAATTTACACTTTCCGACAACGAAACTCGGTAGACAAGAGGCCCCAACAATGAGGAACATGTGTTCTAAAAAAAAAAAAATCCAAATACAAATTATATAAGACCAAATTATATTGTGAATTATTATAGGTTATTTGAAGGAAATTATTGAGGAATTCCACGAAAACTACAACCTTTCAGAGGACTGTGCCTTTTAATCCAGTTCCTGCTCTTCTTTATTTATTTATTTCAAGAGCTCCATAAAAAAGGCGGCTTGCTCTAAAAGTGTGTTCATTAACAATCTGAATGAAAAACGGTCATGTCCAACTGATGGCTGACCAAACTTGGCGGCAGCTTTCTTATCATTCCAAGGAAAATCCTCTTTTGTATTGTGTTTTTTCTTGCACACTTTAGTAATCTTGGAATGAAAGTAAGCTTCCAGCCTATTATATAAGCCATCAGCCAGCCTATATATATATATAATTATTGTAAATTGTACTAGTAGATTGTAAAGACCTGAGGGAGTAATATCATATTAAAATGTTTCCTGCATTATTGTCTCTTGAACAAGAGTCAAAGCCCTTCCTAATGAAAGTGACTATTAAGGAATCCCACCGAGTTTTATAAATCTATTTAGGTTCAAGATACCTCGTTGTACTAAGTTAAGTAACCTTCCGCGGTTCATCAAGATTTGAAGGTTAAATCTAACAATGGCTTATCTTTAGAGAGAAAAAAAACCACTTAAATCTAATTAGCATTTATATTCTCATACCCACAGTAATTACGACAGAAAATTGCGGGAAGGTTAAGTGAACTCGCTTTCTCAGCAATCCACGAAGCGTGGGAAACTAGCCAATATCCTAGTGACATTTTTACACTGCAGCAGAGGCAGTTCTCAATCCTGAAAATACAAATGGTTACACGGAGAAGAGGTTAATAAACTACGTTTTGTTCCCAAAGTTCAACGGCTAGACTAGTTTAGAGTCGAACTATGGGTGACATTTTGAACAATTATGTCACAACCCCTTATGTATGTCGCTATGCAAATTTGTCGCTATGAGGATGATCAAACACATATCGTCGTTCAAATTTCACAACCGCGTAAGTCGATTTTTAGCGAAATTGAGTTATTGGTATCTTCAGAATCCTCATTATCTCCAGGACATGATAGATTTTAAAAAAAACATCAAAAATAAAACACGCTAAAATTGACTATTATTTCCGCGTAAAAAAAAAAAAAAAAAAAAAAAAAAAAAAAAAAAAAAAAAAAAATTATTTTAAAAGATCGAGCATAACCGCGTATCTCTCTCATCTATTTTAGGCCATTCAGACAAGGTTTTTCACTTAAATGTTACCGAAAATACATCTTAAGTCGGAAATGCTCGTAAGTTGCAAGTTATTCAGTCAGCAGGGGTCTTCAGTAATGTTTCTGTAACTTCTCAGGAATAGTTGCCCCATACTTTCATTATCATTAACCGATTCTATACCTTCTACAAATAGTAAATATCACCGAACAAAAATTACCATGAGACATGCCACATAAACCACAAGACACTTTTAACATTATAATGTTGCTTTGAAACCAACTTTAATTACCGCACATTGGTCATTATTTTTATCCATCGTAAAATTACGAGCGCCATCACTTTGATAATATAACATGAACTGCTGCTCAAGAGCAGTGTTGATCCGACGGACTTAAAACTTCATAAGGAAAGAGAGATAGGAGATGTTTAACTAGTCACCAAAATATCATGAAGATAGTGAAACAAGAATGAATACCTTTATTATGAAGTTAATAGTATGGTTCACTTTTGAATAATGCCTAGGTTTAGAAAAAACTTTTTTTAAATAAAACAAATCGTTGTTGTGCGAAAGGTAATTAAAAATGAGATTAGGTCTCTAAAAATGTTTTGCTACTAATAAACTACTGAGGAAAAAAATAGACAGTTTCCTTTCTATCGTAAAAAATAAATATAGCTAAAAATATGAGAAATTAATAACTTCACTACATAGTGAATGCAGAATTTAATTTCAATTCTGTTCACAATCCTCTCTTGAGTATTTGTTACAAATATACAACTGCGGAAATTATAGCCGGTTCTTTCTTTCTCATTATTATTATGAAATCTGTCGCTTGAATATATTTAGTAAGCTTAATTATTAATTCCTTAATTAATTAGGAATTATTAATTTTCTGAATTTTACATTTCATCGCCTTAATAAAGACCTCTTCTTTCAAGTTACTAGTCCAGATTCATTTACAAGTTTGACTGAGGATTTTTTCAAAAATAAATAACAAGAGAGAAATTTATTTTAAGGTGACTAACATCTCGACCCAGCTATATTTCGAAAGAGAGTAACGTATCACTCGATCGAAAAAATATGATTTTTTATTTAATACACAGTGTATCATCTGAAGTTATAAGTACTTGGCTCTTTATGAGTTTTCATAAATTTTCATTTAATGAAGATATTGTGGTAAAATGGTCGTCAAGTTTTGTATATTTACGATTATCTTGCCTTCCATTTTTACTATAATTCCAACCTTTTATCGTAGAAATGGGGTCGTGGAATGATGTATGGAGTATAGAGGAGGGGTAGAGGTGCCTTTTGGAAATAACCTTCAACAAAGGCCGAGTTCTAAAGAGGGGGGGGGGGATCCATTAGTTTTCCTAGCAAGAATTTTTCGCCAAAATATTATGTGTTTTTATATGGAATTTTATTCTTTTCTTTAAGCATAGGAAGAAGAAAAATACAGAGTTGCGCGCGTTAATGCCATTTTGGAGCAGCAGGTCTTTATATTCTTTTTTTTTTTTTTTTTTTTTTTTTTTTTTTTTTTTTTTTTTTTTTTTTTTTTTTTTTTTTTTTTTTTTTTTTTAAATTTGTCCTTATTTTCCAAGAATTTTTACAGAAAGTTTCTTTATTTAAATTAATTTCCTAATTTTGGGGAAATTTTTAATTATCGACACCGAATCGCATGACTTCCACGGAGAATATGAAGCGACAATAAATTGCTTTTTTTCTGTCTCCATATACTTATCTACCCATAAGTAGTAGAAATTATAAAAAAATATATGCCGTTTCATTTTGTTCGTAAAAGTAAAATTAATCCTAGTACTTTATATTATTTTGCACGGTAATTTCTGATGATATATTGGGTTGTCCGAATGTTCGCAGAGAAATTTAGAGAAAATAAAGATTACTTAAAATGTATTTACACAAAAAAAAATATGATTAGCGCAAATAACAATTACTCATTCACAGGAGACACTAATACCTGGATTGTTTGCAACAACAGCCAAGACTTGCTAATTATCGATCGTTGAATTTCAGCCACAATGGTCGCTAGTCAGCGCAAGTGTCATTTACAGGTTGACATACTTTTTGTTTCCCGTTTCTAATAAAGAAAAGCATAATGTGTCGTACATGGACATCAGTGTTGTTCATCTATAGTAAGCATAAACTAGACAAACTCACCCTAAAACAATCTAAACAAAAATAACCTTTGTATTAATTATAAGTTTTAAAATGTTCACGAACTTACCAGACAACCCAATAATTTTTGGAATAATGAATAAATTATTTATCCTTTATCCGTTCTTTAACTAATTATTTTCTGAATAATTCAGAACTCTGGGTTGAAGCGGCCAAAAACAATAAATATTTATAAAACAGGTTTAATCCATTATCCACTTCTCTCTGAGATTAACCCTTCCTGACTTTGCTGCAACGTCGAGTGGACGATAAAAGCATTGTACAGCTCACTTCACCAACTGTCGAGTGCTAAGCCTCATTGTACGAGGGTGATAAACACGCACCTCCCTCTACATCAATATCACTCAGTTTTTTCTTCTATCAGGGTATCACTTCACATTCGGCGCTTCAACGAAAGGCTATTAGGGGTGCAGCGAGGAATTTTCCCAACGAGCCGTGAGATGAGACAATCCATGCCGCCGGCGGGAATCGAACACACCATCTCCAGCTTATGAAGGCGCTAGCCACTAGACCACGGGAGACCCCTCCACTTCGATAGTGGAAGAAATATTCTTCCCATAAAACCAAATTCATCTGTTATCTTTTTTATGTAAAGAGGGTATCGTGTTTAATTTAAAATAAAATATTTTCCCCTTTCATTTAATTAAATTCAACACATAAGAAGCGAAATTCTGTAAATGCTATTAACCATTACATACACAATTTAATTATTAACAGCATCAGGTAGGAAATTACAATTTGCCCGCCAATTATAATAGCTAGCTACATGAGCGATAAATAATTAATTATTCCAACTTATTAATTCCAATTAGTCTGATAGGCAATCTATTTTCCTGCACACCCTGAAGACTCATCTCGAATACATCCAACGACTGCTGACACTACCGAGACATAGGCTGCCTGGTAGATTGTTAGACGAGATCTTAGGGAAAAAAGGCTGGTTGTTCAGGGAATGGGAGAAGCTATACGCCAGAGCTGGGGAGAGCATGGACAGCTGGACGAGCGGTGACCCTGCATTAATGAAGGAAGTAAGTTCCAGGATACTGCTGTCACTCGCTAATCTCGAGCAGAGACGATGGGCTGAACTGTCTCAGGCGTCACAATATCACCTCCTTTACAATAAGCTGAATCACACCGATGTAGCCGTTTCCTACATGTCAGATGACAGGTCCCTCTACGCAATCCGCTTGATCATGAAAGCTAGAACAGAGATGCTGCATCTGAACAGTAGGCCATGGCGTACAGACGGACGTGCACACTGCTCCATGTGCAATCTTCAAGAAGAAGAAGACACTCTCCACTTCATTGCTAGATGTCCTGTAATGAAGGAGTTCAGAAAATTGCACTACAGCAAGGATCTCCTCTCGTCGGAAGATGTTAAGTCAATCCTAGACGGAAGGAACTGGGACACACTTTATAAATATTTAAATAATGCGGTCAAATACAGGCAATTTCTTATTAGTCAGTTTAATTATTAATTTAAAGTTTTATAATTTTTTCTCCACAAAAGTAGTGCTCTGTTCGCTATTTAATCATTATTTATAAGTTTGTTTTGTTTATTGTTGTTTTTTTTATTGTTATTTTCATTTTCTCTGTTTGAATATCTTTTTTCTTTTTGTAAGTTTTCGGTAAAAAGGAGTATATAAGTTTTTATTTTAGTTATTTTAATTTTTAATTAATTAATGCTTACATGCGCTCAGGCTGATGGACACTGTCCAAGCCAATGTAAATTGTTCAGTTATTACTTTGTTATATGTTTCTGTAAAGGTATGAAATAAAATTTACTTTCATTCATTCATTCAATTCCAATTAGTCTTAAAAATTGATAATTAGTAGGTCTAACATGTATTCCAACCCAGTTTACTAACTAATTACACAGGTCTACAACCAAAAATTTGATTTGATGATTTTGGCTAATCTCTGTGTTTCTCGGTGTGCTGAGGCCGAGAATGAAGTCCGTTTTTCTCTATCACGTACAGATTTTTTTCAAATCCATAGAACATAATATACCTGCTATACACATAAATTTGGTAAGAAGTAGGTTTTTTTTTTGTTTTGTTTTTTTTCCAAACGATTTCTCTTTTTATAAACAGACATCTTTCACTAGGTGGTGTAGGCAATGACTCCCTCAGTAGACGTTGTAGGCCTGAGGGTGTCTAGGCACGACCTGTTCAGACAGGAACGTACTTGTTTGGTCTCAGATGTCACCGTCTGAAGCTAAACGAGATTGAACCTGTTGTATCAGGAACTTGGAGCTAAATTTCTGTTCATTCTCTTAGTTCAGTAGTATCAACTGAAGTGAACACATTCACTGAGGTCTCTTAGTTGTGTCAAAGTGATTAAGAACGTATTTTAAGGTTTGAAAGTGCATTTAGACAAAATGTCTCATCGTCGTTGTGTTACCAGTCCAGACTACTTCTGTTTTATCTGTGGTGAGTACACAGTTAAGAAATACCCACGAAATTTTATTTATTTATTTTTTTTTTTTTTTACGGCGCATCGACAAATCGTGGCCATTAGCGCCGACGTCCAGGGTGCAGCCAGGAATTCTCTCAGCGAGCCCTGAGATGAAAAAATTTCTAGCGCCGGTGGGGATCGAACCCACCATCTCCCGCTTATGAATCTAGCGCGCTAGCCACTAGACCACGGGAGACCCCATACCCACGAAATATAACAGGTTTTGTCAAAAATGTATATTATGCATATTTTGGCTTGAGAATAGGAGATCAAGATAAAGTGTGGGCTCCTCACAAAGTATGCCATAGCTGCGTAGAAAAACTTCGCTTATGGTACAAAGGAGAGTTAAAATCTTTCGGATTTGCTATCCCAATGATGTGGAGGGAGCAAAAAAACCACGTTAATGACTGTTACTTTTGTAATTGTCATGTTCAAGCCTATAATTCCAAAAATCATAAGCTCATTAACTACCCTAATGTGGAATCTGCTAGTCGTCCGGTACCACACGGTCCTGGATTGACAGTTCCTCAGCCCCCTCGTGACTTGGGCAGTATAGATAGGGAAGCTAATAGAGAAGACTGTATGTCGGAGAGCGATGAAGTACACAGTGAGTTCAAAGCAAGCAGTTCAGAAGATGAACCTCAGCTTATTTCTCAACAGGAGTTGAACGACTTAGTGAGAGATCTTGGACTTCCAAAAGATGCAGCTCAGTTACTTGGCTCCCGTCTTAAAAACAAAAATTTATTACAGCCAGGCACTTCTTTTTCATGGTATCGACACCGTGAAGCAGTTTTTGTTCCTTACTTTGCTCTGGATGAGAATCTTATTTATTGCAAAGACATTCTTGGGGTGATGGGTCAATTTGGTATACAATATGAACCGATTTATTTGCGTCTATTCATAGACTCATCAAAGCGAAGTCTAAAGGCTGTTTTGTTGCACAATGGCAATACTTCTGCTTCAGTTCCAGTTGGCCATTCGGTACATTCAAAAGAAACATACGAAAATTTGTCATTAGTTCTCGAACGAATTCATTATAATGAGCATAACTGGTTGATATGTGGAGACTTGAAAGTACTTACTATGCTCTTAGGTCAGCAATCAGGGTACACCAAGTTCCCTTGTTTTTTATGTTTATGGGATAGCCGAGACAGAAATTCCCATTGGAACAACAAAGACTGGCCATCACGAGGAGCTCTGTCGCCAGGCCAAAAAAATGTAATTAGGAGAAGTTTGGTTCCTTCTGACAAAATCCTGCTACCTCGTCTACACATAAAGCTAGGGCTGATAAAACAATTCGTAAAGTCTCTCAATAAAGAAGGTGAATGTTTTAAGTACTTATGCTCCAAGTTCCCACGATTAAGTGATGCAAAGCTAAAAGAGGGGATCTTTGTAGGCTTAGATATTCGGAAACTTTTCACAGATCCACATTTCACTCAGACCATGAATGAGAAGGAGAAGGAAGCTTGGAATTCTTTTAAAGATGTTGTTGAGAAGTTCCTTGGTAACGTGAAGGATCCCAACTACAGAAGTATCGTGGAACGCATGTTGAAGGCATTTCAATTACAAGGTTGCAACATGAGTTTGAAGGTTCACTTCTTACATTCGCATGTGGACTATTTTCCGGAAAACTTAGGGGAAGTAAGTGAAGAACAAGGGGAAAGGTTCCATCAGGACATCCAGGAAATGGAACGTAGGTATTAGGGCAAATGGAACGTAAACATGATGGCTGACTATTGTTGGATGCTGCAGCGTGAATCATCTGAAGAGTCCTACAGCCGGAAACGAACACGGAGAAATTTTCAAGAGAAAAAAATACGTTTTCATAAAAATAATAACTAAATATGCCACTGTTAATTCTGAAGCTGTTATTTCTACACATTTATGTATTTTGTACAGTAAACAACATTGAAATAACTAAAAGATCATGGAAATAAATGAAAATTCTTATTCGCCAATTCTGTTTTCTTTTAATGGTAGTACCTCTGCCCTTACTTGAGATTGAACAATTTCCTTACGTGATAGAGAGGGACTGACCTCATGTTCGGCTTCAGCACGCCAAGGAGCATAGAGATTGACCAAAATCATCAAATCAAATTTCAGAAAGATTATTTTTGTAGACCTGTGGACTGACTAATAATTAGTGGTAGAAAATATTTCAAAGTTATTTTACACATAATCAATTTTCAGAATTAAGAAATTAAGAAACAAGTTTAAAGAATTAGAGAAACAACTAATAAAAATCACAAACATCTAGTATCTAAACACGTAGAATTTCGAAATTAATAATGTTTTTTTGAAGTTAGGAAGAATAAAACATTATTTTGGGGCTGAGATTCCCAGAATTATTATTACAGTTTTGTGTTGTTGTTTTTTAAATAAAAATAATACTTTATAACAGCATTATTTTTTTTTTCTTTCTTATTTTAGAAATTCCAGGGTTTCTAACACATATCGATTATGAAATAAAATAAAAGGTATCCTCATTATATATGTATATATATATATAAATAATGAAAACCTAAGGTATATTATTATTATTACGTGTAATTTATCTATATATATAAAAATCACGTGTCTGTCTGTTTGTCTGTATGTCTGTTTGTTCCTTATACAAATCCACACCGTTTGACTGATATTGACCAAACTTCGCACATAGGTACGTCTTGATCCGGGAAATCTCGTAGGCTAGCTCAAAATCTTCTAGGATTCACCGTTTGGAAGTTATGAGGTCGAAACTGTCATATACAGAAGAGTTTATAGTCAGAAATCGGCATTTTTGTTCCAGTCTTGCCCCTTCTTCTAAGAAGAAGGGCAATACAAAACTTTTTTTTTGCGAAAAGTTTTTCTTTTGTAAAATAACTTTCTAGTTTTAACCTCTGTTTGTTTATCTAAATAATAGGTTTATATTCTCAGAGTTTGTACAAGATCAATTTTTAAGATCAATTTTCTTAATATCAGATCAATTTTCTTCATATCAAATCAATTTTAATTTGATTGCCTAGAGCAACAATGGGCTCTAACCAGAATATGGAGTAATATCATAAAAATGTTATGTGCTTATGTAATCATAATTTGGACTAATATCATATAATTATGTATTCATGTATCTATTCAGAACTTTAATAATTTCAACACTTTTGTTGATATGTAGTTTTTTTTTATCTCTTTAGGAAGGTTGCAATGTCGGTTATAATAAAGTGATTTCTCCAGCTAACGGGCCTTGCCCAAGCTTTTCTTTTGTAAATATGCATTAATTATTGTTAAAACAATGTACATATTAGAAGAAAAATATATTTACTTATTCATTCATTCATAATAAAGTGATTATGTGGTGTTTGTGTGTTGAAGTAAATGAAAATGTTTGTACTGGTATTTGATGGAGAGGGTTGTAGTACGTGGAAAAACGCTTAACTTTGTTTTTGAAACTGGTGAAGTGTGTAAATGTCATTGAAAAGGCAAGGAGACCAAAGTTGGTGATGATTGGGATCAGCAGGCCTTAAGGAAACAGTTTGAATTTCTTTGTGATTTGACAACAGCCTATGACATAATTCAGAAATTTTATAGTTTACACCTAAAGGAATCAACAGCATTGCAAATTTTATGTAGAAACTTCAGATTATGTTAAAAAAAATAAAATTCAAACAACCGAAATGAAAAGGCAGTAAAGAATCAGTTTATCTGGACATGTTATAAATTTATGAAACTTGTATTGTAAACTGAATCGTGTCCCTTTTGAAAACAATAGGAGTCTCGAAAGGTGAAAAATATTTTGTTTCATTTATAGATGATTATAGTAAGATTGCTAGGATTTAAACTATTAAACCTAAAACAGAAGTTTTTAATTCCTTTGTTCAATAAGTAAAAGAGGTTGAAAACTTAGGAAATAAGAGAATTGGTACTATGAGACGTGACATTGCTAAGGAATATTTAAATAGTAAGATTTATGACTTAACAAGAAAAAGTGTATCAAAATTAATCCCTGCCCCATATATGTTCATGAACTAAACGGTGGGATTTACTAGAACAATTATGAATATATCTCATTGTTTACTAGCAGAAGCTATTGTAGAAAAAAATGTTGGCCAGAAATTGTCTGTGCTGCAACTTATTTGAAAAATCGCTCTTTAGGTAACACCATTGAGAATAAAATAACCTATGAAATATTTTTTGGAAAGAAACCAGATGTTTCTAACTTTAATTTATATGGTAGTAAAGATTTTGTTACGAAACCAGAACAAATAATAACTTCTAAATGGGATAAAATGGTGAATATGTGCATTTTAATCGCTTATAGTGAAGTGGGATATAAAGTACTTTTGAATAATAAAATCATTGTCGCTAGGCATGTTTTTAACTTTAATTTATATGGTAGTAAAGATTTTGTTACGAAACCAGAAAAAATAATAACTTCTAAATGGGATAAAATGGTGAATATGTGCATTTTAATCGGTTATAGTGAAGTGGGATATAAAGTACTTTTGAATAATAAAATCATTGTCGCTAGGCATGTTGATGTTATCCAAGAAAACATGAGCTGTATTGGATTGGCTGAGGGTGAATCTGATAAAGATGAAGCGATTGTGATTTTTAGGTAAAAGCTACAGATAGAGAAATAGATAGTTTGAATCAAAATAATGATATCAAATGGGTCTAAATGTTGAACAGATGGATGTAGAGACTACATTCTTAAATGATAATTTAGAACGAAAATCCACCACTGGTTTTCTTATTAGGTTATTTGGTAATATATTATACTGGAAATCGTGAAAGCAAAAAGATGTTACAGAAGAGTCTACATATGCAGAATATGTAGCTTTAAGTGAAGTTTAAAGATCCAAGACTCTCCAAAAAGATAGAGCGTTTTGTTTTATACATAAAGAACTCCAAAAACATAAAGATTTTTTTTTTTTTTTTTTTTTTTTTTTTTTTTTTTTTTTTTTTTTTTTGTTAAAAACTCCTTTGTAAACAATTTCATTTTGTAAGGGACTTAAATTTATGAACTTAAAATTAATCCTCTTTCATACATATGCAAATTGTTATATTACCTTATTTTTTATTCGCATATAGATAGATGTACACAATAAATTACATAAATGTTTATATTCATACAAATTAATGTATATAAATTAATTAATTTTCACCACATTTTTAAACATTATTTTATTATTATTATTAATATTTCTTTTGTATGCTATATTTTTTTTTTTTTTTTTTTTTGCAGATAAATTAATGTATTAAAATATTATTTTTATAAGAAGAGGAAGTCACGTGAATTGTGGTGTTTTAATAAATAAATAAGTAATTAAATTTTCCATGCAATTTTTTATTAATTTAATACCCATCATAATTTAATCATTTTATTCTGACATATGCTTTCTTTTGTCTGAGATAGTTATATCCTCTGACTGTCACCATTTAGTCGGAGAGCTGGTAACGCAAATTTCATGAAGTATTTTATGCACCTTGGAATTTTGCTGTATTGCGTCTCGTGGGAAGGTAAGGCATATGCCTACCCACACATATATTGTGTTTCCTGGACCATAGGGGAAAAAATATGTCACAAAAATAGTATTTTATTCAAAAGCCAACAATCTTTAATGTATAGTTAAGGCAAGTTGCTTTATTTCTAGAACTACCGAAACTGTCCTGTCCTTATGATTGGTGCTCTCACTCACTCTTACGGTTACACGCAGTGTATTGCAGTCTATCATCGGCTAAATTTATTTTCATGTTTGCTGATTACTAAACCTCAGAAAAAGTGTCTGCCCTTTTGTAATTATTTTGAATTATGGTGTTTAAATAGCGGTGTGAAGAAGAAACTTCATTTAATATTACAAAAAACCCACTTCGGTTATTTTTTATATGTTATCCCCCTTAAAAGTGTCTGCCTTATATATTATTCATTATAGAATATCCTTAATTTTACATTAAAGAATTATGGCTTCAGAATAAAACACTATTTTTGGCCCATAGTTTGTTACTGATTACCTGATTACCTCTTTATCTACCCTAGAGATCCACTTCAGCAAAATTTCAAGGCGCATAAAACACTTGAATAGTGTGTTACCAGCTCTTGAACTAAATGCTTAAATACGGTTGCAATTCTGGTAAAAATATTGTTGCTCGCCAAATCAATGTCGTTATTGAAATTCCCAAATACCTTTAATTCATTGTTGTCCATAACTGCAAGAAAAATATCTTAAATTTGTTTTTCTTCTTAGATGCCCCTATTTCCTATGATAGAAGGACTATCCTTATAGAAGAGCTCATGAACCATAAAATTTGAAACAGAAGCTTTAATAGAAAGGAAAAAAAAATGAACAAAAATATGTGAAAGTGTATTTGAAACAATATGTTAAAACGTTCATTTTGGCATAAATAACATAAACCCTGCACCACTTAACTACATTTTTCATTCATAAAAAAAACTCAGTCACAGGTTATTACATGAACAGGCAAACAATATAACATATTAATATTATATTTGCGCAAGGTTGAGGTTTTAGCTTTAGGTGCGAAGCCCTTAAAATAAATAAATATTATATTTAAAAAAAAAATCAATGAAAATAAAGAATATAGTTTCAGTTATAATTATTACAACTTATAACTAATCATAACCTTAATTAAATGCCTCAATTTTATTGCTATTTATTTATGGACCAGAGATTTTTTTTTCTTTAAAAAAATTAAACACAGGGAGTTTGGTTTGGATTTTCTTTAAAACGGTATTGCAATTAAATGATTTGGAATCATTTAATTGTAATACCATTTTAAAATAAGGGTACTTTTTTAAATAAGTATACTGTTTAAAATAAGGGTAATTTTTAAAAATAGTATACTTTTTAAAATAAGGGTTAATTTATTTTTCACCCCACTTTCACTAAAAAAATTGGAAAATGATTTTTTCATCTGAGTTCTCAATTTATAATCTTATATTCTCATAATTTGTACAAATATCATGTTATCAATCATTTTTTAAAATATATAATATAAAGTAGGCATACCATGGAAGCTGCGTTACAACTATTTAATATGAAGCATGTTTAGCATGGCACGCCCGGCTACAGATATTTAATATAAATTAGGTGTAGCATTGCACACCGGGTAACAGCTAGTATATAATATAAATTACACAAATGGCAAGAAATAAAATAAGTCGAAATGATAATAACGTTTATGAGCGTTGAGGAATATTAGCATAAAATATTATATTAAAATTTCCATATATTAATCGAATTAGTTAGGTTAGAGAATTAATATGGATGGCAGACAGGATAGTAATTACGAGAGCTTTCATTTGGTAATATTAAAACTGTCCATCAAGGAGCTGTATTTCATGTGATGAGATATTAAACTCTCAACCATTCTCTCCTGGGAAAACTCTAGAGAGGTCTCACAAGGCTCCATATTTAGCCCACTAATGTTTACTCTGGGCAATATGTCACAGTCAACAAGTAAAATTTACAAAAATAGAGTACAGGAAAGCCAATGTGACAACATTTTTGAACTGATAACTAAAGGTCCTCACACACATACAAATATAAATACCTATATTTTTATATGCATAAATATATTTATATATATATATATATATATATATGTATATATATATATAAATATATATATATATATATAAATATATATATATATATAAATATATATATATATAAATATATTTATATATATATATATATATATATATATATATATATATATATATATATGTCTCATTTTCTATTTCTTGGTATTGTGATATTCGATGACTACTAATAATCTACCCGAAAATGATTTCTAGAAAATACTTTGAATATTATCACTGCTATTTCTTTATCTCATTAATTGAAACTTTTTAGAGAATAAAGAGGGTTATAATATGTCAATAAAGTTCATTTTACTGAAAAGTTTTTTTTTTAGCAATTTCCTCCGAAGGAAAGTAGCTATTGAGGTTGGACTCATGACGGAATTTTTGAACAATTTCTTCAAATCTTTATCGATCCTACCTAGTAGACACCGAAAATGACCCCCGTTAAAACTCTGGCCGCTATCGTGTTAACAGACACATATATATATATATATATATATATATATATATACATGTGTCTGTTAGCACGATAGCGGCCAGAGTTTTTGTTTTTTCGTCACGAAACTTGGTATATAGCATTCAATTAGCAAACGATTGAACGAGTTCGTTAACCACCAAAGTCGGTCCACCGGAAGGGGGAGTTTACCCCGAACCCAAAACACTAATTTGACTATGTCAGCCGTAATATTTGTTATATTTCAACGAAACTTGGTATTCGTAGTGGTAATATAGAGAGAAAAGTGAGATATAAAAATGAACTAAATCGGTTCATTAGAAGGGGGGGGGGGGTTTACTCCGGACCCACAATACCAATTCGCCACTACCAGCCGTGATTTTTGGTATATTTCGACGAAACTCGGTATTCGTAGTGGTAATCTACAGGTAAATATGTGTTGTAAAAATAAACTAAATCGGTTCATTAGAAGGGGGGGTTTACTCCGGACCCAAATTCCTAATATACTCATACCGGACGTAATTTCTGCTGTATTGTAGCGAAACGGGTACCTCATGAGAAAGAAGTGTTGTAAAAATGAGCTGAATCGGTCAATCGGGAAGCGGGGGTTTAATTTGTAATATATTTCAATAGAAAAGCTCGTCAGACGTACGTTCACAAAGCCGCCGCAAGGAGCGCTTTCTACCACTAGAGTGACTGTATCCTGTTCCTGCGTTAGATCAAAATACGATAATATGAGGTTTTTTGTATTTATTACGTAGTGCAATAGGTACCATGTGTAAACATAACTCTGGAAGCAAATTAATAATTGATCAGTTACTCATTACAAATTTAAAAGAGAACTATTCATGTTTTTATTTTATTTATGTAGGATATTTTAAGCAAATTGTTCTGGAAAGCAGTCTAAACTACCCAAATTCTGAGGAAAGTGCTTAGTTATGCAGCTCCTGCGTGACGGACTTTTCTATAGTTTCTATTATTTTTCTGCTTTTGTATGAAGTGATATGGCAATAAAAAATAAAATTATCCATAATTTCAATTGGGGAATTAATATCTAAAACCTTTAGAGCGCACAGTCCTAATTTATATATATATATATATATATATATATATATATATATATATATATATAGAGAGAGAGAGAGAGAGAGAGAGAGAGAGATACACAAGAGAATCCTGTACTATGATTCCTAATACACCGATTTTTTTTTATTTTTATTTAATCTTGTAAATGTGCTAAAAAGATAAACATCGTTATTTTATAAAACAAAATAAATCTTCTAAAAAGGAGATGTAAAAATATGACATACGGAATTGTTTCAATGAGAAATACTAATTAAATCTCCATATTGAGCCAAAAGTACTGAATTCTTGAAACACGAACGTTGGTTATAATCCATATAATATATAAAACAAGTTATTTTTTTGGCAAAAACGCACTAAAAAAATTTGTTTTTCTTGGCAAATAACCCGGCATTTTATCTATAAAAAAAAGGTTGGAAATATTTTCTTGTTAGAGGAATGCTAACGAGACGGAAAATGTGAGTCATGATGTAACCGGTGTGGTGTGGAAATTCACAGTCAGTTCATTCATCATGGTTTCAAAACGATTAGTTTCCACCGCTTGGCTTGTTTTATTTATAGAGTTTTTTTTTACTCTTTTTTTATTTCTCACAAATTCTCTCGAATATTTTTCTACAAAAAAAAAAAAAAAACAAGTTAAATTAGATGACTAGCCAAAAGTCGTTAGAAATCGAATCTACTTTTATCAATAACTAGCTGACCCGGCGATCTTCGTACCGCCTAACAGTCGATTCTTTAATTTTTTTTTTAATACTTATTTGGATATGCTATTTGGAACACCGGGTCAGCTAGTAAGATAAAAAAAAAAGAAAAAATAAACTTAATACGTCAACAATTACATTATGTCAAAAAATAAAAATTATAAAACACTTAAAATTCTTTTAATAGTCACTAAAAATCACAATGAAAATTACAATATCAGATTTCTTATTATGATTCCTACTTATTATATTTCATTTTATATTTACTTATTCTTAATTAAGTTTCATTTTTATTGTAGTATTTAATGGTACACGATATTTTTTGTTTCATTGCCTGACGCGTAAACAAACAGAGCAGATGGTTTTCCAACACGGGAACAGGCAACATACAATTGACCATGCGAGAAACATGGGTTTTCTAGATTAATACCACAAACACTTAAGGACTGCCCCTGGACATTAAACTGAGTTGATAGGTCCAATAGCAACACAGTTGTTGGCACTGTAATCAATTGACAGCTACTCGATTCAAACTTTCGCCATTATTAGTCGAATGTCGCGCTTCACGGGTCTGTCTTAACCGAATTCTTTCACGTTCATTGCGATCTTCACGTTCCTGGGCAGTACAATTAGATTGATAATTAATCTGATTCTTTGCATTTCGGGTTCTTCTGCCTAAATTTGTCCGCCGCTTTATAGGAGGCATATTTAGTAAGTCACAAACACACAACACTTTAGTAATTTTATAGAAATTTGCGGCTTTTAGATTAAGTAATATTATCGATGCACAGCAAAGAGATGTTTACATTTCAAGTGACATTTCATCACAGATCATTTACATCATACACCATAGACAATTTGTTTTTGAGTAATGTTACCATCGTATAAATATACAATGGCATATTTCCCCTCCACTAACACTTAAACTTTATGGTATGGTATTAAAGTTCAAATTGACCTTTAAGTATTATTACGAATCTTTTGTATGGGAATATAGAAAAGTGGGGTATTTTTTACTTCGTTAACGCAAATATAAATTAATTTAAATTGCATTATTAACAAGTGATTCTACGATTACATGTTCCTATTTATTACAATTTTTTTTGTTTAAACCGAAATAACCTAATAAGTTAACTGTTAAAAATATTATAATTGAGAACATATGTTTTTATTAAAAAATGAATTTGCGTTAAGGAAGTGGAAAAGACCCGAAAAGTGTTGTTTTTAGACTTTTTCCGGCAATTTTTTTAATTTTTCTCTCCGTAAGAACCATCCTCGTAGTTCAAGGAATATTATAAAAAAATAATTAGCGAAATCGGTTCAGTTGTTCTCGAGATTTGCGCTTACCAACACATTTAGCGATTCATTTTTATATAATAGACAACGAAGGTACGAAAACACACAAATCAGACAAATTGACTGATTGATTTGTATATGAAAACAAATTGACTTCGTGGAATTGCAACAATATTTAAACAGGTCTTGGTCCCATTAAATTTGTAAATGAATTATCCCTCACATAGCATAAGGGGATTAAATGTTTACATTCTATATATCTATATATATCTATCTCTCTCTCTCTCTCTATATATATATATATATATATATATATATATATATATTACTTCTTTACTTGAACGGTCAAAATCATACTTAGCATATGACAAAAATATAAATTGTATAAAACAATGATAGCAAGAATCTAATTAGATACAAAAAGTAATTGAGCCGAAACCTTAAAATCAAGAACAAATTCTTATTTTATTTAGTAAATCATGATCAAATATATAAGAAGTATATCGATTTTCTTAATAGTACAAACATTAATGTCTTCCATTCTATTCACATGAAAAGCACAACGAAACGCTCTCTCAAACGCTTAAAAACGGTCCAATTTTAAAGAATTTTGGTATAAAATTCTTTCGTCTAAATGGGAATGTCAAGTTCGTTAACAAGCAGAATCCGTCTACCGGGACATGGTTTTTAGAGCCAAATTTACGGAAAAACAATCGTAACGCTCACTTGTTCGAGTTCATAAACTTTCCGATACTCGTTTCATACATCGTATAACGCAGGAAAACGAATGAAATCATTTTTAAAGCTATATCTGTAACCGTTATCGATAAAAGTGAATATAACTAGTTCTCCAAATTTCCAGTTCGGGTACTTCGAAACGATGGATGCATAAATGCTTTTTCTAAATGCCTGTCATTTATAAAACTAGGATGTTTCAATTTTTGCTACGTTTGGAGTAAAGAAAGTATTAGAAAAATAAATTTTATTAACAGACATAAAACGTTTTCGGATTTTGGTATATTTTTTATAAAATGCATAAAATTTCGAAATTGTTAGTTTTGTTCTTTTGAACGGGGTTTTGTCTGTGTTTACATCACTTTTGAATTGTGTTTTTTTTTTTAAACATTTTTATACAACAGTAAAATGGGGATTTTAGAAAAGCAAGGTAAGCAAATGAGAAACATAGTAATTATAGTGTATTCATGTCCAAATAGGATACTATTGGTTTCTGTTGTTGCGCCTGAGATCGTACTTCTCTTTGAGATTTAATTTTATATATTTCACAAAAGATCTGTGCCTATCAATGTTTTTATTCCCTTAGTAATGTCACTAGGGTGAAAACGCGCTAAGATGACGCAGTTCCTGTGAGTGGGACTTTTTTTTTTTTTTTTAAATTTTTCTGGATTATCAATAGTTTTAAGATGTGTGCACATTAAGGCTTAAATACTCTGTGGCTTCAATTTGCACTGAAGAAGGCATCAGCCCTATCCTGGCTAGAAGAGGGTGATAACCTCTAGAGAACCCGTCTTAAAATTCGGAGTAAATTATAAATGGACGTTAAAACTAAAATAAATAAGGTGCGTGTAACTTATGTCATTTTTATAAGAATAATTTTCTAAGCCAACGGCCATAGCCACGTTGAATACACCGGTTCCCGTAGATCACCGAAGTTAAGCAACGTCGGGCGTGGTCAGTACCTGAATGGGTGACCGACCACGTGCTGTTGGCATTATAAAAGGGTGGCAACCTATAGATAGCCCGGCGCTAATGGCCAAGTTGTAGATGCGCCGTAAAAAACAAAAAAAAAAAAAAAAAAAAAAAAAAAAAAATATTGGTAGATATATACGTTGAAGCCCACAGAAGTAAGTAGGTATTTCTCAAATAACGTCACTTGAAAAACAATAAGAATAGATTCCTCACACAGATATTTACTATCCGCTATAGATGTATACTTGAATATTTGAAGCAATAAGAAGTCTTTCAAATAGCTGTAGGCATTCCCAATGGAAGGTAGAACCAGGTCTCCAAGACTGAAGGGGAGAGAATTTCGGATGATGGGGTTTATGCAGACGTGACAAGGAGAACACTTTTTGAATAGAAACTAGCCATTTCCATATTTATTTCATAGTACACAGCTCCTTTTGTCGGTAAAAATGACAAATCTAGGACCAAGTCTGCTAGTATTCAATGAATAAAACATTGAAAATACTCGTCCTACTCAATGTTATCAGTTTTCCTTGGAGTGTTGGATAAGACGTCTGCGGATAATGCATCGATTCAACACGCTCGAAAAAAACAAAAGATCGGGATTGCGTCATGAGGTCAACCTCATAAACGGGTTTAATAAAAATAACCGCGCTAAAATAAAAAAAAAGTCCGACTCGCAGGAACTGCGTCTTCTTAGCGCGGTTACATCTCGAAAAAATGGAATAGATTAGCATCACAAATCACAGGAAACTGACAGTAGTCAACTTACACAGAAGCGGATAATTCTTAATCTGTATAAATCAATACAATTATGTACTGAAAACGTACTTGCTCTTTGGCTACTGCTCTATTCTAAACAACCAAAAATTCCTTGTCATTTTAAGTATTTTAAGTCTTGTTTTACTAGCAAATTCGTTTTACTGTTATAATCAACAGTAAATATGCTTCATGGCGAATTAAATTCCATTCTGTCGTGAGTTAAATCTTTCTATAAAATACGAATTAACGGTAACTTCAGTTGGAGGCTATGAGGAAGGTTATATAGATGGAGAATTCAAAACAACCTACGTCATCATGATTAGCCACTGCCATCTTGATTACCACAGCCACTCCAAACTTATTATGAATACCTTAGACCGTTTCTTAGCTTATAACTGATAAATGCAATTTAAAAGTAGAAACAACCAATTAAAAAGCGAGATAAAGAAAGAGAAAAACCATTTTAAAACAACAAAACAAACACTTTTTAAGTTTTAAGCGCTTATATCTCTCATTGACGTTGCCCCATCGAATATTGCTTCAGAACCTTTTTGTAGAGAATTTAGTAAGCATTCGAATGGTACCTTTTCCACTTATTACAATTTCCCAACCGTTATCGAGATATTTACGAAAAATGTATGGAGATCCGAAAACTTTTCATGTCAGTTAATAAAATAATTTTTTTCGCATACTTCCTTATATCCAAATAGAACCAAAATTTAAACATCTTAGTTGGGACTAATTTCCAAGATGTAGAAAATATTTCAATTGAATTCCGCGATTCTAAGTACTCACAAAAAAATAATGAGAAACAAAAACATTGATTCCACTTATCACAGAAACGGTTAAAGCTATCGCCTTGAAAATGGTTTCATTCGTTTTCATAGCCCAAGAAACCTATAAAACAAGTACCTGCAAGCATATGAAATCAAAAACGTAAGCGTTACGATTTTTTTTGCGCGAATTTCGCCCCAAACACTATCTTCTAGTGGGCGGATTCTGCTGGTTAACGAACTTGACCTTTCAAATTAGACGACAGATTTTCGTACCAAATTTCGTCAAAATCGGACCATTTTTGAGCTTGCTAGAGAGCGAACAGACAAGCATATATATAAATATATACATATATAAATATATACAAATTTTAGCCACCTATATTTTCGTGATCTATAGGGTCTGAAACGTGAAAGTTTCTAGTCGGCACTTCCGGATTGCGTCATGAGGTCAACCTCATAAGCGGGTTCTCCCTATGGAGATAGGGAGTAACTGCGCTAAAAGAGGCCAAATTTCTAAATAATAAGAACAAAAACAAGATAATAATTAATTAAATGAAGAATTGGGGACCATGAATGCAAAGGCGTGAGCATTGGGTGCCTAAATTATCGGGTTCAATTCCATTCGCCATGGCTTTCGAAAATAGATCCTACCCTGTCCATAAGAGGTTGGTAACCTCTAGACAACCTGTCCTAAAATTGTGTGTCAATTACAATTGGACGAAAAAATCCGCGGAGATTATCATTGGAGATTATCATGCGGGAGATGGTGGGTTTGATTCCCACCGGCGCACAGTGGTCCAGATGTCATGTTTAGCGTGAAAAGATTAAATCTTTGATAACTGTCAATCAGAAACCAATAGACAACACCCTAGGGAAGGATGAAGACATAAAGCAAATTCGTCGGGGTTATTATAATAATTATTCATGACGTTAGTTAGCTTTACAAATATTCCACTATTTAATATTATTTAATAAATAATACAGTTTATTAATTACTATTATTTATTATACTTATTTAATATTAATTAATACTATTAAATTATTTTTATTATAAAATTTACAGATTTTTTTATACAACGTTCCATAATTTTCTATAGTCACAACAATGTTTTTACGTTTCGTCTTAATCGTGGAGAATGAGCAAACGAAACAGCAAAACGGTACTGTACCTCGACCGTGACGCTAGGAAAACTCGAGTAATTTACCTACTGAAAATAGCAAATTATCGTCTGTAAAACACGTCTTCATTTACTATGCTGAACAACATAATTTCATTTTCAAAACTGGTTCGGGTTATAGAGGTCTGGGTTAACGAGGTTTTACTGTAATGTACTTTTCGTTTATTCTATTAAGTACTTCTAAGGATTCTTAAGCGACTTAGGAAGATGATCATCGAAAGTCTAACGGACATCCCATCAAATTTATTGTGCATGCGTTGTTTTCGTTCAATTGAAGTCGAAATATTCGTCAATGACACCAGATATAAACATTATGGAAACAGGCTATGATGACACAGATCCAGCGGGTCAGATTTGCTCTAGTTTTTAAACCGCGGAAGTCCAGCCAGAAATAAGACGAAACTATATCTGCTCCATAATGTATATTAATAGACAAATTTTTCCAAGTCTTATATGGCGTCTTCTCAGCAGCTCGTAACTAAAAATATTGTCATATTTTAAAATTTTATGTAGCCAATGGGGTGAATATTTTACAGGCTCACTGTAACGTTTCTAATAATCAACATATCATTATGTGAACACTTTCGGGTTTGTTAAGCAATCCATTGCCAACTGCTATTGCCAATGTTATCAAAATGCATGACAAATTAATGTTAAAAAAAAAACGCTGTTAGAAGAGCTGATTAAAAAAAAAATGTACGAGCTACTTAAAGATAGACATTAGAATATACGCAGAGTTTAGTCATTACTAACAATAGTGAAGGTGTGATATTAATTCAAACGTGGAGATGTAATTTGGTTATTTTACAGGGAGGTGTGTAGTTCCTGGAACGGTTGACATAGTAATTTGTATGCTAATCAGAAATTCTAAGCAGAACCACTTTGGTGTGGACATGTTCCTCTCCTAACACAACAGAGGGACTAAGGGAAGTAAAAATGAGGTCATTAGTGAAAGTGTAAATGAAAAATAAATTGAGCAAGATTCTTATATTGAATAATCATTTTAAAGCCACAAATTGGAGTAGCACTTAGCAGAAATTGGAAAACTATCTTTAACTATGAGAAAGGCTTAATTTGCTCTGTCATTCGACTTATCACTTAGGAGTGAAAACTACACAATTCTCTGAGCACAATAGACCAGGAGAACAGGGAAATTCAAAAACCTTTAATCATAGAATTAAGATTTTAATGAACGAAAATATACCTGAGGTATTTGCATTTTCATTCGAAGATATATTTGAACATAAGCAAAAATATACAGAATACTCTAAATACATTGGTGGTTGAAAAGCAGACTTTTTAACAGTATGTCCTTTCTCAACGGCCAACTACTTAAAAAAATACAACAGACATGAGGCAAATTCAGGGTGTCAACTAGTTTTGTGAAATCCAATTTCATGACTTTTTCATGACTTCAAATGCAAATTTCATTCCCATTAAAAATGTATGTATGTATGTATGTATATATATATATATATATATATATATATATATATATATATATATATATATATAAAGATGATAGTTACGTTAATTTTAAAAGTAAAGAAACAATGATAGTAAACATTTTAGACTGAAGATGGAAAAAAATATTAGTGGTAGAAGAATTAAAAATTTCTAAAAATATTACTAACTAAATATTTATTGTCATAGATAATTTAATAAATCAAGGTTTAGACAATTTCAATATTTAAGTCTGCATGAAAAATTCTGAATATGAATAAAATATAAAAAATAAAAATATATGTATTTAGTAGAGAATGTCTTCAAAGCAATCTTTCTTTGCGAAGAGTCTTGCTTTTTTTTTCGCAATTTTGGACGATTAAAACTGTAAAACTGAATTTTCGTGACATGGTTTCAAAATTCGTGACTTTTTCGTGATTTTCATGACCTATTATCAATTTCGTGATTTTAGTGACTTTTTCGTGCAGTAGACACCCTGAAATTGCGCGTACATGCGACGATAATTAGGGGATAGATAGTTCAGCTCGTGGTAAAAGTACGATATATAAACGGAGAAAAAAAAATATTCTTGCATAATTCAATAAACCAAACTTTCCCCAAGACAAAATTTACTTTTGTACTTCAATATATAAAAAGAACAAAGGTGTGGTAAAACGCTGAAAGAAAGGAAACACACGAAATATGAAGGACTCCGATCATGATTTATTACGAAAATGGCTAGGGAGCTGAGTCTTTACGATATAATGTGCTGCAGTAGTAAAGAGCCACTGGGCCTCCATTAGATTTATACAATTCGAAACTAATGAGAAAAGTGTATTCAGACAAACAAGATAGGAATAGCTGAGAAAAAGTAATCGCCCTGAAAGCTTGTTATTATTTTATTATATTTTCTCAGCGGGTTATTAAAAACCCAAGACAGTCAATAAATAACTATTTTAACGACTAGGATAAATATTAAAAGTGAATTATTTTATTTTTATGTTTATTTTAGTAGTTGTCAACGACAAATGTCTAAATGCTCTGTTTGTCTATCTTTTCGAATTTAATTAATGTACATCAATTGATTTAGGAATTTACAGCTGCTTTTGAAAAGGAAAGGAAGGGGTAATGTCTATCCTATTAAAAATTCTGCGAGAAAAGCTAACATGATACAGGAGACGAGCCCTTTTGTTAGTAGGGTGTTAAATAACGAGCTTCACACCATGTTCGTTTGTGTAGAGTAAGATGAAGGTACTCAGAGATGCTCTTTAGAATATCCCGTTTCTGCCAAGGGTTAAGTTTAGGCTGTAAAACTCTATCAGCAGCAGGCAGTAACACTCCTGTATATACATCACAAGGGTTGAAATGAGTAGGGAATAGTTTCAATAAATTATGAATCCTCTTGCATTGTTCCAATGGTACTTTTTGAAATTGCTGCCTGTGAACTATTACCCACGACAGAATTTGTAAGTGTCGGATTAAAAACGTTTTCTCCAACAGAAAGTATTAACTTAAAAGAGAGAAGAATTAATTGACGCATAAGGCCGAATAATGGGATATGTATGTTCTTTTTCGAATTACGCCCTGATTAGTTTACTAGAATCTTAGAACTATTATTTTAGCTCACAGAGGAGGCTGTGGCCCAACCCTGCTTGGGCAAAGGGAGGGGGGCCCAGATTCCGAGGTCGACTCATCACGTCCGGGGTGACCCTTCGGGTCCGCCCAATCCACGAAGGGGCTGGTGTTGCATGTTGGACTAGGCTCGACCTCGGTTCGACCGGCACGGCTAACGATTAGAGGATATGCAACGTGTACGGGACCCACCCTCGAATGGGAGCTCAGGAAAGGTCTGTTGTGGTCAAGTGTAGGAAGCACTGCGACCAGAACTTGGTGGAGTTCTGAATTGAGCTTAGCACACAGCACTCTGCTCCAGGGCAGAAGCTATGTATAGTTGGTACCCTTCCCGTTGAATGTCTCGTGAGCGCAACGGTGTTGCAAATTCCGGGGGCTCACGGGGATATCTACACACTGATGGCCGAAGGAGGATGGTAATAGGCGAGGGCCTGTTCCAGAGACTATAAAATGCTGGGACCGACCCGTTTCCACCTTTTGTGACGTACACTCCTGGCAAGGGAGATGACTCCCAGTGTCCTAGGCAGATCACTAATTCCGGGGTGTACGCTTCGGGGTACCCTTACGTGCGGTCTGGGTGTACTCGTCGAGCCTCGATCGTGCGGGTATAGCTAACTGTGGAGGCTATGTCAAGGGCACCGGATCCGCCCTCCATCGGCCCCCTAAATCGTCTGAAGGAGGGGAACCGTAAGGGGTTCTTCATATGGGGGTGTGACTACGGGTGGGGTGGTGGTAGGGCCAAGTTGAGTTACGTCTTGTGTTAGAAACACTGCAGTAGAGTGACCAGAAGTTGGTTGGGAGTTCTGAATGAGACAAAATCCCATATTATCCGCTCCAGGGCAGATGTAGGATAGTTGGATCCTATTGTTGTGGTAGATGTCGCGTGCCCCTCGTTTGGCAAAACCCCTGTGGCTTGCGGGACTATGCACCTGTTTCGTCGAGTCAGCAGGAGGTTGGTTAAAGTTGGAGGTGGCTTGGGGATTCTAAAGAACCAGGTACGCCCTCTTCCGTTTCCACCTGACTAATGTCATTGTTTCCAGGTAATATAATTCTTCATTAGCCAGCTTCTCTTTCGCCTGAAGTGAAATATGCAAATAAATTTATTAGTGGTAAATGTTTAATATTCTGAAAAATTTCAAAGGTAATGAATACGATAGAAAATAAAAACGTTCTACCTAAAGTTTCTTTTTTGTCCCATAAATATAATTGTATGACTATTGATAATAACCCAGATATGTATTCCATATTTCGTATTTACGTTAAACAGATTAGATATCCAGCTAATCATAATAATCTACCCCTAACAATAATTTTTCAAAGATTGTCCTTTTTAAGAAGTAAATACCTCGTGAAAATGAAATGCGATAATGAAAAACCATCTTCATCTAAATGAGCCTGGGGAAAGTAGGAAAGAGTACACCAGTTTATGTTTTTTATTGCATCATAAAAGGTTATACGGTTAAACTAAGGAAATAAATTTCCAGCAAAGGAATTATGGTTGCTCTGAATTTCCTTTCTAACAATCTATGTGGTACTAAAAAGGGCGAAAGGGAGATAGAACAGAGTTCATGAATATTGGCCTAGGGACAATGGGAAATGCAAAGAGTTTTATAACTCTCAGATCTTTAGTACTTCAGTACAGATCGATACCTCTTTGGAAAGATTTTTCCACTTAAAAATTTCACTCGGAAACAAAGATAAAAAATACTGGCATAGAAAGAAGCAGGCAGGGGCGTGAACCAGGAATAAACACACAAGAGAGGGCATTGAGTTGTAGAGGGTACAACCGAAGTAACTTATATCGTCAACAAGGAAAGGGGGCCAGGCACTTCCTGCCTTCCTATGGTTATGTCCTTACTTATGTTAGAACAGGCACTGACTGAAAGTAGTATAATTCTTTGGATGGAGGGGCAAAGGCGAATGGCAACTTTCATGGTTTCAATTATCTAGCATTAATGGTTCAAGGTCGGTATGCAATTAAATAAATGGATAAAAAACTCGCATTAACAGCGCAGGGCCGCCACATCTCAGAGCCGGGCCCAGAACCAGATTTTGATTACGGCCCCCAATATTGATAAACCCTCTCCCAATATAAAAAAGCTCGTTTATATACTAGTAATATAGAATTTAGTAAGTTATCCATTGGCTGTTCTCAATAATAATTACCTGAACTATACTTAGGTAGGTATATAATTTTGTTATTTCAAATTATAATAAAGTAAAAAAATTACGCCGGGCTCCCCTGAGACCACGGGCGCCTGATCATTTGTCCACCGTACCCCCCCCCCCTCCAGTGGAAGGACAATATTAAATTATTTTCATCTTGAGTTTTGAGCGAAATGAGAATAAAAGCTGTCGACCGGCAATCGTTACAGCAGAGGTTTTCGGTACTAGTAGTATTATTAGGACTCGTAATAATAATAATTTCTTTATATACATTAAAAAAAAGATAGATCCCATTCCAACAAATATAGGCTATGCCGGCCTATTATATAACCTATATTTTTTTCCAATTAGGGAGGCGCTGATTGGGCCCCTGCGGAGCCCGGGCCCGGGACAACAGTCGCGCCCTGGAACTGCGTCATCTTAGCGCGGATTCGTTTTTATCTTTAGTGCTATTAGTAAAGGACACTCTCGACTTACTCACACCTTATGACGAAACAGGACACACCTATCTGCCAATATTGCAATATAAACCTGACTATAAACCACTTACTAACGGAATGCAGACTAAGACAAAACTTTGACATGCCTGATAACTTGACTGACTTACTCAGGGACGAGAGCCAATATATAGAAAACACATTAGACTTTTTGAAACAAACCAGACCTCAATATAATCCTCAAAATAACTTATAATAGACTGAATGGAAAACTAATATGTACCTATATATGTTTTTTTTTATTATTATTTTTTTATACAGCATTGTAAATAAGTTAAGAAGTTTGTTAATTAAAGTATGTACTTTAGTTTAACATTGTAAATACTTAAATTGTTAACTTAAGGCAAATTGTTAAGTTAATTATAAATATGAATTATAACCTTGCGTTAAAACTATATCAGATTTAAAGCTCTATACTGTGTATGTTAAAGTATATTTATAGTCTGTTTCTGTAAAACCATTTAAGATGATCTATCAGCTATCAATGTAAATAATATCCATATCTAAAGCTCTTGTCGCCAAAGCTGCGAAGTGTCTCAATAAATATATATATATATATATATATATATATATATATATATATATATATATATAAAAATATTAATATAGGAATAGTAGCAGTTTGGGTTTGATCTTTCGTGAAAAATATAAAATAAAATTTCGAAGAGAAAATAGATTTAAGGTGACAGTATCATGGCGACTTCCCTCACCTTCTCAACGTCCACTCTTGGAAACATTATAACAATGTTTCACATTGTCTTACATAGTTTTAGTCAAATGCTCGTTTTACTGTTAAATCCAATTAGAATAAGCAACAACCAGTTAAATCGTTAGGTAAACCGATACAAAAACCCGTTCAAAAGAGCAAAACTAACAATTTTCAAGTCCTTATTTCTCCGATTGACATCACCCCATCAAAAATTACATCAGAACCTTTTTTTGTTGAGAATTTAGTAATGTACTAATGTCAACCTCATAAGTGCGTTGCCTCCCTATGGAGGGAGGGACAAAACGCACTAAAAATGTATGTCTGTAATTAGAGGTAACACCTCAGTCGTCGAAATAAAGTCGTGAATAACTAATTAGCAAGATGTGCCATAAAAGTAAGTAAAATGGGCGCCTAAGGGGAGTGTTTATCTGAAGAATACTAATTTTAAAATATAAATGTAATAAGTTGTAGTGTAAATCTAACTAGTCACCTTGGTTAAAAAATAAATTGCTAAAACTTCTATATTGACGGATTTAAATTATTTTTAAATTCAAATACTTAAGGGTTCTAAAACAAAATTACATTTTAAATAAAGGAGTCCAAATAAAGGTGAGTTTAATCCTGGAAGGTCTGAGAGAAAAACTATATTTTATTCTTTAAAACTCATTATTGAGGTAGAAAAGTAACACAGCCAGGACCCTGACAAGTAATTGATATATGCCTCCTTGAAAGTCGCAGATGTAGAAGTTGGTAGCAACTTTGAATTCAAAGAAAGACGGATGGAGAAATGATAAAGGTCAAAGAGTTCACTAGCTAGGAACTTTCTGGCTAATGGGTTATATATTCCAGAAGTTTCAAGGTTTTTCAGTGCGTGTGTGTGTGTGTGTGTGCATTTCACAAAGAATTCAAACTGAACACACAAATTCATAATGTATCAAGAAACTTTATAAACTAAACACTTTATACCATTAAATAAAATAAGGAATATGTGATGTTCAAAATATGCATAATCTCTTTTTTTTTTGCTCATTGAAGGTCAGCAATAAAAAAAGTAATTTTTCCCAGATCTCAGCTTTGATCTTCAGAAACAAAATCAACCATTAGCTCATAATACTATATTAATTTGGCATATTCATATTTTTTATTTCAAACAAACCAATTTCAGCTTTACATTGATAAAATGACTCAACTGGTTTAAATTAGCCTGGTTATACACACACACACACACACATATATATATATATATATATATATATATACAGAGAGTGGCCAAAAAGTATTATTTAAGCTTGAAGGTACTTACAGGAAATTCGATTCTGTGCAAAAAAATTCTATCAACATGGGCCCGAAAATTCTTTCACGAGGCATAGGAGATAAAAAATCTGCGAAACCACGTTTTTCAGACTCCAAATCCCGGTAACTTCTGAACATGTGGTGTAAGAAAAACAAATGAATGTTGTAGGCCACTAAATTCGGCACATTTTGGTACCAAAGAATCTAAATTTTGGATCACGAATTCTGGAGATTCGTTTGGTCTATCTTTAATAATTAATGTTTGTCCAGCGTTGATCAAGGCTCCCAGTAGAGACTCAGTTATACTAACGTTATTGCATCGGAGGGAAAACGATGATTATAAAAGGTAGACCCAACGAATCTCCATAGCCCGGGATGCAAAATTTAGGTTCTTTGGTACCAAAATGTGCAGAATTGTTTAGAGGCCTACAACTTTCATTTGACGCTTTTGTCTCCAATGCCAGTAGTTGAGCAGCTGTTGGCATTTAAAGCTTGACAAATGAGGTTTGACAGGACAGGTAGCATTTCCTGTCTCAAGTTGATAAAAACGTTTCTGC